>JANFOE010000440.1:0-725368 GCA_025667525.1 Glebionis coronaria | reverse complement strand
ATATATATATATATATATATATATATATAATATATATATATATTATATATATATATATATATATATATATATATATATATATATATATATATTATATATATATTATATATATATATATATATATATATATATATATATATATATATATATATATATATATATATATATATAGTAAGGATCCAATGAGAAGAAACTTAAAATAAGAAGTCGTGAGAAGAGACTAAAACCACACATTTGAGATGCAACGACTTGCATTAGATGCATTTCTATTCATGTAGATGTACCATCTTGAGTTTTGAAAGTTAAATTGATGTGTAGATGGTACAAATTTATTTTCATGATTTGGGCACGTGTAGAGGAACAAAAATATAGATAAATCATGAAATGCATCTAATATACATATATGCATCTAATTAAAAGCTATAAAACATGTTATGATGTATTATAATGCATCTAAGATTATAAAGATGCATCTAATTTAAGTGCATGCATCTCAAATATGCGGTTATAATTTCTTCTTATCCTTCTTATTTTAAGGTTTCTTCTCATTTTATCCTAACTCTATGTCTCTCTCTATATATATATATATATATATATATATATATATATATATATATATATATATATATATATATATATATATATATATATATATATATATATATATATATATATATATATATATATATATATATATATATATATATATATATATATATATATATATATATATATATAGATTTGCGTTCAAGTGCATTACACTTTAAAATGCATTACAATGGGCACCAATAACGAAGTGACATGTGTCCTTTTTGTTTAAAGATAATATTTATTTATTTTAATTTCATTGAGGGTATAATGGTAATCTTATTTTTGATATAATGCTAATTAATATGACCCGCATAGAAAATGTCGTCAATTTTGATTCTGGCTTTTTATTTCTTTTTGGTGAAACAATCAACATCATTTCTTTTTCTCTAACCTAAAAGCCACCACAATTCAGTTCTATATGTTTTTTAAGAAGTATTCCATCAACATCATAATTCATTGCTATATGTCATCGCCATCGATCGAGATCTTAAAGTGCGGGATCTATTTTCAGATCTTTTCATGTGGTTACCTCGAATGTCGATCGAGTTGTCCATCACCTTCTTCGTGAAGAGTTTGACCGGTTTTAGAATTTCTGAAAACGATCTAACCTCTTGTTTGCGTGTCACGTATTACACGGCGATACATGTTGTTTCGAGGGCAGGTGTGTTCTTTCAAATTTCGGTCAGGATTTGGTTTAACAAGGTTCTTATTTATTTTTTGTTTTTCAAAGAGCTAGTAATGAATGGGGTTTATCAATTATCACATGTTCTTTTACAACCACCCAAAAATTAGTTAATGCCTCGATTTGAAAATATCTGAATTTTCATTCAGTTGTAGCCTCGGTTTTCCATTTCCAACCATAACCATCGGTTACCTTGCCGGGATCTGGGTTGGAACCATCAAATGGATTTGAAGAAATTAATCCTTCATTACCCGATTAAAAACGTCGCCACCGCCAGATTCAACTTTTACTTTTGTGGGTTTAAACTAGTGTCATTACTTGGTTCAAAAGTGTCGTCACTCCCATGTTTGTTGTACTTGTTCACGATGATGAAAGATTCAGGTGATACACGTTGGTGAGGATCCATGTTGGTGGTGATGCATGTTGATGGATGCATGTTGATGGCGTGATGATACATAGTATTTGACCGTCGTTGTCTTTGACATTGTTAATTTTTTTAGATTTGAAGGTATGTTACAGGATAAACTGCATGTGATAGTCTGTATATTTGTTATTTCTTAAGTGATTTATTTGGTACATAAAAAAATGATTATTCTTTTCGTGTATATTTGTTATTTCCAAGTGTTTATGCATCATTATTTTTTAGTTAAGTGCATTTGTTGATTGTTTCCACTTTTTAGATGTAGCACGTAACTTCAAGATACAATTTCAAAATATATACAACGATATATTTTTGGTTTTATTGGCATAGTGTATCAGCGACATGCTTGTGGCGTGTTTTGTGAATTGAACGCGTTCAAGTTTCGTACCGAGGTTGAGTTTTTCTTCATAAAGTATCTTTGTATGGCATGAATACAGTAGTTTAATATTCGCGCAATGCGACGGCGAGTTTGATACCCGTAAAATACGGCAGCGTGTTATCGGTGACGATTTTTTTAAGTAAACAAATATTACTCTCATACCTATTAAGTTTGTATTAGGAATGAGCATTTCGTCTCGATTCTCGGAACCGAACAGGAACCGTACCGTTTCCTGGTACCCGAATCCCGTTCGGTACGGTACGGTACTACGAAATAAGGTAGAAAAAAATTCGGTACCACTAATTCGGTACGGGATCGGTACCAAATCGGGAAATTCCCAAAAAAAAGATGGAGAATCCCGATTTTCCGGTACCGATCCCCGCACCGGTACCGATACCTGAATCCCGTTCGGTACGGTACCGGTACCATTAATTTATACTCGGGAAAATTTCGGTACCACTAATTCGATACGAAAACGGTACGGTACCGGTACCGTGCTCATCTCTAGTTTGTATTCATACTAATGTTAAAACTGAAAAAAAATAAATTAAAATAAAGTTACTAAAAATGAGAATACTTATAAAATATAATCTTGTATGTGCAATTAAGTTAAGGCTACTATAAAAAATTCGAAAATACACGTCAGAAGTTTAATGTGTCATGCATGGATTCTAAATGTGATTGTTTCAAACACTTTGTGCATCAAAATAGAAACGTAAGTATCATTCGAAAGATTAAAAAATAGGTATCGTAGTGATAAATATATTTCGCATAAGGATGTTGTATAACATGCTAGTTTAGAAAAATGTTTTACTTACACATCTTTATGTATCATTAAATATATTAAAAAGAGTAAGCAATTATTAGATGTGTCACTAATAGTAAAAATAAAATGAAATTTCAGAAACTCACGTTTAAGTATGAAGACAAAATGATACATAATGATTAGTATAGAAAATAGCTAAAAAGTGAAAAGGTTTAAAAGAAGAAATAATTCAACCAGGATTCTAAAACCGAAGATTATGGATTGCGTTGACATAGAATTAAATGTTAGGTATAGAAAATGTCACAATGTTCCATGTATTTACAAGTTTGCCACTATTAATTTATTGTTTACCTAAAAGCATATCTCATCTATCCTGACCGATCTAACGGCTCACAACTGTGCTTACTGTAACTCATTTTAAAAGTGTACACCACAATAACGCCACCCAATATATATATATATATATATATATATATATATATATATATATATATATATATATATATATATATATATATATATATATATATATATATATATATATATATATATATATATATATATATATATATATATATATATATATATATATATATATATATATATATATATATATATTATAGTTATAATTATGATTTGATACCACACTTTTTAATCCAGTCATATCCTAGTCACATCTTTAAACCAATAGGATTTGAGATTTGCCTAAAAAATTCTCATAACTTGCCTAATTTTCGTCACTTTTAGCTAAAATAACGGTTACTGAAAACACAATTTTGTAAAAAGTGCGTATTCAAACCACGGGTATATATATTACTCTAGATTTTTTTTCGTTTTTTCCACACAACCACGGGGTGAAACACACACACAAATCATCTATTTTCTCTAAACAACGGCATGTAAAGCCTAATCCGAAAAACACATAAAAACAATCAATCTTTTATCTTCTTTGTTTGATTCAGATTCAATCGTAAGAAACCCTAATCCATTTCAACTTCATTGTTAATGTCATTGAATTGAATCTATGGATCTGATTTTTATTATCAAAACCCACGCCTCAAATCATTCATTGGCATTTGATTAACCCACACCTCAAATCATTCATTCGTACACGGCTAACTGATGTTATCAACACCACATAATCGATTGACATTATCTTTTGATAATGGAGTAAATGTGTTGCTAAAGAGTGTAGGTGCATGAATTTCAAAATCAAAGCAAAATAATCTGATAAAAATTTATCAAATTGAAGATCGATTTAATATATGTAACTGATTTCGAATATAGGTTTGTATCATATTCACGAAATCATCTCATCATAATTTCTCAAATCGAAGATCAAATTAAGGTATCTAACTGATTTCGATTACGAATGTTTGCTCATATTAAGCTAGGTTTTTTTCATGAAATTTGATTAGTTAATCATCATTTTTGAAAAGTTAGTTGAAACAAAATTGAAAAATGAATACATGAATAACATGATAACAATAACCGCACACTAAGTGTTAGATAAAATGTTTGAATGAGATTTTTATAACTCCTATGCACTAATTTTACGATTTACTGCCCTATTATCTGTAAACAAATCTTAGAAACACTATGATGCACCGTTCAAGACATATAGGTCAGAACATGTAGGATCAGAAGTGTGGATAACGGATGCATGGGGAGGTTGTTTTGATAAGATTAGAATCATAAATTACAGCCTTTTGGAATCTAACTTCAACCAAGAACTTATCTTTTACAGGTAATTTTTTTATTGAGTTTGAAAAGGTAAGCAAGTGTGGTCAGAATGGTTTGGGTTACAACAACATTTTAGCAGGATATAAATGGCTTGGTTTGGTCGATATGAAGCATTCGTAGTGAATGTCACCCATTAACGTTTGGGGGTGTAAGGTTTGATTCCAAACAACAGTTTATATTATTTTCAGTAGCATTCGTTCTCCTTAACTATCCTATTTCCTAAACATTAACTCAGCCTCTAGCGAGACTTTGCAGCTGTTGTGATGATGCATCAACATGGATCACTCAAACTAATGAACAAGTATCAGACCTGCTACTTCTTTATCCTTTATGAAAGTTTTTACATTTTCTCTTCTTTGCTCATTACTATTTATTAGCTAAGCCTGGTTACGGGTTCTAAATTGTTAGTTTGAATGGATTAAATTGTTAGTTTTAAATCTCTCGACATAATAATGTTCTTATCTTATTCTTTGGTTATAGAATCATGGTTACTCCTATGGAAGATACATGGCCTGTTGTGATAACTCTGCCTGACTTCAAGTCTGCCTTCTTGAAGTGGTCATCAAATGGAATAATTCATGTGTTTAAAAATCTTAATGATACGCTTATCTTAAATCTGATTGTATGTGACGTTTAGGGACTAGGAGTCTTAAATAAATAACTGGTGTATCGTTTTTTAGGGATTAGGAGTCTAAAAGAACTAATTGGTGTATCATTTGCTTATCAGGACATAGCATCCGTTGTCCCGAATCTTGAAAAAACTGGCCTTGTTCATCTACATGCAAGTTTAAAGTAAACACTGCCTTTTGAATAATTATCAACTGTTGCTTTGATCTTGGATGGGAATATCTCTTAGTGAGCATAAAAGGTTATACTTCTCAAGGTTGATTAATGAGCATAAAAGTTATATTTCTCAATAGCTTATGGATGTTTATTATATTTACAGTGGTTGTTTTAAAGACAAAATGTAGGTCCACGTTTTCTTATAATTGTTACAAGTGTTAGATTGATCTAAATAGTGGGAGAGGGATTAAGATCTAGAGAGAGAAAGTTAGAGAGAGAAAGGAGAGGATTAGAGAAAGAAAGATGTATTATTGAAATGTGTGAAACAAACAATGACCAACCCCTCCTAACATGCTAGGAGGGGGTATATATAGCCCACCCTACATGTGGGCTATATAGGCTATATTGTTTACATATTGGATCACGAGCCCAATACTTGAATATATCATTGGAGTGACTGATCCTTTCTAAATACATAAAATAGTATTTCCAACAATCTCCCCCTAAGGGAGGTCACTCCAAGTTATAATGTTCTAAACAGTCTATAGCTGGTGATCTATGCTAATAATGATGTGGCCTAGACTTTTCTTGGAAAAACGTATTTCCAACAATCTCCCCTTAAGGGAGGTCACACCATTTTACAAAATCTTACACCTAGCATACTATGCTTGAGTCTTCGATCTTGTTCTTGTGAATATGCTGATGAGATCTTTGACTTTAGTCTTGAGCATGTTTTCTTGCCTTGACTTTGTGCATTAATCACTTATTAAATTTGCCTCCTCGTGACATCATGTTCCACATACTTATATCTTTATAAATTCTTGAAAGCTTTAGAGTTTGATACAGCAGAAGACTTGACTTTTAGGCTTTCTTGAAATTGTTGAAGTATTAAGTGCATACAGTATAAGCATGTGTTGACGACTTCTTCTGGATTGTACACCGCAATGCCACCTTCTTGTTACGCTGCATAAGACAGTTAGCAACAAAACATATACACGGATGAAATGGCCTTGAACATTTCATTCTAATTTGGTAGCATTTTACCTCCGGCCGGTGAAGACCGTTGGACGATATTAAATATCGTACTTGTGGCAGGTAGTTTCAATTAAGAACCTCCTTGATAAGATTTCGCGGGTAAACCCGTTCTCTTTATTCGACCGTCCAAAGCTGACTGCGAACATAAAGAGTGAATCAGTTGGATAATATTATCCGCATGATTTGTAGCCGTAAATACATGTTCTTGGAACAAGTGAAATTCAATTAAGAACCGCACCATCGTTGCTTTCCAGTTGTCACGAGCTTGATTCGTATAGAATCTTGCAAGTTACCTACCAAGTGCTGTTTGAGGTTAACACCAGAAGGATTTCCACTCATCACTGTGAACACTAAGGTATCACTCTGAGTGTTCTGGCAAGACCACTAAGATATTGCGTAGAGGCCTGGAACGTGTTTAAATCCAGTTAAGAATTAAACCACTGTTGCTTTTCAGTTATCACAAGTTTGATTCATAAAGAATCGCACAAGTCACCTACCATGAGCTTTTTGATATTCGCTCAAGAAGGATTTCCATCTTCATTGTAAATACTTTCGTATTACTCGGATGTTCAGGCAAGATCATGAAGATTTTGCGTAGGACTCTTAAAATCTTTCTTACTTATCATAGTGTGTGAAGAAGCAAGGAATTATGAAAGTGTGTCCTAATGAGATATTTGATGATCTCAAATGGCTCTAGACTCGATCGTGCATTTTGGATTTTAGTGATCGGAGGCTGGAGAGGAGTGCCACCATTTCAATACCAATTTATTCGGAGTGAACAAATCAATAGATAATGTGTTGTCTCCGTGTGATTAAAACAAATATCTTTTGAGAGATATCTAAGTTAGCTGGGATGGGTTGTGCATTGCATCACTGGGTCCATGATGTCTATCTTCAATATCGAGAATCATTTAAAAATCATCTCAATAGCATATGTATTAACCCGGTTTCTGCCTAAGGTTGTAAGGAGGGCTTCTTTCTTTAGACCCTTTATCTTTACAATTCTTTTTCATTCTTCAACCCCTTCAATGCTTACCAATACGTCATAACTAGCACCTTGTTGTGATTGTTCCAGTGCTAACTTAAGTACTTGGTCGCATTCAGCTACGTTCACAATCTTTCTCCATCTTTCCTAAAGACTACTATTTCTAGCTATGGAATGTCCTTGGGAAGATTCCTCCGGTTCTAGAGGAATCATTGGACTTTAACCTATCCTACCATCCTTTTTTCATCACAATCTTCATCGTCGTGAAATAAATGGGTTGTGGGTAAGTATAAATCACCATGAAATCCAGCTCCCCCTTAACATATGCAACGATATTCAAAAACATTTCGCACATGTCGGGATGAGCTAACACATTAAGTAGAAACCATTTTTTGATAAATCATTTACCATACTAAATCACATTTCTCCCCCATATTAAAAATATTAACCCAATCGATGTTTTTTTAATATCAATTGATTTAATAACATTTTAAGAAAATTTTGGAAGAAAAATGCAAATCCAATTATCTTCATGCTTTACACAAGCTCCCCCTAAAATTAAGGAGGGTGTACTTGAAACGTAAATTAAATACCTTTTAAACACAAGTGTAAGGTATTTATCACGTGTAAAGATCACATATAATAATGTATTCACAAGATTAGCAATTTACGAGATTGGACCTGAATGATGGAGAACATCATATGATAGAATCACATGGTTCTTGTTCACGAATGTTGGTCGCCTCGTCACGTCTGAAGTTATCTCTTGACTCCATGTGTACAATTGATATCGTTGTCTTGACACCAATATGTGAGCTTGGCACTTTCGGCGTCAAAGATTCTGAATGCTGGACAATTGCTCCCCCTCAATTGTTGACCCGTGTTCTATTGAAAGAGCTATAGTCGCCGTTTGAGTAGTCGCATCGTCGAGTATGTAGATATCAATTGTAAATTGCTACGGTTGGTGGAGATGATAACTTCATAAAAACAAGATTTCTCTTGTTTTAACAAATAAATGCACTGACACGTACATATATCTGTGTTAGATTGTGTTATTACGTAAACACAATCCCTTACATGGTTATAAAGTAAACCATGCCCGAGAAAATTAATTCCTGTTGTTGAGTCAAAGCTTTCCGGTGAAATGCTTGACTTGAGTATGAAAAGCGGGTTACTATAAAAAATAATAGCAAGCCATTTTGAGCATGCTTTAAAACATTTGAACTTCTGCTCGAACTTTATTTACAACCCCGTGTCATTATTGAATGACATTTCTAGTATCGTAAATATTATCGATTGCAGAAGACATGCTCTTTTTATCAAAACATTTTTTGAACACACAATTTTGAAAGATTTAGAAAATATTTTTGAGAAATTCTCGAAAAATTGTGTTCAAAGTTTTGAAAACCAATTACTTGAGCTTAAGATGTTGAATATCTTACAAAACGAGCTCAAGTCCGAGAAGTTGTAAACTTCCCGTTGTGAGGATAAGTTTTCCGGTGAAAAACTTTCCTTTTTACCGAAGAACGAGTTCTAAGCTGACATTTACTTAGAAATCGTTTGCATGAGCTTGAAAACTTTTGAATGTTTTAACGGAAATCTCATGACCGAGAAAGATGAATTTCTCGTTATAAGTAAAAGTTCTCTTATTTAAAAGATACACTTTCCTTTTTGAGCTTAAAACTTGGAATGTTTTAATACAAGCTCATGATCGAGAAAAATTAATTTCCCGTTACGAGGATAAGCTATCTTTAAAGATAAGCTTTCCTAAAATTGAAGTTTGAGTTATAGTCTGATATTTAACTGTAAGTCATTGTGCATGAGCTTAAAAACTTCGAATGTTTTTAATATTAGCTCATGCCCGAGAAAAGTTAATTTCTCGTTGTTAGGATAAGTTTATCATCGGCAATAAACTTTCTTTTCTATGATGTCCGGGGCATAATCTGAAATATAATTATACGCCATTTTACATGAGCTTAAAACCTTTGAATAATTTTAATGTAAGCCCGTGTCCGAGAAAATTTAATTTCTCGTTAATGAGGATAAGTTTATCATCGGCGATAAACTTTCCTTTATTTGAAGAACGGGTCATTGTCTGACATTTAACAATGAACCATTTTACACGAGCTAAAAACCGTTGAATAGTTTTAATGTAAGCTCGTGTCCGAGAAAATTTAATTTCTCGTTAATGAGGATAAGTTTATCATCGGCGATAAACAGTCCTTTATTTGAAGATCGGGTTATCATCTGATATTTAATGATGAACCATTTACACGAGCTTAAAACCTTTGAATAGTGTAAATGTAAGCTCGTGTCTGAGAAAAATTTAATTTCTCGTTAATGAGGATATGTTTTTCATCGGTGATAAACTTTCCTTTATGTGAAATCCGGGTCATTGTCTGTCATTTAACGATGAGCCATTAACACGAGCTTAAAACCTTTGAATGGTTTTAGTGTAAGCTCGAGTCCGAGAAAACTTAATTTCTCGTTTTGAGGGTAAGTTATCGTTGCATAGATAAACTTACCTTTCTCTGAAGTTCGGGTCACAGACTGTGGTTTGAATGTGAGCCATTGTGCGTGAGCTTAAAAACTTGGAATGTTTTTAATATAAGCTCATGCACGAGAAAAGCTAATTTCTCGTTTGTGAGGATAAGTTTATCGTTGACGAGATAAACTTCCTTTTCTTTGATGAACGGGTCACAGACTGTGATTTGTCTATAAGCCTTTTATACATCTTAACCGCGAGTCCCCTGAGACACTTGTTTCTTAGATATCAGCTTTTTTAGCAACCAAACTCTGAGAGTGTCCTTAGTTGTACGGTATACAAAGATTGGACCGCTGTGTTCTTGCTGAACGTTAACTTTGGTACCTGCATTCTCATTAGAAAGTTGTATGCTTTGGTGTGGGTTAGCGATATCTATCTTAGAAGCAAGTGGGGATTCACACTTTTCTTTTCTTGTGCCAGAGGTGACCTGAGGAGATGATTCACTTATCTTAGCTGGCAAACGTTTCCTTTTATAGAAAATCTTAAGTTCAGGCTTAAGTGATGTATCATCATTTTCAATTTCCTCCCTAGTAGTCTTAGTAGAATTAGAGACTATCCTAGTTAAAGGGCACTCGTTTCCTACAAGATTAAAAGTTCTACCAGTGGGGCGCCACATTTTACCAATGGGTTTGATTTTAGCTACCCACTGGGATTTAAGTCTAGCTCGGGAGTTCACCTCATTAAGTAATTTCTTGACACAAGAATCATGATTGGCTTTAAAGACACATTTCCTACATATTTTACAAGTAGCATATTTAATGTCCGAGTAAGATCTAGAATTCCTAGAAGATTGATTGATGCTCCTAGGATATGACATGCTACGGTTAGTAGTGTTGGATAATCTAGAAGGCATCTGACTAGGTTTGAAAATTCTATCTCTCACTTGTGTCTTTTTCTTATCACCCTTAGATCAAAATTATGGCGAACGTCATTTGAACTAGTTCGAGACATGTTCTTTGGACTATGTCTATGGAGACTAGAAGCAATCATGTGATTAGGTCTTGCAAAAGCTGTTTTAGTCACATTGGGCCTAGATGGTGGAGTGACAGGTCTAGAAAGATGAACCATATCAACTTGGGAGGTAAACCGCGGTCTCGAGGATTGTGGTCGCTCGGATCTAAATGCAGTCGGTTGTCTAACGAACTGATTTGTAGGCGGTTTCCCCAAGATTGATGGTTTTTCAAGCTTAGTGTCCATACTAGTTCCTTTGGTTTTTCTTAATTCATTTCTCAAAGCAGCTATAGCAAAAACCTTTTCTTGAACTTGAGCCTTTAAAGTCTCATTCTCTTTGAGCAAGTTATCTTGGGATGCCAATTTAGATTCTAGCAACTTAATTTGTTTTAAAAGATTATCCTTTTCAGCTTTAGAATCTAGAACTTTTTGATCCAATTTTCGTTCAAGAACAATGTTTGACTTTTCAAGTTTTTCAAAATATGTTTCAAATTTGTTTGTTTTCTTCAAAAATTCAAGTTTGGCATCCTCAAGATCTTTTGATTGCTGAGCTACGATCGTTTCGAGCTCTTTAATCTTGGAATCAGAAGCAGTTAATGAAACAGTCATAAGGCAATTATCATGATTGTTAGCATTTTGAACACTTTCTCCCCCATTATGATGCACATCGGATGAATTAGAAATGGTATCGCTATCACTCTTTTCCATCCCATGTTCGGCATAATTAGGTTTGGAATGCTCAACATGTTGTATATTGTTGAAACTTGGCACCTGAACAATTGGTGCTTGTGACTTGCTGCTCGGTTCATGCTTTCCTCTTGATTCCTTGCCATTGCTTACCGTAACGACCAAACTGGCACCCATTTCTTGCACCGGGCAGATCTGATCATCTCTTGACGGTAGCTTGAAGCGTGTCTCTCTTTCATGTTCATGAGGTATTGCTGCATGCAATTGGTTTAGACGACTCCTTGATTCTTTGAATCTGACCCTTTTTCAACCGTATCTCGTTGTAATTTACTAACCTGACCTCAATACACTTCTCAAGTATATTGATGTGATTGAGTAAACCACTTCTAAAGGTTTCAGTCTGGCAACCCGTATGTAAGTTGAAAATCTGGTGAAGGATTGGAGTCTAATAATCAAAAGGAGGTTCCATTGTCGAGGCAAAGAATTCCTTAAACTATGTGCGAAGGATTTCTAGACACATCTTCGCTTTAACCTCATGAAGATTCTCCCTTTCAAATTGCGACCGTAACTCATCCAAATTATTGAAAATCTTCTCTTTGAAATTAGCCACTTTGCCAAAGAACATTTGAACTATGGATGGAAGTTCGGTCATGTTGTTTGGATAGAGAATTGCAAGATGTGTCTTGAGCTCGTGAAAGATTTCTAATGTTTTTTGACGCAATTTGATCTCCTTGAGTTGCATGTGTTGCAGGTCTCCCTCTTGAGATGTCGAATGCAACAATTCCATTTGAAGTTCGATGAAAAATAACGTAAAGTATTGATCGATCGAACACTAAAAGAGATTAATTTTGTTGTTTGAAAGAACAATACGAGAGAGTACAATACGGGATTTTCAAATCGACGAAGAAACCGTAAAAGAAACCGTAAAATTTTTTAAAACACCCGTCTCAAAACATTAGAAGCCATAATTGCCTCAAACAGACTTTAGTCTCAAAGCAGCCCAAAATCAAATCTATATTCTTGGCCCAAAACTGATTTTTTAAACTGACTCTTCCTACGACAATATTATACTAGATCAAAACGAACACCCATGTTTGCGATGTATACGCACATAACCCCTAATAATAATCGACACCTGCTCATATACAATCAATAGTCACATGGATTGTAACCACACACGTGTCTAACCGCAATAAACTCCCCCACGTGACTTTATCAAAAGAAAGGAATATAAATAAAATTGCACACAGTCTGTTGTTAAGTTCGTCTCTTTATTTTCCTTTGTTTCCTCCATCCTATATCTTTCTCTATCCTTAATCAAAAAAATAAATACATCTGGTAACTTGTGTCTTGTTATCTCTGCCCCTCAAATCTTAATAATACCAGACCTTCGATCAATCACCAATCTAAACAATCTCATTTACACCGCCCCTCATCAAATCTTCACACACACGAATCCATTTACCCTCATATGATATAAAAACCCACGAAGTGAATCACCACAAAGTACCTAAGATCTTTATATTATTTGTCCTCAGAAGATTTCGAATCAAGAAATTGGCATCAAGATCATATAATTGTGGTCTCAGGTAAGGTTAGGAGATGTTTGATTTCTCGTTATCCAAAATCGAAACAAAGATAGAACTTAACAGAATTGTTAAAGTTCTTACTTTTAATTCGAAAGGGTTTGTGTTTGATTAAAGTTTTTGTTTTGAGTCAAGTTTGTTTTGGTCAAGTCTTGGTCGAGAATGGTGAAGAGTTTTTTCGAGTCGAGGCTAGTGTTTAGAGTCTGTTTCAATGAGAGTTTAGAAAAACCAAAAATTGTTTCGAGTTAGAGTCTGTTGAGTCGTGGTCTTGAGTCAATATCGAGTCAGGTTTTGTTTTGAATTCGAGTATGATTTTGAGTCGTGTGTTGTTTGATTGAAGCTGTCGAGTCAAACGAGTCAAATGGGTTGTTCATCGAGTCAGTGTTTGGGTTTTTAGATTCAAAGCTGATTGTTGAGTTGAGGGTTGTGTGCAAGTAGTTTGTTGTAGGTAGAGGGTTTTTCTGATTGAGTCTTGGTTCCGTTATGTTTGAATCGAGTGAGGTTCAGGTTTATGTTTCGAGTGTTGAGTGTTGGGTGTTGGGTTTGTTAAGTGTGTGTGTGTGAGGTCGAGAATGGGACGAGAATGAATGAGATGAGACGAGAGTCAAGAGTCTTGGTGGAATTCGTTTTTGTGAGTCGAAATTCTTTTATAAAAAAATGGAGTCTTGTGGTTTTTGTATGACGAGATGTTGGTGTAAGAATATGTTTTTGAGTCTTGGTTGGTCGTTCGAGTTATGTGGTTAGAGGTTGGTCTCGAGTGTTGAGTCTAGACTCTAGTTAGGTGATGTGAATGAGGTGCGAGACGAAATAGTTTATGTTCTTGAGTGAAGTCTTGGTTTTTTAGGATTCGGAATAAGAAATATTGTGTTACTTCGGAATAAGCTAAGAATTTACATCGGAACCATAAAAATTTTTGGACTTCGGAATAATAAAAAAATTTGCACTTCGGAATAAGTAAAAATCCTAATATCCACTTCGCAGTAACTGAACAAATGGACTTCTGAATTGACTTACTGAACTTCAGAATAGATGGAACAGTAACTTCGGAATATTTGCTATTTGCTATAGTAACTTCGGAATATTGCTACAGTAACTTCTGAATATTAAACTTTTACACTTCGGAATATACAAAAACCCTAGAGGGTACTTCGGAATAACACACCTGTATCAAATTTTTTTATAGATCAGAACACACTTTTAAACGAAAAATACCCCGAAAATCACCCAAATAATAAAATTTTTTGTGAATTTGACCAAATCAATTAACCCAAATCACTACCACTTCTATGTAGTCGATTTGGCTATAAACTTAAACCACAAAAACGCAAAAATTTTCAGGATTTAAGCTTGATTAGATCAAAACCCACTAAAATCAATCAAAATAAACACAAGAACAATCAATCAACCATAGCTCTTGATACGAATTGTAGGTCCATGTTTTTTTATAATTATTACAAGTGTTGGATTGATCTAAATAGTGGGAGAGGGATTAAGATCTAGAGAGAGAAAGTTAGAGAGAGAAAGGAGAGGATTAGAGAAATAAAGATGTATTATTGAAATGTGTGAAACAAACAATGATCAACCCCTCCTAACATGCTAGGAGGGGGTATATATAGCCCACCCTATATGTGGGCTATATGGGCTATATTTTTTGCATATTGGATCACGAGCCCAATACTTGAATATATCATTGGAGTGACCGATCCTTTCTAAATACGTAAAACGTATTTCCAACAATCTCCCCCTAAGGAAGGTCACTCCAAGTTACAATGTCCTAAATAGTCTATAGCTCGCGATCTATGCTAATAATGATGTGACCGAGACTTTCCTTAGAAAAAAGTATTTCCAACACAAAAGTATACATTCTATTAGCATTTCCGCCTAGCATAACCTACAAGTTCTAAAAATTGTATATTTTCTTAGCATATTATATTGGGTGTATTCAAAGATTCAACGGCCAAATGGTATCTTGCTTTAAATAGTGGTAATATTCAAATTGTCGTAGCTGGAGCTAAGTAAATAGATGAAAATATCATTGGTATAAGTTAGGAGTTGATGCTCTTCGGCGGGGTAATAATTGAATAGCAGAGTATGATTATTAGAGAACAAAGAATTTTGAAAGGTTGTCGTTTCTTTACTTGATTACAAGAAATACAGAAAAACTTGTGAAAATGGTTAAGATTTCTGAAGTTAAGAATGATGTCATGGGTCAGTTTCATAATGCATTAACAAGGTCAACGTATCATCAGCAACAGAAAATGACAGTGTGGAAGGACTACGACCAAATGGTAGACGTCCTTGGTTAGTTACTTTTGGAGTGAGCGTTGTCTTTCTAAATACTTGTTACACCATGCATTTATTATTTTAACGTGTAGCACATCCTTTTTTACAAAACACATGTTTATTTGTGTATCTAGCCTATCTATTTTTACTATCATCTACTTGATAAATTAGTTGCATAATACGTAGTAATTTTTATCACAACCTTGTCGCGTAATGCAGTTCTGCAACAACAATGACCTCCAGTTGATTGTACATGCGCATGAATGTGTAATGGATGGCTTTGAGCTTGTTGATCAAGGACATTTGATTAATGTTTTTCAGCCTCCAATTATTGTGGTAAGTCTTTAACTCAGATAGATCAAATATTTTTCTAACCATATTTGATATACTGAACTTACATAAGAATTAGTGATTTTTGACAAAATGTTTTTCGAGTCAACCCAGGTGCTAGAAAAATTGATGAGTATGCATCGACTGAATAGTCCAGAACAAAGCATGTCTACTTTTATAGTATTCTGCAGAAAAAACATTTTATCTTAAAAGGGTGTTTGGTTGTGAAGTTTATTGTTACTGATTTTGAAGGTGATTGAAGCTTTTTTTAGGGTCATTAATAGAATGCAAAAGGGAGGTTGCGTGGAGGGTCAGAGAGATAGCAACAAAGAAGATGGAGAACATAGACTTCCCGTCACTTCTTATCCTGAAACAAGATATGTTTTTTAGAGGACTTCAGGTTATGCACTTCGTCGTCTTGATGTGCTTCAATACATATCAATGAAAACTTTTATGGTTTCTCTAGCTATAAAACCCTAAACGATGTAAGATTAATGCTTTTCCATATTTCACATATAAAGTTTATTTAAACATGTGTTTGATATCTGTTATTTGAATGAAATGGCGATGGACTCTTTAATATTAACAGTGTCATCGGATATCATTACATTTTGGAAAATACTAAAAGTATCAAGATTATGATAATTTGATGAGATTTTCCTTCAGGTTTTCCTCGTTAGAACGGTAGCAACATGCAACAGACCAGGACCAATGATCATGAAAGTGATCCAAAAGTTTTGAGCATTTGTTATACTGGATAATACTTACCTTAATCTTGGAACTTTAAACTATACAGTTGTTTAACCCTTAAATAATTTCAAGCAGATTGGAAGAAATTTGGGTCCAGCGACACAATTCATCAATCCATAGATTAAGGAGGCTCGAACTATGGCTGGGGAGTAAGATTATTTCACTCGTGCCATCTTTATATAAATCCAAATACATAATTATATATAGATTATTTCACATAAAGCCTGAAATCAATATAAAGACTAATAAGCCCGACAACAACGTCAAGAATGCCCACTGAGGTTTTTGATTTGAATTATTTGATGACAGACTGTAATTAGGGGTTTTCGATAAGTAGTAAGGGCTCTGAGAGCTTGCTATTAGAGTCTTAGAGATATTTGATTCTAGTGACTCCTTGCATGCCTAAAGCTTTAGTAAGATATTTGTCTCTCATTATAATTTTGCAATTTTTCTACTTTATTTGATCAAAAGGTGGTTTAGAGGAGGCTAAAGCAGCAGCTTATTCGATTGCATTTGCACCAAACATGGAAGATTAAGTCCTACAACTTTGAGGATAATCAAAAGGTATTGACTTTCCCTTGATTTTTATTTTGATGTTGTAACTGCTATTCTGAGATTCGAATGTTAAGTTACAAATAGATAATACTACTATCATAGATAGGAGAAGCTTGCTGAATATAACTACATCCCAGAATACCATAGAGAAAAAAGTAGCATTTGCCCTCTATTAAAGAATGTGGCACATTTAGTGTTTTTTAAACAATACTAAACTTAGTTCACCAGCTTTTAATTTAAGGATACTATATATACTCACTACCAAATCCTCCGAATATTTGGATCATAATATCATGAGTTTTGAGGTCAATGGAAAACTAATTTTTGAAGTGTTGAGTGTGGCTCGGAGCATTAAGGGTGTCCAACCTCAGAATCTAATAACTTTGATCACCTGAACTTTTATTTCATACAGTACTGAGGAGTTATGAGGCTTTTGGGTGTGGATCATCTTATTATATGCATAGTCAATGTCGCAATCTTGCCTGTCAGACTCAACTTCCAATAATATTAATGATGTTGAATGTCTGCTATATTTGAATCTGCTAGAGAAGAGTCTAATTGAACTGCTGATTAGTTGATTTTATTGAGCTAGGCACAACCTTTGGTGGTTTTAAGAGCCGTACACAAGTGCCCCAACAATTGATCGGATGCATTGCATTATTTCTACTGCCAAGATTTTGTTAAGTAAATTGCACTTGGATTAAAAAAATCATCCTCATAATTTATAAAATGTTCGACATTCTGAGACTGAGATGTTTTAGTTTGCACTTGGATTAGCCATATTATTAAAAATAAATTGGTTTAAACAATATATTCATTTGACTTACGCATGGCTAGAAATCCTAACGGCTAACCTATTTGTGTTCTTTTTTGTTTTATGATATTTTCAGATTACCTACTTATATTTTGTTAGCAGATTAACAGTTTCTATGTTTGGATCATCCATATAATTTCTTCTAATCTTCTTAGTTAGTTGGTCCAACATACAAAATTTTCAATTAGTTGGTTAGGATGACAATGCTTCTAATGGTAAGGTCCCTAAGTTGCCATCTGATTCATTACAGGTATTACGAGTTACCTTGTCTCTTTGGTTGCTTTCTCATTATCACTATTTCTTCTCCAGGTTAGATTTGTTCCGTGTCTACACTTTCTGTGTAATGGTCGGTTTGTTTACGCCCCTCATTTACTTTTTATATTGTTTAATAGGCACGACTCAAGGTAGTGGAGTAACAGGTCAGTCATGCTACGTTGAAGATCATTAACCTAAAATTATAGAAAACCATATGCATATTTCACCTCACTCCCCATTTATGCGACTAGGAACCTGATATATGTTTAGTATATGAAGGGGTATCATCCATATTACATTTTTTACACACTCTTCATCTAAGAGGTGGACTTTTAGTTCTACCACCTGATCGACTTTTTCCTATACCAACCAAACTTCCTGCTCAAAGTCGGCTTGCTGGCTTTCGATTAACCGATGACCCGTTCGATTATATCATATGTGAGTCTGCTTTTTGAATAAAAAATATTACTTTTATTTTCCTTATATGGGTAAAATATATTTTCATATATGGGGAAGAAGCATGCTTTAGCATCTTGCGGTCTGGATGCTTCCTCAAATATGAGATTTCCTTATGCATTATTAAGTGCAGCGTCTTCAAAAAGTGATTTGGAAGCAATGAATTATATCATAGTTCCTAGCTACAAACCGCACTTACTTTCTAATCTGACTTCATACCACAGGAGACAAGCATTTGGTATGCAAATTGTAACATTTTTTCTTTGCCTTTTTTTCTTAATTTAGACCTACAGTATATGATGCTGAATATTTGGTTTAGTGATGTACCTGCAGAATAATCCTTGCGGAATCACTTTGTATGGCTGGCCAGTGGACCGCAGTCTTATAAATACCATTTTCTTTATAGAGTTGTCTCTGGTTCTCTTTGTGTTGGGAAGGACACCGGTGTTTACATAAGAGACTTTTGATGTATATATGTATGCGTGCTGGAAAGAGAATGAAGGTAGCCTAATAATGTTAAAGAACCTATTATAAGTTGGGGCTTTTTGGGATAAGAAAAATAAAAATTGTACTACGATGATTAGCTTTCGGGAAATTAAATGTCCAAAGATGACATCTCCAAATCTTAAAAGTTACTCTAAATATATACAAAACTATTTATCTGTCTCTTGATTTATAAGTTTATGTTTGACCAAGGTTCTGGTTGTTGAAGTTCAAGAACCTGCTTGCAATTGCTGCCGAAGTGTGATCTTACGATAATGATTTGCAACATCAAGAAACCATTGAGTTCCAGAACCATGGAGGTTTTGATATACCAAGGGGCAACGGCATTGCTCGTAAGACTATCGTTTGGCCATTTACAAGCCAAATTTTTTGTAATCTGATTCATAGCTCCTAAGAGTGGATTGATAATACGTAAGTAATATAGTTTTGTGATAAATATGGAAATTTATATCGTAAACAATTTCAGGATTTACCTTTGGTGGCTCCTTGAAGTGTCATGGACTTTAGTGAGAAAAATGTAGAGACTGATGAAGTATAAAAAATATTGCATCCTTTTGATGCTTTCAAAAACGGATGTGTGATAACTGAGATTTGGCCAGGTAAAAATATTAAAAGTTCGTTGATGTGTGTCTAATCGAATTGATCCTGGTTAACTATGCGACTCAGTCGTTCTTTGGTGGAAACAAATAGTTGTGTCGTTGTAGTAATTAAAAAGTGCAAAACTTTAAAGTAAAAGGCAAGTAAAATAAATCTAAGTCTTATTTAAAATAAATGACAAGAATTTAAAAGTGTGGCGAAAATTAAAAAGCACTAAAAGTAAATAACGCAAACTTAAAACTATCTAAGGCAAACTTAAATACGCAACTAAAACTTAAAACTAAGGCAAGGCTAAAATAAATCTAAGGAAAATAAACTTAAAGTGCAACTAAGTAAAAAGGCGGGAAAAGTAAAGCTTGAAATATAAAAACAAAAGTTAAAAACTGAAACTAAAAAGAACCTGAAAATAGCTCATCCGGAATAAACCTTCGTTCGGAATAATCACTCATCCGGAATGTCACCTTCGTTCGGAATGATTCTTCTTCACTCGGAATATTTACCAAAAACCTTGATCCGGAATAAATCCTTTATCCTGAATATGTCACTTATCCGAAATAAAGTCTTGATTCGGAATACTTAAGCTTGATCTGGAATGTTGCTGATCCAGAATATTTTCCGAATGAATTCCCTTGATCCGGAATGTTGAAGATTCCGGATGAAGACCTTGATCCGGAATAATTAATTATTCCGAATAAAACTCCTTGATCCGGAATACTTAAGCTTGATTCGGAATATTTTCCTTGATCCGGAATGTTTCTTCACAAAGCCTTAACTCGGAATGTTCCTGTCACACCCCACCATGGCGGAATATGGGGCACGACGTATGGATATCATCACAACAATAGCGTGTCTTTAGAGTTAACTAAATGATATAAGAAATGTCATAAAAATGGTGACACAAATGTCATGACAATATCTCAACAATGCAGGAGTCTAAGTAAGTAGGTAACAGTCCTACCTCTTACCCAAGACAAACAAATAACACAAACAAAACAAACATATAGGTGGCAACATGTATCACTTATAAAAAAAACATAAAGGTAAACTAAGAAGGAACGGGGATCTCCTTCTATATGCAATCCTAAGGCATCCAAGTCTAGCCACTTCTATCCTCAAGATTAAACACATTCACACCTGAAAGAGACACTAAAACACGTCAACATAAAGTTGGTGAGATTCATAGGTTTAGACTCCAACGCTAAATCAGTTACAAGCTGTGAATAACAACCATCAACACAATAACATATGGACAATGTGTTACAAGTATGCATTAACAACTAGCATTCAAGATAAATCAATCATCACATTTCCAAGGCATCACGCCTTACCAACAACCACAATTACCAAGGCATCACGCCTTACCAACAACCACAATTACCAAGGCATCACGCCTTACCAACAACCATGGTACCATAGGCGCCCATACACCTATGTAACTATCTCAAGGCCACTACCTTGTCATTTTCCATTGGTCCCATAGACGATCACGCTATGTACCTATCCCAAGGCCCCTACCTTGTCAAACCACAATAACTGAGACGGCACGTGTCCCCCGATCCAAATCATACACAATCAAGAATCACATAGCAGTTAATCACATAATGTACACACAAGTCCATCTCAAACCTTAAAAACATTCACAACATCAATTTATTAACATTCACAACATCAATTTATAAATAACTCAACACATTGTCTCTTCCATCCCATCTGGAAGTCAAAATCAATAGTAAACATGGGACTAGGAAACTCACCTGATTGCTTCTTCACAAGTCCTCGCACTAGCAACAAGCTAACAAACCAAAAACACGCAATCAATACATGAACCAATCACTAAGATGGCTCATCAACCTATGATGGACATCTATCCTATTCCCATATAAATACCTCATTGATAAGCTCTAATCACCTCATTACCCTTCCTTAACAAGTCCTTAACTTGGTTAAGTTTAATAACTATCCCGTTCATATTTTACACAAAACAGTCCTAGTTTTTAGGTCTCAAAACTTTAAGTCAAACATCCACTTAAGCATACCCATGGTTTTTGTAAAAGGAATATTCATACTTTTACATATGTTAGCTAAAACCCCCCACTTTCCCTAATCTTAAAGCTACTGTTAAGTCCCCGATATATGTATATATATTGCTACATATCCAGAATTCACTGATTTTAAACGTATGAAACGTTTGTTACCATTAGAGGGTCTTACCCTAAACCACAACCTTAGCCCAAGTGCAGATACTTACTACAATATATAAACCATCTCTCATGTTCGTGAGAAGATCTCAATGCAACCTTAAGTACCCAAACAACCCAAAACTTAAAAAGAAAACAGGCTGACTTCAAAACTTTATTGACCTCCGACTGTTGTAACCTGTTTTTGACCCACTTCCCTACCTCCAATTTAGTTCTAGTTTCTTGCATTAGAAAGACACTTCAATTACCTTTTCAGGGATATGTGGATCGTAAAATATGAGTTTGTAGAACGCCCAATATGATCAAAACAATTGACTCAAAATTCTGCCCAGTTTTTTTAAAAACGGGTTTAATTAATTTAACCTAATTAATTACCCATACCCCCATTAATTACAAACTCTAAACCATATAATCATTATAATATCATTAAAATATAGATTCTTATTTAAACCCTAACCTAAATCCATCATAAGATGATTGAGAAAGAATTAAAGCACTTTAATTAAAAAGAGTATTAAAGATTTTACCTTAGAATTTTTGAAAGAAGAAAAATTAATGAAGAACCCTAACACCACCATTGATGCCGACTTGAAGGTGATCTCCAGGGGTTTTATGAAGTGTTTTGGTTAATAAAAAGTTTTTATATAGTTTCCTAACAAGTCCTTGGCCCATTACAAAAGCCCGGTTCCCTTTTTCCTTTTTTCCCTTTTCTTTTCTTTTGATTCGTCCCAAACCGCCTCATATATATATTTTTTTATTTTTTTTTCTTTTTATTGTTAATTAATATCTTATTAATATTACCTTAATTTACCTTAATTTATTTCAGCTCCTAAAGCCTTCAAAACCTCAAAACCTCAAAACCGTAAAACTAGTCAAATTTACACGTTTTACCGTAAAAGACGTAAAATATACACTTTTATAAAAAATCTCAAATTTTGAAATAAACTTTATAACTAAGTCCCAAATGACTTAAAACCATCCCGAAATATATTCATATGACTAATTACCTCATCCGAGACCTCTAAATGCTAAACCGTAAATCGTAAAAATACGATTTTCTATAATACATATACGTATACGTAAAACCACTAAATAACACCATCTCATTTCATAGTCACTACCATGTGAACTCATAAACATGAAATCATCACACATCTTTTCACTCATAAGGTACCCCGTAACGGAAACGATATCCAAACCACAATCTATACACTCCAATTAGCACATCAACACGTAAAGACACGTAACTAGCACAAAATAAAACTAAGTGACGAACCTCAAAACCAGGGTTGTCACATCACTCCCTCCTAATAGAAATCTCGTCCCGAGATTTACTCCTTAGGATCAAATACACAAACAACAAATCATATGAGGATACTTGTTCTAAACGAACTCCTCTCATTTCCACGTGAACTTTAGTTCAAGTTTCAAAATACCACATATACAAACCAAAAATAATTAAACTCATTGCCAAACTCTTGACCTCATAGTCAATAAATCTCACAGATGACTCTGTGATAAAACAAAGACTCTTATTAATACAAGTCCCGAATAACCGTACATGCAAATATGCATTCTCAAACAACATTTACCAATCTTAATACATGCAATATATCATATATACCACTCATTTCCCCCAGTTAATTCTATGCTCATAAGCTACTGGTCCGATCTTTCCAAAGATCATAAATGGACCTACAAAACTCTACATCAACTCTTCCATTTTACCAAAACATACCACCCGTTACTATGGGTGAAACTTCATACATAACTCTGTCACTAACTCTAGTGGTTTCCTCCTTTTCTACATAACCATTAGTTCTTCCAATCCATATCAACTTATGATCTATACACATCATCAAAAAGACGGTTATCTCGGTTAGACCAAGCCCTTCGTCCCTATGGCACATCACACCTATAACTCCTCATCCATTCGATTATCGATACTAAGCCTCCCAAAAAATCAGTATAGGTCAGTGCCATTTCCTTTTCCACACTACGACAGCATTAGCCTACGTTGTGCTTTATTCTACTCATTAGGCTCTACCAAAGTTTTACCTTCGGTTCCTATCTCGACCTATTTCATTCATGCTTCGCTTCTATACACACTTCCTTCTTTCTTCCTCAACTCCTACCATACATCACGATGTGATGCTTCCCATCGTTTCTTCCCTTGCCATAATCCTTCATAAGGCATTCCATACATATTAGGCTAACTTTTACGCAGAACCCTCTATTCCATCACATCCGTACGCAATCCTTCCAACTTCTCAACTATGTGACTTCTCCTTCCTCTTGAAATATGTGATGAATTAGTCAGTCTATCGACTATCACCCAACTCCAATCGTACTTAATCCTCCACCGCATTATGTATCCCTTCCACCAACTTCGTCCTTACATCGCCCTTTCTAAGCTGCTCCTATCTATGTAGGAAGTATAGTCTACGTCCCTTTTCTCCATATGATTGTCCAAGCCACGCAACATACATGTTGACGCGTTTTCTACTTTAGACAACTCAACTCGTGCAACCTACATCCTTCATCCAAACCACCCTAATACGTCATCCATATAGTTCAAGTTCGTCTCAGCTTCACTTCATTCTTCTTATTCCATGTCTCATCAACCATGCTTGCCTTTCCAAGATGGTACTTGGCCTTGCCATTTTCTTTCATCAATTAACTCCACCCATCACCTTTGCCAAATGTTCAATCAAGATGATTGAATATGTGTTGGAGACGTTCATGATCCGTATAGATCATTCTCTACGTCTCGTACCCCAAATGCCTCTAGCATTCTAGGCAGATATAACAATCCAGCTCCACTAACTAAGTCTATCCAGTTCTTCCAAATCTTCAGTTCCTGCAACGTATAAGAAATCGCCTTTCTTTGTCGTCCTCGTACGCATCCAAATCCTTGCTCCACGTATCGTCATGCTCGCGAATTCATCCAGTCCTTCCGATAATGCCAAAATCCGCTCATTATCCAATCCACCTCTTCATCCTCCAAAATGCTTCCTCATCCTTCTTCACTTCGCCCCTTGCTGGTTCCATGATATGCCATCATCTCTAACTACTCATCATGGTAGACTTAATACTAAAACTCACACTTTAAAAATCTCACGTATACTTCCACTCTAAACCAACACATACTTCGCCTCACTCTCCTTCTTAGACTTTGAGTAGATCAAGATGTCGTCGATACTCCCGATGACAACTCATTTATATACGTTCATGCACACTCGCTTCATTGTCTCCATGAAATCCGCTAGTGCTTGGCGAAGCCAAATGCATAACCGTAAACCCAAAGCGTTCATACAACATCCTTAGCAGTTTCAACTATGTCCTCCTTGCACCCTCTCTTAGCGGCAATACGAATAAACTCCTACCTCGTTCTACTTGCAAAATTCTACACGCATTTTAAAAGACCAATGCTTCCTCTCATCAGACCACTCAACCACTTTCCACATCCAATCTACTACTAAGCAACTCAACTTTTATCCGGCATTCCCTGCAATTTTTAACAGCTCTTGTTTTTAAATCACTCCATCAACGATTTGCCTTGGAAAGGCACTAACTACAACTCCTCTCACCTCCCCTACTTGCTCTATTTATGGTTCTACCTCACCGAAATAGGCAAACCTACTAAATTTAAGGAAATTTTCGGAAAACTTACATACCCTACGAACAATCATAAATACCTTTGAGGTATTGTATCCCCTTCCAACACCCTCTATGGCGCGTTACTTGTGCTTGTATCCCACAAATCTCTAT
The DNA here is from genome assembly GCA_025667525.1 of Glebionis coronaria. NCBI lineage: Eukaryota > Viridiplantae > Streptophyta > Magnoliopsida > Asterales > Asteraceae > Glebionis > Glebionis coronaria. Next base: position 699,701 of record JANFOE010000440.1, on the reverse strand, counting down.
TTATCTCCTTGGTACTCCTAAGAGACCTCATGACCACCTTAGTTCGTCTACGAACTCCTTTCCTCCCCACTAAGGGCATTCCGACCATTCTCTCATGGTCACCTACTTAAGCGTGTAGGCGCGACCAAGTCTTTCATATGACTACCTCAACGCTCCCGAACAATACCAAACCAAAACTACATCCTGAATCCATCAGATACGATCAACAAATCAAACCAACGGATAACTAACGACATTTCACGTGCACCAGTTAAAACATGTCAAAACCATGAGACTCGAAAGTAAACTCAAACCCAAAACGTGTATCAATTAAAAATTACCCATGACAACGAAAAATAATCCAAGAAACACCCAATGGCAACCAAACAGATTACGCCCCGCGACATATTATTTAAACCGTGCAAAAGATCGACTTTTCCAAAAGAATATATATCTTTTTTTTATTATTACCTCCCACATCCATGTGACTCAAACAATATACCAACAACCTTCTAGGCGATCTCAAAACTCAACCCAAAGACTAGGTATCCCGTGCACCCCAAATAAAAATAAACTACTATTCAAAACTCAAACTTGAACCCGACATTTGTACAACAATTCCGACCAGTCAGTTGACCTCCCATGACTATACTTTCTGAATATTTGAAAAGTACGTTCCGAGTACATAATTTTTGGCTTTTGAATCACTCAAGAAACTCTAAAAACTAACAAGTTATGACCAAAACAGTTTTATACTAGTTGTTTTAAAAAAAACTAAAGAATAAACTTAGTGATTAATGTAATCCTTTTAAATGACAGATATAATTGTACGTGAAATCTTCATAAACTTAATTTAACCTTGTATAAATAATTATAAATGACATAAATCGGTCGAACTCAATTATATAAACTATGTAGGTAGAAAGAAATTTTTATTTCGCTTTATTTCAAAGAAAGTCTTTTAGAATTTGAAATATATAAGTGTTGATTAAAATGAAATCTTATGTTACATCTTGTTTGAAACATGACTTCAACACCTTACCCTTATTTTACCGAATACAACCAACTATCTAACCCTATAATAGATTTCCAAGTCGCCCTTTTTCTCAACATATACCGACCAAAAGAAATGCAAGACCCAACACAAAAGATTTCATTATCTCAAAAGGAATCCCAAGTTATTTCAGTAGACTTAAAACCAAGAACACCATTTTAAAACGTACACGTGAAATACGAAACTCAAAGAATACGCTACCAGACACACTTCAAAAGATTCAAAACGTCGTTGGAACTCTATTAAAATCCAGCACCATAAAACACGAGCAAACACAAGGTACGTTCAAGTTATAATAACTAATGAACGACCATATACCATAACATAACACATAGTAGTATATATATACATCCGCATATATATACCTATTAAATCACCCAAAACATACTCGTTACTATACATATCAGATCAACCAATCGCGTCATACACTCGTTTTTCCATACGAGTAATCCCCATCTCACCATCTCACCATGCCACAACAAGGCACAAAACCCATTACGAAAACCAACCCATATCGTGTGACCTCATAATCACATAACACGACTATAACTCAAAACATATAACACACTAAAAAAAAGCCATATCGTAGGCAGCCGTTACATATACCCATATATTATAAATATACCCAAAATCCACATCTCATCATATACAAGCATGTACTAACCCTCTTTCATGCAATCATACTTGAGAACCCATTGAAGTTGTGGTACTTGTATAACTATGTTGGCCACCATACTTATACAATTACCCTTTCCCCAATGCACTCCCTCCTATGATGACACTTATAAGAATCAATACAACATATAACACATAAATCCATCTACTCACATAAGCTCATCACCACATAAACAATAAAGTCCAAAACTCCATCTATTAAAATAACATAGTAATACTCTTGAAATACGTAAATCCATAGTCTAGCTAAAACAACATAGACTAAGTCAAAACGAAAACATAATCAGTTATAAGTCATGTCGCCCGTAAGAGTGGAAACAGCTTAAAATCCTTCCTATCCACCTACTCCTAGTAACTCGAACCACCACACGATTCTTAGGGAACATGACTTAAACATCAAAAGAAAATAACATACCTCAGGTATGTAAAATAACTCGATAAAAGATAGAATCTACCTTGTACTAAATTATGTACTATAATGTACAATTTAATCAAAATACTACAGTGACTAGTGTGGACGATTATGGTTCAACCCGCACTAGTCACAAACCCGAAAAGAAAATAACATGTGACTAAGTATGAACATACTACGGTTCAATCCATACTAGTCAAAACATCGCAATAAATAACATCCAAACATATCAATTAATATAAAATGCACACATACTCCTATGACGCCTATATGTAGGGACCCTTAAGCTATAGACTAGGCTACGCGACTAGGCAACCTAATTCTCTATAACCATTGCCTCTGATACCATTCTGTCACACCCCACCATGGCGGAATATGGGGCACGACGTATGGATATCATCACAACAATAGCGTGTCTTTAGAGTTAACTAAATGATATAAGAAATGTCATAAAAATGGTGACACAAATGTCATGACAATATCTCAACAATGCAGGAGTCTAAGTAAGTAGGTAACAGTCCTACCTCTTACCCAAGACAAACAAATAACACAAACAAAACAAACATATAGGTGCCAACATGTATCACTTATAAAAAAAACATAAAGGTAAACCAAGAAGGAACGGGGATCTCCTTCTATATGCAATCCTAAGGCATCCAAGTCTAGCCACTTCTATCCTCAAGCTTAAACACATTCACACCTGAAAGAGACACTAAAACACGTCAACATAAAGTTGGTGAGATTCATAGGTTTAGACTCCAACGCTAAATCAGTTACAAGCTGTGAATAACAACCATCAACACAATAACATATGGACAATGTGTTACAAGTATGCATTAACAACTAGCATTCAAGATAAATCAATCATCACATTTCCAAGGCATCACGCCTTACCAACAACCACAATTACCAAGGCATCACGCCTTACCAACAACCACAATTACCAAGGCATCACGCCTTACCAACAACCATGGTACCATAGGCGCCCATACACCTATGTAACTATCTCAAGGCCACTACCTTGTCATTTTCCATTGGTCCCATAGACGATCACGCTATGTACCTATCCCAAGGCCCCTACCTTGTCAAACCACAATAACTGAGACGGCACGTGTCCCCCGATCCAAATCATACACAATCAAGAATCACATAGCAGTTAATCACATAATGTACACACAAGTCCATCTCAAACCTTAAAAACATTCACAACATCAATTTATTAACATTCACAACATCAATTTATAAATAACTCAACACAGTGTCTCTTCCATCCCATCTGGAAGTCAAAATCAATAGTAAACATGGGACTAGGAAACTCACCTGATTGCTTCTTCACAAGTCCTCGCACTAGCAACAAGCTAACAAACCAAAAACACGCAATCAATACATGAACCAATCACTAAGATGGCTCATCAACCTATGATGGACATCTATCCTATTCCCATATAAATACCTCATTGATAAGCTCTAATCACCCCATTACCCTTCCTTAACAAGTCCTTAACTTGGTTAAGTTTAATAACTATCCCGTTCATATTTTACACAAAACAGTCCCAGTTTTTAGGTCTCAAAACTTTAAGTCAAACATCCACTTAAACATACCCATGGTTTCTGTAAAAGGAATATTCATACTTTTACATATGTTAGCTAAAACCCCCCACTTTCCATAACCTTAAAGCTACTGTTAAGTCCCCGATATATGTATATATATTGCTACATATCCAGAATTCACTGATTTTAAACGTATGAAACGTTTGTTACCATTAGAGGGTCTTACCCTAAACCACAACCTTAGCCCAAGTGCAGATACTTACTACAATATATAAACCATCTCTCATGTTCGTGAGAAGATCTCAATGCAACCCTAAGTACCCAAACAACCCAAAACTTAAAAAGAAAACAGGCTGACTTCAAAACTTTATTGACCTTAGACTGTTGTAACCTGTTTTTGACCCACTTCCCTACCTCCAATTTAGTTCTAGTTTCTTGCATTAGAAAGCCACTTCAATTACCTTTTCAGGGATATGTGGATCGTAAAATAAGAGTTTGTAGAACTCCCAATATGATCAAAACAATTGACTCAAAATTCTGCCCAGTTTTTTTAAAAACGGGTTTAATTAATTTAACCTAATTAATTACCCATACCCCCATTAATTACAAACCCTAAACCATCTAATCATTATAATATCATTAAAAAACAGATTCTTATTTAAACCCTAACCTAAATCCATCATAAGATGATTGAGAAAGAATTAAAGCACTTTAATTAAAAAGAGTATTAAAGATTTTACCTTAGAATTTTTGAAAGAAGAAAAATTAATGAAGAACCCTAACACCTCCATTGATGCCGACTTGAAGGTGATCTCCAGTGGTTTTATGAAGTGTTTTGGTTAATAAAAAGTATTTATATAGTTTCCTAACAAGTCCTTGGCCCATTACAAAAGCCCGGTTCCCTTTTTCCTTTTTTTCCCTTTTCTTTTCTTTTGATTCGTCCCAAACCGCCTCATATATATATTTTTTTATTTTTTTTATTTTTATTGTTAATTAATATCTTATTAATATTACCTTAATTTAGCTTAATTTATTTCAGCTCCTAAAGCCTTCAAAACCTCAAAACCGTAAAACTAGTCAAATTTACGCGTTTTACCGTAAAAGACGTAAAATATACACTTTTATAAAAAATCTCAAATTTTGAAATAAACTTTATAACTAAGTCCCAAATGACTTAAAACCATCCCGAAATATATTCATATGACTAATTACCTCATCCGAGACCTCTAAATGCTAAACCGTAAATCGTAAAAATACGATTTTCTATAATACATATACGTATATGTAAAACCACTAAATAACACCATCTCATTTCATAGTCACTACCATGTGAACTCATGAACATGAAATCATCACACATCGTTTCACTCATAAGGTACCCCGTACCGGAAACGATATCCAAACCACAATCTATACACTCCAATTAGCACATCAACACGTAAAGACACGTAACTAGCACAAAATAAAACTAAGTGACGAACCTCAAAACCAGGGTTGTCACAGTTCCGAATAAAACTTGCCGATCCAGAATATCTGGCCTGATCCGGAATGTTTGCTATTCCGGATGAACACTTTGGCTAAACCCTTGATCCGGAATGTTTTACTATTCCGAATAAAAGACCTTTGATCCGGAATAACCAAGAAACACACCTTGATTCGAAACAACTTTCTTTGATCCGAAATAAACCTGGAGAACAGTAAGACAGCGAAGAACACGGAACAAGAAAAATAACACGAATCTAATCTAGATCAATCAAAATCAAACAAAAGATTAAATCAAACTAAACAAATAACATCTACTAATCATAAACAAGCAATCCAAATCAATAAAACTAACAATAATGATCAAATAATCAAAACCCACTTAATCAATTTAACAAAATCTCAAGAACATAAACATGAACAATAAACATAAAGATTAAAGATTAAAGAAAGGTAGATAGGAGATTGACAAGAAAAGTAAAGATTGACAAGAATTAAAAGGAAACTTACTTGAAATTAAATGTATTTAAGGTGCAAGACAATTAATGTAAATGGACATGAATTTAAATGACAAGGTAATTAAAAGGTGGAAGACTAATTGCCACACTTAGCCAACAAGAGAAAATGAAATGATAATCTAATCTATTTATAGGGGAGATTAGGGAGGTGCTTAGGAAGCTTCCTCTCCTCTTTCTTCTTTCCTTAATTGCGTCATCAAGTCCTTAATCTTCTTAATCTTTTGACTTTAATGACTTTGTCTCGGGATTTCTTCAAACTCGTCTTGTAATTCTTCAATAAATTAGGCTCGAGTTCTTCGGCTTTTAGTAAACTTCCGTCTTTTAACTTTTTCTTCGATAAATCTTCAGAATTGGTCTTGGACTTTCGTTCTTTTTACACTCTTGATTTCTTGACTTCGTCTTTTGTCTTTTCCTTCGATAAAAGCCCGTGAATGCCCTCTTTTTCTCCCTTTTCCAGATTTTCGTCCTAAATCACAACAAAAACACTAACCACGCATAATTCTGACATTTACGACATAAGATACACGTTTTCCGGTTATTATTGTATTTAAGTGGTAAAAAGGATGGGTGTTTACACACCTATTAATACTTTGATATTGCTAGGTTCAATTTTACTCTCGATATTCTCTCGAATTGATCTTGGTCTTTAGTGGAATGATTGTTCTTGGTTACTAAATAAAAGGGTTTGGTTTTCTAATCTAATAAAAAGTGGAAATGAAAATTTAAATCAAAGGTAATTAATTTAATGATGAGTAATAAAAACTTGAATTTAAACTTGAATTTAAATTAGGATTAAGCTTAAAAGGAAATTAAAATTAAACCAAGGAAACAGTAAAGAAACAGTAAAACTTTAAAATACCCAAAATATAACTGATTCGGAAGTTACTGTTCATTCGGAAGTTAAGCTTCATTCGGAACTTTGTGCTTGGTTCGGAACTTTTGGATTCATCCGGAACTTATCCTTCATTCGGAAGTTTTGACAAAGGAATTGATTCGGAACTTAAACACTCACCCGGAACTTACTGATTCGGAAGTTTTGGACTTCCGAATAAAGCCCCTTGATTCGGAACTTACTGGTTCGGAAGTCTTTGGTTCGGAAGTCTAAAAATTGGTTCGGAACTTTAGCTTCGTTCGGAAGTTTTGGCTTGATCCGGAACTTTTACCTTCGTTCGGAACTTCTTCTTGATTCGGAAGTTTAGCTTGGTTCGGAACTTTTTAATACTAAACTCATTCGGAACTTTTAACTAATTCAGAACTTTTGAAAACACAACTCATGCGGAAGTTACTATTCACTGATTCGGAACTTCTGGGGAACCCAGATACAGAAACTAAAGCGAAGAACAAGGAAAAACGGTTTTGATCCAAAAATCACCAAGTTTTTCACCAAAAACTAAAATAAATCAATCACCAAGAATCTACTAACCATAAACTACTAATCCCATCAATAAAAACACAAAACCCAACAACTTTTGAAGATCAAATCAAGAAAATAAAAACTTAAAAACTTGAAGATAAAGATGATGATGAACAAGATAAAATGGAAAGATTAAGGGTTAAAGCCATAAATTACCAACGAACTTTACTTTTTTTCTCGATATTACAAATAATGAACATAAAATACTTATCTAACCATTGAACTTTATGTTTATTTATAATATTACCTATTAACCGTTTTTAATAGGTAAAAAGGCATTTATGACCGACACGTCACTTGCTTTAGCAGGTCATTTTAAGTTTAGGTTTATTTAACTTTTGGTTAAAACTATAAATTACCAACGAACTTTACTTTTTTTTCTCGATATTAAAAATAATTAACATAAAGTACGCTACCACTCTCTCTCTCTCTTGACATTTCCATCAACTTTCTCTATTGATTCCAATTATGTTTCCTTTATCATTTTCTTGTTGTCAGCCAGCATGTCGTCGGAAAACAACCATTATCCGGAAATCACCACTATACGACCCACCACCAGAAACTAGTTTGTAAACTGGTTAGATATAATGGTAAACCGGTTATATCAGGTGGTAAACCGGTTAGATCCGGTGGTTACCCGGTTAGATCTGATGGTTACCCGGTTAAATACGGTGGTTACCCTGTTAGATCCGGTTGTTACCCTGTTAGATCCAAGTGAAAACACATAACGTGGTGCGGCCACTGTAACGTGGTCGAGGTTGTTGGAAGAGTATGCTGTGATGGTTTTGTTTGAGATGGGTTTTCAGAGTATGATTGATCTGAGTGAGTATGATTGATCCAGGTATGATGTGAACAAAGTCAAGAAAAAATCAACGAAAGTCAACGACACGTGGGCAAAAAAATGACGTGAAATATAACAATTTTACGTTACTAATAATAGCCGGTTCCAACAAGTTTCAATGGCGATATTATAAATAAACATAAAGTTAAATAGCTAGATAAGTATTTTATGTTCATTATTTGTAATATCGAGAAAAAAAGTAAAGTTTGTTGGTAATTTATGTCTTTAACCCAAAGATTAAATAAGAACTTTGTATTGAATGATTGATGTTTTGACAAGATAAATCAAAGATTAAAATTACAAGATGAGAAATTTAAAGATGAAAATCACCAATCACCCTAATGGTGATGGTGATGAAACGGAACAGAGAAAAAAAAGGGGGAAGAAGAAACAACTAAGCTAGCTACTCTAAAATGTGTGAAGGGCTCCTTTTATAGGCTTGTCCTTTGGTTGGTGAGTGGGCTTTCTCCCGTTCTTCTTGTCTTTTCGTCTTTTCAGAAAAGTTTCCGTTTTCGATTCTGATTCGGGATTTGTCGTCGATTAAATTCAACTCGTCTTTTTATTTCTTCGTTTAATAGACTTGAGTTTCTTCGACTTATATAAATCTTCCATCTTTGGTCCTTTTCTTCGATAAATCTTCGAATAGGCCCAGTGACTTCAAATCTTATGCATCTCTTGGACAATAGACTTTATCTTGAGTCTTTTTCTTCAGTAAAACCCGTGCAATCCCATGTTTTCTTCAATATTCATCCGGTTGGCTCTGAAAACACAATAAACACAAAAACCACGCATAATTCCAAACAAATGATATTAAATACGTGTTTTGGTCTCGTTTTAGCCCGAATTAAGTGGTAAAAGGATGGGTGTTTACACACCTATCAAATCCCCTACACTTAACCATTGCCATGCCCTCATGCAATGCTTAGTGATAAAGCAATTTTACACTTTTCTCATAATTAATCAACCTTGGCCTTGTTTAAATTCTACTAAACAAAAATTAAAGAAATAAAACTTTATAGGTAACAAAGGGATAGAAAACCATTTCCACTAGAAAATAGCTACATGGAAATAACTTGCAAAGAAATCAATGACTTACATTAGGGCTTTTGTGCTGCGAAGATTTATCACCCTCAAGTTTCACGTTCCCCAAACTAAGCTTAAAAACGAGATCATTGTTATTATAAGTTAGCAATTCAAACACTTACACACATGGCTTAATTAAATGCTTAAACTCCCTTATTCCTAGATGTATCTCTTATATTTTATTTTTGTCTTAGAATGATCATGAAGATGCATTGTTGGACTTATTTCGATAGTTTATTAGGGCTGAAAGCAAAGTAGGACGATTTGATCAATAGTTAGCTAAAGGATAAAATCTCTTAAAACTGCTTCTCGGGATATCAAAAAGTTCATATCTTGGCATAACTTGGTTCACGATTTGAGACCTTTCTCGGGCCGATATTTGGCATGTACTTCATACTTCATATCTTCGAGAGACGTTCTTGAGATAATGGTCTTCTCATCATAATAGAGTTTCTTCACTTGGAGACTTTTGAGGGGTACTCCAACTTTGTTGACCACGACTTCATGATTATTTCTTCAATCTCTAATTGGGATTTTGAGATACAACGATCCGCCTCCTTTTCGGACTTGGATCTATTTATCCTCATACCTTGTTAGGGTCTTTTCGGATAGAATTCTCCATGATCTTTATGGGAGTTGATTGCTTTTCGTCGTGAGTCTTGATCCTTCATATTGATTTTAGGAATAATGCTTTTCACATCACTTTGGATCTTCAGCAATAAAATCGAATCCTCATGCCTTGTTAGGGCCTTTTCGGACTCGCCAATCTTCGCGCCCCGCTTCATAAGTTATGCCTTGGCTATGAACTCTTATCATTACCGAGCAACTTTTAAGCGATCTTGGGCTAGAAGCTAAGTAACTTTTCAAATCGTACGACCTTACTTATTGCAGATAAATTATTAGCAAGTGATGGGAGAATAGGCAAATAATTACACCAAGTGAGCTTGCGCAAGAATACCGACTTATAATTGACTCTATCATTTCTCGTCCTCCACAATTTAAAATCTCAAGTAATGAGACTCGTGGACACTTAGCCTAATAAACCAATTAAGGTCTACATGGTTAAGGATACTAGCTAGAATAAACTTGGATAAGTCTATTCGGGTTGAGTCAAAATAAACGCAACGGGACTAATATGTCAAAGACTTCTAAACTAGCTACCCACTTTATTAATATTTTTGACTTTATTGCGGGATATATACATATGAAAGCAACGATAAAAATTTAAAAATTACAACTAAATGGCCAAAGTTAATAAAAAATTTGAAAAATGTTGAAAAATATGATTTTCCGGTTAATTAAAGGCATTTTCATGGAAAAGTCTACTTAAAACTTCGATAGAAGTCCCCCCTACACTTAAGATAAACATTGTCCTCAATGTTTAAGCATGTGGAAAAAGTTTCCCCTACACTTATGACATTGTGCACGTTGGTTAATTCAAGTTAAGGAAGAGACGACTAACGTGATCAATTTCAAATGTGAGTATGAAGAAAATTGAATCACGATAGTTGAGAGATAGAACCGGATTTCGGATAACACGAGAGCACGGTTCTTTAAAGATTCCAAGAGTGCACTTATCCCTGTAATCACACCACACAAAGACAAACACATATAGAAGTTCCCCCTACACTTAGGGGATTAAAACATAAAAGGATAGATACTCGGGCTGCCTCCCGAGGAGCGCTTGTTTTTGATAACCGAGTCACGAGCCTGACTCGACCCAAAATTAGTTCATGGGGAACGTGGTGAGGGATGGAATCACCTCCTGAGAGGTGTCCTCACCAAATTACAACTTCACTCGTTGGCCATTCACCTTAAAATTTGGTCCATCAGGTTGAGCGAGCTCGAGAGTACCATATGGAAAAATTTGGGCAATGGTGAATGGGCCGGACCAACGAGATTTGAGCTTTCCCGAGAAGATTTTCAACCGAGAGTTAAAAAGTAAGACTTTGTCTCCAACATGGAACTCTCGGTTTTTGATCTTGGAGTCGTGAATGAGCTTAGTTCTTTCCTTATAAATCAAAGAATTTTCATAAGCCTCATTCCGAAGTTCATTGAGCTCATTGAGTTGGATCTTGCGTAGGTCACCGGCTTTGTTTATATCAAAATTAGCCCACTTCAAGGCCCAATAAGCCTTGTGCTCCAACTCAATGGGGAGGTGGCACGCTTTCCCGTACACAAGACGATAAGGCGTACAGCCGATTGGGGTCTTGTAAGCAGTACGGAAAGCCCACAAAGCATCATCAAGTTTATCAGCCCATGAGGCACGATGCTCTCCCACAGTCTTTTCAAGAATTCGCTTCAGCCCTCGGTTGGATATTTCAGCCTGGCCATTAGTTTGTGGGTGGTAGGCTGTGGAAAGATGATGGTTTACACCGTACTTAGCCATGACTCGAGCAAATTGGTCATTGCAGAAATGAGTCCCACGATCACTAATAATGGCACGAGGCACACCGAATCTAGCGAAAAGAGCTTTCAAAAAGTTACAAACCACCCTTGCGTCATTAATAGGCAAAGCTTTGGCTTCAACCCACTTTGAAACGTAGTCAACGACTACAAGGATGTATTTGTTTCCTTTAGACGAAGGGAATGGCCCCATAAAGTCGATACCCCAAACGTCAAAAATTTCACACTCTTGAATGAAATTCTGAGGCATCTCGTCTTTATGTGTGATTTTGCCTTGCTTTTGGCAAACATCACATCGTTTAACCATATCGTGAGCGTCACGGTATATGGAGGGCCAATAAAATCCGGAATCAAACACTTTTTTAGCGGTGTAGTTGGGACCAAAGTGACCACCGGTGGGTCCTTTGTGGCAAGCATTAAGGATTTCAGACGCTGCCGGTCCATCAACACATCGGCGAATAATCAGGTCGGCACATTGTTTGAATAGGTAAGGGTCGTCCCAAAAGTAAGTCTTAATGTCGGTGAAGAATTTCTTCTTTTGTTGGGACGTCAACCCTTCCTTGAGAATTCCACCCGCCAAGTAGTTTGCAAAGTCCGCAAACCACGGGGTTTCATTCGGCTTCGAGTTTATAGACATTAAGGTCTCCAAGGGAAAAGAATCATTGATTTCTTTGGTCGGATGATCCCCTTGTTAAGGATCCTCAAGTCTGCTGAGATGGTCCGCAGCTAGGTTTTCTGCTCCTTTTTTATCGCGAATTTCGATTTTAAATTCCTGGAGCAGCAAAACCCAGCGAAGAAGTCTTGGTTTGGAGTCTTGCTTTGTCAACAAGTACTTCAGCGCGGAATGATCGGTATACACAATGGTGGTAGAAAGGACAAGATAGGGGCGGAATTTTTCAAAAGCATAGACAACAGCTAAAAGCTCTTTTTCGGTTGTCGTATAATGTAATTGTGCCCCCGTCATTGTCTTTCTAGCGTAATGGATCGGTTGGAAGTGTTTGTTCACTCTTTGTCCAATAACCGCTCCAATAGCAAAATCGCTAGCATCGCACATCAACTCAAAAGGCAGCTCCCAATTAGGGGTAACCAAGACGGGTGCCTTAGTTAGCTTATGCTTAAGCGAGTTGAAGGCTTCAAGACACTCTTTGGAGAAGATAAAAGGAGTATCTTTCTCTAAGAGGTGGGTCATCGGGCGAGCGATTTGAGAAAAATCTTTGATGAATCGACGGTAGAAGCCCGCATGATCCAGAAAACTTCTCACACCCTTCACGGTTGAAGGTGGAGGCAACTTTGCGATAACATCGACTTTAGCACGGTCTACTTCAAGACCGGCTTTCGAGATCTTATGTCCAAGCACGACGCCTTCTTTTACCATAAAATGGCATTTTTCCCAATTCAGAACAAGGCGAGTGTCTTCGCACCGCTTGAGCATACGTTCTAAATTGGCAAGGCAAAAAGAGAAGGAATCCCCGAAGACCGAGAAATCATCCATGAAGACTTCCATGGTTTGTTCAACCATGTCATGGAAGATAGCTAACATGCACCTTTGGAAAGTCCCGGGCGCATTACATAAGCCAAAAGGCATTCTTTTGTAAGCGAAAGTGCCATAGGGACAAGTGAATGTAGTCTTCTCTTGATCTTGGGGATCGATGGGTATTTGAAAATAACCCGAGAAACCATCAAGAAAGCAGTAATATTCATTACCTGCTAAGCGTTCAAGCATTTGGTCCATCAAAGGTAGAGGGAAATGATCTTTTCTCGTGGCATCATTGAGTTTGCGGTAGTCTATACAAACTCTCTACCCAGTAACGAGACGAGTGGGAATCAACTCGTTGTGTTCATTGGGAACAACGGTTATTCCGCCCTTCTTGGGCACACAATGGATTGGACTAACCCACGGTGAATCCGAAATAGGGTAAATCATACCCGCATCAAGAAGTTTGATAACCTCTGTTTTGATGACTTCATGTATTTCTGGATTCACCCTTCGTTGGCTTTGAATAGTGGGCTTGAAGTCGTCCTCCATGAGAATTTTGTGTGTGCAGAAGTGAGGATCAATTCCACGAATATCCGAAATCTTCCAAGCAATAGCCTTCTTATGATCTTTCAATACGGCGACAAGTCGGGCTTTCTCTTCATCCTTTAAATCCTTAGCAATGATGACTGGCGACTTCTTCTCTTCTTCGAGGAATACATACTCAAGATGGGGCGGCAACTCCTTAAGTTCTAAATCCGGAGGATTTTCGACGGGAGGCGTATTCGAAGTCGGAGTATCGATAACAATGACAGTGGGAGATGGAGGAGAAGGATTGTCTTCTTTGAGGAGGTTTGCAATGAAACTGAGGTCTTCATCCCAAGTGGTAGTAGAATCGTCATTGTCTTGCTTCACATCTCCCAAGGTGGCTTCCAAATCTTTCCAAAGGAAATCACTTTCTCCAAATAGAGATAGTGATGAGTCGATAGAGGAAACGGTCTCAACATGGGGAAGAGAGGTAGGAATATTTTTACAAGCATCTTTAAAATGTTCTTCACAAGCCTCATCAAGAACGTCAATACAATTAACACTCTCGTAAGAATAAGGCTGTTTAGAAAGCTTTCCCATGTTGAAGACTACTTTATCGTTACCCACTCTCATGATAAGCTCACCAGCTTCAACATCGATGAGAGTGCGACCGGTCCTCAAGAATGGACGACCAACAATGAGTGGCACACGTGGGTCCATCTCGTAGTCGACGACAACAAAATCAGCAGGGAAGGTGAATTTGTCGACTCCTACGATGACATCTTCGGCTATCCCCACTGGATAAGCAACCGTACAGTTAGCTAATTCCAAAGTCATTTTGGTGGGGACTGGCTCTGGGAGAGATAATTGCTTCCAAACACTTAGAGGCATGAGATTAATACTGGCACCTAGATCGGCTAGGGCCATGCAATTCTCTACTCCCGGGAAATTGCAAGGGATAAGAAAATGACCCGGATCACCAAGCTTGATTGGCAATTTCCTTAAGAGCACTGCAGAGCAGTTCTCATTAAGTTGGGTGTTGGCGAGATCGAGGAGCTTTTCCTTGTCGCTCAGAAGATCTTTAAACATTTTGGCGTATTTGGGCATGTGAGCGAGAGCCTCAGCGAAGGAGATATTGAAATTCAGTTGTTTGAACATTTTAAGGAAATTCGAAACCTGAATATCATCCTTGCTCTTTTGCTTCTCTTTCCTCAACCTTGAAGGATAAGGTATATTGGAAGAAGAGGAAGGCTTTAGAGGAATAGGATCACTCACAACCACGGGTGGAGGAGGGGTAGAAGGAAGAGGTGGAGAAATTAGGGAAGGAGAAGGGTGAGGAATAGGAGCAGGTGACTCGTTTTCCTTAGTCACAACCACCGGTGAAGGTATAGGAAGCTCGGGTTCCTTGGTACCCTTGCCACTTCGAGTAGTGATTGCTTTCATCTCCCCTCTTGGGTTCGCAACGGTGTTACTCGGAAGAGTACCCGAAGAAGAGGGTTGATTACCTTGGAAGAAACTAGCCATCATGTTCCTCAGGTCATTTGTTTGGGTATCCAACATATTTCTCATATCGGCTCTTAAATCATTTCCTTGCTTGACCAAGTCTGCCTTCAAATTGCGCACTTCCTCTTGGAGATTTCCCACTATCACATCATTGGTCCTCATATAGGTTGCAACCTCTTGGTGTAATGCAGTGGTGGCTTGGTTGGGAGGAGCATTGTATGCAGGTGGTTGGTAAGCAGGTTGTTGGTAGACTTGATTGTTACGTTGAGGTGGTTTTTGTTGCTTGTGAGGTGGGATGTATGGTTGTCGAGGTTGTTGTTGTTGTTGAGGAGGGCGGTTAAGGTTTTGTTGTTGGTTTGGGTTGTTTGGGGGAAAACCAGGTGGTGAAAGATAGTTGTTGGATCGATAGCTAAGCAAGTTACGGTCACCTTGAGGTCTAGCTTGATAAGCAGGTTGTTGGTAGGTGCCATATGTCGCATTCACATTCTCAGCAGGGTAATCTTGGGTGGCGGTACAAGTTGTGTAAGAGTGAGGACCACCGCATATCTCACAAGGTTGGCTGACAGCGTTCACTTGAGCGTTTTTGGCGTTGTTGCTGTTGTTGTTGCTGACGGTGTGGGTGACAAGCGATTCAAGAAGCGTAGTGATTTTATCTAATCGCTTGTCGCTGTCACTAGTGCTAGCACTAGCGACATTGGTCCGAACACTCTTGGTTTGCACACGAGATTTGTTCTCAATGATGTCCCAAGCAGCATTGGAAGTCTTAGCCAATAAATTACCCCCCGAGGCACTGTTCAGTGAATCTTGGTCACTCATGCTTAAACCATTGTAAAAAGTATTGATTTGATGTACTTTGGTAAAACCATGTTGTGGGCATTTTCTTAAAAGATCTTTAAAGCGATCCCAAGATTCACTGAATGACTCATCGTACTTTTGTTCAAAATTTATGATCTCATTCCGCAAAGCGGTAGTACGAGAGGGTGGAAAAAAGTAGTTGATAAACTTTGTTTCCAAATCAGTCCACGAGAGAATACTCTGTGGCGGTTCCTTAGCAAGCCAATGCCGGGCTTGTCCCTCTAAAGAAAAGGGAAAAAGTTGTAACCTTATAACCTCTTGTGGAACACCATTGAACTTGACCGTGTTGGTGAGTTGCAAGAATCTCTTGATATGGTCGTGTGGATCATCAATGGTTCGTCCCAAGAACGGTTGAGCGGAGACCATCTGGATAAAGCCTGATTTTAGCTCGAAATTGTTGGCGGCAATTGGTGGTATAACAATTGGATCCGTGTTGCCATCGACATGAGCTTGTAGCAATTCAATCATCGGGCGATTATCCGGAAGGTGCTCATTGTTGTTGTTATTATTCATGTTGTTGTTGTTATTATTGTTTGGAGGTGGTACACCGGCCATGTCTAAGTGATCGAGAGGCTCGGGCTCTTGATATGACGTGGATCGAGTGCGCATACACCTGCAAAAGAACGAACAAAGAGAAACAAAGCACAAATATGTTTGGTTTTTATGTTTTTTTTTTTTTTAATTAAATTTTTTTTTTGTATTTTTGAAAATTTTATATTTTTTAATTGTTTTTGAAAATTTTCTTGAAAAAGTAACGTTCACGGGGAACGGATCCCAAAATCCAAGTTCTCACAAAAAACTTTTAATCTTAACGAGAAGAGCCGGCAGCGGCGCCATTTAATACTCTGATATTGTATGGTTCAATTTTACTCTCGATATCCTCTCGAATTGATCTTGGTCTTTAGTGGAATGATTGTTCTTGGTTACTAAATAAAAGGGTTTGGTTTTCTAATCTAATAAAAAGTGGAAATGAAAATTTAAATCAAAGGTAATTAATTTAATGATGAGTAATAAAAACTTGAATTTAAACTTGAATTTAAATTAGGATTAAGCTTAAAAGGAAATTAAAATTAAACCAAGGAAACAGTAAAGAAACAGTAAAACTTTAAAATACCCAAAATATAACTGATTCGGAAGTTACTGTTCATTCGGAAGTTAAGCTTCATTCGGAACTTTGTGCTTGGTTCGGAACTTTTGGATTCATCCGTAACTTATCCTTCATTCGGAAGTTTTGACAAAGGAATTGATTCGGAACTTAAACACTCACCCGGAACTTACTGATTCGGAAGTTTTGGACTTCCGAATGAAGCCCCTTGATTCGGAACTTACTGGTTCGGAAGTCTTTGGTTCGGAAGTCTGAAAATTGGTTCGGAACTTTAGCTTCGTTCGGAAGTTTTGGCTTGATCCGGAACTTTTACCTTCGTTCGGAACTTCTTCTTGATTCGGAAGTTTAGCTTGGTTCGGAACTTTTTAATACTAAACTCATTCGGAACTTTTAACTGATTCGGAACTTTTGAAAACACAACTCATGCGGAAGTTACTATTCACTGATTCGGAACTTCTGGGGAACCCAGATACAGAAACTAAAGCGAAGAACAAGGAAAAACGGTTTTGATCCAAAAATCACCAAGTTTTTCACCAAAAACTAAAATAAATCAATCACCAAGCATCTACTAACCATAAACTACTAATCCCATCAATAAAAACACAAAATCCAACAACTTTTGAAGATCAAATCAAGAAAATAAAAACTTAAAAACTTGAAGATAAAGATGATGATGAACAAGATAAAATGGAAAGATTAAATAAGAACTTTGTATTGAATGATTGATGTTTTGACAAGATAAATCAAAGATTAAAATTACAAGATGAGAGATTTAAAGATGAAAATCACCAATCACCCTAATGGTGATGGTGATGAAACGGAACAGAGAAAAAAAAGGGGGAAGAAGAAACAACTAAGCTAGCTACTCTAAAATGTGTGAAGGGCTCCTTTTATAGGCTTGTCCTTTGGTTGGTGAGTGGGCTTTCTCCCGTTCTTCTTGTCTTTTCGTCTTTTCAGAAAAGTTTCCGTTTTCGATTCTGATTCGGGATTTGTCGTCGATTAAATTCAACTCGTCTTTTTATTTCTTCGTTTAATAGACTTGAGTTTCTTCGACTTATATAAATCTTCCATCTTTGGTCCTTTTCTTCGATAAATCTTCGAATAGGCCCAGTGACTTCAAATCTTATGCATCTCTTGGACAATAGACTTTATCTTGAGTCTTTTTCTTCAGTAAAACCCGTGCAATCCCATGTTTTCTTCAGTATTCATCCGGTTGGCTCTGAAAACACAATAAACACAAAAACCACGCATAATTCCAAACAAATGATATTAAATACGTGTTTTGGTCTCGTTTTAGCCCGAATTAAGTGGTAAAAGGATGGGTGTTTACACACATATCACCTATCAAATCCCCTACACTTGACCATTGCAATGTCCTCATGCAATGCATTAGTTACAAAGCACGTTTACACTTTTCATCACAATCAATCCATATTGGCCTTTATTAAAGAGATAGAAAAATATAAACATTCAAAGTAAGAAAGAAATCAAAAACATACCTTAGGGTTTTGAAAATGTCATGAATGATCATCATCCTCAAGTTTTCACTTTCTCCAAACCAAGCTTAAAAACGAGATCATTGTTATTATAAGTTAGCAAACTAACACGAACTCATGTGGGTCAATTATTCACTTAGACTCCCTTATTCCTAAGTGTATCTCTTATATTTTATTTTTGTCTTGAATGATCACGAGGATGCATTGTTTGACTTATTTCGATAGTTATTAAGGCTGAAAATAAAGTGGGACGATTTATCAATAGTTAGCTAAAGGACAAAATCTTTTAAAACTGCTTCTCGGGACCTCATAAAGTTCATATCTTTGCATAACTCGCTTCGCGATTTGAGACCTTTCTCGGACCGATATTTGGCAGCGACTTCATACTTCAAATCTTGAGAGACGTTCATGAAATAATGATCTGCTCTTCATAATAGGAATTTCTTCACTTGAAGTTTTGAGAGATTCTTCATATTTGGACCACGACTTCTTCATTTTCTCTAATCTTTATTCTGGACTTTGATATACAACGATCCGCCTCGTTTTTGGACTTGGCTCTATTTATCCTCATACCTTGTTAGGGCCTCTTTGGATAGACTTCTCCATGACTTTTGGGGAGTATTTGCTTTTCGTCGTGTGTCTCGATCCTTCATATTGATTTTCGATAAATGATTCTTCACATCACTTTTGGATCTTTAGCAACAAAATGTAGCCCTCATGCCTTGTTAGGGCCTTTTCGGACTCGCCAATCTTCGCATCCCCACTTTGGACCAAGC
Organism: Glebionis coronaria; assembly: GCA_025667525.1. Classification (NCBI taxonomy): domain Eukaryota; kingdom Viridiplantae; phylum Streptophyta; class Magnoliopsida; order Asterales; family Asteraceae; genus Glebionis; species Glebionis coronaria. Next base: position 680,549 of record JANFOE010000440.1, on the reverse strand, counting down.
TTCCCTGTGTTCTCCGCGCGACTTGCCTCATTAGCACGATAAACAAAATCCCCCGGTCGGAAGGAAACACCCTTGACTTTGGAATCGTAATAAGCTTTCATACGTGCCTTAGACTTGGCCTCATTGATGGCTTCTATCTCTCGTTTTTCAACTAACAAGTCTAGATTGACCCGGAGCTGCTCATCGTTCGTGACGATGTTAACCTCCGCAGTGCGGATTGTTGGCATCCTAATTTCTATTGGGATCACGGCCTCGGTTCCGTAGGCCAGCGCGAATGGAGTGTACCTATTGGCGGTTTTGATCATTGTCCTATGTGCCCATAGGACTTGCGGAAGTTCATCTACCCACTTAGCACTTCATTCATCTAGGCGTGCTTTGATACCTTCACCTAGGCTTCTGTTTGCCCGCTCCACGAGACCATTAGTCTATGGATGTTTAACCGATGCGAAACGCCGTGTAATGTTCAACGCTGCACACCAATCCTTGAATGGATTATCCGCAAACTGCTTTCCGTTATCTGAGATAATCTCGCCTGGCAAACCAAAACGGCACACAATATTTTCCCAAACAAACTTTTTTACCTGTTTGCCCGTAATCGTTTTAACCGCCTTAGCTTCTATCCAGCGTGTAAAATAGTCTATTACGACGATCAAGAACTTAACGCCTCCTGCGGCAACATGAAACGATATTGATCCCCCACTTATAGAATGGCCATGGGGATGTGATGGGTGTTAGTTCTTGCTGTAGATGTCGCGGTACTGGCCTATGCGCTTGGCAATCGCTGCATTTACGAATCATGTCTCGTGCATCCGGATGCATAGTCGGCCAATAGTACCCTGTGTGTAAAGCTCGTGCCACTACGGATCTGGGGCCTGCGTGCATGCCGCATGACCCTTCATGCATTTCACTAATCACATTGCTAGCCTGGCATGGCCCGACGCATCGCAACCACGGCTGTAGGAAGGAACGCTTGTATAGAATACCATCTCGAAGTTTGAAATGCTGCGACTTCCTTTTGATACGCCGTGCCGCCTTTTCATCCTCCGGAAGGGTTTCATTAGTTAAATAGCCGATGATCGGGGTCATCCATGTAGGTCCCTCTTTTTCAACTATAGTTGCGATTTCTCCTCCTGTAACGGATTTTTCCTTGAGTATTTCCACCAATACTTGTTTGGATAAATGGGCGAAACTTGTAGACGCTATCTTACTAGGAGCATCCGCCTTCTTATTCTCACCTCTTGGTACCTGCTTGATGGAAAACTTCCCAAAGGTGGCGATGAGTGACTTTACTTTCTCCAAGTATTGGATCATGTTATCCTCCTTGGCTACGTACCCTCCTAGGATGTGATTCGCGACAAGCCGTGAGTCCATGTAGGCCTCAAGGTTGTCGACTCCCATCCTAGCGGCAATTTTTAAACCCGCAATCAATGCTTCATATTCTGCCTCATTATTTGTGGTTGTGAACTCAAAACGCAAGGCGTAGGTAAATGATAGGTGTGTAAACACCCATCCTTTTACCACTTAATTACAATAATAACCAGGCCAAAACGTGTATTTTATGTCGTAAATGTCGGAGTTATGCGTGGTTTGTGTTTTTGTTGTGATTTAGGACGAAAATGTGAAAAGGGGAGAAAACACGGGCTTTCACGGGTTTTTATCGAAGAAAAAGACAAAAGACGAAGTCAAGAAATCAAGAGTGCAAAAAGAACGGAAGTCCAAGACCAATTCTGAAGATTTATCGAAGAAAAAGTCAAAAGAAGGAAGTTTACTAAAAGCCGAAGAACTCAAGTCTAATTTATTGAAGAAATTACAAGACGAGTTTATCAATCCCGAGACAAAAGTCGAAGATTTAAGAAGATTAAGGACTTAACAAGTAATTAAAGAAAGAAGAAAGAGGGGAGGAAGCTTCCTTCCACTAATCCCCTCCTCCCCTATAAATAGATCATTAGGATTTCATTTGTATTTTGTTGGCTAAGTGTGACAATTAGCTCTTCCGCCTTTTAATTACTTGTTCTTTAAATACATGTCATTTATTTAATTGTCTTTCACCTTAAATTTATTTAATTTCAAGTAAGTTTCCTTTTAATTGTTGTTAATCTTTACTTTTATTGTTCATCTCCTATCTACCTTTCTTGTTAATCTTTGATCTTTATGCTTTATGTTCATGTTCATGTTCTTGAGTTTTTATTAAATTGATTAAGTGGGTTTTGATTATTTTGATTATTATTGTTAGTGTTATTGATTTGGGTTGATTGGTTATTGTTATTAGATCATTTATGGTTAGTCTTTCTTAATCTTTTGGTTTGATTTGATTGATCTAGATTAGATTCGTGTTATTTTTGGTTTCCCTTGTTCTTCGCTATTACTATTTTTCCAGGTTATTCCGAATCAAAGCCGAATATTCCGAATGAAGGGACTTTATTGATTATTCCGGATCAGCTGTTTATTCCGGATCAAGGTGGTGTTGTGATTATTCCGAACCAAGCAAACATTCCAGATAAGTGATGTAGAAAAGCTAAAATGGATCCGGTGGTCTAATGTGGTGGTAGATAGTGGTGGAAGCCATTGTTGGCTTAGAGAGAGAGAAAGAGAGGTTGAGAGTAAAAGTGTGTGTGTTCCCAAATGAACAAAATACAATCAACACCCCTCCTTGGAAGCTAAGGAGGGGTATATATAGTCACGCACACAACCTAAACTATACAAAGAGCCTAGTCTAGTCTAAATGTGCGTGACTATGATAACTAACGGGAATTCTTAAATGTCGTCACATAAAGTGAGTTTCCAACAATCTTCCCCCATGGGACGACGTGTAGAATTCCTAACAATATTCTTCCTAACAAGTACAAAATGATTAAGAATAAGAGCTTTCTTGAAGCATCCAATGCTGATGAAGTCTTCTGAGGCCTTCGTCTTCAAAACGACTCATCTTTAAAGTAACTTGTAGAAGAAATACTGTAACGGCACGAGCTAAGTAACCCATACACTTCTGGTTAAGGAGAAGCTTCTGAATTAGCTTCCCCCTAATTCATGCCACGTAAACTTGATGTAGAAGCATTTTAAATAGCTTCCCCCAAGTAGATCAACAACTTTTCTTCTCACGCTTGAATAATTCTTCTGAATTTTTCTTCCCCCTGAGAATTCAAGTTATGCATACCAGAAAGAATCAAGACACTTCTTCCCCCACATAGTTGAAGAAGGTAAATCAATCCCAATTATGAAGCTCAAATACTGAAGTGGACACTTTATCCCATTCATGAAGTTGACATCGTAACACCAGAGTCAATTAAGTCCCGGAAATGCACACGTCTTCTTCCGGAGATGCACCAGAGTCAATTAAGTCCCGGGAATGCATATAGGATAATGATGATGAATAATTGCAACAATCAAACAATTAAACCTCGAATCAGTAGTGTACCGTTTGGAGATTGATAACGACACGAGTTAAAACACTGATTTTCTCTGCGGCTATGACAAATGTCATCCCGGAATATCTTCAAATCAAAAGAAGGTATGAAGTTCATCATGTGTACTCGTTGTGCGTTCAATGTGTCTTCTTCTTCCCCCTTGATGGTTTCGAAACTCGGAACCATCAATAAATTGTACACACATGAACCTGAAATCTCGTGAGAATAATAAATAAGCTGAATTATATTTTGTGAGAATCAGCTGTTGATCGAAAATCTCTTCTCATAAACTCTCCATGGCCACCTTTACCATCCCACGTGAAAGCAATTTGAAGTTACCACTGAAAAAATGAACCAGATACATCAAACGTGAAGCTGAATAAAAATCCTTCGATCTTGTGACTTAAGCTTGCACTATTGTTGAATGAAGAACGGTGGAGAAATCTCTAAGTACTCAATGCATCACTGAAGAAGTCTATAAGCACAACACCTCTTGAAATTATCCACGTCGACTATGCGCGTGACACTGAGTACAACAATGTAACCCCTTTAAGTGATAGTTATCCGAGTCATCAACCATCCACCCCGAACCCGGAAACCAGATAACCAAGTCTTCATTCTAGGATTAAGCACTAGCAAGTTATCTAGTAAAAGATAAAATAAATACACGCCTTCAAAAAATCCGTCTTCAACGTCACGTAATTAATACCCGATCAAACGAATCCGTAGCAACTAAAAAATCGCCCATTTTTCTTGGTCTCGTCAAAATAAATTCTCGTCACATTTGTCACGTCATTTTGTCGCGTCACATTTCTCGTCACCCAATCAGTGTCAAGAAAAAATTAAAGAACCACAAATGCAACAAAAAAACTACAAATTCAAAAAAGGAATTTGTTTGTTTGAGCATCCATTCTCCTTAACAATGTCTCGTCACTTTTTGTCTCGACCCGATAATGACCAAAGTAAAACTTAATACACAACAAATTTATTTAAAAAATTGTATTTTAAAAAAATTTGTATGTATGTTTTACCAAAACACACGGCTCAAATCTTTTGATTTTTTAAACAAATGTGAGTCCATCACATGTTAAATCCAAATGATTTTAAGGACAGCCCGTGAATTCATGGCCCAAATCAAATAAAAATACTCCTGGTCCAACATCTCAAGAGTGATACCCGGTCCACCATAACACACGGTTATAACTTGTTAAATTGGGTCAAACCCTAAAATCACTCACATAGTTTACTCCGTCCCCAAATACTCACACCTAACTTCACCTAGTAAATAACGCCCCACCTTTTCTCTCACACTTGATCCACCAAACTCCATTTTCTCCCAACAACACACCTCGAATCCTCCGTCCCTTCCAATCCTTCTGTCACACAAACCAAACAAAAATCATCTCCAAATCTTGACAGCCCCTACTTCATCTAAAGTAAGCCACCAAATTAAACGAATTCTTCTTCTCCCATCAATCACAATCGCAGATCAATATGAACCATTTCCATATTTATCTTCATGAAACAGCGCACAAAGAATCAAGAACCATTCTTATATTCATCTGAATAATTCGGCTTCAAGATCCATAAATGGGTCTCGGGTAGGTTCGAATATTGCTTGCATGTCTGTTTGATGTGACAAATTCGAAACAAAGAGTGTTTTAACAGATTTGTTAAAAACCATTCTTATATTCGAATAGAAAATGGGTAAAAACCCAATATAAGATCTATGATGGAGGAGTTAATTTCGTGTGTAAGATCTTAATAGATCTATGGTTGCATGTGCAAAACACGAAAAAAAAGAAACTGAGATCGAGATTTGATATTTCTGTTTTTGGTCGAGTCTAGATGTGATGGCGTGTAGGTGACGATGGGTATTAGGGATAGATTGAAGGTGTTGAGGAGAAATAAGGTTGGATGTGAGAAGGTCGACTCAGTGAGTTAAACTCAGTTGGGTTAACTGAGTCAACTCGGTAATTACCGAGTTGACTCGGTAGATTTGGTGTCGTTTGTGTCACAGTTTTTGGTTCACAAGTCTTTAACAAAAAAAAACAGTCCAATCGGAATGTAAAAAACAATCCAATCGGAATGTTCAAGTGAGTGGTCTCATCGGAATATTTAAATTTGTGAGTGTCATCGGAATCAAACGAACACCCCAATTGGAATAACCAATCTGAAAGTCAATCTGAAAGCCAATCTGAAAGTCAATCTGAATGTCAATCGGAAACCCAATCGGAAACCCAATATGAAAACCCAATCTGAATGTCAATCTGAATAAGCTGTCGGAAACCCAATCTGAAAAGGGTTTTGAAGGACCCGAAAATAGTGGAACTGCACATTTTGTCCTTTTCTAACTGCATAAACAAGAATGACATAAACCCAGAAAGAGTGACCATATTTATATGACTTTTGACCATGAAATTGATGAAACCGAGACACAAAACATGTAACAGCTTGGACAGTTGGACAAAAAAATTATGACGTGACCCAAAAAAATTTTTGTGACAATGGACATAAATATTATAAACGAGACACAACAATGAATTAGACCACCAAATCGCATAAATAAACACGATCCAAGGATAGAACCGAGGCTCTGATGCCAAATGTAGAAAAGCTAAAATGGATCCGGTGGTCTAATGTGGTGGTAGATGGTGGTGGAAGCCATTGTTGGCTTAGAGAGAGAGAAAGAGAGGTTGAGAGTAAAAGTGTGAGTGTTCCCAAATGAACAAAATACAATCAACACCCCTCCTTGGAAGCTAAGGAGGGGTATATATAGTCACGCACACAACCTAAACTATACAAAGAGCCTAATCTAGTCTAAATGTGTGTGACTATGATAACTAACGGGAATTCTTAAATGTCGTCACATAAAGTGAGTTTCCAACAAGTGACATATTCCGGATCAGTTTGATATTTCGGATCAGAGCAACATTCCGAATCAGTGGGTATTCCGAACCAAACCTTTATTTCGGATCAAGGTGTTTATTTGGAACAGTTTATATTCCGGATAAAAGCCTTTGTCCAATATATTCCGGATCAAGTGACATTTCGAACGAAGGTGGTTACTTTTGAATATTCCGGATCAGGGTGCTCATTTGGAACATTCCGGATCAAAGGTTCATTCGGAATAACTTGTATATTCCGGATCAAAGGTTCATTCGAAATAACTTGTATATTCCGGATCAAGGGTGCTCATTCAGAACATTCCGAACGAGTGAAGAAGCTTTTATTCCGGATCAAGGGTTTTTGTAAATATTCCGAGTGAAGAAGAATTATTCCGAACGAAGGTGACATTCCGAACGAATGATTATTCCGAATGAAGGTTTATTCCGAATGAGCCGTTTTCAGGTTATTTTAAGTTTCTGTTTTTTAAGTTTTAATTTTTAAGCTTTACTTTTCTCGCCTTTTTAATCAGTCGCACTTTAAGTTTACTTGCCTTAGATTTATTTTAAGCCTTGCCTTAGTTTATGTTTTAGTTTTAAGTTTGCGTTCTTTACGTTAAGTGCCTTTTACTTTTCGTCATATTTTTAAATTCCCGTCATTTATTTTAATTAGATTTAGAATTAAATTACCTGCTTTTACTTTTAAGTTTTTGTATTTTAATTATACTACAACGACAACATTTGTTTCCACCAAAGACAGCTGAGTCGCACATTAATCCAGTAATCAATTCGATTAGACAGGAACAACGCTAATTTTCTTACTAGGTAAAAAGCCAGTTATCGAATGGCGCCGCTGCTGGCTCTTTTCGTAAAGATTAACGGTTTTCTGTGAGAGACGCGTTGCTTTTTGGGATCCGTTCCTTCGTGAGCGTTATTTTTCTTGCTTAAAAATTTCAAAAAATTAAATTAAAAATTGTTAAAAATCCATAAAAATTAAAAAAATTTCAAAAAATCCAAAAAGATTTTATTTTTATTGTGTATATATATTGTCTATCGCTTTGGTATTGTTTTCTTTTGCTTTCGCAGGTGTATGCGTACTAGATCTTCTACTTATCAAGAGCCCGAGACTCCTGAAGATTTAGCTATGGCAGGTTTGAACAACAACAATAATCCACCGCACCTCAACAATAACAACAACAATGTTCTTCCACAGCCCGATCTTCGGACAATGGAGGAGCTTTGTCAACAAACAATGTTTGGACGAGGAGGACCGATTGCGCCGATGCAAATCACGTCTCCGGAGTTTTCGTTGAAGCATCACATGATACAGCAAGTGCAAACTAATCCTTTTAGCGGAATGCCTAATGATGATGCCAACAAACACCTCGACAAATTCATTACTATCACTCAAAGCATGAAGTTTCCTGGTGCTACAATGGATGTCCTTCGCCTTCAACTCTTTCCACATACTTTATCACACCACGCCGAGAAATGGTTTGATCATCTTCCAAAGAATTCCATTCATACTTGGGATGACATGACTCAACGATTTTTGTCGCGCTACTTTCCACCATCCATGGTCACGAGCCTTCGCAATCAAATCAGCAGTTTCATGCAAGAACCCAATGAATCTCTCTTTGATGCTTGGGAAAGATATAATGTTTTGATCGATCGATTTCCAAACCACAACATGCTCACTGTGACCTTAATTGATACTTTCTACAACGGTTTGACTTTTCGTGATCGTGATACGATTAATGCAGCCACCGGTGGCACATTTATGAAAAGATGACCCGATGAGTGTAGAGAGCTTATTGAGAACATGACTACTCATCACAAAAACTGGGATTCCTCCGCTTCTTCAAGGAACAACCCGAGAGTCAATGTTTCTTCTACTTCAGCAAACCCTGATATGACCGAATTCACCCGCATGATGGCCGAAATGAACAAAAATATCTTGCTCATCGCTACAAACCAACAACAAGTTAAAGCGGTAGCCAATCCTTGTGAGACATGCGGCGGTCCTCACTCATACACTGATTGTCCTTCTACTCAAGGCAATCCGGAAAACGTGTATGCGGCTTATGGTAATTATTCACCGGAAAATTACAAAGCCCGACCTCAAGGGGATCGAAATTTGCTAAGTTACCGGTCAAACAACTATCTTTCACCTGGTTTTTCTCCTCAAAGCCAAAACCACAACAACAATTACGAAGCAACCAAATCCCACCTAGAGCTTCTAATCCTTATCACCCACCCGCTCAACAAGCCCCACCTATCAATCAAGATGTTGAAGCTTTAATGAGAACCCAAGGAGAGCAAATTAAGAATCTGCAGAGCCAAATTATCAATTTGAAAGGGGATATCACCAAGCAAGGGAATGCCATTAGATCCGAGCTTCGAAATGATATACAATCCTCCTTCAGCAATCAAACGAATGATTTGAAGAATATGCTGGCTAGTTTCTTACCCACCACTCAACCCTCTACTTCGAGTTCTCTACCTTCAAACACAGTCACCAACCCGAGAGCGAATGTGAGTGCTATTACTACCCGTAGTGGAGTTACTTTAGTAGGACCATCTATCCCGCCTCTAGTTACACCATCTACACCTCCTCCACCACCATTTATCCCTACTACTCCCACACCTAGTATTAGTACACCATTACCGTCTCCGCCTCGTCATGAAGAAATACCCAACAAGCCTCCTCCACCAACCCCGCCAACCACCTCTAAACCTTCAACATCTCAACCTTCACCAACCCCACCTTCCACCTATAACCCCAGCATTCCTCACCCTTCTCGACTCGACAAGGCTAGAATTTTGACTAAGAATGACATTCAAGTTGCTTACTTTTTAGAAAATATTGCCGACATGAAGGTCACCTTTACCCTTGTTGAAGCTCTTGCTCAAATGCCACAATTTGTCAAGATGTTTAAGGAATTGCTTAGTAAGAAGGAGAAGATGGTCGAGTTTGTTAGTAATCGCTTGAATGAAAATTGTTCTGCCGTCCTTCTTAAAGAACTTCCGGAGAAACTTGTAGATCCCAGTCGTTTTGTGCTACCTTGTACTTTTAACCAAACCGACAAATTTACTGCCTTAGTCGATCTCGGGGCAAGTATTAATTTGATGCCTTTAAGTGTTTGGAAAAAGTTATCATTGCCCGACCTTACACCAACGAAGATGACTCTTGAGCTTGCCAATCGCACTCTCGCTTACCCCGTTGGTATTGCCGAATATGTGTTCATTAAAGTTGGCACATTCACTTTTCCGGTCGACTTTGTCGTTGTTGATTATGAAATGGACCCTCGTATTCCGTTAATACTGGGACGCCCATTCTTGAGAACCGGTAGAGCTTTAATAGATGTGGATAAGTGTGAACTCATCTTAAGAGTCGGGATGATGCACAAGTTTTTGAAATGGGGAAGCTTACAAGCAAATCCTATTGAAGAGAATCAGCAAATATGATTTATGTGCTTGATGATTTTGTCGTCTACAACAATCCTCTATTCGATTCTTGCAATGATAATCCACTGTTTCAAGATGATGTGGATGCTTCTCTCTCTAATTTAGAACCTTCACCCATATATGATTCTCCACCGATCTATGACGCTTATGAGGATGATTCTAGCTCCGATGGAGATGATTATGATGCTTTTACTTCCGAGTATCCTGACATGCCCACTTATGATGATTTTGATGAGGCCGATACTCTCTCGAGTGATTCTTCTCATGATGAAGATCCTCCACCTACATCACTTAATCCTACTTTGGATTACTACTCATTTGAGGAAGACTTTTCTACTTTTCTTAATACATACTTCCCTCATGAGAGTGATGCTCCTCCTTTGGACTTTGATGATTATGGTCTTCATCCTTCTACGGATTTGAAGAAAATTCTTTCAAAGGAGCCAAAACCGGACGACACCAACATCCGCAGCACGTATGTTTTGACACCTCTTTGTCCACCTTCTGAGGACGAGGTTGTGCATTTTCTTCGCGGATCTTTTTCAAATTCTGCTGAGCCTGAGTGCTATTTTCCCCTAAAGGAAAAGGTGTTCGACCCCGGTATCGATATTCTTTATCCATCTCAGTATCCATCTGATGAAATAAAAGGAAAGATTTTTGGAACTACTGAAGATATGCTTGCACCTCATCACCTTTCTTCCACCGTGCTCCATCTTTGCTTATGGGAACCTTGCCTATTCTTCTTTGGCTTGCCTTGTTTGCCTTAAGCTTGTGCTATTTGATGGACGAAAACTATGTATTTGATCCCGGTGGATATGTTTCATGCTTCTTCCTATGCTAATCAAGGTCGAGTCAGGCTCACGACTCGGTAAACAAAAATCAAGCGCTTCTTGGGAGGCAACCCATGTATCTATCTTTTAGCTATCTTTATCCTAAGTGTAGGGGAGACCCGTTGGTGTTTGCTATTTCCTCTCTTCTCATATTCATGGATTCGAGCGCTCAATGATCCACTCTTGATGATTTTTGACGACCCATGATTCCGTGTTTCCGTCTTCCCGGTTCTATCCTAAACTCTTTTCGATTCACTATTTTATATTTATCAATATTAAAATAGGGATCTCGTTAGTTGTCCTTTCCTTAGCAAGATTTAAACAAAGTGCACAATGTCCTAAGTGTAGGGGAGTTTACTCCCCACATGCTTAAACATTGAGGACAATGTTTATATCAAGTGTGGGGGGCTTCTATCGAAGTTAAGTGGTCTTTTCCTTGTATTTGTCCTCATTTTAACCGGAAAATCAATTTTTCGACATTTTTCAAAATTTTTGATCTATTTTGGCCTATTAGTTTTTCCCTTTGTATAGTTATTTTCTTTCCTTGCTAGAATAAATTTTAATAAAGTGGTTTTAATTTTCAAACGTTGTGAATCTTTTGACTCAACCTGAGTTTACTTATCTAAGTTTACTCTAGCTAGTATCCTTAACGTGTTTAAGTCAAGTTTTGCTAGGCTTTTATATAGGGAGCTATAAAACGCGAAAGTCTTAACTCTCACGAGTTAAGAACAAGAACTTTTCGCAAGCTCCTATAATTGATCCTAGAGAGTTGTTTATCACGGGAACTTTAAAATGCGATTTCTAAACTTGAAAAAGTCTAAGAGTTTGCAAGATCCTATAGATGACTCGAAAACCCAAAACTTTGATTTAATAGGCTAAGCATCCACGAGTCTCATTCCTTGAGATTTTAAATTGTGGAGAACGAGAGATGATAGAGTCAATTATAAGTTTGGTATTCTTTCGTGAATTTATGTGAGTTAATTATAAGCCTATTCTCCCATCGCTTGCTAATAAATTTAACTGCAATAAATAAGGTTGTACGATTTGAAACGTTACTTAGCTTCTAGCCCAAGATCGTTTAAAAGTTGTTCGGTATGGATTAGAGTTCATAACCAAGGCATAACTTATTGAAGCGGGATGCGAAGATTGGCGAGTCCGAAAAGGCCCTAACAAGGCATGAGGGCTACATTTTGTTGCTAAAGATCCAAAGTGATGTGAAGAATCATTTATCAAAGATCAATATGAAGGTTCGAGACACACGACGAAAAGCAAATACTCCCCAAAAGATCATGGATAAGTCTATCCAAAAAGGCCCTAAGAAGGTATGAGGATAAATAGATCCAAGTCCAAAAAGGAGGCGGATCGTTGTATATCAAAATCCCAAATAAAGATTGGAGAAAAATGAAGAAGTCGTGGTCCAAATATGAAGAATCTCTCAAAACTTCAAGTGAAGAAATTCCTATTATGAAGAGAAGACCATTATTTCATGAACGTCTCTCAAGATTTGAAGTATGAAGTCGCTACCAAATATCGGTCCGAGAAAGGTCTCAAATCGCGAAGCGAGTTATGCCAAGATATGAACTTTTTGAGGTCCCGAGAAGCAGTTTTAAAAGAATTTGTCCTTTAGCTAACTATTGATTAAATCGTCCCACTTTATTTTCAGCCTAAATAACTATCGAAATAAGTCAACAATGCATCCTCGTGATCATTCAAGACAACAATAAAATATAAGAGATATACCTAGGAATAAGGGAGTCTAAGTAAATAATTGGCCCACATGAGTTCGTGTTAGTTTGCTAACTTATAATAACAATGATCTCGTTTTTAAGCTTGGTTTGGAGAAAGTGAAAACTTGAGGATGATGATCATTCATGACATTTCCAAAACCCTAAGGTATGTTTTTTATTTCTTTACTTACTTTCTTCCTTTGAATGTTTATAATTTTCTATCTCTTTAATAAAGGCCAATATGGATTGATTATGATGAAAAGTGTAATCGTGCTTTGTAACTAATGCATTGCATGAGGACATTGAAATAGTCAAGTGTAGGGGATTTGATAGGTGTGTAGACACTCATCCTTTTACCACTTAATTACAATAATAACCAGGCCAAAACGTGTATTTTATGTCGTAAATGTAGGAATTATGCGTGGTTTGTGTTTTTGTTGTGATTTAGGACGAAAATGTGAAAAGGGGAGAAAACACGGGCTTTCACGGGCTTTTATCGAAGAAAAAGACAAAAGACGAAGTCAAGAAATCAATAGTGCAAAAAGAACGGAAGTCCAAGACCAATTCTGAAGATTTATCGAAGAAAAAGTCAAAAGACGGAAGTTTACTAAAAGCCGAAGAACTCAAGTCTAATTTATTGAATAAATTACAAGACGAGTTTATCAATCCCGAGACAAAAGTCGAAGATTTAAGAAGATTAAGGACTTAACAAGTAATTAAAGAAAGAAGAAAGAGGGGAGGAAGCTTGCTTCTACTAATCCCCTCCTCCCCTATAAATAGATCATTAGGATTTCATTTGTATTTTGTTGGCTAAGTGTGACAATTAGCTCTTCCACCTTTTAATTACTTGTTCTTTAAATACATGTCATTTATTTAATTGTCTTTCACCTTAAATTCATTTAATTTCAAGTAAATTTCCTTTTAATTGTTGTTAATCTTTACTTTTATTGTTCATCTCCTATCTACCTTTCTTGTTAATCTTTGATCTTTATGTTTTATGTTCATGTTTATGTTCTTGAGTTTTTATTAAATTGATTAAGTGGGTTTTGATTATTTTGATTATTATTGTTAGTGTTATTGATTTGGGTTGATTGGTTATTGTTATTAGATCATTTGTGGTTAGTCTTGCTTAATCTTTTGGTTTGATTTGATTGATCTAGATTAGATTCGTGTTATTTTTGGTTTCCCTTGTTCTTTGTTGTTACTATTTTTCCAGGTTATTCCGAATCAAAGCCGAATATTCCGAATGAAGGGACTTTATTGATTATTCCGGATCAGCTGTTTATTCCGGATCAAGGTGGTGTTGTGATTATTCCGAACCAAGCAAACATTCCGGATAAGTGACATATTCCGGATCAGTTTGATATTCCGGATCAGAGCAACATTCCGAATCAGTGGGTATTCCGAACCAAATCTTTATTCCGGATCAAGGTGTTTATTCGGAACAGTTTATATTCCTGATAAAAGCCTTTGTCCAATATATTCCGGATCAAGTGACATTCCGAACGAAGGTGGTTACTTTTGAATATTCCGGATCAGGGTGCTCATTCGGAACATTCCGGATCAAAGGTTCATTCGGAATAACTTGTATATTCCGGATCAAAGGTTCATTCGGAATAACTTGTATATTCCGGATCAGGGTGCTCATTCGGAACATTCCGGATCAAAGGTTCATTCGGAATAACTTGTATATTCCGGATCAAAGGTTCATTCGGAATAACTTGTATATTCCAGATCAAGGGTGCTCATTCGGAACATTTTGAACGAGTGAAGAAGCTTTTATTCTGGATCAAGGGTTTTGGTAAATATTTCGAGTGAAGAAGAATTATTCCGAACGAAGGTTACATTCCGAACGAATGATTATTTCGAACGAAGGTTTATTCTGAATGAGCCGTTTTCAGGTTATTTTAAGTTTCTTTTTTTAAGTTTTAATTTTTAAGCTTTAGTTTTTCCGCCTTTTTAATTAGTCGCACTTTTAGTTTACTTGCCTTAGATTTATTTTAAGCCTTGCCTTAGTTTAAGTTGTAGTTGCGTTTTAAGTTTGCCTTTAGGATAGTTTTAAGTTTGCGTTATTTACTTTAAGTGCCTTTTACTTTTCGTCACGTTTTTAAATTCCCGTCGTTTATTTTAACTAGATTTAGGATTAAATTACCTGCTTTTCCTTTTAAGTTTTTGCATTTTAATTATACTACAACGACAACGTTTGTTTCCACCAAAGACAGCTGAGTCGCACATTAGTCCAATAATCAATTCGATTAGACAGGAACAACGATAATTTTCTTACTAGGTAAAAAGCCAGTTATTAGTAAACTCCATTCCTTTCGGATTCGTGAGAATGAGGCCGGCTCCTGATTCGTCCGTGCACGAAGATGCGACAGTAAACAAAACCCATGGTTTCGCTGGAATTTCCTCTTTTTTCACCATTGGTTCGTCCTCCTCAGGTTTCTCAATTAGGAAATTTGCCAAAATTTGGCCCTTAACCGCTGTCCTTGGTCTATCGGAGATGTTATGTTCTCCTAGTAGGACGCTCCACTTATGTAGCCTCCCGGCCACGTCCGGTTTAGAGATGATCTGTTTTATTGGTTGATCAGTGATGACCACAATTGGGTGCGCCTGGAAATACCGGCGCAGCCTTTTCGCGGCGTACACCAGTGACAAAACCAACTTCTCCATTGATGAATAGTTCAGCTCCGGCCCTTGCAATGCTCTGCTTATAAAGTAAACCGGTGTCTGGACTGTGTCCCGATCAGCCATAAGGACTGCGCTTATTGCTCCGTACGTAGCGGATAGGTACATGATGAGCTCCTCCTTAGGTCGGGGTGCAACTAGCATAGGAAGAGCCGCGAGATGTTGTTTAAGCTGCCCAAAGGCTTCCCATGCTTATTTTGTCCATCAGAAATCTCCTTTCTTCAAGCACTTCTTGAGTGTTTTGAATAGAGGTAGTGACTTCTCCGCGGACTTTGACGAGAACCTATTGAGCCCGGCCAGCTTTCCATTGAGTGATTGTACCTCCTTGAGTGTCCGAGGGGACGGTAACTGTATCACGGCGTCCGTCTTCTCTGGACAAGGCTTAATGCCGTTTGTATTAATCATATACCCAAGGAACATCACTTCGGTTGCCCCAAACGTGCACTTTCTTGGATTCGTTTCATGTTTATTCTCCTCAACGTGTCGAACGTCTCCTAGATATCACGGAGAAGTGCCTCCTCCATATGGCTCTTGATGACCAGATCGTCAACATAGACCTCAAGGTTACGACCTATCTGGGAGTCGAAGACTTTATCAACGAGTCGCTGATATGTCGCTCCGACGTTCTTTAGTCCGAACGGCATTTTCGTGTAACAATACACGCCCTGACTAGTGTGAAACGCTGTCTTCTCCTCGTCCTCCTCTGCCATCTGGATCTGATGGTATCCTTTGTATGCATCTAAAAAACATTTGAAAGGGTATACGCATAAGGATTCCACCTTCCAATCAATTTCTGGTAAAGGATATCAGTCTTGCGGACAAGCTTTGTTCAAGTACGTAAAGTCCATACACATGCGCCAGCTCCCATCATGCTTCTTGACCATGACCGGATTGGATAACCATTCATTGTAATATACCTCGCGCATAATTCCTACGTCCACCAATTTCCGTACCTCATCCAATATTACCTGGCTGCGTTCTGGTGCTTGACCACGCTTCTTTTGCTTAACCGGGGGATATCCCAGGCGGATTTGAAGTTTATGTTCTGCTATCGAACGCGGCACACCTGTCATATGCTTAGGCTCCCATGCGAATATATCAAGGTTTACTTTTAGGAGAGAGCACATGGCCTTCTTCTCGTTATCCGATAGCGTTCCCCCTACGGCCACCTCTTGCTCCGGGTAGTCGGGTGGATTACGACCTTCCAATTAGGGGGGGGGGGGGGGTGGGTGATCCTTCCTTAATGGGAACAGGCTGGATTGGTGCTGTCACGGCGTGGGATTCGGATGCCGGCACGATCGATTTGTAAATTGTAACAGTTCCCCCTTCGACTGTGAATTTAATCATACCATGAGCCGTGGACGGGACAGCCCGTATGGCTAGGATCCCTGGTCTTCCGATAATACCATTATATGAGGAGTGTGAACGTATCACCATATAGTTCATCCATGCCGTAGTGGAATGCTCTTTATCCCCAGTGCTTACCAGTAGACGCAGTTGTCCTATTGGCCAGATAGTATCTCCACTAAAGCCAATGAGCGGCGACGTGGCCGGTACTAATTGGCTTTTTATCTCTGGTGGTAGCTGTACCAAGAAGTGTTCGTAGAGTACTTCCGCCGATGATCCTTCGTCCATATACATACGACGAACGTTGTGTGTTCCAATGTTTACCTCAATCGTGAGAGGTGCATCGACCACGTTGCTTGCCGTAATGGGAGGGAATGAGATCTCTCTACCGCGTGAAATTTTTTGACTAACTTTCTGCTTTGTGCGGCTCTGCCAAGATTGGATCATATATATGGTTGGAGGCTTGTCCTTTTGGGAGTCCTTCTTGTCGTTCTTTTTGTTATCCTTCCCATCCTTCCAATCCTTGACCAGGTATTTGAGTTTGCCTGACTTAATTAGTGACTCTATATGCTTTTTGAGCTGGATGCACTCCTCCGTGTCGTGGCCCTTGTCATTGTGGAATTCGCAGAAGCGATTTCCCTGACGACGGTCGATTGGAGTTGTCATTAGAGGAGGCCTTGGGAAGTTCGCCCCTTCTGTCAACAGGATATCTCGGTAAGTCATCTATATAGGGGTGAGTTTGTCGTCCGACCGCCCTCC
The DNA here is from genome assembly GCA_025667525.1 of Glebionis coronaria. Taxonomy (NCBI): domain Eukaryota; kingdom Viridiplantae; phylum Streptophyta; class Magnoliopsida; order Asterales; family Asteraceae; genus Glebionis; species Glebionis coronaria. The sequence goes on along the minus strand of JANFOE010000440.1, from coordinate 663,441 downwards.
TTTATTCTGGCTCTTGTAATCCGAGATCCTTCAGTTGCCTTGGGTGCTTTGAACCCCTGATTGCCTCTTGGGCTGGTCGTTCGATCGATATTTATGGCTTCCCTTTGTAGGATACGCCGTACTACCGCGGTTTCTCCTTCTACAAAGTTTCTAACCCTTTTCATGAGGTCGTCGTGCCTCTCCGGTCTTTTGTCATTGAGACACCTAATTAGCTCCCTGTCCGTTATGGCATGCATGTAGTCAGAGATTTTTAGGAGCTCGGGGCACGTTTTTGTGCGCGTGCACTCGTCATTGAAACGTTCTGTGAAGTCCTCCGTAGACTCTACGGGACGCTGCTTGACGGTTGCTAATGAGACCGGATCCCTGTTATACTTCTTTCGCTGAGTATAATTATTTTTGAACACGGTGCGCAGCTCGCCAAAGCTATCAATACTTCGGGGAGGGATCCTTTCAAACCAATCACGGGCATTGCCAATCAAGGTAGAATTGAACATCTGGCACCATATAGGCATCGGCCATCGTTCAATCTTCTCCTGTGTATCAAATATCTTTAGGTGATCATCAGGATCACCAGACCCATCATAGGTTTTAACACACGCTGGCATATGGCGCTTCTTGTCCTCAGAGTAGTTCCGTATGCGGAGAGTGAAGGCATCTTCTCTTCCGTCGCTCCATGGACGGGAGAGATCATCCTCCTTGTTCCGATAGTAGGGATCATCACAGTATCCCTCATCGTCCGATGGTGGTGGGGGAGTATACCTATGTCGGTGATGATTGGGAGGATGGTCATCTGAATCCGACCCTGAAGGGCCGGGAGGAGGAGGCGGTGCCCCACTTCTCGGCTGATGACCACTTCTATGAGACGAGCTAGGAGCTTTCTTCCCACCATTCACCCTATCCCACACGCTGGTGCGTCGATTGTTCCCGGTCGTTTCCAACACCGGGCGTTCGGTAGAGCCGTCGGACCTATCGCCTTCCTCACGGGATTGTAGTAATTCCTGCATGATGCGATCCCCTATGCGCTCGAACACGTTCCGTGGTTAGAGGTTTTTCCTCAAGGGGAGTTCGTTCCTGCGGGCGCGCCTTCCTCCTCCTCTTTTGAGTTTGAGGGGAGGTGTCAGGCGCGGTACTGCCAAAGTTGAGCCTAGATTGGAGGTTCCTTCCTAGGTTTAGCCTTGACGCGATACCTGGGACGATCCTGTCAAAATTCTGCGTGAGAACACGCTCGAGGTCTTCGTCACCGAGTGATTCCACTTCTAATTCTGTCTCGATTGGTGGCCTCTACGGCTCCTTGTTAGGGGCCTTTGGCGCACTCCCCGGATCAGGATTATCCATGGTAATGGTTGGTGGTAGGGTATTGCTGGAAGTGCCTGCCCCACCAAAAGGCTGGAAAACGTTTCAGTTATTCAGTCCGCCTGTTTGGCTGCCAAGGGACTGGGTGAAGATGAGTATCCCATCCCCCATGGACTTTTGGTTCCCAGGATTCGTGTTCCTCGGATTCCCTTGCGGATGTCCCTTCGTTATTAGAAGAGATCGTTGATTGAGATTTTTGCTTAGTGTTTGGGTCCCACGGATGGCGCCAACTTGTTGATACAAAAGTTGGATGATCCTTGCTAGACCCGAATTAGGCTTAATTCGGGTAGGCTGGGCTCCGGCTCTTGCACCAAGTGAATAACTTGCTGAGATCCTGCACACTAAAGCAACACGCGTTAGACTTACCGTGAGAGCGTATCCCACGATTAGACTCCGGCGTGAGAGTAAGTAATCGGCTAGGGTTAGAAATCGGTTGTGAGTTGAGAGTATGGAGAATGTAATACTTTTGTGGAACCCTTGGGGGTTCCTTATATAGGCAGTGAAACCCTAATGGGCTATCACTGTTACTTCGGCGCCAAGCATAAGATAATCACCATAATTAGCTTGATTGTTATCTTCTAATTATGGTGAGTGTATATCCTATTCTTTCAGGCAAATCCCAATCCTGATAGGATTGTGATTCTGTCTAACTCTGTTCTGGCCGTGCCGGGTCGTGGGTCGCATACATCTTATGCGACCACTATTCATTCAAACCCATAAGCTTAAATGACATTAATCTAACCCATTCGTGATGGACCAGATGCTGGTAGTACCCGTGGGCCGGGTTCATGACCCGGTTGAGGACTATACGTCATCAACATTCATGCCTGTTATCTCGATGCCTTGTTGTAAACAAGACATAACTTCTAACTCTTTATTTCTAGGAATCCTCGGCAACACCTTTTTATTTACGCTAAAATGCTGCAAAACTTCCTTGCTTCCGAACACGTTATAATTTGTAACTCCATCTTTACTGATAAGTTTTCTAGTGTGAAAAAAAGACACCAACATTTAAATTATTACCTCTTTTTGAAGAAGAATGTAGTTGCTGGTCCTGACCCAGCTTTGAGGTTGCTGAAAAGGGAGTAAATGCAGAAGGATAGTTTTCCAACAAGATGGCAGATGAAGGTAATGAGGGAAACCCAGTTTGTATTCCATTCCCATCCCAAAATCCATGACTACTCAAATGCAGATTATTTTTAACACTAGAAGAGTAGTTGTTTATTTGTGTGAGGTCCAGTAAACTTATCTTCTTATGATGATCAAACTTGATTTAAAGGACTTCGCACCATTTGGGTTTTCACCCTCTTGTGCACTGCCATTTTCCTTCAAAACGGGCTGCGACTACAACTTATTAGAAGAAGTATTAGTTAGAATCTGACCAAAGAGCTCCATTGCACCCTTCCCTATTGGCTTTTCAACACCTGAAGATGAACTCCATTTCCATTTGTTGCACATCTATAAGAAGCATCTTTCGGCATTAGGAGAAACTCATCCAACTTAAAGTTGTAGTGTGCTTTATGAAATCTATAATGAGATCGCCTGCCGAGGTGAGAGTTTGGTTTCACTAGCTATAAATCTTGCAGTATATCCTAATCATGAGCAGGAGCTAAGATGCTAGAACACAGGTGTGGACTTGCTAGAAACTAATAACACAATTGCTTGAATTAACCACTATATCAAAAAAGAATGCAAAACATTGTTTTAACTTTAAAAGGCACATACATAGTCCTTCCTCTTGATTCAAGGATAAGAAAGTAACTTAAGCTAAAGTACTAACGATACATCACCAAATGAGTCTCATCTATTCTATTTCACACAATCTCTTTCAATGGTAGTTTCTATTTTGTTTCGCGACCAACAGATAACACTGTCGCGCCTTCATTTTGGAAAGATAAAATAGATAATTCTTTGTTTTTCAGTCTGTGGGGTTAAGCAATGTAGATTGAGCTCTAATTAAAAGCAGAAATTAAACCTGCAGCCTAATTATAGTCCAAAAATACAGTGTGTTTTAGTGTGTGGTTAAGAAACGTAGATTGAGTTCTCACTAAGAGCAGAAGTCGGTCCTACATCCTAACTATAGTCTAAAATACGTCTTGATATTAGCTTCCGTGGCAGTTTATATGAAAACTGAGTTCCTACTCAATGACAAAGTACTTTAAAACTATGTTCCGTTCAATGGTTATAGTCGAGCCTTGTAAGGGGACTGCTGGTTATTATTCATAAACCTAAAACTTGTGATTAGAGAAGAACTTGGTCAAAATAGCCAATATGGCAATTGGTTTTGACAGTGGCCCAAAATTTAAGGATCGTAACAAAAGGTTTATGGCAATTTATTAGTGACTATTTTTCTTTCCAAAAAGTTTGTACTTTGTACTCCACTTCTTCGTATATAATAAATTTTTATTTGTTCACAGTAAAAATTAGTATAGCCATAGTTTGTATTACGCTAATTCTTATAACATATCACGCTTACTATCTAGAACACATGAGATAACGGTTCAGAGACAATAGAAAGAGAAAACAACTTTTGAAAACTGCACTTGTATTGCTACATGTGAGCATAGATGGTGTGAAAGTAGTTTTTAAGATCACGTATAGGTGGAATTATGCAGCGCCGATATAATCTCATGAGGTTTTTAAGTCATGAAATTCAGTTATTACAACAAATGCATTCAGTTATATACGATTTGCATTATATGCCTATCTTTGCGCACATTATTCACATGTCAACTACAAAATAAAAGTTGCAGTATATGCCACATGCCATCCATTTAAAAAATAAAGCTTACCATTGTTAGCAATGTAGTTATACGACTCCAGAGCCTCAGAAGTGTTTCGGTAGATGTTAGGTGATACCATATGCACCAAATGATCATCAACCACCTATATGATCCCACAGTTTGCTAGTGTCGTAAAAACAGAGAGTCTTGCTTTATAGCATTCTCAATTGTTAAATAGTAAATTAATGAGCATGCTAGAGCTCTTGTTTGAGGAACCATAACTGAAATATAAACTTTGACCATTCCATAAGTAAAGGTAGAACCCCCTCCAAAAATTAGCTCAAAAGAGGAGGGGACACCTAAACTTTCTAAGTTAAGCGACCAACCAATCCCTTACTTGGCCGATGTGGGATCTTTATACTTGCATTTTGTTACCAATCATAGCAACGTACATGAGGCGATAAGGTTTCTATCGGTAATGACATAGAAGAAAGTTTTATGAGTCAATTAGGAAACTTGTCAAGTATCATGTTATTTTAAGCAAATAGTAACGTCATAATGGTATGAGGGGTGTTTGGTAACAAAAAAGCAATAGACTCTGTGTTCAATCACTTAATACGCCATACGAATTGCAACGCAAGTGAAATACTGCTATAGCTTCAAGCCTTAAACGCTTCAGAAAAAAAGGTTGTAAAAAATGGTAATATGATGAGTTCGGACCTTGTACCAGCATATAAATGATCTTCCTTAATAATGTTGTCCCCAAGCCTCTGCAACGGTCGTGGTACTGAGGTAGACCATAGGCTTGCAACAGGTAAGTCATCTAAGAAGTATCTTCTTCTTACCAACTGAAAAGTAATTATATACACATTAGATTTTACATTATTGACTACATTGACTATTTAACCTGCATACCATTCGAAAGAACTTCATAACAGTGTCCTCCTTCTCGTATCTTGCTTCTTTTGCAGCCTGAACATTTTGAGGGGTGAGGCTTTAGAGATAATAATGCATAAAGTTGCTACAAATTATTGACCAATCCACCCAATTCTGACCTCTACTTTAACACAATTCACTAACCAGCTTTTAAATTTAGTAAAATCTGATTCAAACATGCTCTACGCTGAAAGAAACTCTTTATGAGCCTACATAATTTATGTCATATACAGTATGGTGAAATGATGGCAACTAAATAGAAAAAATCTAAGGCACAAGAAGAATATCAAGCCTGTGCATTCCTCTCAAACTTTACTGGAATGTTTTCCATATGTTTTACTACCACAATGCAGCTTATAGAAGTTAACTAGTCTTTAGAATAACCGTTTGCATACAAATCTGCATATACAACAAAAAGTGAAATCATATGATATGGATCTACCATGTAAGAACTACATCAATCATGTTGAACACATCACGTTTTTTATTAAATTGTGGTGGTTCAGAGAGGTATTATTACATAACTTTGTCTACATAATCGAGACACTGCTACCAACATCAGTTTAGGTTCAAAATAAGCAATAATATGTAACTGGTTACAGAAAACAAGTATAATATAATAATTGAGAGTGTTATATAAGAGAAAAAAAATAAAACAATGGAAAAGCGAGAAAAACAAACCAATCACTTATTAGCTAACTACACGACATGGGTTCTTTTTTGTTTTTACGACATAGGATCGTAAAAGCTTTTTTATGCAACATATAAGGTGACTATATACGCTGAAACAAACACCCCTTATGTTAAGTACCAATAAAAAACATACTAAAAATGACATCTTACTGACCATGATACTTATAATTGACTCATCACAAGATCAGTAAGGTAGAATTCACGAACAATAATGAGAATCGCAATACATAGACTTCAAAATTTAGCAGAAAATCATACAAGACATACACTCACCTTTACACAACCATTACTAAAATCATACAAGACATAACTAGCTGGAAAATATTCAAATACCGCAACTCCCAAAAACTTCATTAAATTTGTACTCATCGTGAAGATGCTTTTACTAAACTTTTCACAGGCGGAGAAAATTATCTAATATATTTTCACGCGCGAAGATGCTTTTTCTAATTTTTTCGCGAATAAAGAAAAATATCTTCTATATTTTTACGTGTGAAGAATAAATCTCTCTAAGACCTTCACGCGCAAAGATAATCTTATGAAAGTTCACGTGAACAAAATTCTCCTAGATCTTTACAAGCAAACATACTCTCACTAAACTCTTCACGCGCGCAGATACTCTACAAAATCGTCTACATAACTAATTACCGAACACAATATATATAATAAATGAATCAAAAATATTTATTAATCAAAAACTTAATACACTTACAATGTATATTTGTTTAATAATTTTTTATACTTTATCTTCTTTATGTCAGATCGTCGTTGATTTCTTATAGTCAGATCACTAATCTTCAATATTGATGATTTAGTGACAAGAAAGGAGATAATTAGATGAATATAACTCGTATTTGGAAAATAAATTAGTTTTTGATTATGATGATTGAGATTTTTTTTGAAAGGCATACATATATTAGAAACCAACAAAAGATACAAAATAAATGGCATCCCATCTCCTCAACAAGCTACTTAAGGAGAAAGAGACCCAACGAAAAAAGACATACAACAAGATAACTAATTTATGATGATTGAGATTAATAGTCTTGAAAAGTGGAAATTATGGTGGCCATAGGTGATGAACGTTGTGGTGGTCGGAGGTGATGGTAGGATGTGGTGGGCGGAGGTGGTAGTAGGTGATGGTCGGAGGTGTAGCAGGTGGTGGGCGGAGGTGGTAGAAGGTGGTGGTCGGAGGTGGTTGAAGGTGGTGGTAGGTTGTGTTCGACATGGTAGCAGATGGTGGTCGAAGGTGCGATGATAACTACTGTACTACCGTAGTACTTTTGAGAGAGTTTAAGTGATATTACACCCTTTGTAAATGTGATGTGTGTTTTTTTATACTAGAGTAAAAGTAAAAAATGATGAAAATGGTGTAATTTTTAGATAAATCTAAGAAGTTGGATTGAAACTTGAAGGGGATTAGATGGATGGTCAGGAGGATCTCATCTTACCATTTTATTAATTTTACCCTTCTCATATGAATGCGATCCTATATATATACTAGACGAGTACCTGTGTATAACAACAGAAATTGTTTAGCTACAGATATTTAACGATATGTTTATTGACCCGGTGGTCGATTCAGTAATCCAATGATTCGATTGGGTTTACTCGATGATCGGTCTCGTGACCTAGTAATCGAACTTTTAACCTGATGTCGAACCCGTGATCTAGTGATCGAACCGACGGCCTAGTTGTCAAAGCCGTGATCCAATGATTTTCAATTATGCATTTAAACTTTTCATATAAATTTTACTATAGTTGCCATAAATAAAAGGTTCTTATATATTGTTAAGATATCTATTTTTCAAAAAATTGATTGTTTCATTATAAGTAATAAACACTAAGTACTCTGCCTCCATAAAAAAGTAAACTGGGTTATTTTTTTTTGCAAAAATCGACTCTTACACAAAAACTTACAAAGCAATTTTAAGCAATTATTTTTTGGTAAAGATCTGGTACTTTATTTTAACATCAATTGATGGTTATTTTATTTAGTAGTAGCCAGGGTAATTTGTTCATGGTTAATTTTGTTGTGGATCATATCCGATAACCATAAATATATACACCGTAACATGAAGCGATAAGTAAAGTGTTAGAAAAAATGGCTCCAGCACCCAACTAATGTATAACTTAAAGTATAAAAAAGTTAATTATAATCTAAAGTATAAAAAAGAAATGATGTTGAATGTAAAACTAAGAATTTTGGTTCCATCTAAATTAATATGCTTTGTCCGAATATACATGCTATAAACTACTACAAGTTTATCTTTTAGTAAAAAATATGATTTAGTTAAAAAAAAGTTTAATCCTCTTAACCATCACGTAATAGTATATCTCGTAAGGATAATGGACGAAAACAATTTAGGATTTGTCCGAATATACATGCTATTAAGTTTTTAGTAACCTAACTTAACAGCGTTGGTGTTCAATGAAGGTGATGGTGGGTGTCGAAAAACTAAATCGTCGAAAAATCATGATGGGGAGGAAGACGACATGTTAGTGACCTGGTAACCTATTAAGTGACTTCAATTGCAACAACAAAAAAGTTCGGTATATTAAATTGAGAAAAAAAGGTTAAGTACATTAAATTAAAATTAGATAGAAGTTGAATCTTCCCTATCGAAAAGGATGAACATTCGTATGTGATTAACATGGTTCTATATCAACAATTAACTTATCTAACTGAAAATAAGGGTAAAGAAATCGGCATCGATTAATAAATGTTATATACTTATGAAAAATAGGAAATACCATAAACCAAACTATTATACATTGTAACATGGCCCATGGCATCTTACTCTGTAAGAATGAACATACTATTCTTTTGAATACAACATACACAAAGGATTAACCCTTTAGGAATGGAAAAGTAATTAAATTTATCAAAAATCAACAGTATTAGCACTTTATGGCAATCTAGAATAAAGGTTTCCCATTCAAATATTACAATCAGTCAATAGCTATGAAGTGAGACATGGGGTTATATGATCTGATAAACATGGATTTGTTGAAACGACACTTTGGGCTTGTATCACTTTTGAAACTGAAAACACAACTGCACGTCCTTTTCCTTTGGCAAGCTGCTCAAGTTCGTGAACTTCAATTTTGCTTCAAACTGTCGTCTGTTTTTGTTGCTAAATCTTCACTATCTTCCTCATCATCTTAGTCATTTCTATGATCATCAGTAGTAGTCTTCAAACTCCTCATCAGAAGGTTGTCACACAACATGGTTAGAAGGGGAGGACCAGCTGTATAGAAAAAAATGAAAACTATATTATAAGGAAAAGTGTAAACAACAATACAAAAATCAAGATCATCATGTACGATTTTTTCATTTTGCAACTTCATTGCTTGTTTGTAAATGAAAATGGTTACAATTCTATTATGCATCTTATATAGGCAAATATTTATAAGTTTGAAGTTCAAAAAATTTTAAATTTTTTCCTTTCCCGTCACTATGTATTTACGTTTTGAATTCATTCCATGTTTACAAAGATTAACATTGCCTTTCTTTCTATGTTTAATATATTCAACATTGCCTTGTGTTTGAAAAGTTCCAGTACCATGAAAACTATAAAGCCTTCTATGTATTTACATAAAGAAGATATGTATGTTTTGAGAAATAAGAAAATGTTTCTATGTTTACCTTTGCATTTTCAACGTTGCTTGATCTATGTGGCAGTGTTTTCCCAACTGTGTTTTTCATGTTTTTTTTAAGAATATTGAATATAGCGTTTGATTGCATAGGTGAAATATATGGTTGCTTTTATGTTGCCTTTTATAAACAAATGTTGAATATTCCTCACTTTTTTAACATCTTTATTCCTCTTTTAAGTAGTATGATATAGATAGCATTAAAATTTTCAACAATTCCATAATTAAATGGTTTTTCAACATTCAAGGTTTTGGGTTTTTTCTTTATAAGTAGTAGAGATAAATTAAGAGAGTACTCGCGCTTAACGGCGACTGTATTTAATTTTGACCATATTTCAATCGTGAATAATATTTTTTACGGCAACAACGGTATCCAATTTCGACCAGATTTCAACGGTGAATAATATTTTTAACGGCACGGTTGCCTAATTGCAAATTTTTCAATTGCCATGGTTGCATTGTTTTCTGATAGCGTAATTTAAAGTTGAAGTGCTATATTTGGCGTTTTATTTGTCCGCAAAGTATTTGCGTCTAGCGGAAACATTATAGAGTTTTAAGAACATTCTGACGGCAAATAATTGTTAGTTTTCGTATTTTACAAAATCCTTTTCGAATAACTGTTTTCCTGATGTCCTTGTTACTTTATATTTGTTATAGTGTTAATCTTTTTTTTTGAAAGTGTCTTTCCTCATTAAGACTCACTGTAATAATAAGAGATTGAAGCACTATATATCTAATAGCTAAATGTGACGTAGAGTGGTGAGAGTGTAGAGTTAATAAATTATGTATGTGTCAATGTGAGTGTGTTACTATATTGTCTGTGTTTTTTGATTGTTTTGGTGCGTCAATTCCTGTGAGTATGTCTACAGTTCATGCATAGCTTCGTGGTGTCTAGTTTTTGACAATAGTATGTCGGCGAATAGTTTCCTTTCGGGAAACTATATTCATAGCATTAGAGAATTTTTATGATTTAACTTTAGCCTGATTGGTATTTTTTTAGGTAAAGCGAACTATAACCAGGTAAAATATATTACTCCAAAAAAAGGTTTAAGTACAAAAGATATAGGTGAAATCCTATATCAAAGCCCGTTACATAAGCAACAACCAAGCTACTAATAGCTAAACCCAAAACCCTACATAAGAGAACAACCTCTCCTATGACATCTAAAAAACTTGCTACTTCCTACCACTACAATGGAGTTGAAAATCACGAAAACTTTGAATTTGTACTGACAAATCACGAATCTGGTCCGCATAATCATCATCATATAAATCATACTCCTCTTCAAGTGGATGCCCTCCTCCCATAGAAGACATGTAAGCCTCATAATCTTCATTAGAAGCAAAAAGTTCCTCCTTATTAGAATCGCTGATATTAGCAAGATCTAAATGTTCAAAAGATCGTTTTGGCTTATTAGATGAAGCAGAAGCATCCGTAACAGCCTCCTTACCTTTTGTCGCTATTTGTGTACATGAAACATCCTTGCTTACATTATTGGATTCCACCTGATTTTTGTTCCCCGCCTCATCCATCTTAACCTCTTCAAAGACCGAATCCTCCTCCCTTAGCTTATCAGAAGAGTTCTTTAATTCCAACATATTAATCCCATCATCAGTATTCGTATTAGCCCAACTGTTATTAGAATTACTACCCTTATAAGAAGATGGCTTAGACGGTTTCATAACCCACACAGCCCTTGGCTTAGTGAATCGTATAACTTCAATATGACGAGATCTAGGATGTGTAGGCTGCATTTTCTTCCCATTAACCAGAATAAAATCATTACCCCAATTCTGATCTGGCTTAACAACCTTTGGCTTCCGTGTGCATTCTGAATCCAAGGATGAATTATTTTGCAATATGCACATCGGGGAGGCTTCCATTCATATCCGATTGTAATAGTCTCCAAAGAATGTCCCTCCTTAATTTTTATTGGAACTGCCACTATAAATGACTCAACAAGAGCCATGTCCGCACTTATCTCAATAAGGACACGTGCATAAGAGCAACGCCCCCAATCATTAACACACATATCCGCGTTATGAGCATCCAACATGATTGGTCTACCGACCTTAGTGGTTATCAAACTGAGCCCAACGTCAAAATAAGCAACAATAGGAACATTATGCAAATTGACCCACACATGCACCATTTTAATATCATCTTTAATAAGATTCTTCGTTGGATTGCAAATGTTAAGCATGATCGGGGTAAACCGAATACCCCATGGTCCATTAGATAACACTTGCTCCATACCATCCTTTGAAGAAATTTGGAAAAAGATAAAACCATGATGAAACATAGTTCTTATAAGGCCAAAACGAGCCCACCATTCTTGACATAATTTTCAACAATAGGAAACACATGCCCTCTTCTAATAAAATAGCCATACAATGTATTACCGAATTTGTCCGTCTTCTTATCAACATTCGCTTTAGGTAGTGCAACATCAGCTCCGAGGACTACCGAAGCATTCACAAGAGACGAAATGTTATGCTTACTAATAGTCCCCGTTGTAGATGAATGAATATTCGAACAAAACTGTACTTCCTTAACATTCGTATCCATTAGAGCGGGTTCCTCACTACTATCATGTTGTACATTAATGGACGTACATCACTTCATGGTAACCACATCTACTCCATTTACCCCTTGCTTCAAAATCGACTTCAATGGTTTATCTTTAGGGTTATGTGCAGTGTCAGGAACAGGCATAGGCGTCTTTTCATCACCCAAAACCACCCCACGTCCAGCCTGCGTATGAGTACCATCATTCTGAATCACCTTCCCTTCAATATTTTTAATGCGAACAACAAGCCCGGAGGTGTTAGCCACTGGTTTCTAAATGGTAGCGTTAGATGCACCAGGACTATTCAGAAACCCTATTTCCATCTCTAAAAAAACCCACAACCAAAATCACCAACAACAAACCGTCGGAACACTAGAAACCCTACTTAGGGTTTACAACGAACGAACAAGCCAAAAACCAACAGCTACGAAACCCTATACCAAGATGAACATTAACGCAATATCTATCACTCTCAATAAATCAAATCGACCAAGAATCATAGATAGACAGGGAACGCACCAACAAAGATTTCAAAAAAGATAATCAATACAAAACAAAAAACCAGTAAAACCTAACCCAAAATTCGACAAAACCCCACTTCATCGATTAATCAGATCTAATTCGACACACTATTATACTATTAAAACAAAAAAGAGTACTACATCAAAACTTAAATCGATTCTTAGGAAAGAAAAGATTCAAACCCGACACCTAAAACCTTAATTAGTAATAGAGACAATAACATAGCAAATATTGATGAAAAATTAGCAAGAAATATCATGAACGGAATAATGAGTTAGGGCGACCAATAACATTGATGCAGTTTATTATAGCTTATGAGGTTAGATTATTTAAAAAACAATGAGTTTTATTTATCAAAAAGTATGTGTGTATGCTTGATGTACATTCTGTATTAAAGTGATGCAGCACTTACTTGATGTGGAATATGAGGTTAGATTAGTTAAAAAAACAATGAATATAGGTTAGGTTTGACTGTAATGCAAAAATTATATACATCATTGATATGAATGATTTAGGTTAGATTTGGCTTGAGCTTTTGGCGAAACCAATTATACTTGTTTGTTTTTTACTATGTGCTGTAAATAATTGGATCATAAATATAGTTACTCACTAGCTTCGGTATCACATGTATGCTCTTTACAGTTCCACATAAATGACATCTTAAGTCCGTTTGCTCTTCAAAGTAGCTATCACCAGAATTTCTCTTTCTCATGAACGTCATCTTCTTGCGCAATAATTGAATCCAATATGCATCAACATCTTTTTGTTTAGACTTTTTAATAAAGGACATCTTACTTTGGCATTCGTATTCGCTTTTTCATGGGTATTAATGATATTGATATCAATCAAAGACCGATGCGAAGGTTAATTTTAAGCTACTTACATAAAAAAGGCTGAACGAAAAGAAGTTGGTCCATATTTGATTCATTATTTGGCTAGAAGATGACGCTAACAAGAAAGAGAAATCCTGGTGATAGCTACCTCGAAGAGCAAACGGGCTTAAGATGTCGTTTATGTGGAGCCGTAAAGAGCAGACATCGGATACCGAAGCTAGTGAGTAACTATGTTATCCTTAGAGCAAACTTGTCAAAATATGTCTTTATATATTCAGTTTTTAAAATTATGTATCTGTAGTGAAGTTATGTGGGATTATGTAGTGAAGTGATATGGGATTATGTATTTGTAGTTAAGTGATGTGAGATTATGATTTTTGTTAACTGCTGTAGATATAAATCACTGATGCAGTAAGTGTATATGTCACTGATGTAGTAAAGTTTGATTATGTATGCTAGTGTAAAATTTATTATATATGCTACTAAGTGTATAAAATTTTTTTACTGTAAAGTTTGATTATGTATGTACTAAAGTTTGATTTTTGTTAACTACTATAGATATAAGTCACTAATACAACAAAGTTTGATTATGTATAAGTCACTGATGTAGTGAAGTTTAATTATGTATAAGTCACTGACTTAGTAAAGTTTGATTATGTATGTAGTAAAGTTTGAGTTCTAGTTAAATGATGCAGGATTATGATTTTTGTTAACAGCTATAGATATAAATCACTGATGTAGTAAGTGTATAAGTCACTAATGTAGTTTAGTTTGATTACGTATTGTTTTCCATGCAGTTTCTGGTAATTTATGTGATGACGTAAGGGTTAAATGATACAATTGAATAGCGTTTATTAATTATGGTTTACGAGTTATTGGCAATTCAGTTTCTGATGATTTGTTGAATGTCGTAATAGCTAAGCATGTGATCAAATTATTTGTTATTCATGTCTTTTAATCTGTTTCTAAAATGATATATGGTTAAAGCATTTGATGAGTGTTATATTTTTGTAATACCTTTTTGATTTAAAGAGTATTGATGGTTGTGACTAGAAGTTACGGATTATCATCCATACAGTTTTCCTGTGATGTATTCAACATATGTTGTTGTTTGTGATAAGAAGTTAAGTGTCTTCTAGTGTGAATCTGATGATCTGGTGTACTTAGAGATCGTTTAACATGTGAGCAAGTTTCTAGTTCGATTTTCTTGTAATGTGCGAATCATTATGAGTGTGTGTAGTGAAGCGTATTTAGGATTTTTATTAGCGTAAGCATAAACACACAGAATTGATATGTCAGTTTTCTATAGCTATGTCCGATTGAGAAACAATACATGTTTTTCTCTTTGTTACTGGACATAAAAATTCACGTTATAAATAATAACCATGAATAACAACCAATCTATGTAAGGATGCATGATGCTTGACATCGTTTTAATTTATGTAGCTATCGTAGTTTTGGATGAATTTGCTTGTCTACTGAATATCGAGATGGTTTAAAAATGCTAGGATTTGTGCTTTTTGTTTGTGCGATGCACTAAAATATGTATTTTGATTCAATAGGTGGTCATTTGTCGGTGATGAATTACGTTAACATCAGATTACATTATTTGTGTAAATGTATTTGTATGCTTGTTTGTTTTTCTAATGCACTTAAATTAGGACAGTCATGAAGTAGATGTTCACTTCACGCGTCTTTGAGAGAACTTTTATTTAGGACTTTTATCGTCTTTTAGAGAACTTTTAGCTCCATAAAATCCTACTGTTTTTTCATGATTAGTTGCTTCATGATTACTTGCTTCAAGATTCATAAATTACCATATCATTGAACAAAACGCGAGTCTAAATGAATATAAAATTACTGCTCGAAAATGTGTTTATATGTTAGGTTGTCATTTTGATAATGTGTTTGCATGTTAGGTTGTTAAATTTAATGCACCTAAATTTGACCTATGTTGCATTAGGTAGTCAACCCTTCTTTATAAAGGTGGATTAGGCTAAATGCAAGTAGCGGTATCTCGAAAATGTGTTTGTATGTTAGGTTGTTAGTTTGATGCACTAAATTTGAGTTATGATGTAGTAAATGTCCATTTGTTGCTTATAATATTCAATTCTGTAAAGTTTAGGTTATATTAAAAGCAATTATGTATTTGTATGGTTGGTTGTTTTGATGCACTTAATTAAGAATTGTGATGCAGTTGCTTCAGTTATACTATATAAGGTTGCCTTTTGTGACTAAATTATAAGATAATGATGCAATAGATATAAATCACTGATGCAGTAAGTATATAAGGTCTCATTTAGCTTTTTTTCAAGTTTTGTTTTTATTTGTCTGAAGTAACATATTAATACAGCTAATATTAGACACTGATGTAGTTTTTATATATGGCTTATATGATTCTATTATGTGTGTCTGTGTGCATTATGATAGGTTGTTTGGTAAATATAAAAATGTGTTTATATGTTAGGTTGTTTGTTTAATGCACTTAAATTTGAGTTATGATGCACTAGGTGGTCATTTGTGTGTAAGGAGGAATTAGGCTAATAGGTTAAATGTGATTGTATACTAGGTTTTATAGCTTAATGCACCTAAATTTGATTTATGATGTAGTAGTTCATAGTTGTGTGTAAGGATGAATTAGGCTAATATGTTAAATGTGATTGTTTGCTAGGTTGATTGCTTAATGCACTTGAATTTGAGTTATGATGCAGTAGGTGGCTAATTGTTGTGTATAAGAATGAATTAGGCTATATGTAGTAGTCACATATAAGAATGTAAGTTGTTATATGTGACATATAAGGTTCGATTCGGTCACATGTATAATGTTCTACATGTCTTAGCTTACATGAAGACATAATGCTGCAGGCTTAAAAAAAATTGATGCAATAAGTGTTTATTTGAGGCATATAAAGTTAATTAGCTCAGTCGTATTGTGTTTTCATGTATTGGCTTATTTGTATACATAATTGTTAGAAATACGTTTTAACGTATATTAGAAGTATCGGTCACTCCACAATATGATTTATGTTGTAATAGCTCGTAGTTAACAAATAGTTAATTGTTACTTATTAAGTTAAGTAAGAACCGGTCCATGGGCTTGTCATGGACCGGCCCAAGCCCAATGTTGCTTGGAAGTATAAATACCCCTTTCCACCATGGAAAGGGGTTGGTTGTTGTTCACATTTCATGTTTTCATATTAATAAAAGACACATAGTTTCTCTCACTTTCTCTCACTAGTTTCTCTCACTAGAAAACATCAACCCACTTCATAGATTCATAGGTTATCAATATTCTACATTTGGTATCAAGAGCTATGGGGTGATTTAAGGTAGGGATTGTGTTGCCTTTTTAGTTTTTTGAATCAATTAGTGATCTTTAGAAAAAATCGATCTTGAATCTTGTTGTTTTTGGTGTTATTGTTATTGGGATTAATTGATAAGGATTGGGTTTAGCTTATTTTGGTAAAAATCATAAAACTTTTTGTGGTTTTTGATCAAAAAATCGGATTTAAAGCTGTTTTCAAAGTCTCGAACTGATATTTCCAGAATATTCCGAATAGACATTCCGAATAGGAGAGTTTTCAGAATAGCAGGATTTTTTCCGAATAGACATTCCGAATAGAAGAGTTTTCCGAATAGCAGTATTTTTCCGAATAGGAAATTCTTTCCGAATAGGAAATTCTTTCCGAATAGCAATTCTTTCCGAATAGCCAATTCTTTCCGAATAGCCAATTCTTTCCGAATAGCAATTCTTTCCGAATAGCCAATTCTTTCCGAATAGCCAATTCTTTCCGAATAGCCAATTCTTTCCGAATAGCCAATTCTTTCCGAATAGCCAATTCTTTCCGAATAGCCAATTCTTTCCGAATAGCCAATTTTTTCCGAATAGCAAAGATGTTTCCGAATAGCCGATCATTCCGAATAGAAATGTTAGAAATACGTTTTTACGTATTTATGAAGGATCGGTCGCTCCAACGATTATTATGTAATGGGCTCGTGATCTATTTAATTAGTGTATAGTCCATATAGCCCACATGTAGGGTGGACTATATATATCCCCTCCTAGCATGTTAGGAGGGGTTGTTGATTGTCATTTGTCACTTAATCATTATTCCATTTTTACTTTCTCTCTCTAACTTCCCTCCCTTCTCTCCTTTCTCTCTCTACTCCGTCATCTCATTCCTTCATCTTCTTCTTTATTTATCAATCAATCAACCATCTTAATCCATCAAATCTATCATGTAGAATAGGCCAATAATCACGTAGACCTTCAATTGGTATCAAGAGCCAAGGTTTGATTGGTCTATTCTAGCTTTTATTTTCTTTTTGATTTTGGTGGGTTTTGATTTAATCATGCTTAAATTTTAAAAAGTTTGTATTTTTTATAAAAAGTTTGTGTTTTTATGTGTTAAATCATGTCAAATCTTTAGATTTACTTACCTTTTTAGATAAAAATCACAAATTTTTATATAAAAATAAAAAATTTCATTATCAAATCTTAAAAAGTTGGTGTTTTTTATAAAAGTTTGTGTTTTTCCCTTTTTAATTTTGTATTTTTTTTTATTAAATCCTTTCTATTTTGATTGCCTTTTTTTTTGTTTGAATTTCTTAAATTGAACTTTTAATTTTGTCCTTTTTTTTTTTATTTTTTATTATTTTTTATCAATTTTACCATTTTAATTTTTTTTATTATTGATTTTAGTCTATCTATTATCAGTTATCTCGTTCTATCAGTTATTATTTTAATTAGTTTTTCAATCACATTCATCCTTTTAATCATTTTTAATCAGTTATCTGTTTTTCGTTTATCAGTTTTTTTATTTTTGGATTTTTCTTAATTTTTGGTCAACTGTCATAACTGTCCAAATTTGTCCAACAATACTGATACAAAAGTTCCGTTTCAAACTCAAAAGTTCCGTATCAATCTCTAAAGTTCCGGGTCAAATTCACAAGTTCCGGGTGAAATTCTTTTTCGGGTGCTCACAAAGTTCCGAACGAAACAAGTTCCGAACGAAACAAGTTCCGAACGAAACAAGTTCCGAACGAAACAAGTTCCGAACGAAACAAGTTCCGAACGAAACAAGTTCCGAACGAACAAGTTCCGAACGAAACAAGTTCCGAACGAAACAAGTTCCGATTCGGAACTCTTCCGAACGAAGCAACCATTTCAAACATAACAGTCTAATTTTCGACTTTTCTTTCCCTCACCCAACTCACAGACTCACCAAACCACAAACCAAAATCAAAAGTTTCCCACCCTCGAAAACCCTCTCAACAACCAACACTCTCGACTCCCTCGACTCCCTCTCTCGACTCATTCCCAGACCCTCGTCTCAGACCCCCTCCAGACTCACACCCTCGCAACACCCTCAATCCCCAACACCCTCCCTCGTCTCATCTCTCGGACACCCCTCACTCTCTCCCTCGAACCAGACAAACACACCTCTCACATCCTCGCCTACCCTCAACCTTCGACTGAGACCACCAGACCACCAGTCTAAAATCACCACACCCAAGATTTGACTCTCGACTGAGACCAACAGACCACCAGACCCAAACTCAACATACCCTCACATCGACACAAAATCACTCACCCAAGACCCAACAACCTCAAAAACCCATTCCTCTCGACTGACACAATCTCTCCCCCAAAACGACACTCGAACAACAACAAACCCACACCTCGCACACCCAAACACACCCAAGACTCGATCAAGACTCTCGACCCCCACACCAGAAAGACGCTACAAGAGAGAGGGACTCAACAAAAACATTAAAAGAAAAACCTACCCGAGACCTTATCTTTTAAGATCTTGAAGATGAACTCGATGCATGTCTTCCTTTGGGGTTCGTGTTATCTGAATAAATAATCAGGTTTATTCTTGTGGATTTGATATAAAAGGTGTGAATGGTTGCTGTTTTGGCTGTTGTTTATTGAGAGAAATATAGATTAGGTTTTGTGATTTATTTCAAGAAGAAGGAGGCTGCGTTTTGGTTACTGTATTTGTGAGGAGAGAGAGAGACTCAAGCGTGTTTTAGTTTGGGAACAGATAACAAGAGGTTTTGTGGGAACAGATTCAAGCGTGTTTTATTTTTGTGGGGCGGATAAAACTAGGGGACGGATATTTATTTAGTTTAAGCGGTTATAACAAGAAAGTGGGATGGGCGGTGGACCATTTTGAGTGGCCCACGTGTTTTTGTTAGACGGAGTAAACAAGAGAGGATACTTTTGAGGACACGTTTCACTTTCTTTTATCAGTTTTGTTTTTCTATTATTTCAATTTTATTTTATTTTTTAAAGAAAACGTTTTTTTAGATTTTGTTTTGTTAACTTAAATATTTTTTATATATGTAAACATTTTTAAGTTAAACCTTTTTGATTTTAAGTTATAATCACAACGTGACAAAGTGACGTGTTAAGGTGACAAGATTTATTTGTTGACAGGTTTATTTTTTGAGTCAGACGAGGGAGTATTGGATTCCGATTTGTTTTATCAAACGGTTGAGTCGACAAAAATTTCTTGAGCTGACAATAGAGATATATCATCTATCGAGAATTATTAGAGTCATTTACAGATTTTTTGTTGGTTTGTCAAAACCCGAGAACTCAATTTTTCGTCGAATTATACTCTCCCGTTGTAACTTATCGTTCATCGATCTTCAATGGATTTCTTGAATTCGACATCGAACAAGGGAGAATTGCATCAAGTGCAAGCCAACGCTAGAGAAAGTGGCATCACTTCATTTCAAATGCTTCAGTCTCATCTGGTCACTCTTTCGAGGATTCAAGGAGGGAGCAAATTTGTGACAATCTTTGGTCAAGATCGTCATATATTCATGGACTCAATGTTCACCACTTTGACCGAACTCGCCGAGCAACTCAACCGTGACAACTTTAATCACTCTGCATCGTCAATTGCTTATAAGGCTCTTGTGATACAACTCACGCCTTTCCTCCAATTCAATATCATCAAGTCTGCAAGTTCAGTGATTTGCCAATCGTTTCTTCGAGATACACATACCGAGCTTCGAGTTTTCTGTGATACAATTTTGAAACTCATGTCATCGGTCTCGTCTTCGATTTATGAAATATCTCGACTTTAGCAAGGGTATGATAATGGAGTGCAAGACTCTTCGATGCAAGAGGAAACTGGTCATACGGTTGAAAACTTGGAGCCTATCGATGCCAAGAGCACGGAATCAGGAGGACAACATGATACCAGTGGCACGTCAAGGACTGTTCACGAGATCTCTTTTGCTTACACCTTACCCGTTTATGACGAAGCGCCTGCAAACATGGTACAATGTAATGTTGTTTATGATGTATATGCTGATGACATGCCGCATATTGAGCATTCTGAACCTAATTATGACAAACATGGGATGGAAAAGAGTGATAGAAATACCACTTCTGATTTATCCGATGTGAGTCATAATGGGGGAGAAAGTGTTCAAAATGCTATAGTACATCATGATAAATGCTTTACAACTGCCTCGTTAACTGATTCTGATTCCAAGATTAAAGAGCTCGAAACGATCGTAGCTCGGCAATCAAAAGATCTTGAGGATGCCAAACTTGAATTTTCTAAGAAAACGGACAAATTTGAAACATACTTTGAAAAACTTGAAAAGTCAAACGTTGTTCTTGAAAGAAAATTGGATCAAACTGTTCTAGATTCTAAAGCTGAAAAGGATAATCTTTTGAAACAAATTCAACTGCTTGAATCTAAGTTGACATTCCAAGATAACGTTCTCAAAGAAAATGAAACATTAAAGGCTCAAGTACAGGAAAAGGTCTTTGCTATAGCCGCGTTGAAAAACGAGTTAAGGAAAAATAGAGGATCTAGTGAGGATACTAAGCTTGAAAAACCATCAATCTTGGGGAAACCTCCTACAAATCAGTTCGTCAGACAACCGATTGTCAGACAACCTACTGCATTTAGATCCGAGCGACCACAATCCTCGAGACCGCGGTTTGCCTCCCAAGTTGATTTGGGTCATATTTCTAGAATAGTCACTCCACCAACTAGGCCTAATGTGACTAAATCAGTTTTAGCAAGACCTCATCACATGATTGCCCCTAGTTTCTCTAAAAATAGTTCAATGAACACGTCTAGAACTAGTTCAACTGATGTGCGCCATGATTCTGGTCAAAGGGAAGCTATTCAAAAGACACATGTAAGAGATAGCAATGTCCAACCCAGTCAGATGCCTTCTAGATTACCCAACACTGCTAACCGTAGCATGTCATCTCCTAGGAGCATCGATCAATCATCTAGGAATTACTCGGACATTAAATATGCTACTTGTAAAACATGTAGGAAATGTGTCTTTAGAGCCAATCATGATTCCTGTATCAAAAAATTGCTTAATGAGGTGAACTCCCGTGCTAGACTTAAATCCCAGTGGGTCGCTAAAATCAAACCCTTTGGTAAAATGTGGCGCCCCACTGGTAGAACTTTCACTCTTGTAGGAAACGAGTGCCCTTTAACTAGGATAGTCTCCGATTCTACTAAGTCTACTATGGAGGAAACTGATAAAGATGATACTTCACTTACGCCTAAACTTAAGGTTTTCTATAAAAGGAAACGTTTGCCAGCCAAGACTAGTGAATCATCTACTCAGGTCGCCTCTGAAACAAGTAAAGCCAACTGTGAACCCCCATGTGCTTCTATAATTGATATCGCTAACCCACGTCAAAGCATGCAAATTCCTAATGAGATTGCAGGTACCAAAGTTGATGTACCAAAAGAACGAAGCGGTCCAATCGTTGTGTACCGTTCAACTAAGGACACTCTTAGAGTTTGGTTGCTGAAGAAGCAGATACCAGAGAAACTAGTATCTCAGGGGATTCATGGTTAAAGCTTGCACAAGGACTTATAGTCACATCACAGACTATAACTCGCTCTTCAAAGAAAGGAAAGTTTATCGCCGATGGTAAACTTATCCTAACAACGAGAAATTCATTTTTCTCGGGCATGAGCTTATATCAAAAACATTCCAAGTTTTTAAGCTCATGCATAATGGCTCCTCGTTAGATGACAGACGACGACCCGGACTTCAGAGACAGGGAAGTTTATCCACGCAACGATAACTTACCCTCTTAACAAGAAATTAAGTTTTCTTGGACACGAGCTTACCCTAAAACCATTCAAAGGTTTTAAGCTCGTGTAAATGGTTTATCATTAAATATCAGATGGTAACCCGTGCATCAAAGAAAGGAAAGTTTATCGCCGATGATAAACTTATCCTAACAACGAGAAATTAAGTTTTCTCGGGCATGAGCTAAAATTAAAAACATTCGAGGTTTTTAAGCTCATGCACAATGACTTACAGTTAAATGTCAGACTGTAACTCGAACTTAAAATAAAGGAAAGTTTATCGTTTATGATAACTTATCCTCTTAACGAGAAATTCACCTTTCTTGGTCATGAGCTTGTCTTAAAACATTCGAAGTTTTAAGCTCATAAAGGAAAGTGTATCTTTTAACTAAGAGAAATTTTCCTCGTAACAAGAAATTAACCTTTCTCGGTCATGAGCTTTCCGTTAAAACAGTCAAAGTTTTCAAGCTCATGAACACGACTTCTAAGTAAATGTCAGCTTAGGACTCGTCTTTCAGATAAAAGGAAAGTTTATCGCCAATGGTAACTTATCCTTAACAACGGGAAGTTCACAACTTCTCGGACTTGAGCTCGTTTTTAAGATATTCAACATCTTAAGCTCAAGTAATTGTTTTTTCAAAACTTTGAACACAATTTTTCAAGAATTTCTCAAAAGATTTTTCTAAATCTTTCAAAATTGTGTGTTCAAAAACGTTTTGATAAAACGAGCATGTCTTCTGGAATCGATAATATTTACGAACCTAGAAATGTCATTCAATAATGACACGGGGTTGTAAATAAAGTTCGAGCAGAAGTTTAAAAGATTTAAAACATGCTCCATATGGTTTGCTATTATTTCCGATAGTAACCCGTTTTTCACTTTGAAGTCAAGCATTTCACTGGAAAGCTTTGACTTCAAAATCCGAAGTTATCAACTCCACAATCCAAAGTTCGTTGCAATTGATATCTACATACTCGACGATGCGACTACTCAAACAGTGACTACAGCTCTTTCAATAGAACACGGGTCAACAATTGAGGGGGAGCAATTGTCCAGCATTCAGAATCCTTGATGCCGAGAGTGCCAAGTTCACATATTGGTGTCAAGACAACGATATCAATCATACACATGGAGTCAAGAGATAACTTCAGACGTTACGAGGAAGACCAACATTCGTGAACAAGAACCATGTGCTTCTTTCATATGATGTTCTTCATCATTCAGGTC
Source organism: Glebionis coronaria (assembly GCA_025667525.1). NCBI lineage: Eukaryota > Viridiplantae > Streptophyta > Magnoliopsida > Asterales > Asteraceae > Glebionis > Glebionis coronaria. The sequence goes on along the minus strand of JANFOE010000440.1, from coordinate 639,825 downwards.
CAACCTCGTAAATTGCTAATATTGTGAATTCATTATCATATATGATCTTTGCACGTGATAAATACCTTACACTTGTGTTTAAAAGGTATTTAATTTACGTTTCAAGTATACCCTCATTAATTTGAGGGGGAGCTTGTGTAATTCATGAAGATAATTGGATTTGCATTTTTCTTCCCAAATTTTCTTAAAAGGCTATTAAATCAATTGATATTAAAAACATCGATTGGGTTAATATTTTTAATATGGGGGAGAAAATGTGATTTAATATGGGAAATGATTAATCACAAATGGTTTGACTTAACGTGTTAGCTCATCCCGACATGTGCGAAATGTTTTCGAATATCGTAGCATATGTTAAGGGGGAGCAAAATGGATTTGCACTTCAAAATGGATTTCATGGTGACATACACTTACCCAAAACATCTCTATTCACGACGGTGAAGATTGTGGTGACATAAGGATGGTAGGATAGGTTAAAGTCCAATGATTTCTCTAGAACCGGAGGAATCTTCCCAAGGACATTCCATAGCTAGAAATAGTAGTCCTTAGGAAAGATGGAGAAAGATTGTGAACGTAGCTGAATGCCGACCAAGTACTTAAGTTAGCACTGGAACAATCACAACAAGGTGCTAGTGATGACGTATTGGTAAGCATTGAAGGGGTTGAAGAATGAAAAAGAATTGTAAAGATAAAGGGTGTAAAGAAAGAAGCCCTCCTTACAACTTTAGGCAGAAACCGGGTCAATACATATGCTATTGAGATCATTTTTGTTAATGATTCTCGATATTGAAGAAAGACGTCATGGACCCAGTGATGCAATGCACAACCCTTCCCAGCTAACTCAAATATCTCTCAAAAGGTATTTGTTTTAATCACACGGAGATCAACACATTATCTATTGATTTATTCACTCCGAATAAATTGGTATTGAAAAGGTGGCACTCCTCTCCAGCCTCCGATCACTAAAATCCAAAATGCACGATCGAGTCTAGAGCCATTTGAGATCATCAAATATCTCATTAGGACACACTTTCATTATTCCTTGCTTATTCACACACTGTGAAAAGTAAGAAAGATATTAAGAGTCCTACGCAAAATCTTCATGATCTTGCCTGAACATCGGAGTAATACGAAAGTATTTACAATGAAGATGGAAATCCTTCTTGAGCGAATATCAAAAAGCTCATGGTAGGTGACTTGTGCGATTCTTTATGAATCAAACTTGTGATAACTGGAAAGCAACAGTGGTTTAATTCTTAAATGAATTTAAACACGTTCCAGGCCTCTACGCAATATCTTAGTGATCTTGCCAGAACATTCAGAGTAATACTATTAAGTAGTTACAGTGACGAATGGAAATCCTTCTAGTGTTAACATCAAACAGCACTTGGTAGGTAACTTGCAAGATTCTATATGAATCAAGTTAGTGACAACTGGAAAGCAACGATGGTGCGGTTCTTAATTGAACTTCACTTGTTCCAGGAACATGAATTGACGGCTTCAAATCATGCGGATAATATTATCCAAATGATCCACTCTTTACGTTCGCAGTCAGCTTTGGACGGTCGAGTAAAGAGAACGGGTTTACCCGCGAAATCTTGTCAAGGAGGTTCTTTATTGAAACTACCTGCCACAAGTACGATATTTAATATCGTCCAACGGTCTTCACCGACCGGAGGTAAATTGCTACCGAATTAGAATGAAATGTTCAAGGCCATTTCATCCGTGTATATTGTTTTGTTGCTAACTGTCTTATGCAGCGTAACAAGAAGGTGGCATTGCGATGTACAATCCAGAAGAAGTCGTCACCACATGCTTATACTACATACAAATAGTACTTCAACAAATTCAAGAAAGCCTGAAGGTCAAGTCTTCCGATGTATCAAACTATGAAGCTTTCAAGAATTTAAATGTATAAGTATGTGGAACATGAAGTCACAAAGAGGCAAATATCACAAGTGAAGAATGCACAAGGTCAAGGCAAGGAAACATGCTCAAGACTAAAGTCAAAGATCACATCAAGCATATTCACAAGAACAAGATCGAAGACTCAAGCATAGATGCTAGGTTTAAGATTTTGTAAAAAGATGTGACCTCCCTTAGGGGGAGATTGTTGGAAATACGTTTTTCCCAATAAAGTCTCGGTCACATCTTAGTTAGCATAGATCACGAGTTATAGACTATTTAGAACTTTGTTTCTTGGAGCGACCTCCCTTAGGGGGAGATTGTTAGAAATACGTTTTTACGTATTTATGAAGGATCGGTCGCTCCAACGATTATTATGTAATGGGCTCGTGATCTATTTAATTAGTGTATAGTCCATATAGCCCACATGTAGGGTGGGCTATATATATCCCCTCCTAGCATGTTAGGAGGGGTTGTTGATTGTCATTTGTCACTTAATAATTATTCCATTTTTACTTTCTCTCTCTAACTTCTCTCCCTTCTCTCCTTTCTCTCTCTACTCCATCATCTCATTCCTTCATCTTCTTCTTTATTTATCAATCAATCAACCATCTTAATCCATCAAATATATCATGTAGAATAGGCCAATAATCACGTAGACCTTCAAGAAAACATTCCGAACTGAAGAAATATTCCGAATAGCATAACATTCCGAATAGGGTTTATTCAGTATAGGGTTATTCCGCATAAGGGTTTTTCTGTTTAGGGATTATTCCGGATAAGGGTTTTTCAGCATAGGGTTATTCCGAATAGGGATTATTCCGAATAGGATTTATTCTGAGTTAGGGTTATTCCGTATAAGCAAGTTCAAGGGGTATTTGAGTTTTTTCGACGATCTTTAGTGGATTTAATCTTGATTTTAACAACACAACACAAATTCTCAACCTTTCTTCACTGCTCGATCAACCGATAATCTTTGAGTCTTTTAAGTGATCACAATGAATCCGAGTTCATTAATGCCTCAGATGACATCTCTTACGGATATCTCAATTATAACGGGAACTGATAGTCGCCCACCGATGCTTATTAAAGAGGTGTTTGAGGCATGGCAGGGCCGTATGATGCAATACTTGAAGGGCAAACCAACATACGAAAGGCTTATGGTCAAATCGATTTTGAATGGTCCACTAGACTATGGTACCATTGTGGCAAATAACGTGTCTCGACCAAGAGAATATGAAGAACTCACACCGGCACAAAAACTCATTGCTGATGCTGATGAAAAGGCTCTACAGACTCTTCTCCAAGCTCTTCCGCATGATATTTATCGCATGGTAAGTCAATATACGGTTGCCAAGGATTTATGGGAACGTCTAAACGTGTTGCTACAAGGTACGTCTCTTACCAAACAGGAAAGGGAATGTCAGTTGTATGATCTGTTTGATAGATTCACGTACAGCCCAGGGGAAACGCTACACGACTATTACTTCAGATTCACTACTCTAATGAATGATCTGAATGTATACAATCTTGTGATTGCTCCATTCCAGGTTAACACCAAGTTTTTGAATACTTTACCTCAAGCTGAATGGGGTGAGTATATTACCAATGTTAAGTTAACCCGGGATTTGCATAAGTGCAATTTAGATCAAATCTATGCTTTTCTTCAGCAGCATGAGAAACATGTGATTATGCACCGTTCTCCTCGAGGTATGTACCCTGATTCCTTAGCTTTGATGGCGAATCAACCAAGCTTGTCACACAACAACACACCTTATATCTTGGGACATCAAGCTTATCATCCATCACCTTACATGACACCAACCTTCCCCCAATACTCGATTCTACCGCAACCACCCACCTCACATCAGCAACAATATCAGTTCAATGCACCTTCACCATAGTATGCTTCACAACTTCACCCAGCAAACATTGCACCTTATGCTCAGCCTTCATATTCTTCTTATCAAGAGAATGCAGCATATCCAACAAGCTACCCTGATCAAATGAGTATTCCTTCTAGTGATTATGCAGCTCATCAAGATCAAGCAATGTATTGTGATGATGAGGAAGTCCCCATTCCTGTATTCAAACAAGGAGCTGACCCAGTTGAAGTGTTAACCACTATGTCTGCTTATCTCACAAGGACTTTAAGCAAACGAGGATACAGAGGATCAGCTCCAACCAACAATCAGTTGAGGAATTCATCCAATTCTCGTCAACAAGCTACTATTGAGAATGGCAGGGTAATGGTTCAACCTATTCAACCATATCAGGGGAGACCTACCACATCAACCACCAATGCTCGCACGGTCAATCCTGCTCCAATGGTTAACAATCCTCCACGGGCTAATTCCACAGGAAAGTTGAGAATGATTACATGCTACAACTGCAAGGAAGAAGGACACATGTCCAGGGATTGCAAGAAACCCAAGAGGAGAAGGGATGGACAATGGTTTGCAGAAAAGATCTATCTGGTGAATGCTCAGGCACAAGGAAGGGAACTTGATGAAGAAGAGCTTGCATTTCTTGCTGATCCAGGGATTGCTGAACAAGACGTTGTCACCACACAGAATGCAGCATACCAAGCCGATGATCTTGATGCGTATGACTCAGACTGTGATGAATTTCAATCTGCAAAGGCTGCTCTCATGGCAACTATCTCCAGCTTAGGGCCAGAAAAGAGATCTGAGGTACTTATTAATACCACCGATAATACCACTGATGCTAGTATTCAACCACATCAAGTTGTGCAAGAGAGTGCTGATTCGAATGAGTCTTCGGTGGTGAGTCTATCAAATGAGGAGACAATCAATGATAGTAATATCAATGTGAGTCCCCAGACTTTGATTGAATCACAACCGGAAGCGATTTCGCATACGCCTACTCCTGCTCAACAAGATTTGGTCATGGTTCCTGCTACATTACTTAGCCAAATGAATGCTGCACTCTTAGAAACCCTAGCTAAAAATAAGAATTTGTCTGATGAGCTTGCCCTAAGCAATGAGAAAGTTCAAACCTTGGAATTAGTGCCTTCGTCTAGTGTTCTAACAAATCCCGAATATGATCACTTTCGAAACAAACAAATGGGTCATTTGCAAGAAATTGAAAACTTAAGAGCAAATCTTTCTAATGAACTTAAAGAAAAGGAGTTAGTGGTCACTAATTTTCAAAAACTTCAAACGGATTTTGAGTCACTCGAGTCTAAGAAGAATGAAATGGAGATTAATGCTGCTAATAAGATTAGAAGTCTAGATTACTTGCTTTTAAGACAATACGCTGCTTCCTAACTAGTGCACTTATTTGATGCTTCATTTAGAGAATTTAACTTATCACGTCAAAAAGGCCTTCCCCCTAATCCAAGGTATGCAAAACAAGCTTTAAGACATAGTACAAGACTTTATAATGCAACCCAATTAGGATTGGTCTTAGACCCGATTGTTATTTTCGATGATCGAACAAGTAAGGATCTAGTTGATGAGGATCGGTTATACAATTCTGCAAAATATCCCGAGTGTGATTATTTTAAAATGAATAAGGAGCTTGCTAAAACGGATTTTAGAATTCGCTTCCATATGGACAAAGATCTCATTACAGCACCAACCTACATGTTGAATGAAGAAAACCCTAGTACATTTCCTACACTTGTCAACATGGAAGGTCCTAAGGAAATTCCAAAGGATCTTCCACCTGTTAGCACTGTATGGTTAAACTTGCAAGAGATTAATCAATACTTTACTAATTTTGACAAGGTCATTTTGGAATGTACGACTTCAAATGGCCTAAACGCCGGAGAATGGGCTTTCGAACACATGAACGAGGTGTTTAAAACTGAGATCAATCCGTTTATCGAAAGTCTAAAAGGAAGTTTTGCATCTCTTAAGGAAAATCTTGTGTTTGAAATTGGTGAAGTTCAAAAAGTGTTTTATGAAATGGACACCGCATACGAACTATAACTAATTGAAAAAGAAAAGATTTTAACCGAATATGACCGATTCTTGTCCGCAGTAATTTCGTGTGATGTGCTTACTACTGTAAATGTTAATTATTCGAATGAGCTTACATCCGCTATGATAAATTGTGATGCTGTGAATATATGTGATGATGTTTGTGATCTCTCTGTGAATGTTGCTGATACTGTAAATGAGGTAGATAATCATTCTTGTCACGAATCTAACGCTGAGTTTTTAAAGCTACAAGATTCTTACAATTTACTTTCAAAACGCTTTAATCAACTAGAACAACATTGTATATCTTTAGAATTAAAACAACAAACTCAAAATGAGGATCTTTTGATATCAAATGGTTGTGAAAACGGTGTTGAGACGAGTGACAAGATGATTGCAATTGTTAAGGCATTAGAGGAAGAGATTATGAGATTGAAGAGAGAAGTGTCATCAAATGAAACACTAAAATTGGAACTAGAGGCTGCAGAGTCTAAAAACCAGGTCTTAGAAATTAGACTTTCGTCTGTTCTAGGGGAGATGGATCGGACAAGACAGGGACTATCCGCTCTTTATGGTTCACTAGAAGAACGCTTCGCTTTTAATGCGGCACATCAACAATCTTATGTTGAACAACTGAACCAAAAGTGCGAGGAAATCTCTGACTTGAACATCCTGCTCATTGACAAAATATGGTTTTGGCTGAGTTAAAGGAGACACTTTTTCTCACCCGACAAGAAGTTGTTGATAACTTAGCTACCGACTCTGCACCGTCCACTAGTGCTCCAACAACCAAGTCAGTAGTGCTTTATAAGAACCTGCTTCATAAGAGAAACCCGGTTACCTACGATGATTATATGAGGAATGCCATTAAGCATGTAGATCTTGTTAAGGATATTTTAGACGATCTTTATGCCTTAGATCCCTCAAGTAGCTACTATTATTCGGCTCATGAATATATTAAGCGAGTTCAATATTGCTTAGCATATTTGCAATACATAGGTAAACCAGGCTCTGCACTACTTACTAATAGGCCCATTGCTGTAAATCCATTCAATAAGACTCCAGGAGCAAAACCGTCATTGGCACAATCAAGTAAGGAACCTTTAAAATCTGTTGCTAATATTCCCACTTTGCCTTCTACAGGATTAAAAGAGACTACTATGGCTAAAAGATCGCCACTCAAGAAAGATAAGATCAAGCCCTCCACTAGTAGTGCCAAAAAGAAGAAAGTAGAAGCTCACCATAGGAATGTTAGTTCAGTTTTAAATAAAAAGAATCATGTTAAGACTAAAAGCTCTGCGCCTGTGTAGAAGCCTAAATCATTTGTGAATTCTGATTTAAAATGTTGGAATTGTAATGAATGTATGTTTTCCCAACGTCATGATTTGTGTCTTCTTGATCATGTGAATGAAATGAATGCCATTAGGAATGGTCTTGAATGGAAGCCAACGGGTAGAACTCGTGCCCAAGTTGGCTGGCAATGGCGTCCCACTGGTAGGACCTTTACATTAGATGGAAAAATGTGCCCTTTAACTAGGAATGCATCCATTGAGGTTAGGTCTAAGCGTCCTTTAGTTAGGCACACTCGCACTCAAGTATGGAAACAGTGCCCTTTAATTAGGTCATCTCCCACTATAGTGCCTATCAGTGAAGAAATACCACAGGATTTAAGCCAACTAGAATCTACACCACCAACTAGGAAGAAGAAGGCTAGGAAATCTAAGAAACCTAGAGTTAGCTAATCTAAGATTATTAAATCTGTACCTACTAATAACAAGGAACACTCAGATTCCGATACCTCTACATTGTCCTCGTGTGGTGATATTTTTAGGTGGTCCAAATCATCCTCTGGTATTTGGACTCCGGTTGTTCAAAGCATATGACCGGAGATCGCTCGATGCTCCGAAATTTCGTCAGCAAGTTTCTTGGTACGGTTAAATTCGGGAATGATCATATAGCAAAGATAATGGGGTATGGTGCATATCAGATTGGAAACGTTACGATTTCAAGGGTATACTATGTAGAAGGTCTTGGTCATAACTTATTTTCAGTAGGATAATTTTGTGATTCCAACCTAGAGGTTGCTTTTCGACAACATACATGTTTCATCCGCAACTTGGAAGGAAAAGATTTGTTGAAGGGTTCTCGTGGTGCAAATCTTTATACGTTGTCCCTACAAGACATGATGGCCGCCTCTCCAGTATGTCTTCTCTCTAAAGCATCTAAGACCAAGTCTTGGTTATGGCATCGCAGATTATCTCATCTCAACTTTGATGCTATTAATCATCTGGCTAAAAACGAATTAGTTCGTGGTCTTCCAAAGCTTAAATTTCACAAGGACCATTTATGTTTCGCGTGTTCAAGGGGGAAAAGTACCAAGAAATCATACAGGCCCAAAGCTGAAGACACCAATCAAGAAAAACTTCATCTTTTGCATATGGATCTTTGTGGGCCAATGAGAACTGAAAGTGTGAGCGGTAAGAAATTCATTCTGGTTATTGTGGATGATTTCTCCAGGTTTACATGGGTTAGATTTCTACGTACAAAGGATGAAGCACCGAAGGCTATCATCACTTTTCTGAAATTCATTCAGGTACGTTTGAATACTACTGTCCGCCGTATTCGTACTGACAATGGAATAGAGTTCGTCAACCAGACTCTTCGTGATTACTATGAAGGAGTTGGTATCTCACACGAAACATCCGCTGCACGCACTCCACAACAAAACGGTGTCGTTAAAAGACGGAATCGTACACTTATGGAAGCTGCTAGGACTATGCTTATTTATGCGAACGCTCCATTGTTCTTATGGGCAGAAGCTATATCTACTGCATGTTTCACCCAAAACCGTTCTATCATTCGGAAACGCCATGGAAAAACACCTTTATGAGCTTCTACATGACCGCAAACCCGATGTTTCATTTTTTCATGTGTTTGGTGCTCTTTGTTATCCAAACATTAATAGTGAGAACTTGGGCAAGCTTCAACCGAAAGCCGATATAGGTATTTTCATTGGTTACTCACCGTCCAAGAAAGCATACCGAATTTACAACCGTCGTCTTGGTAAGATTGTAGAAACTATGGACGCAGATTTCGATCAGCTGACAGCGATGGCTTCTGAGCAACACAGCTCTGAACCCGCGCTTCATGAGATGGGAACCGGTGCTATTAGTTCCGGATTAGTTCCCAATAATCCTACTTCTACATCATTTTTACCACCAACAAGGCCCGAGTGGGATAAACTGTTTCAACCGTTGTTTGATGAATTCTTTGATCCCCCAAATGATGAAGTTCCAGCACCTGTAGTGATAGCTCCAATCCCTGAAGTTGTTGCTCAAGCAAATGAAGCTTTATCTAATGCATCTTCAATTCACATTGAACCGGATGCACCTTCACCAAGTGATTCTCAAACTACACCTGAATCGTCACCCCTACTTGTGCCTAATGATGTGGAAGAGGATTCTATTGATCACGACTTGGAATTTGCTCACCTGCAAGAGCTTCCTTTCTTTGGTGTAGCGATACCTGAAAACCCTTCAGCCGCGTCTACCTCAGAAGAAGCTCCTTCTATTGTTCACTCCAGACCACCTAGGATTGAAAAACATAGCACCAAATGGACAAAAGATCACCCTATTAGGAATGTTATTGGAAATCTAGATCGACCAGTATCTACACGCCATCAATTACAAGAGAGTGCACTCTATTGCTACTTTGATGCATTTCTCTCCGAAGTTGAACCTAAAAACTGGCAACATGCTATGACTCAATCATCTTGGATTGAAGCTATGCAAGAGGAACTAAATGAATTTCAAAGACTTGAAGTATGGGAATTAGTTCCTCTCCCTGACAAGGCCAACATCCTTACTTTGTTGTGGGTTTATAAGGTTAAACTTGATGAGATGGGTGCAGTATTAAAGAATAAGGCTAGATTGGTTGCTAGAGGATATAAACAAGCCTTAGGTATAGACTTTGAAGAATCTTTTCCTCCTGTGGCAAGATTGGAGGCAATTAGACTATTCCTTGCGTATGCTGCTCATATGAACATGATCGTCTATCAAATGGATGTGAAGACGGCATTTTTGAACTGTGAACTAAGGGAAGAAGTCTATGTTAGTCAGCCGGATGGGTTCGTTAGCACGGAGTTTCCTAATCATGTGTACAAGCTTAAGAAGGCTCTCTACGGGTTGAAACAAGCTCCACGCGCGTGGTATGATCTCCTCTCAACATATCTCATTTCGGAAGGCTTCTCCAAAGGCAAGGTGGACCCTACTCTATTCACTCTCAAGGAGGGCAACGACATGATTCTGGTACAAATTTATGTTGATGATATAATATTTGCTACCACTAACATAGAATTGTCAAATCGATTTGAGAAGATAATGTCCACACGCTTTCAGATGTCAATGATGGGAAAAATCTCATTTTTCTTAGGATTACAGATTTCTCAAAATCCCAGAGGCATCTTTATTAATCAATCCAAATATGCTCTAGAATCTTTAAAGAAATATAACTTTGATAATTGTGATCCCGTGGACACTCCAATGGTGGAGAAATCCAAGTTAGATGAAGATAGGAATGGGACTATTGTCAATCCAAAACTTTACCGTGGGATGATCGGCACCCTTCTCTATCTGACTGCTAGCAGGCCTGATTTGCAATTTGCTGTATGCATGTGTGCCCGGTATCAGGCTCGGCCTACCGAAAAGCACCTACATGTTGTGAAAAGGATCTTTCGGTATCTAAAAGGAACACTTCATCGTGGTCTATGGTATCCGAAAGATTCCTCTATTGCTTTAATATCATACGCAGATGCCGATCATGCTGGATGTCAAGACACGAGGCGTAGCACTTCTGGATCTGTGCAACTCCTTGGAGATAGATTGATCAGTTGGTCTTCAAAAAGGCAGAAAAGCGCTACAATTTCTAGCACGGAGGCTGAATACATCGCCATGTCCGGTTGTTGTGCTCAAGTCCTTTGGATGAGATCACAATTAACTGACTACGGTTTGGGATTCAACAAAATCCCGATGTATTGTGACAACAAGAGCGCCATTGCCCTTTGCTGCAACTATGTTCAACACTCCCGGGCCAAGCACATAGACATTCGCTACCATTTCATTAAGGAGCAGGTGGAGAACGGAGTGATCGAGCTGTATTTTGTCACTACTGAGTACCAGCTGGCGAATATGTTCACCAAAGCCTTAGATCGAGGACGAATCGAGTTTTTGATCGATAAGCTTGGCATGAAATCATTCACTCCAGCGACTCTCAAAGAGTTGGCAGAAGAAACAGCTGAATAGTCGTGGTAAACTATTCAGAGTATCCTTTGTTCGTGATCATGTATATTATCGTAAATATATAAACCACAAAAGAAAAATACAAAAATATAAAACCAAGAAAAATCATAAAAAATATAAAATCTACAAAAACCGTAAAAATTATAAAATCAAGAAAAACCAAAAATATTTTTCGTTTTTTAAATCGGGCATGTCTTTTAGTATGGTAATATTTACGGCCTTAGAAATGTCGATCAATATTGACACGGTGCCATAAATAGAGTCCGTATAAAAGTTGTACATTTTTAAAACATGCCCATCATGGCTTGTAGTTATTTCAGACTGCAACCCGATTTTCATATTAAAGTCACGTATTTCCTTGGAAAACGTTGGCTCACAACGGGAATTAATTTTCTCGGGCATGATTTACAAGCCAAATCATGCAAAGGTATCAAGTTTACTTTACAACTTGATCTAACACAAATTGGTGTACGTCTCAGTGCATTAATTTGTCAAAATAAGAGAAATCTTATTTCCACCACGAATCGATCTTTTCAAAACATCAATTGGAAAATGTTTTTCATCATCATGTGCCTCGTTAAACAATGACTACAGCTCTTTAAATAGAAAACGGGTCATCGTTTAAGGGGGAGAAAATGTTACATCATCTTTCACATCAAAAAGATCTTCAAAAGTTTTCAAGGAAACTCAAAAAGCTCAATGGTTAATGGTTGGTTTGCTTTGGCATTTGTCTTGTTGTTGCTTATAAGTTTGTCATGAATAGATTTGTGCTTGTGTTAAGATAGGTTAATCACTAAGGCTCGGGAATTTAACATAAGATAGGGTCAAAATGACAAGTATTAAAACTTGGAAAACAATAGAATGTTGATTGAAGTAAAAAGAAAAAGTGATGGGTTAAACGTGACCATGTTTCAAACTTGTTAATAGTTTGACCTAGTAAATCATCACCCCCCCCCCCCCCCCCCGTTTTCTTCTTTCTCTCATTCATCTGTTTCCCTTTTCTTTGCCGCCATTAACATACAAGATCACAAATCTCACGAAATCAAACAAAACATCTCAAAATCATTCATCTTCTAGATCAAGATCTTCAAAAGGTATCAAATCGGCTCAATCATTCATGCAATACAATTTAATTAACTCCTTTTAATTGAAAACAATCGAATTAAGTTACTGCTTAAATTAGGGTTTAATTAAATTGGGGGTTTTGCCTGGGATTGATTCGGAATAGAACAAATGAACTGATATGGCCTGTAGAACTCTTGAATCAAACGAATAAGTGCCTAATTAGAAAAATCGTAACTGTTTGAACTTTCCGAGTAGAATGATCTTTCCGAATAAGGCATTTTTTCCGAATAGAATGAACATTCCGCATAGGAGCATTTTTTACGAATAGAATGAACATTCCGCATAGGAGCATTTTTTCCGAATAGAATGAATATTCCGCATAGACCAAATCTTTCCGAATATGAATTTTATTCCGCATAAGAGAAATCTTTCCGAATAGGATCTTTATTCCGCATATGCCTAACTTTCCGAATAAAGAATTTTATTCCGCATAGACAGATCTTTCCGAATAAAGAAATTTTTCCGCATAGACAGATCTTTCCGAATAGAAATTTATTCCGTATAAGACCAATCTTTCCGAATAGAACTTTATTCCGCATAGACAGATCTTTCCGAATAGAATGTTTATTCCGCATAAACAGATCTTTCCGAATAGTAGTTCTATTCCGCATAGGCTGTTTATTCCGTATAGGACGATTATTCCGGGTAGGCATGGCATTCCGCATAGGAAAATTATTCCGCATAGTATGTTTACCATGTCATCTTTATTCCGGATAGTGGTTTATGCTCAATTAAATGCTTATTCTGAATGAAGGATGTTTGAGTGATTCTTGCAAGCTTAAGGGATTAGGTCATATGTTTAATGCTTAGGAATACAATCATAATGATATTCATTTTTTGTATGTATCAACCTTTGTGTTTTATCTTAAGCAGAGACGATGACTAACCCTACAGTACAACAAATACAAGACACCAGAGCCACCGCCATTGCCGAAGCCAAGACTCTAAAGTTTCTTCCAAACAACTTCCGTTTGAAGGAGGTATCTCATTCTACCCATAATGGATTTAAGGTAGGTACAACCATAATTGATAAATCTCATCTAAGGCATGCGCTAAGGAGAAGTGCTTCAGTGCCCTATGACTACCTTTACGAGTTCTGGGCTACCAAAGAGAGGACGTCGAACAAAGTCACATTTTCCTTGGACAACAAGCAGCAGACGCTTACTGTGTCAGACTTCAGGAAGATCTTTGGATTTCGGCCGACACTCAAAGGCCTATCATACTCAGCCAACCCGACTAAGGACCAGATCATGGAAATGTTCACTGCCATTGGATGTCTTGACATACGAACCGTGTCTGAGTTTACTACTGCCAAAGTTGGTCAACCATGGAAAGCTATTTTTGGGATTCTAAGCCGATGTTTCACACCCAAAACAACTGGGTTTGATGCTGTTCGTCCGCCAATCATCAAGATGTTTTATGGTATGTTCAAAGGTATGGGTATTGATTATGCATCATTGCTGTGGGAGGAGTTTACTTTTCAACTCTTCACAAACACGAAGGGTAAGGTTAAAAGTTACCAGTACCCTAGGTTCATTAAGCTGATCATACATTACTTTATGGAAAATGATGCATCTATTGATAAGCATGCAGGTAGTCGTCACCACACGATAGATGATGATGATTTGGTAGACTTAAGGCAGGAGACTCATTCGAATACGGTTATTCCTGGTCCCATTCCCAGTCATCTTCTGACCGATGAGATTATCGCATCTGATGATTACAAGAAATTGAGAATCAACGAGCAAGCATTCTAGCAGGTGAAGACTCATCTACCACGGTTAAGAGCAAAGGTAAACGGAAGAAAACAGCTTTACCTGAACCCAAAGCCAAAAAGAAGAAGACTGCAGTTAAGAAGGGAAAGGGTACGGCTGATGAGTTAGTTCTCCACGATGAAGAAGATATTGATGATCCTACTCTTAACAAGGCTGAGAGAAAAGCAATGAAGATAGCTCTTGAAAGGAGTAGGAGAGATACGGGTGGTAGTGGTTCGGGTGCTCAGATGAATATTGAAGAAGAGTACGTGGAACCAGATGATGTTGATGAGTTTGGATCACCCGAACGGTATTCTACTTCAAAGGAAATATCCATCCCCGTTTCAGCAAGTGTTGAAAAGGAGTCCGGTGATCCTACAATCATGGTACCTACTCAACCCTTAGTAACTCAACCTCCACCAATACAACCCTTACCAACCCGACCGGTTTCAACACCATTTCTTCCTCCACTAATAACTCCCATCCTTAGTACCGTAGTAACAACCGAGCCTCTTCAACCTTCCCAAAGTAGCTCTGGAACATCTTTAATGGCTGCATTCGTCATGGCAGAGATGTTGGACAAACACACGGATAATCAAAAAAGAGAGATGGATAATCTTCGCCAAGAGCTACTTCGGAGAGTGCAAAGTAAAGAAGCATCTAAGAAAGCTCAAGAAGAGATGATTGCTAAGTTCGCTGCAGATATGGAATTTACACGTAAAGCTCATGTAGAAGAACTTGCTCGGGTCAAAAAGGCTGAAGCTGATAGGCATGAAGCACGAATTACGAGACTTCGAGCTATTAAGGATAACTATAAAGAGCAGAAAGAAGCTCTTGAAGCTTCTATTGAGCAGAGAGTGAAAGACTCCGTTGAATCCCTTATGCCTAAACTGCGTGATGAGTTGAAGACACTCGCTGCAGATAACTTGATGATCAAATCATCCAATCCTTCAGAATCCGCCTACAAGATTGCTTATGACTTGACGGATTTTGAATTGAAGAAGATCCTCAAAGCTCGTATGAGGGAACTTGGATCGTTTGATAAATCTAGGATTCAACGGGCTCTTTACAAATCCCTGAATGACGCTATCATGGAGGATGATAAGTTGTTCAAGATGTTTGGAAGTGTGGTACCCTATCACATTCTGCCTGAGGAAGAAAGGGAAGAAAGTGAAGAAGAAGAGGGTACTGGTGAAGAAGAAGAGGAAGAAGAAGAAGAAGAAGGAGAAGAAGAAGAAGAAGGAGAAGATGATGATGGTGGTGATGATGATGAGGATGATGATGATGATGAGGATAATGATGATAATGATGGTAATGATGGTGGTAATGGTAATGAGGAGAGTGCGAAAGGGAGCAACGAGGATAGGGATGAAGATGATGATGGGGGTAAACAGCCTGAAAAGGGGGAAAGGTTGCCAGCTCAAAGAAACCTGCTAAGTCTGGAACCAAGTCTAAGAAAGATGTAGTGGCAAAGGAAAAATCTACCTCAACGGAATCAAGACGATCCAAGTGGCGCCACGATGTGAATGCTACTGCAGCGTCCTCGATTCCTGGTACATCTAATGCTGTATCTATACCTGTTACCACTAACCCTGTTAGTTCTATTGTTGTTGCTCCTGTGATTGCAGAATCGGTAACTGAACCTGAAGCTGCACAACACTCACCCGTCCATGACACTGCCGAGATGCCTGAATCAGAACCAGCAGATGTTCACGTTTCCACTCCTCTACAACAAAAACCTCAAACTACTGTTCCTGAATCAAGCACACGGGACTGGGCAGACACGTTAGAGATTGACGAGACTGCACCGCCACAGGCTTGGATCACGGCAGCGGCACAATATGATCCGATCACAGACGCTGACAAAGATGTTTTGTATCTTCGTATCCGCAGTCCGATTGACTTATGTGCATTTCTTGCTCATGAGTATAAGACTTCGGTTACTCCATCTTTGGTGAAGAAAGCGCTGAAGGATAAGAGACTTCGCGCCAAAACCCGATTGACCCAAATGGAGTTCGAGTATTATGCCGATGAGATCCTGAAAGCCCTGAATACCGTTCAACGGCCAGGTCTTCATGAATCAGAAAGAGCCCCACCTCCACTTGATCCTACTCAAGATAATCAGATTGCTCTCGACTTCTTCGTCACCAATGATCTTGTGTATCTTCTGAAGGGGTCATCAAAGTACGCAACCTCCCTGACCTTGTTGAAAGCTGCCAACTGGGGGACAATACCCTTTATCGAGGAAAAGGTAAACCGACTCTGGGTCCCAAAGGTAAATCGTAATTATGATATGTATGCTGTCATAGGTGCATCACACTGGGACGAACGAGTTCGAAGGGCGTACATGGGCTGCTGTCTAGTCAATTCAGGGAGTAACGTTAGATCCGATATCCGCATCTCCAGCATCTTAGGGTTGAAAACTGAAGCCAAGAATGGCTACTATCATGTGACGGAGATTCGCTTGAAAAGGGAGGATGACAGAGAATACAAAATCCAGCAGGGAGATTTTTCTATCATTCGCCTTGAGGATATCGAAGATATGTTGCTTCTGATGACCCGAGATCAACTCACACATATTCCTCGTGAAGACCTCATTGCCTTGAATACAGCACTTCGTATGTTCACACGAAGTGTTGTTATCAAGAAACGAGTTGAAGATCTTCAGTTGGGATTCGAAAGCTATCAAAGGAAGCTTAACCTAACCCGTCCAGTGAATCAAGTGTTACCTCAACATGTAGATAGATGTCCCTATACCGGCATTTCTGTCCCGAATTGCGGCATTTTCTACTTGAACAGTCGAGGTTTAATGAAGTTTATGAGGGTGGGTGAGCTTTATAAGTACAGTGATGGGACTCTTCTACAAGTCAGAGGAAAATTGGAGCATCTTAATTCAGGTGGGACTTTACCAGAGATGACCGAGGATTGGCATAAGGGTTATCGGCAGATGGCGAATTATGTGATCAAGAAGATTGATCAAAAGCTCCGTGAACATAGATTGATGAGGAGTTTGGAAAGATTCGTTGGTGGTAGACCATATCTAGTGCACCACAAGCTACTGCAACGATCCATCTAATGGGTCGTACATTTTAGGTCCACTTTATATTGGTTTTCAATTGTGAATATGTATATTTGTGAATATTGTGCTTTAATGGCTTGATGTAGTGTTAAGGTATGATAATTTTTCAAGAATTTCTCACGAGATTCTAAATCTTTCAAAATATATCATACTAAAGCACTACAACTATCCCTTATTAACTTAAGGGGGAGCATGAACATGTTCTATGGCCAAACATCGATTTCATTTTTACCCAAAGACCGGTTAATCCATTCAATATCCCAAATATTAATGGTTAACATTTTGGATAAGGGGAGAAAATGGGATTAAGGATATTTAAATGATACTTGGCTAAAAGATGAAAAAGACTTAACGATTATCCAACTTAATATGGGTAAAGCACGTGTTAAGGGGGAGCGTTTTTGATGAACAAAACACCTAAGGTACAAAACTTTTGATTTCAATATCACAAGTACCTTAAGTGATTTTCAATGATTTTTCATGGTGGCAATTCCTTCCCAAAACACGCTTAATTCACGACGAATGTGGTGACAAAAGGGTGGTAGGAATAGGTTTAGTCCAATGATTCATCAGAGCCGATGGAATCTTCCCAAGGACAATTCCCTAGATAGAATTAGAAGTCCTAGGAAAGATGGAGAAAGAATGTGAACGTAGCTGAATGCCGACCAAGTACTTAAGCTAGCACTAGAACAATCACAACAAGGTGCTAGTGATGACGTATTGGTAAGCATTGAAGGGGTTGAAGAATGAAAAAGAATTGTAAAGATAAAGGGTGTAAAGAAAGAAGCCCTCCTTACAACTTTAGGCAGAAACCGGGTCAATACATATGCTATTGAGGTCATTTTTGCTAATGATTCTCGGTATTGAAGAAAGACATCATGGACCCAGTGATGCAATGCACAACCCTTCCCAGCTAACTCAAATATCTCTCAAAAGGTATTTGTTTTAATCACACGGATATCAACACGTTATCTATTGGTTTATTCACTCCGAATAGACCGGTATTGAAAAGGTGGCACTCCTCTCCAGCCATCGCTCACTAAATCAAAACGCACAATCGAGTCTAGAGCCAAGAGATCATCAAAAGTCTCATTAGGACACTTTCCATTTATTCCTTGCTTTCTCACACACTGTGAAAAGTAAGAGATTTTCATGAGTCCTACGCAGTATTCCTGTAATATTGCCAGAACATCCGAGTAATACGCAAGTATTACAATGAAGATGGAAATCCTGCTTGAGCCAACATCAAACAAGCTCATGGTAGGTTACACGTGCGGTTCTTTTAGAACCAATCTTGTGAAAAACTGGAAAGAAATAGTTGTTTAATTCTTAATTGAACTTAAACTCGTTCCAGGCCTCTACGCATTATCATATGATCTTGCCAGAACACTCAGAGTGACTCTTTATTGATCACAGTGACGAGTGGAAATCCTTCTAGTGTTAACATCAAACAGCACTTGGTAGGTGACGTGCAAGATTCTTTATGAATTGAGCTCGTGACAACTGGAAAGCAACGATGGTGAAAATCTTAATTGAAATTCACTTGTTCCAGGTTTCATGAGTTGACGGCTTCAAATCACAAGGATAAATTATCCAAGTGATTCACTCTTTATGTTCGCAGTCAGCTTTGGACGGTCGAATAAAGAGAACGGGTTTACCCGCGAAATCCTGTCAGGAAGTTACTTAATTGAAACTATCCGTCACGGGTACGATATCTAATATCGTCCAACGGTCTTCACCGACCGGAGGTAAAATGCTACCGAATTAGAATAAAATGTTCAAAGCCATTTTATTCGTGTCGTTGCTGTGTACCTGTTAAAGACGGTGGCGTTGCTGTGTACCTGTTGAAGACGGTGGCGTTGCTGTGTACCAGTTAAAGACGGTGGTGTTGCGGTGTACCTGTAGAAGTCGTTCCCACATGCTTATGTCTTTCTGCATTAAAGTTCAACAAAAATTCAAGAAAGTACAGGATGAAGTCTTCCGCTGTAACAAACTCTGAAACTTTCGAGAATTCAACAAAAAAGACATGAGTGTGTGGAACATGGAGTCACGAGGAGGCAAAATTCACAAGTAGGCAAAGATCGCACGTGAAAGGCCAAAAGAACAATGCTCTCAAGCCAAAGCCAAAAAGACAAACCAACATATTCACAACAAAAGAAAGAAAAGAAGAAAAGACTACGAGCTAAAGAACGAAGACTTAGTATAGTATGCTAGGTTTAGAACTTTGTAACGTGGAGTGACCTCCCTTAGGGGGAGATTGTTAGAAATACGTTTTAACGTATATTAGAAGTATCGGTCACTCCACAATATGATTTATGTTGTAATAGCTCGTAGTTAACAAATAGTTAATTGTTACTTATTAAGTTAAGTAAGAACCGGTCCATGGGCTTGTCATGGACCGGCCCAAGCCCAATGTTGCTTGGAAGTATAAATACCCCTTTCCACCATGGAAAGGGGTTGGTTGTTGTTCACATTTCATGTTTTCATATTAATAAAAGACACATAGTTTCTCTCACTTTCTCTCTCTAGTTTCTCTCACTAGAAAACATCAACCCACTTCATAGATTCAGAGGTTATCAATATTCTACAATAATGCAACTTAAAATATTGATGGTGAGTTCTTATTATCGCTTATCTATTTTGATTGGGTCACGCATATAATGTTTTACATGTCCTGTTTATTTGTATACATAATGCAACTAACTTAAAATAATAATGTAGTAAATTATTATATATGTCTTATACGATTCTATTGTGTGTGTCTACGTGTGCGTTTATATAACCTTTATGCACTTTAAATAAATAATTAATGTTAGAATTTATTGTCTTACAGGTAGTAATGATAATGAAAAGGATCAAATTGACGAGATAGCAAGCAAAAGTAAGTCAAAAAGGAAAAATAATTGTTCAACCAAAACTGTCGGTAAGGGAAAACATGTTCAGGTTGACGAACCCGAAGAAAGTAGCCGTCGACAAAAAAGAAAAAGAGAAAAAATTCGGATGAAAATTGTGACAATCCAAACCCGAGGTCATTCATTTAATATTATATAATATTATTTTACGAATGATTTTGAAATTTTTGATGAGTTGAATGATGTGACGGTTGATGGTTTTATTTAAAACCGACGTTGGAGATCTTATCTTTATCTTTTTACTAATAGCGAGGATTATAAGTGATCACGATATCGACGGATGCCCGGGATTTTATGTTTTATCATTTGTTGTCTCGATGTTTATATTTTTGACGTTTTTATTTTAAGTTCGTATTAAGTCGAACCGGGATCATATTATCATCATATTTTGAGTGCGTTTTAACTTTTGAAAAGTATTTTTACGAAAATCGAGCCTCGTAAATATTTTCAAAATTTACAATTTATATTTTCTACCCTTACAACTATTTAATTGTATTTTGGACCAAAACTATCACAAGTTGGAAAAACTAGTCCCTCCACCACCATATAAAAGGTAAATTCTCTCACCTAAAAACACATACAACACAAAACTTCATCTCTCTTCTCCTCTCTCTTGTTTAGCCGTACACCGCCACCACCCTAGATCATTTGATTTTCAAAAATCTACTTTGAATCTTCAAAAACTAAAACATACCCAATGTTGGAAATTCAATGGTGATCATTTTGATGTAATTTTTAGCAACATGCAAGAACATTTAATTTTTGATGATGATCCAAGGTGGTTTGATCTAATTTCTTAATATATACTTGTTGTTAGTGATGTTATATATATATTTTAATAGTTGCATGTTTATAATTTTGAGTGGGTAAATTTTTGTATGATCACTCAAATGTGTTATGGGTTAGTTAAGTTGTTGCTGATGATATTAAGATGATTTTAGACATATGAGATTGATTAAAATTGAATGAAAAATTGATTTAACATGATTTTTAAACATGTATTTTAGACCAGTAGGTAAAAGGTAATTTTTGGAAAACTTACTGTTTGAAAATGGTTAAACTAATAGGATAGTGTTGTAGAGAATTCTTTTAGCTTCGATTTGATATAAGGTAGAGCTTCTAGCTCTAAACGAGCGCGAAGTTATGATGTTTTTTATTCTTTGTGTACCGGGAGACGAGTATCGACACAATCCGAAGTTGTTGTCGATATTTGGATCGGATCTCGGGGACTATAAAATGAGTTGTAAAAATGGTCAATTCTGATGTTTGGTTCTAAACTAAGAGTTGTGAGCCTATTTTCAAAGATGAGAGTCGGTTTTGTAAACGGAGTAAAATAAATAAGTTAAAAAGACTATATGAGTTGTTGACGTAAAACTGTCCGGTTTTTGTAGTTCAAAGATGTGTCGGGAAGGGAAATTTAAAAGCAAAATCTTCTGATGGGCTTTTAACAGGTCGTTCTATATATAGTAAGTGATATCTCTGATTAGTATCATAAGTATTTGACGTGTTTAAGTAGGGTAAATGAGCTCGTACATTTGGTGTGTACCGGCAGATTTTTATCAAAAAAGTTAACTAATATAATAAACATATAGAATGAAGTAAAAGGTCACATGTATTGTTTTCATTTTGGGTTGGTTGTGATCTTATGATTTTTGAGTTTAATGTTACTAAGTATGGTTTTACTCGAGTTTATTATTGATGAACGTACCTTATTTGATAGGTTGCGGTTTTTGTGTTTAGCGGGCATCAACTATCGTCGAAGATCGTCTTGCTACTACTATTACTCCAGGTGAGTCTATAGCCTCGCTTTTGTAATTGTGTCGAATGATTTTAAAACCCGCAAGGGGGATACATGCTATTTGAAAGTAAAATGAACACAAGTCATGATTGATTTTTTGAACCCGAATGTTGCCTTTGTTTCCTTTGTTGACCTAAATTGTATAAGTACCTATGTTGCAAAAGTCCCTAAATTCATGAATCGTTAACTATCTTCTGACTTGATGTTGTGAGTTGGGAATAGCCGCTTATTCTAATAATAGTACTATTGGGCTGACGACCCTATCTGAGACCAGGGCTTTACGCTGAGTAACCCGCTGGGAAGGATAATTTTACGAGAATGAGAATGTGGTATACTTGCAACTGATACCCTAGTAGGGGCACTGGAATTCATCTAGTCATGCCGGCTTTAGGCGTGGGTGACTAAGTTAAGGGGTCGGTGTCATGAGCTTAATACAATTCAATAGCTATTGCTATATGCCATAATGCCTGATTAATAGATTGTATACGTAGCAGTTCTATTAAATGTTCAAATGATGATTTAAAAAACCTATGGACTCGCTCAACCGTTGTGTTGATGATTTTAAGCATGTATTTCAGGTGATTGAAGTTGATGAACTACGGAGCTTGTTGGAGAAGGATTGCGGATTGCTTTTGTGGTGATTGGTCTAAAACAGGATTTCTTTCCCTTTTGTCATAAAAATAAGAATGTACGGTCATGTACTTTGGTAAATTGTTTGTTGATTTGATAAAATCTTTGAGAGACCTAAATGTGACTCTGATATTTCTAAAATTGTTTTACTTGGGATCGAAAGTTTTAGACAATGGTTAATATATCTTTTTATACTTCAAATGTATCATTTTGAAAATCTTCAAAGTGTCTTGTATAAAGGTTTTTGTATTTAGCACTCAAATGTGTATTTCCGCTGCGCAATGTAATTTGGGGGTGTTAAAGATTGGTTATCAGAGCTTTTTAGTTATAGCGAATTAGGTCGATTTTTGAAAAATGTCCTAAACTATAACTTTGGTGTCAAAATTATTTTACAAAAGCAACGTAACTTCTCTGCAAGGCTCCTGTAAGATTATTTGTTTTGTATTGTTTTATAGTTAGATGTATCCCTTAAAATTTGAAATAATTTTTAGATTATTTATTAAGTAAATACTATGATGATGTATTGATGATGTATTGATGTTGTTGAAAGTACGTTGAGTACTTGTTATCGTAATTTCATTTATGTAATTCATATGTATATATAATTTTAAATAATGACCTTATATACTACCGAGGGTCTGGGGCAGTAGACCAGATGTTGAACGATTTTACAACTGATTTCTTGCAACTTGAATCGGGTATGAGGATGTTTGGCTAGTTGATGTATGATGGATATGTGGTTGAAATGGGTGTGATTAGGTGGTTGATGTGAAAGAAAATTGGTTTTAAAGGTTGAACTTGGTATGTGGAGAATTGAGTTTGTTAGGACTTGAAAGATGGATGAGATTGCTAGTCTTGGGTCGATTGTGATGAATTTGTGTGTTTGAATTGAAAGGTTTAAAGAGAAGTAGGTAAGCTATGAAAGGATAAGTGAGTGGGAGTCTAATGAGAGATTGTTTCTGAGTCAAGCTTGGAAGTTTAGGAATGTTGAGAGTCGTACTGAGACTTGTTTTGTGATTAATCTGCCGTGTATGAGTGAGTATTCGAATTTTGAGAATAAGATAACATCGTGTTAGAGATTTGACCTTGAAGTGTAAAAAGGGAAATAGACGAGAGTGATGAAGCTGACGACAATGTTAAGGAGGATGAGGAGCTGTTGTCTAAGGAACTAATCGCGTAATGGATTTCTTTGTATCTTATTTCTTTTTGTGATCGAACTTATTTAAACCTTGTGTCGTAGCATTGTGATGGAACTTATTATCTTTTAAGTTTGTTTGGTAGATGATTGTAGTGACAGACACTGCCACTATCTTGTTGAATCCTCAACGCAATCTGATAGTGGTAGTAATACGTCTTTTAGGAAAAAGAGCGTAATTAGGGCAAGTATAAACAAGTGGTTTAGGAAAACCACTAGTTATGACCCAAAGTGGGGATCGTTCTCAAGGATGATTGTGTGTTTTGTGTAGAGAGATGATTAACGTTGTGATTATAACTTATGAGGAAAGAAAATAGAAATGAGATAAGAAGAGAATGATGGTTACGATTGTGGATTAAACTAAGACGATTAGTCGTACACGTAAAACCGTAAAAAGTGACAAAATTAAAAATTTACCCTAAAAATTCCTAGAAAATTGCAATAAATCCTAAATAATGTAATTAGAGTTTACAAAAAATCAAAAATCACTCAAACCTTTTATTTAATTAAATAACAATTTTTTAATGCTAATTAAAGCCCAAAAAATCAATTTAATTAACAAAAAGCCCAAAATGAGACTTTTTCAATTGTAAACCTCTAAAATGACTTAACTAAATTTAAAACTATTATTGAAAATTTTAAAACTAATAAAAACTATTTAAAAACAATTAAAAACTATTTAAACTTAAAATAATTCTAAAAATTAATCTATTGACAATAAAAATATTCTAAAAATTGTAAAATTCCTAACTTAATGTATTTAACCTAAGAAAAATATAAAAACTTGAAAAATCTAAATTTTAATTTTTAATAATAAAATAATAATAAAATAATATTAAAAATCTAAAATTTATAAAAATTCTAAAAAGTTGCAAACTAGATTATTTTAACCTAATAAACACATAAATGAAGTTGAAATTACAAAAATACCCCTATTGGGCCTTGAAATGGGCTAAAAGACAAAACAGTCCCTTAATGGGCTTAATTTGGGCCCAATAAGAAAAAGTCAACCAAATAAGCACAAAAATTCCAGTCTGACTCAAAATTTGATTTTAAAAACAAAACTCTGAAGGCCCAAAAGCTAAAAATGTGTTTAAGCTAGCTTATTTCAAAGCAGCTTATTCTTAATGGGCTTTTTGGCCCATTAAGCTATAAGCTGATGCCATAAGCTCAAATTAGACACGCAAGCTTCTTTTGAGTTACTTAAGAGATCTGTAAAAAGAAAATTGGAAAAAGCACAAGGAATAAGCCTAAATAAGCAATAAGCTATCTTCACAAAACGACAAAATAGTCGTTTTCGAGTTCTAGGCCACCCCAAGAGCTGATTCAACTTTCTAAAGCTTTTAAATGACTTAACTAAGCTTAATCAACAAAAAGTTTTTCAATAAGCACACTCAATAAGCTAAAATAAGCAGATAAGCACTTAATTTAATGTCAACTTTATGAGTTTTCTAGCAAAAAGTCAAAGCCAGGGTCCGATAAGCTCCAGTTCAAATAAATGGGTCAAATGAGGAAGATCGATCACAAAAAATAAGTTGTTGCAAGTCTGGATAAGCTAATATGGCTTATTAATAAGCTGAAAGACAAATTACACTAGCAGGGGCTAGTTTTGGTTGTTGAGCAGTGGGAACTTTTCCCACTGCTTGACTTAATTGACTATTTGTCTTATATGACTTTTTTGCGGATTCAAGTTTCACAAAGGCACCCAAATGATCAGTTAATCATAAGGAGTCAATAGCAATCACAAAAACACAATCACAATCAGGCAATTAGCACAGTTAATTCAAAAGATCCACAGACCTCACACAGACATGAACAATAAGCAGATTTCACTCAATAAGCAGTTTTAGCAAAAATCAGCCAGCCAAATTGCACCAAATGCATACACAAGCTAAAATAAATTCAAATGAACAGATTCAAACTAGTTTCATGCAATGGTTCAAGGTCTAGATCAAGATTCAAGCACCAAAAAGTTACTGATGAACTAAGAACATGCAGTCATGAACACTTGCTGATATACTTGACCACACAGCCAAATTCAAACACTCAAATCTCTTAGATAGGTTATGCTGAGTATGATTTATCACTTTTTATCCTAAGTATAAGCCTAGAACTAGGTGTCCACCAAATCACATGTCAAAATATCACTTAATCAAGATTTTATGAGCAAATGTTTGATTTAGGTGTTCAAAAGCATATAACTTGCAGATATTCACTCAATAACACTTCTTAAACAAGAACAAGCAAAACACAATAGCAAACACTTAACCAATATCTCTACAACTTCAATATGCAGTTAACCCAAACACCGCTTAATAATTTCAAAACAAGATTTTCAAATCAAAAGTAGGAATTAGGTTAGCACATGCATACATAAGCATCAAAACATCAAACATGAACAGATTCAACAAGATTTGGAGCCCAAGAACAACACATACAATAGCAGAACACAAATATCACAAATATCCAATTTTTCAACAGATTTTGAGATTAAGGGTTCAAACCTCATGGATGTACATCCACACCTACGTATGTTTGAGCTTATGTGCTAGCAAGAACAAGCACAAGCTTCCAATATCAAGCTGCTAAGATGGAGCAAAGTTAGAAGCACAATTATCAAAAACAGAAAAAGAGGAAAACTTGATTAATGCAACCTTTGTTCCCCACACTTGATTATCCCCAAGTTATAAGCCTCACAACACCTTGATATCACAATATCAGGGGTGCTATGATCAACTTATAGCCCAAAAATTCTAAGGTTTGAACAAGACTTAGCAAAATATCAAGATTTAAGGAAAATATGCAAACTTTTGCACACTCCTTTGAAACAAGTTTTTGGATTCAAGATTAGTTAACAAACAACAATAACAAGCAGATATAAGATTGGCACTTGGATTTTCTTCACAAAATTCAAACACACTTCATTAAAATGAATATGAGATTTACAGAAATGTGAACTAGGAAAAATTCAAGAGCAAGAACTAAACTAATGAGCCTAGTGCCTTTTATAGCCTTACAATGTGTTCTAGGAAAGATAAAAATGAAAACCCTAATGCAATAGAATCCCCAATTTGCCCTTTGCAGAATTTGAACTTTTGAGCATCATGTGACCTTCATCTTGGCGTTTTTTGTAGCTGGCAAGGTGTAATTGCATCCAAGGGTCCAAAACAAGCTTAAGGAGTAAGCTGGAATATGGTGTGTTGATTTTCTGGCAACATTTAGCTTTTTCCCCAAAACCGTGTGAGGAGGGTTTAACATGTGACTCATGTGGTGATGTGGCATAGGGTTTAAGGGTGGAGATGTGTTTAGTGTCACCTTAATTGTAATTCTGGAAGTGATTAAGTGCTAATTGCAAAGATTTAAGGAAAACCTAATTTTGCTAAGAACATCAAGAACATGGTGTTTAATCTGTTTTGGTTTTTAAATAGGTTTTAGGAGCCACTTTTATAAACTAATCATGGATTAGTTTAGTTAGTTGTGGGTGGGAAATGAGGTGGCACCAGGGAGAGTGGTGATTGGTTGGTTTTGGTGAGTGGGCTACGTGTCACATGGTGAGAGGTCTATGTAACTTTCCTTGTCGGCCAGAAATAACCCCCCCTCTCTTATACTTCTTTCATTTCTAGTTTAACCTTTAAACCCGATTTCCTTTGTAATTAAAGTTTTCATTTTCACACTTTGGCCACAAATACTTTTCCAAAGTATTTTTAGGGGTATTTCTTGCCATTTGTTGATTCTTGAAGGGCTGTTTTGGTATTTTCTTCAATGATAATGGTCTTAACTTGTATGATTGACATTTTGGAGGACTAAAAATGACAAGTCATCATTTTTGAGGGACCATTCTTGCTAAGTCTTCAAAGTCAAGGGTCCTTTTGGTAATTTGACATTTTTAAAGGACCAAACTTGTAATTTCTTGTAACTTGAAGGCCTTCATGGTATGTTTGACTTTGAGGAGGACTAATATTGACAATTTAGTTTTGTTGAGGGACTAAATTTGCCAATTCTTCAAAGTGGAGGGCCCTTTTTGTAATATTGACAATCTTTAGGGACCAATCTTGTAATTATGAAGATACAAGGGTGTAAAGTGTCAATTATTCAATATTGGAGGACCCTTCTTGCATAATCTTCAAATCTTCAAGGGTTTCTCTTGGAAAATCATTAGGGCTTGGTTCATTGTGCGGCTTCATTTCCTGTGTTCGTTTTTGCATGATTCTTGTGATCTTTTGTCTTTTTCTCAATATCCGTACCTAAAATACACAAGTAACAAACACAAGAATATATTTGGCCATTTTCATGATATTTAATGCATTTAAAGCCCTTTTTGGACGATGAGACTATGTATAATAGCAGTGTTATCACTCCCCCATACTAAACCATTGCCGTACCCTCACGCAATGCTAGAATAAAGTATCATAGCACCTCCAAAATTCATTTTTATTCACTTTTATTGAATGATAAACTAGCTACACTACTACTATTGCTACTACTACTACAACTACTTGCGTTTTATACATAATGTATGATTTTCATCGCAAAATGGGACGTTTAGGTTCATAGAATAAGAACACGTGAATGCTTCGTTATAAATAATTTCATCGTCCTCGATTTTCACCCCAATTCCATGCTAACCGTGCAACGAGATCATTGTCATTATAAGTTAGTAATGCTAACACTACTCATATGCCCTAATCACGTACTTATCCTCCCATTATCCTAAGTTGTATCTCTTATACTTTATTTTGTCTTGAATGTTTCACGAGGGTACATTGTTTGACTTATGCGATAATAGAGATTTAGGTCTAAAAATAGAGTCCTAACGGTGTAACCAAGACCATAAAATGAATAACCCCTTGATATGAGCTAAAACTCATATCCATTTATCAACAAATAACCCTAAAACATGAAGCAAAGTACCAATTTATCTTGCAAAAACAGTATTATATGGTATGTTTGTGTTTGTGTACACTTGTGTAGGTAAAAGGATACATTTTCAAGCAAACAAGGAAAAATCAAGCTTAAATTGATGAAAAAGACAAAGAAGGATCAAAAGTGACAAGACTTTGAAGTACAAGGACCTATCTTGACAAACTGCCAAAGTTGAAGGACTAAAGTGCAAATATTGAACAAAGTCAAGATCAAAGTCAAAATTGGTCAACTATCAAGTCAACAAAGTCAAAGGAGCAATTCTGCTCAAAGATGAAGTTGGGAGGACTAAAAATGCCAAAGAAATGAAGTTACAAGCCTTTAAGTACAATCTGCCAAAGTTCAAGGGTTAAATCTGCCAAAATTGGAAAGTTCTACTAGCTTAATCCATGTGTCACAATTTCAGCCAATAAGAAGAGAGAGAAAGGGGCACACGGATTGCCAATTCACAAGTATTTAATACCCACTAGCAGCCGCCACTCATTAATGACAAGATCATAACAGTTTGATCCGTGTGACTTCATTTTGACCACTCAGAGCATGCCACGTGTATCTTTCAAGCAACCAAAAAATTTCCAGGATCGTTTTTGAGCTAGACTGAATATCATGAAAAGTTGTAAACATCAAAAGTGCTTGTTTTTGAGAGACGAACACATTGGTCATCACCAATTAACATGAAATCAACTCAAGAAGAAAGCCCTAATTCGTGTTCATACTTTGAAGATCAAGTTTGCAGAATCATGCCACGTGGAGACCTGGGATTGGTCTCAACACGTCATCATCCCCAACAAACTCCTTTGTCAAGCCTATAAATAGCTGTTAGGTCCTCATTTGTAACAAGTAGTTAAAAATTGTAAAAAACACACACTTTTCATTTCCTTTAATCTTTCTTCCTTTTTCGCCTAACTACTCAAGAGTTTGACACACTCTTGAGTTAGTTAGTTAGTTAGCAGCTTTTAACAACTTTGTAACTAATTTCCATGAATAAATTGAATTCTCCATTTCCCGCCAAATCTCATCTTCATTCTACTGTTCATATCTTGCTCCTACTTGATCATTGTGTTGCTGCATTGAGTTTGTTATGATCATTGAATGATCATAACTGACTTTGAAGAAGATTTGTAGCTGTTTGAGTAGTTTCAGTTCAAACCTTAGCCTTTTTGAAGAATTCATGCCATGATGATGAATTTAGTTGATTTGTAGTTGTTGTTGATAGTTGATTGGTAGATCTAGTGATAAGGTGGTGGTTATCACTAGGATAAGAGAGTTCATCACTCCTCTTCTTCCCAATGGTCACTACAAAAGGTTTTGAAGTTTCTGATTTTGGTTCCACTTAATATGTCAATTGCATGCTATATATCCTAGTGTAAATGTTGATGATTGTATGATCAAAGTTGCTTAGCTTAGTTGTTGATTGATTGTGTACTTGTTTGTAGCCTAGCTTTGCTTATTTGCTCATTGATTTGATAGTTGATCTAGTGATAGCCTTATTTCAGTGATTTTTAGCATCCTTGCCTTACTTGAGTCTTAGTAGTGATAAATACTTGCAAACAGCTTGATATATTGATTTTGCTAGGTTCAATTTTACTCTCGATATCCTCTCGAATTGATCTAGGTCTTAAGTGGAGTGATTGTTCTTGGTTACTAAATAAAGGGATTGGGTTTTCTAGTCTAATGAAAGTTTAAATCAAAGGAAGTTACTTTAATTAAGATTAACAAAAACTTGGTTGAAAATTTAAAGTTCAAATTAAAATTAAAGTTAACATGTAAATTGTGAAATATGAGTGAAGAAACAGTAAATCAACAACAGTAAAACAGTAACTTTAAAATACTCAAAAATAACTGATTCGGAACCTTAAACCTTGATTCGGAACTAGCTGATTCGGAAGATACTATTCATTTATTCGGAACATACTCATTCGGAACATACTCATGCGGAACATGCTCATTCGGAACTTTCCGAATGAAGGTTCATTCGGAACTTGCTGGATCGGAAGACACTGATTCGGAACCTTCAACTTGATTCGGAAGATCTACTTGGTTCGGAAGTTTAATGCTTGACTCGGAACTTTCCGGATGAAAGCTTGATTCGGAAGTTTAATGCTTGGTTCGGAAGTTTCCGAATGAAGGACTCATTCGGAACATTTTGTTTGATTCGGAAGATCTGGAAACCCAGTTACAGTAGCAGACAATCGAAGAACACGGAACAAGGGTTTAAATCAAAATCAAATCAAATACTTAAAAAGAATTTACCAAATTAAATACAAATCATTTAGCCAACATAAGCAACAAATCCACTAATAAAAACACAAATCCAAACAACTTTTGAAGATCAAATCAAGAAAATAAAAACTTAAGAACTTGAAGATAAAGAAGATGATGAACAAGATGAGAATGGAAGATTAAACAAGAACTTAGTATTGAATGATTGATGTTTTGACAAGATGAAACAAAGATTAAAATTACAAGATTAAAGAACTAAAAGATAAAAATCACCAATCACCCTAGTGGTGATGATGTTCTACGAACCAGGAGAAAGAGTGGGGAGGAAGAAAGAAAATTAACTAAAAAAACTCTAAAATGTGTGTGGGATGGCCTATTTATAGGTGTTTCCTTTGGTTGGTGAGTGGGCTTTCTCCCGTTCTTCGTGTCTTTTCGTCTTTTCAGAAAAGTTTCCGTTTTCGATTCTGATTCGGGATTTGTTGTCGATTAAATTCAACTCGTCTTTTAATTTCTTCGTTTAATAGACTTGAGTTTCTTCGACTTATATAAATCTTCCATCTTTGGTTCTTTTCTTCGATAAATCTTCGAATAGGCCCAGCGACTTCAAATCTTTTGCATCTCTTGGACAATAGACTTTATCTTGAGTCTTTTTTTTTTGATAAAACCCGTGCAATCCCATGTTTTCTTCAATATTTATCCGGTTGGCTCTGAAAACACAATAAACACAAAAACCACGCATAATTCCAAACAAATGATATTAAATACGTGTTTTGGTCTCGTTTTAGCCCGAATTAAGTGGTAAAAGGATGGGTGTTTACACACCTATCAAATCCCCTACACTTAACCATTGCCATGCCCTCATGCAATGCTTAGTGATAAAGCAAGTTTACATTTTTCTCATAATTAATCAACCTTGGCCTTATTTAAAATACTACTAAATTAAATTACTAAAGGAAATTAAGACTTTGAAGGAAACAAAAGGATAGAAAACCATTTTCACTTGAAAATAGCTATATGGAAATAACTTGCAAAGAAATCGATGACTTACATTAGGGCTTTGGTGCTGCGAAGATTTATCACCCTCAAGTTTCACGTTCCCCAAACTAAGCTTAAAAACGAGATCATTGTTATTATAAGTTAGCAATTCAAACACTTACACACATGGCTTAATTAAATGCTTAAACTCCCTTATTCCTAGGTGTATCTCTTATATTTTATTTTTGTCTTAGAATGATCATGAAGATGCATTTTTGGACTTATTTCGATAGTTTATTAGGGCTGAAAGCAAAGTAGGACGATTTGATCAATAGTTAGCTAAAGGACAAAATCTCTTAAAACTGCTTCTCGGGATATCAAAAAGTTCATATCTTGGCATAACTTGATTCACGATTTGAGACCTTTCTCGGGCCGATATTTGGCATGTACTTCATACTTCATATCTTCGAGAGACGTTCTTGAGATAATGGTCTTCTCATCATAATAGAGTTTCTTCACTTGGAGACTTTTGAGGGGTACTCCAACTTTGTTGACCACGACTTCATGATTATTCTTCAATCTCTAATTGGGATTTTGAGATACAACGATCCGCCTCCTTTTCGGACTTGGATCTATTTATCCTCATACCTTGTTAGGGTCTTTTCGGATAGACTTCTCCATGATCTTTATGGGAGTTGATTGCTTTTCATCGTGAGTCTTGATCCTTCATATTGACTTTAGGAATAATGCTTTTCACATCACTTTGGATCTTCAGCAATAAAATTGAATCCTCATGCCTTGTTAGGGCCTTTTTGGACTCGCCAATCTTCGCGCCCCGCTTCATAAGTTATGCCTTGGCTATGAACTCTTATCATTACCGAGCAACTTTTAAACGATCTTGGGCTAGAAGCTAAGTAACTTTTCAAATCGTAAGACCTTACTTATTGCAGATAAATTATTATCAAGTGATGGGAGAATAGGCAAATAATTACACCAAGTGAGCTTGCGCAAGAATACCGACTTATAATTGACTCTATCATTTCTCGTCCTCCACAATTTAAAATCTCAAGTAATGAGACTCGTGGACACTTAGCCTAATAAACCAATTAAGGTCTACATGGTTAAGGATACTAGCTAGAATAAACTTGGATAAGTCTATTCGGGTTGAGTCAAAATAAACACAACGGGCCTAATATGTCAAAGATTCCTAAACTAGCTACACCACTTTATTAATATTTTTGACTTTTTTGCGGGATATATACATATGAAAGCAATGATAAAAATTTAAAAATTACGACTAAATGGCCAAAGTTAATAAAAAATTTGAAGAATGTTGAAAAATAGGATTTTCCGGTTAATTGAAGGCATTTTCATGGAAAAGTCCACTTAAAACTTCGATAGAAGTCCCCCCTACACTTAAGATAAACATTGTCCTCAATGTTTAAGCATGTGGGAGAAAGTTCCCCTACACTTATGACATTGTGCACGTTGGTTAACTCAAGTTAAGGAAGAGACGACTAAAGTGATCAATTTCAAATGTGAATATGAAGAAAATTGAATCACGATAGTTGAGAGATAGAACCGGATTTCGGATAAATACGGGAGCACGGTTCTTCAAAGATTCCAAGAGTGCACTTATCCCTGTAATCACATCACCACAAAAAGCCAAACACATATAGAAGTCCCCCCCTACACTTAGGGGATTAAAACATACAAGGACAGATACTCGGGCTGCCTCCCGAGGAGCGCTTGTTTTTGATAACCGAGTCACGAGCCTGACTCGACCCAAAATTAGTTCATGGTGAACGTGGTGAGGGATGGAATCACCTCCTGAGAGGTGTCCTCACCAAAGTACAACTTCACTCGTTGGCCATTCACCTTAAAATTTGGTCCATTAGGTTGAGCGAGCTCGAGAGTACCATATGGAAAAATTTGGGCAATGGTGAATGGGCCGGACCAACGAGATTTGAGCTTTCCCGAAAAGATTTTCAACCGAGAGTTAAAAAGTAAGACTTTGTCTCCAACATGGAACTCTCGGTTTTTGATCTTAGAGTCGTGAATGAGCTTAGTTCTTTCCTTATAGATCAGAGAATTTTCATAAGCCTCATTACGGAGTTCATTCAGCTCATTGAGTTGGATCTTGCGTAGGTCTCCGGCTTTGTTTATATCAAAATTGGCCCACTTCAAGGCCCAATAAGCCTTGTGCTCCAACTCAATGGGGAGGTGGCACGCTTTCCCGTACACAAGACGATAAGGCGTACAGCCGATCGGGGTCTTGTAAGCAGTACGGAAAGCCCACAAAGCATCATCCAATTTATCAGCCCATGAGGCACGATGCTCTCCCACGGTCCTTTCAAGAATTCGCTTCAGCCCTCGGTTTGATATTTCAGCCTGGCCATTAGTTTGTGGGTGGTAGGCTGTGGAAAGACGATGATTTACACCGTACTTAGCCATGACTCGAGCAAATTGGTCATTGCAGAAATGAGTCCCACGATCACTAATAATGGCGCGAGGCACACCGAATCTAGCGAATAGAGCTTTCAAAAAGTTACAAACCACCCTTGCGTCATTAGTAGGCAACGCTTTGGCTTCAACCCACTTTGAAACGTAGTCAACGGCTACAAGGATGTATTTGTTTCCTTTAGACGAAGGGAATGGCCCCATAAAGTCGATACCCCAAACATCAAAAATTTCACACTCTTGAATAAAATTCTGAGGCATCTCGTCTTTATGTGTGATTTTGCCTTGCTTTTGGCAAACATCACATCTTTTAACCATATCGTGAGCATCACGGTATATGGAGGGCCAATAAAATCCCGAATCAAACACTTTCTTAGCGGTGTAGTTGGGACCAAAGTGACCACCGGTGGGTCCTTTGTGGCAAGCATCAAGGATGTCCGACGCTGCCGGTCCATCAACACATCGGCGAATTATCAGATCAGCACATTGTTTGAATAGGTAAGGGTCGTCCCAAAAGTAAGTCTTAATGTCGGTGAAAAACTTCTTCTTTTGTTGGGAGGTCAACCCTTCCTTTAGAATTCCACCCGCCAAGTAGTTTGCAAAGTCCGCAAACCACGGGGTTTCATTCGGCTTCGAGTTTATAGACATTAAGGTCTCCAAGGGAAAAGAATCATTGATTTCTTTGGTCGGATGATCCCCTTGGTATGGATCCTCAAGTCTACTAAGATGGTCCGCGGCTAAGTTTTCTGCTCCTTTTTTATCGCGGATGTCGATTTTAAATTCCTGGAGCAGCAAAACCCAGCGAAGAAGTCTTGGTTTGGAATCTTGCTTTGTCAACAAGTACTTCAACGCGGAATGATCGGTGTACACAATGGTGGTGGAAAGGACAAGATAGGGGCGGAATTTTTCAAAAGCATAGACAACAGCTAAAAGCTCTTTCTCAGTTGTCGTATAATGCAATTGTGTCCCAGTCATTGTTTTGCTAGCGTAATGGATCGGTTGGAAGTGTTTGTTCACTCTTTGTCCAAGAACCGCTCCAATAGCAAAATCGCTAGCATCGCACATCAACTCAAAGGGCAGCTCCCAATTAGGGGTAACCAAGACGGGTGCCTTAGTTAGCTTATCCTTAAGCGAGTTGAAGGCTTCAAGGCACTCTTTGGAAAAGATAAAAGGAGTATATTTTTCCAAGAGGTGGGTCATCGGGCGAGCGATTTGAGAAAAATCTTTGATAAATCGACGGTAGAAGCCCGCATGACCCAAGAAACTTCTCACACCCTTCACAGTGGAAGGTGGAGGCAGCTTTGCTATAACATCAACTTTAGCATGGTCTACTTCAAGACCGGCTTTCGAAATCTTATGTCCAAGCACGACGCCTTCTTTTACCATAAAATGGCATTTTTCCCAATTTAGAACAAGGCGAGTGTCTTCGCACCGCTTTAGCATACGTTCTAAATTGGCAAGGCAAGCAGAGAAAGAATCCCCGAAGACCGAGAAATCATCCATGAAGACTTCCATGGTTTGTTCAACCATATCATGGAAGATAGCTAACATGCACCTTTGGAAAGTCCCGGGCGCATTACATAAGCCAAAAGGCATTCTTTTGTAAGCGAAGGTGCCATAGGGACAAGTGAATGTAGTCTTCTCTTGATCTTGGGAATCGATGGGTATTTGAAAATAACCCGAGAAACCATCGAGAAAGCAGTAATATTCATTACCGGCTAATCGTTCAAGCATTTGGTCCATGAAAGGTAGGGGGAAATGATCCTTTCTCGTGGCATCATTGAGTTTGCGGTAGTCTATACAAACTCTCCACCCAGTAACGAGACGAGTGGGAATCAACTCGTTGTGTTCATTGGGAACAACGGTTATTCCGCCCTTCTTGGGTACACAATGGATTGGACTAACCCACGGTGAATCCGAAATAGGGTAAATCATACCCGCATCAAGAAGTTTGATAACCTCTGTTTTGATGACTTCATGTATTTTTGGATTCACCCTTCGTTGGCTTTGAATAGTGGGCTTATAGTTGTCCTCCATGAGAATTTTGTGCGTGCAGAAGTGAGGATCAATTCCACGAATATCTGAGATTTTCCACGCAATAGCCTTCTTGTGAGCTTTCAACACAGCAACGAGGCGAGTCTTCTCTTCATCTTTTAGATCCTTTGCAATAATGACGGGCGACTTCTTGTTGTCGTCAAGGAACACGTACTCGAGATGAGGCGGCAACTCCTTAAGTTCCAAATCCGGAGGATTTTCGACGGGAGGCGTTTTCAAAGTCGTGGCATCGATAGCAATAACCGTGGGAGATGGGGGCGAAGGATTGTCTTCGGTGAGAAGATTGTCAAAGAAACTCATATCTTCATCCCCCTCGGTGGGAGAATCATTAGTAGCTAAATTCGCATCTCCCATGGCATCTTCAAGATTGTTCCAGAATAAATCACTATCTCCAAATAGAGACAACGATGAATCAATGGAGGACACGGTCTCAACAGTGGGAAGAGAGGTAGGAATACTTTTGCAGGCATCATTAAAGTGTTCTTCACAAGCCTCATCAAGAACGTCAATACAATTAACGCTCTCATACGAATAAGGCTGTTTGGACAACTTTCCCATGTTGAAGACTACTTTGTCGTCACCCACTCTCATGATAAGCTCTCCGGCTTCAACATCAATAAGAGTGCGACCGGTCCTAAGGAATGGACGACCAACAATAAGTGGCACACGGGGGTCCATCTCGTAGTCGACGACAACAAAATCAGCAGGAAAGGTGAATTTGTCGACTCCTACAATGACGTCTTCGGCTATCCCCACTGGATAAGCAACCGTACGGTTGGCCAATTCCAAAGTCATCTTGGTGGGGACTAGCTCTGGGAGAGATAATTGCTTCCAAACACTTAGAGGCATGAGATTAATACTGGCACCTAGATCGGCTAGGGCCATGCAATTCTCTACTCCCGGGAAATTGCAAGGGATAAGAAAACGACTCGGATCACCAAGCTTGATTGGCAATTTCCTTAAGAGCACTGCAGAGCAGTTCTCATTAAGTTGGGTGTTGGCAATGTCGAGGAGCTTTTCCTTGTCGCTCAAAAGATCTTTAAACATTTTAGCATACTTGGGCATGTGAGCGAGAGCCTCAGCGAAGGAGATATTAAAATTCAGTTGTTTAAATATTTTAAGAAAGTTAGAAACCTGAATATCATCCTTGCTCTTTTGCTTCTCTTTCCGCAACCTTGAAGGATAAGGTATATTGGAAGAAGAGGAAGGCTTTAGGGGAATAGGGTCACTCACAACCACGGGTGGAGGAGGGGTAGAAAGAAGAGGTGGAGAAATTGGGGAAGGAGAAAGATGAGGAATGGGAGCAGGTGACTCGTTCTCCTTAGTCACAACCACCGGTGGAGGTATAGGAAGCTCGGGTTCCTTGGTACCTTTACCACTTCTAGTAGTGATTGCTTTCATCTCCCCTCTTGGGTTCGCAACGGTGTTACTCGGAAGAGTACCCGAAGAAGAGGGTTGACTACTTTGGAAAAAACTAGCCATCATGTTCCTCAGATCATTAGTCTGGCTATCCAACGTGTTTCTCATGTCAGCTCTCAAATCATTTCCTTGCTTGACCAAATCTGCCTTCAAATTGCGCACTTCTTCTTGGAGATTTCCCACTATCACATCATTGGTTCTCATGTAGGTGGCGACCTCTTGGTGTAAAGCAGTGGTGGTTTGGTTGGAAGGAGCATTGTATGCAGGTGGTTGGTAAGCTGGTTGTTGGTAGATTTGATTGTTACGTGGAGGTGGTTGTTGTTGCTTGTGAGGTGGGATGTATGGTTGTCGAGGTTGTTGTTGTTGTTGAGAAGGGCGGTTAAGGTTTTGTTGTTGGTTTGTGTTGGTTGGTGGAAAGCCAGGTGGTGAAAGATAGTTGTTTGATCGATAGCTAAGCAAGTTACGGTCACCTTGAGGTTTTGCTTGATAAGCGGGTTGTTGGTAGGTGCCATATGCCGCATTCACATTCTCAGCAGGGTAATCTTGGGTGGCAGTACAAGTTGTGTAAGAGTGGGGACCACCGCATATCTCACAAGGTTGGCTGACAGCGTTCACTTGTGCATTTTTGGCGTTGTTGCTGTTGTTGTTGCTGACGGTGTGGGTGACAAGCGATTCAAGAAGCGTGGTGATTTTGTCTAATCGCTTGTCGTTGTCATTAGTGCTAGCACTAGCAACATTGGTCCTAACACTCTTGGTTTGCACACGAGATTTGTTCTCAATGATATCCCAAGCAGCATTGGAAGTCTTAGCCAATAAATTACCCCCTGAGGCACTATTCAGTGAATCTTGGTCACTCATGCTTAAACCATTGTAAAAAGTATTTATTTGATGAACTTTGGTAAAACCATGTTGTGGGCATTTTCTTAAAAGATCTTTAAAACGATCCCAAGATTCACTGAATGACTCGTCGTACTTTTGTTCAAAGTTTATAATCTCATTCCGCAAAGCGGTAGTACGAGAGGGTGGAAAAAAGTAGTTGATAAACTTTGTTTCCAAATCCGTCCACGAGAGAATACTCTGTGGCGGTTCCTTAGCAAGCCAATGTCGGGCTTGTCCCTCTAAAGAAAAGGGAAAAAGTTGTAACCTTATCACTTCTTGTGAAACTCCATTGAACTTGACCGTGTTAGTGAGTTGTAGAAATCTCTTGATGTGGTCGTGTGGATCATCAATGGTGCGTCCCAAGAACGGTTGAGCTGAGACCAT
Organism: Glebionis coronaria; assembly: GCA_025667525.1. Classification (NCBI taxonomy): domain Eukaryota; kingdom Viridiplantae; phylum Streptophyta; class Magnoliopsida; order Asterales; family Asteraceae; genus Glebionis; species Glebionis coronaria. Next base: position 600,868 of record JANFOE010000440.1, on the reverse strand, counting down.
CTGGATAAAGCCTGACTTGAGCTCGAAATTGTTGGCGGCAATTGGAGGGATGACAATTGGATCCGTGTTGCCATCAACATGAGCTTGCAGCAATTCAATCATTGGGCGATTATCCGGAAGGTGCTCATTGTTGTTGTTATTGTTCATGTTGTTGAAAGGCGGATTGTTGTTGTTATTATTGTTGTTCGGAGGTGGTATGTTATTGTTGTTTTGTACACCAGCCATGTCTAAGTTATCGAGAGGCTCGGGCTCTTGATAAGACGTGGATCGAGTGCGCATACACCTGCAAAAGAACGAACAAAGAAAAACAAAGCAAAAATATTTTTGGTTTTTATTGTTTTTTAGTTTTTAGGATTTTTGAAAATTTTATATATATTTTTTAGTTGTTTTTGAAGATTTTCTTGAAAAAGTAACGTTCACGGGGAACGGATCCCAAAATCCAAGTTCTACAAAAAACTTTTGATCTTAACGAGAAGAGCCGGCAGCGGCGCCATTTGATATATTGATTTTGCTAGGTTCAATTTTACTCTCGATATCCTCTCGAATTGATCTAGGTCTTAAGTGGAGTGATTGTTCTTGGTTACTAAATAAAGGGATTGGGTTTTCTAGTCTAATGAAAGTTTAAATCAAAGGCAGTTACTTTAATTAAGATTAACAAAAACTTGGTTGAAAATTTAAAGTTCAAATTAAAATTAAAGTTAACATGTAAATTGTGAAATATGAGTGAAGAAACAGTAAATCAACAACAGTAAAACAGTAACTTTAAAATACTCAAAAATAACTGATTCGGAACCTTAAACCTTGATTCGGAACTAGCTGATTCGGAAGATACTATTCATTTATTCGGAACATACTCATTCGGAACATACTCATGCGGAACATGCTCATTCGGAACTTTCCGAATGAAGGTTCATTCGGAACTTGCTGGATCAGAAGACACTGATTCGGAACCTTCAACTTGATTCGGAAGATCTACTTGGTTCGGAAGTTTAATGCTTGACTCGGAACTTTCCGGATGAAAGCTTGATTCGGAAGTTTAATGCTTGGTTCGGAAGTTTCCGAATGAAGGACTCATTCGGAACATTTTGTTTGATTCGGAAGATCTGGAAACCCAGTTACAGTAGCAGACAATCGAAGAACACGGAACAAGGGTTTAAATCAAAATCAAATCAAATACTTAAAAAGAATTTACCAAATTAAATACAAATCATTTAGCCAACATAAGCAACAAATCCCACTAATAAAAACACAAATCCAAACAACTTTTGAAGATCAAATCAAGAAAATAAAAACTTAAGAACTTGAAGATAAAGAAGATGATGAACAAGATGAGAATGGAAGATTAAACAAGAACTTAGTATTGAATGATTGATGTTTTGACAAGATGAAACAAAGATTAAAATTACAAGATTAAAGAACTAAAAGATAAAAATCACCAATCACCCTAGTGGTGATGGTGTTCTACGAACCAGGAGAAAGAGTGGGGAGGAAGAAAGAAAATTAACTAAAAAAACTCTAAAATGTGTGTGGGATGGCCTATTTATAGGTGTTTCCTTTGGTTGGTGAGTGGGCTTTCTCCCGTTCTTCGTGTCTTTTCGTCTTTTCAGAAAAGTTTCCGTTTTCGATTCTGATTCGGGATTTGTTGTCGATTAAATTCAACTCGTCTTTTAATTTCTTCGTTTAATAGACTTGAGTTTCTTCGACTTATATAAATCTTCCATCTTTGGTTCTTTTCTTCGATAAATCTTCGAATAGGCCCAGCGACTTCAAATCTTTTGCATCTCTTGGACAATAGACTTTATCTTGAGTCTTTTTCTTTGATAAAACCCGTGCAATCCCATGTTTTCTTCAATATTTATCCGGTTGGCTCTGAAAACACAATAAACACAAAAACCACGCATAATTCCAAACAAATGATATTAAATACGTGTTTTGGTCTCGTTTTAGCCCGAATTAAGTGGTAAAAGGATGGGTGTTTACACACCTATCACAGCTTTTATGCATTTCATTTTGAACACTTAGTTTGGTTTGATAAAGGATTTCATTCAGTTTTAATCAGCTCTTAAAAAGTCTTTGGAAATTCTCATAAATCTCAGATAAAGGAGTGTTTGGCATTAGTTGGTTATTGATTTTCAAGTATTGAATTTTGGCAAGTTAATGCTCATTCCTAGTTGATAGATCATTACTAAGTGTTTTGAGTAAGTTTCAGGTCAAATAACTGTTCAAAAAGGCAATTGGCCATAAAAAGTTTGGGTCTATTTTCCTTCAGTTTTGCTCTAAAAAAGTTGCCAATTTCATTTGCCTTGCATTTGATGGATTCTTGATGAAATTTCACCAAACTTGTTCTGATTTGTAGTTCAATATATGAAATTTCAGATTCCAAAAGCATTTTACACAGTTTTCAATAAGCATTGAGAAATAAGCAAAAATCTGAAAGGCTGAGATAAGCCAAGTTTCTGTAACTTGAAACTGGTTTTTGAGATCTCTTGATTCTATTCATTAACTAGGCCAATTTCTTTCATAAAACCACTTAGAATATGGAATTACATGATGTTTGAAAGATTCAGCTTTTTGTCAAAATTTGTGGTCAACGCTTGGTCAACAATAAGCCAGTTTTAGCTTAATTCGGATTCCCAGCTTATTACTTGATGAAATTTGTTGAAACTTGATTTCTCGTTCATCATTTGAGTTTCTTAATTAGTTTTGACAATAAAATCAAGTTGTGCTTATTCAGATTGTTCTAGAGCTTATTTTGGTCTTATTGTAGAGTGCTTATTTGCTTATTTTGTACTTTCAATCAAAATCCTGTTAGAGGTCTAGCTTATTTTGAATTTGGAGTGTTTTGAAACTGGTTACTGAATTTGGTCCAATAATAAGCTCAAACGAGCTTATTTGTCTTCATAACCCGTTTTGGCTTAACAAGTTTGTAAAATTGCCTTTTGGTCCTTCTTGTTTCAAACAGTTTTTAATACTGGCTAAATTTCCAACTTTTTAGGGTTTTCACACATTAGTCCTTTTAGTTTTGAGTTGGTTAAAAATCAGTTAGCAAGTTTGTTATTTTGTTACAATTTGGTTAGTTTGTTACAAGTTTTACATTTTTGATCCTTTTAGTTTACTGATTTGCATTTTCAGTCCCTTTACTTGTTAGAATTTTCATTTTAAGCATTTTACTTTCATAGAATTTACATTTTAAATCCTTTTAGTTTTAAAATTTACATTTTGAATATTACTTGAATAAAAATTTGGTAATTGCACTATGTTTTACATATAAGTAGGTAATATTTTTTCAGTTTTACAAGGCTTTGTTGAATTAGCAAATAGAATATCCAAAAAAGATTAACAACCAAAAACAGTTAAAAACCCGATATTGGTTGGACTTTCAATTAGCAAGAACTGAGAAAAACGAACTGCATTATACACAATTTCAAATGGCGCCACTGCCGGTTCTTTGACTTTACGAGAGACTATCAATTGACGGTTTTCATTGGCTTTTGGGATCCGTTCACCTTGTGAACGTTATTTTTACGTATCATAAATCAAAAACAAATAAAAAAATCAAAAATATAAAAATATATAAAAACTAAAAAATTAACAAAACAATTCTTTTCCTAAAGAATTGACCAAAAAAATTAAAAAATCCAAAAAGCAATCTTTTTCCTAAGAGATTGCACCCAAAAATATATATTATTGGATTCTCTCGGTTTTTATGTACATATAGTATTTTCTCTTAAAAAACTCATAAATACAAAAATATTTTACATATATTATTATAAGTAAATACGTATACGTATAAGAACAACCAATCTACATATCTTCCATAAGTATTGCCAAGGCAATACACCGTGTTGAGGGGCGTTCCGGTCCTTGACACGTGTATCGATCAAACAAAATAAAGCAAGAATAGATAAATACTCTCAATAAGCAACAATTCGAAGAATACGAACATTTAAGTGAATAGAAAGGCGATGTGCTATAAAATGCCATCTAAGGGTCAATAGGTACTTAAGTGCTTCGCGCCACCTAACCCCCCGTTCACTTGTAAGTATTCTAAGAAGGAAGGCTTCATTGGGGGTCTTGAACCCAAGTAGTACATACGTATATTGTTATTTTCTTGTGGATATTTAATATTGAAACTCGAAGAGGATAATCCATTTCTCTTCAAAGTCACACGAGAGCTTCTCTCTCATTCCTCGTTTTGAGTTGCATGCTCACTCGCGGGCGTGCACAAATACCGATTGGTGTACAACCTCTTCCTCCGAAAAGGAAGAAAAAGAGAAAGAGTAAGACCACCACCGTCCACCAAGCCGATCACGAGAATCGTGCTTTGACTCCTCCACCACAAGAAGCCATGGCTATTGATAATCGCTCTTTGTTGGAACGTATGTAAACCAATATTCATGGATATGCTAGTGCTATTAGGATTCCCGACTTTCCCGCAAACACATTTGAGCTACACACATCTATGATTACTATGGTTTCACAATCACCTTTCTATGGTAACAAGAATGAGGATCCACATGATCACCTTAAGAGATTCCTTTCTCTTTGCAATACCATTAAGCATAATGGAGTTCCACATGAGGTTATTAGGATGATGTTAGTGTCATTTTCACTAGAGGGACCCGCTAAGCATTGGTTAGACACCCAACCACCCGATAGTATCACCACATGGGATGGTTTCACCACTAAGTTTTTGAACAAGTTCTTTCCTCCACATAAGACTATGGCCTTGAGGACCTTAATTATAGGCTTTCAACAAAAACCTAGTCAATCCTTTAGTGATGCTTGGGAAGAGTATAGTGAGTTGTTGAGGCGATGCCCTAATCATGGATTGGATGATGTTCACCAAATCAATATCTTCTATAATGGCCTTAAATCTCACCACCAAGATTCACTCGATGCTTCCGCGGGAGGGAATATTCTTCCTAAATCCTACCAAGAGGCTTTGGACATCATTGAGACTAAAGCAATGGTTCAAAAAAACAATCAATTTGAAGAAAGGGTTCATGTTATCCAAAACAATTCTCAAACCCCTTGTGACAACCAACTCCTCAAGTTTCAACAAGAGGTGTTTCAAAAGATGGATAGAGATAGTGAGAGGAATTTGAAAGTACAACAAGAACTACTTCAAGCTTTTAAGAACATGTCCTTGAACAATTCTTCAAATAATGTGAATGCCATTGCCCTATCTTGTGTTACTTGTGGAGGTCCCCATTCTTATGAACAATGTGATAAGGTGAATGGTTATCAAGGGGAATGTTATGCTTACCAAGAAGAACATCGTGAACACTTCAAGCCAAATATTAATCCAAATAACCTTTCTTACAAGTCCCAAAACTACCTTACTCCACCCGGATTCCCACCCCAACCACCCACCCACATTCAACAAAATCCTCCTCAAATTTTACCAAGGAATCAAGGGCAAAGACCACCTTACCAAGGAAATAACTACAAGGCAACCAATCATTTTCAACCCCAAGCAAATACCTTCTATCCACCAAAACAAGGGTTTAATCCACCACCTCAATCTTTCCCACAACAAGGTTTTTATCAAGGAAATGTGCAACCTAACCCCATGGATTTGATGCTTCAAAAGTTTACTTCTTTTGAGAAACAATTGAGAGATAATCAAGAGGAAAATAACAAGAAATTTGCTCTTCTCCAAAACCAAATTATGTTCAATCAAAGACCACAAGGGTCTTTACCTTCCAACACACAAACAAATCCAAGGGCCAATGTCAATGCCATTACAACAAGGAGTGGAACAACAACAAAGGGTCCTTCACCTCCTAAACCTACTATTTTTCAACCCACTTGTGCTCCTACTTGTGACAAGCCTTCTACTTCTACTTCACCTCCTCAAAATGCTCCTATTCACTCAAACACACCTTCTCAACCTCCTAATACTTCTCCTTTACCTTCCACACTTCCCAATGAAGAAGCTAACAAAGACAAATCTTCCACTACAACACCTATTCCACCTACACCAAAACCTACTCTCCCATATCCTTCAAGGTTGAAAAAGGACAAGTTAAAGAACAAGGATGATATCCAAGTCTCCAATTTCTTAAGGATGTTCAAGCAACTCAACATTAATATATCCTTTGCGGAAGCTCTTGCTTATATGCCAAAGTTTGCTAAGATGTTCAAGGATTTGCTCTCAAACAAAGAAAAATTGGTTGATTTGCCCAACACATCCCTTAATGAAAATTGTTCCGCGGTGTTACTTAAAACCTTACCAACAAAACTTGGAGATCCGGGGCGCTTCTTGATACCTTGTAATTTTCCCGGTGTTGAAAATTGCATGGCTTTGGCGGATCTAGGGGCAAGCATAAACCTCATGCCTTTATCGGTTTGGAAACAACTCTCTCTTCCCGAGCTCACTCCCACTAGGATGACTCTTGAACTAGCCAACCGAACCATAGCTCACCCCGTAGGTATAGCGGAGGATGTGTTTGTAGGTGTGGATAAGTTTACATTTCCGGCCGACTTTGTAGTGGTTGATTATGACATGGATCCTAGAGTGCCTTTGATTGTTGGTAGACCGTTTTTGAGAACGGGTCATACTTTGATAGATGTGGCGGAAGGCGAACTAATTATGAGAGTCGAAGATGAGAGAGTGGTGTTTAAGTTAGGGAAAGTTTGTAATAAGAAAGAGGTTAAGGAGTCTAGACCTTGTGAGACTATTAACATTGTTGATGTGTTAGATGAAGTGTGTGATGAACACTTTCATGATGCTTGTAAGAGTACTAGTGATGAGATGCCCCATGTTGAAACCGTGGCCTCAATTGCTCCCTCTTTAACACCTTTTGGAGAGAGTGATTTCCTCTTGGAGGAATTTGAGTCCAGCTTTCTTGGTGATGATGATTCTCCCATTAATTGGGAAGAAGATATTCTTACAATCCAAAAGTTGCTCAATGAGGACCCTATTCCTTCTTCTATTCCACAAGAGATTACCATTGAGGAACCTTCCATAGTAAAACCTTCCATAGAAAGTCCACCTCCTATTGAACTTAAGGACCTTCCATCCCACTTAGAGTATGCTTTCTTAGAGGGCAAAGACCAATTACCGGTGATCATTGCTAAAGAGTTGAAAGAGGATGAGAAGGAGCAACTTATTGAAGTTCTTAAGAAACACAAGAAAGCCTTAGCATGGAAAATATCCGATATAAGGGGAATTGATCCACATTTTTGTACACACAAAATCCTTATGGAGGATGATTATAAACCCGCCATTCAAAACCAAAGGAGAGTTAACCCAAAAATCCATGAGGTTATTAAGAAGGAAGTGATTAAACTCTTAGATGCGGGTATGATTTACCCCATTTTCGACTCTCCATGGGTTAGCCCGGTTCATTATGTTCCAAAGAAGGGTGGAATCACCGTGGTGCCTAATGAGAACAATGAGCTTATTCCCACGAGACTTGTGACCGGTTGGCGAGTTTGCATTGATTATAGAAAACTCAATGAGGCAACTAGGAAAGACCATTTCCCGCTTCCCTTTATGGATCAAATGTTTGAACGCTTAGCGGGAAATGAGTACTATTGTTTTCTTGATGGCTTTTCGGGTTATTTCCAAATACCCATTGACCCTAAGGATCAAGAAAAGACCACATTCACTTGTCCCTACGGTACATTTTCTTACAAGAGGATGCCTTTTGGCTTATGTAATGCACCGGGGACGTTTCAAAGGTGCATGATGGAGATTTTCCATGACATGATAGAGAAAACCATGGAGGTTTTTATGGATGACTTTTCCGTTTTTGGAAATTCATTTAACTCATGTCTCACCAATCTTGAAAGAATGCTTAAGCGTTGTGAGGAAACATGTTTAGTGCTTAATTGGGAGAAATGTCACTTTATGGTGAAAGAGGGGATTGTTTTAGGACACAAGATATCCAACAAGGGATTAGAAGTTGATCGAGCTAAAATTGATGTGATTGCTAAGCTTCCCCCACCCACCTCGGTTAAAGGTGTGAGGAGTTTCTTAGGTCATGCGGGATATTATAGGCGCTTTATACAAGATTTTTCTAAGATAGCTAGACCGATGACTCACCTCTTGGAAAAAGAGGCTCCTTTCATTTTTAATCAAGATTGTTTAGACTCTTTTGAGACTCTTAAGGAAAAATTGACTAAGGCTCCCGTTTTGGTTTCTCCAAATTGGGAATTACCTTTTGAGCTTATGTGTGACGCTAGTGATTATGCGGTGGGGGCCGTCTTAGGACAAAGAGTTAATAAGCATTTTCAACCTATACACTATGCGAGTAAAACCATGACCGGTGCACAACTTCATTACACTACCACGGAAAAAGAGTTACTTGCTATAGTATATGCTTTTGAGAAGTTTAGACCATATCGTGTGCTTTCCAAAACCATAGTGTATACGGATCATTCCGCTCTCAAGTATCTTATGACAAAACAAGATGCTAAGCCTAGGCTTTTGAGATGGGTTTTGTTGCTCCAAGAGTTTAAGATAGAGATTCGTGACAAGAAAGGAGCCGAGAATTTAGCGGCGGATCACTTGAGTAGACTTGAGCATCCTTTTCAAGGAGATTTACCACACCAAGAAATCAATGAATCCTTTCCATTAGAGGAGCTCATGTCTATCTCTTCCCAAGAGGATGCCACTCCTTGGTTTGCGGATATCGCAAACTATCTTGTGGGCAATGTGCTTATTGAGGGTCTTACTTATCAACAAAAGAAGAAGTTTCTTAAGGAAGTTAAGTATTACTTTTGGGATGATCCATATCTTTTTAGGCAATGTGCGGACCAAATCATTAGACGGTGTGTAGATGGGCCCCAGGCATTTAAGATCTTAGAAGCGTGTCATAAAGGACCTACGGGTGGACATTTTGGGCCTAACTATACCGCCAAGAAAGTCTTTGATTCGGGTTACTATTGGCCTTCCATTTACAAAGATGCCCATGAAATGGTGAAATTTTGTGATGTGTGTCAAAGACAAGGAAAAATTACACAACGTGATGAGATGCCATAAAATTTTATCTAAGAGTGTGAGATATTTGATGTATGGGGCATTGATTTCATGGGACCTTTTCCATCCTCTAAGGGAAACAAGTATATACTTGTAGCGGTGGATTATGTGTCTAAATGGGTGGAGGCTAAAGCCTTACCTACCAATGATGCTAGAGTTGTTGTGATGTTTTTGAAACAATTGTTTGCTAGATTCTGTGTACCTCGGGCCATCATAAGTGATCGTGGTACGCACTTTTGTAATGATCAATTCACGAGAGTTATGAAGTAATATGGAGTGAATCATAGACTTTCTACCGCGTATCACCCTCAAACAAATGGTCAAACCGAGGTCACAAATCGTGGTTTAAAGAGAATTTTAGAGAGAACGGTGGAAGAGCATCGAGCTTCTTGGTCGGATAAGCTTGATGATGCTTTGTGGGTGTTTAGGACGGTTTTAAAACACCAATTGGTTGTACTCCTAATAGGCTTGTCTATGGAAAAGCGTGCCACCTCCCATTCGAGCTAGAACATAAGGCATCTTGGGCTCTCAAGTGGGCTAACTTTGATTTAAACCAAGCCGATTCACATAGGAAAGATCAACTCAATGAGATGGATGAATTGAGAGCCAATGCCTATGAAAATTCTTTGCTTTACAAGGAAAAGACTGAGAAATTGCATGATGCTAAGATCAAGAATCGTGAGTTAAAAGTTGGAGAGCCGGTTCTCCTCTTTAACTCAAGATTGAAACTTTTTGCGGGCAAGCTTAAGTCGAGATGGTCCAAATTTTAAAGTTAATGGTCACCGTGTTAAGCATTACTTTGGGGAGGACATTTCCGTTGAAATGGTCCAAGAGATCCCCATTTTCCCCATGAATTAATTCATTGAGGGACGAGTCGAGCTAGAGACTCATTAACTCAAGCATCGTATAACTAGGTTTAGAGTGTTGTAGGTTAGAAATAAAGGTATAGACTTGGAGATAAGTGTAGGGGAGACCTTCTTTTGTCTTCATGATTGTTTGTAGGGTTGCTCACTCATCTCAAGCTTTGGAGCTTATGGAGGAGACCCTTGTATCCGGTTCACTTCGTTACTATAGTCATTTTTCATTGACACCTTGTGCTTAAACATGATTTCACTAATAGTTGTACTTTCCTTAACTTGGGTTAAGCAAAGTCTATTCATTGTCATAGGTGTAGGGGAAGCTTTTATACTTCTATGCTCTTAAACATTGAGTAAAATGTTTAGCTTAAGTGTAGGGGGTCTTCTATCGAAGTGACCTTACCTAGAACTTGTCATTGTCTTGCATGATAACATGGAAAATTGATTTTTCAACATTTTTCAATTTTTGATCTACTTTGGCCAACAAAAATATGCATTCATAATTTTTGCATCAATCATTTTGCATATCACATTTGCATTGTATATATTTCTTCTTTTATTTTTCATCAAATATATAAAAGGAAAAAAAAATATAATAAAACATGGTTTTAACAAGTTTAGATTTCTTTGACATATTAGGCCCGCCATGGATATTTTGACTCAACCCGAGTTTGCTTATTTTAGCACTCTCTAGCTAGTATTCTTAACCATGTAGTCCTTCATTGGTCTATTAGGCTAAGCATCCACCAATTTCATTCTTTGAGATTTTAAATTTGTGGAGAATGGGAAATGATAGAGTTGAAGCAAGTGTAAAAGGGCTAGATAAACTTCTTGATAATTACTTGTGGCTAAACCTTCTCTTCTTTGCCTCTATTTTCTTCCCATGTATATAATTGTTAATAAATAATCAAGAACGGTTTTAATTGGTTTGTAATCTCTTATGCATTTTTGTCTAATCATTCATGATTGATATAAGTACGTCTTAAGATTCTAAGTTAGAACGTTTTATGTGTACTAGACTTATGTCATGCTCAATATTTAGCGGGTGTTTTTCCTTTTATTCTTTTCTACTTTCTTTGGGAGGAATAAAGAAAAATAAGAGCGGCTTATGAAAAAAAAATGAGTGGCTAGAAAAAAAAAAAAAAAGAAGAAGACAAAAATAATAATAATTATACAAGACTCCCAAGAGGGGCAGTGTGGTGTTAATTATAGTGACTATTGAGTTCCAATATTACCTTGACGGGTTGCGGGGATTCAATAGATTTCTCTAATCCAATTATACCTTGACGGGTTGCGGGGTTGAAGATCCAAAGTCTCAAAAAGATGGCGGATGTAAATTATTGCGTGAGTTTTATTTTTCTTTCCTTAGCGAGTGTGTAGCTACTTATGAAAGCATGACATGAGGATTTTACACATAAGGCGAATGACTTATTACTCTTGAAACGGACTTATATTAATTGTGAGTGGTTTTTCAAGTAATGGATGAGAGGATTACTTAGGATTAAAACCGTGCTTCCTTATTTTTGGATTTTACACTTCTTATACTTCACACTTGAATAAATGACAAATTTTCCCACAAGCAATTTGCTCAAATAATAACCGGTTCCACATTTAATTGTCATAAATTAGTTGATGCACTTTTTACTTGTGAATGCAATGGTCCCATTTTTAAGCTTGGTATGGGGAAAGTGAAACTTGAGGGTAATGAATGTCCATGGTACCCAAGCCCTAATCTAAGCCATTGAATTCTTTATGAGTTATTTCCATCAAAACCATTTCAAGAAAAATAAAAAAGATATAGATAGAATTGTATTTTGTTCATTGCATTATTCAAATTCAAAATCATGCATCATGTAGTTTAGAGTAGTGTAGATGCATCCCATATGGCCAAGGTGGGTTAATTATGAGGAGAATGTAAATTTTGCTTTAATATATATAATTGCATGAGGACATGAAAATGTTCAAGTGTAGGGGATTTGATATGAGCTAAAACTCATATCCATTTATCAACAAATAACCCTAAAACATGAAGCAAAGTACCAATTTATCTTGCAAAAACAGTATTATGTGGTATGTTTGTGTTTGTGTACACTTGTGTAGGTAAAAGGATACATTTTCAAGCAAACAAGGAAAAATCAAGCTTAAATTGATGAAAAAGACAAAGAAGGATCAAAAGTGAAAAGACTTTGAAGTACAAGGACCTATCTTGACAAACTGCCAAAGTTGAAGGACTAAAGTGCAAATATTGAACAAAGTCAAGATCAAAGTCAAAATTGGTCAACTATCAAGTCAACAAAGTCAAAGGACCAATTCTGCTCAAAGATGAAGTTGGGAGGACTAAAAATGCAAAAGAAATGAAGTTACAAGCCTTTAAGTACAATCTGCCAAAGTTCAAGGGTTAAATCTGCCAAAATTGGAAAGTTCTACTAGCTTAATCCATGTGTCACAATTTCAGCCAATAAGAAGAGAGAGAAAGGGGCACACGGATTGCCAATTCACAAGTATTTAATACCCACTAGCAGCCGCCACTCATTAATGACAAGATCATAACAGTTTGATCCGTGTGACTTCATTTTGACCACTCAGAGCATGCCACGTGTATCTTTCAAGCAACCAAAAAATTTCTAGGATCGTTTTTGAGCTAGACTGAATATCATGAAAAGTTGTAAACATCAAAAGTGCTTGTTTTTGAGAGACGAACACATTGGTCATCACCAATTAACATGAAATCAACTCAAGAAGAAAGCCCCAATTCATGTTCATACTTTGAAGATCAAGTTTGCAAAATCATGCCACGTGGAGACCTGGGATTGGTCTCAACACGTTATCATCCCCAACAAACTCCTTTGTCAAGCCTATAAATAGCTGTTAGGTCCTCATTTGTAACAAGTAGTTAAAAATTGTAAAAAACACACACTTTTCATTTCCTTTAATCTTTCTTCCTTTTTAGCCTAACTACTCAAGAGTTTGACACAGTCTTGAGTTAGTTAGTTAGTTAGCAGCTTTTAACAACTTTGTAACCAATTTCCATGAATAAAATTTGAATTCTCCATTTCCCGCCAAATCTCATCTTCATTCTACTGTTCATATCTTGCTCCTACTTGATCATTGTGTTGCTGCATTGAGTTTGTTATGATCATTGAATGATCATAACTGACTTTGAAGAAGATTTGTAGCTGTTTGAGTAGTTTCAGTTCAAACCTTAGCCTTTTTGAAGAATTCATGCCATGATGATGAATTTAGTTGATTTGTAGCTGTTGTTGATAGTTGATTGGTAGATCTAGTGATAAGGTGGTGGTTATCACTAGGATAAGAGAGTTCAGCACTCCTCTTCTTCCCAATGGTTAATACAAAAGGTTTTGAAGTTTCTGATTTTGGTTCCACTTAATATGTCAATTGCATGCTATATTTCCTAGTGTAAATCTTGATGATTGTATGATCAAATTTGCTTAGCTTAGTTGTTGATTGATTGTGTACTTGTTTGTAGCCTAGCTTTGCTTATTTGTTCATTGACTTGATAGTTGATCTAGTGATAGCCTTATTTCAATGATTTTTAGCATCCTTGCCTTACTTGAGTCTTAGTAGTGATAAATACTTGCAAACAGCTTTTATGCATTTCATTTTGAACACTTAGTTTGGTTTGATAACGGATTTCATTCAGTTTTAATCAGCTCTTAAAAAGTCTTTGGAAATTCTCATAAATCTCAGATAAAGGAGTGTTTGGCATTAGTTGGTTATTGATTTTCAAGTATTGAATTTTGGCAAGTTAATGCTCATTCCTAGTTGATAGATCATTACTAAGTGTTTTGAGTAAGTTTCAGGTCAAATAACTGTTCAAAAAGGCAATTGGCCATAAAAAGTTTGGGTCTATTTTCCTTCAGTTTTGCTCTAAAAAAGTTGCCAATTTCATTTGCCTTGCATTTGATGGATTCTTGATGAAATTTCACCAAACTTGTTCTGATTTGTAGTTCAATATATGAAATTTCAGATTCCAAAAGCATTTTACACAGTTTGCAATAAGCATTGAGAAATAAGCAAAAATCTGAAAGGCTGAGATAAGCCAAGTTTCTGTAACTTGAAACTGGTTTTTGAGATCTCTTGATTCTATTCGTTAACTAGGCCAATTTCTTTCATAAAACCACTTAGAATATGGAATTACATGATATTTGAAAGATTCAGCTTTTTGTCAAAATTTGTGGTCAACGCTTGGTCAACAATAAGCCAATTTTAGCTTAATTCGGATTCCCAGCTTATTACTTGATGAAATTTGTTGAAACTTGATTTCCTGTTCATCATTTGAGTTTCTTAATCAGTTTTGACAATAAAATCAAGTTGTGCTTATTCAGATTGTTCTAGAGCTTATTTTGGGCTTATTGTAGAGTGCTTATTTGCTTATTTTGTACTTTCAGTCAAAATCCTGATAGAGGTCTAGCTTATTTTGAATTTGGAGTGTTTTGAAACTGGTTTTACTGAATTTGGTCCAATAATAAGCTCAAACGAGCTTATTTGTCTTCATAACTCGTTTTTGGCTTAACAAGTTTGTAAAATTGCCTTTTGGTCCTTCTTGTTTCAAACAGTTTTTAATACTGGCTAAATTTCCAACCTTTTAGGGTTTCACACATTAGTCCTTTTAGTTTTGAGTTGGTTAAAAATAAGTTAGCAAGTTTGTTATTTTGTTAAAATTTGGTTAGTTTGTTACAAGTTTTACATTTTTGATCCTTTTAGTTTACTGATTTGCATTTTCAGTCCCTTTACTTGTTAGAATTTTCATTTTAAGCATTTTACTTTCATAGAATTTACATTTTAAATCCTTTTAGTTTTAAAATTTACATTTTGAATATTACTTGAATAAAAATTTGGTAATAGCACTATGTTTTACATATAAGTAGGTAAAATTTTTTCAGTTTTACAAGGCTTTGTTGAATTAGCAAATAGAATATCCAAAAAAGATTAACAACCAAAAACAGTTAAAAACCCGATATTGGTTGGACTTTCAATTAGCAAGAACTGAGAAAAACGAACTGCATTATACACAATTTCACCCCTCCTAATAGACAACGATGTCAAAAAATTAAGTCAACAAGAAGGATCGATAAACACGGTTTTATATCGGTTTTGAACATGAGACTTATTACCAAGACTTTTATACGTCCCCTAACGGAAGGGCCTTATTATCATAGGTTTACCTCCATCTTTTATTTAACTTCGCCATGAAGCTTTTATTATGACTTCGGTGATTTTTTATGGCCAAAGACGTATATCCTCACGCTAAGGCGAATTTTGGATCTTTAAAGCTTCAAAGATTAAGGCTTGATTCACTTTCAGTTTTGCATAGATTTTTCGGCCTTGTGAGCTTCAAATTGTTTGCTTGATTTAGGTGAGCACTTGAAATCTTATTATTGGGTGAATCTTTCGATTATTCAGGTTGCCAATACTTCAAAACCGTGACGCTAGCGATACCTTAATGTCTTCCCAATTTAATTACATGGAAGATACTAGAAAAGACTAGAAACCAACAATCAAGACTAAACCGCTAAGCCAATATTTATTAAGCAAAAAAAAAATATTTACAAGCGAAGGGAGAATAAGCAAACAACGAGAACACATGAGTTTTTGAAAGAATACGAGTACTCTACGTTTAGCATAGTAACTTATAATTAACTCTATCGTTTCTCGTCCTCATTTAAGAGACTTAGCCTAATAAAAAGTTAAGGAATCAAAGCTAAGTGCTCAACACGCACGGTCGAGTAAAAAATTACTCTTATTCTCGCCATCAGAAAACCTACATTCGTGTCTTCAAACACTTATAAAACATGAGAAAAAATTTAAAATTTTGCCATTTTTAGCCTTATTTTGTAACAAAACGATGAACAAAAAGATAAACTTTGGAAAGCGTCAAGGTTTGGCAAGGCAAGTATATATTCACCCCCCATACTAAAGTTAAACATTGTCCTCAATGTTTCGAGTCTAAGGGTTGGAAAACCCCCATACTAGACACGTAATCGAATGCTTAATCTAGCATGAAAAGGGTGTAACCGTTAAATTTAAAGCCGTTTATGAAGTGTGCTATAAACCTAAGTTAGAACATCAAAGGATATATCATGGATATTGAGAAATTCTTCAAAGCAAACGATCGAGTGCTCCCATAAAACGAACACGAGAGGCTCCAATCGTGAATATAATGATCATCTAAAATCCATAATTCACAAACAACCACGGAACAAAGGTTGGAAGGGCATAAATCCCCATACGTTACTACATTAGAAAGCGATAATATGTACAAAGGATAAGCATGGGACTCCCTCACGAGGCACCTCGTTTTTTATTACCGAGTCATGAGCTCAACTCGATCCCTTCAATACTAATTATCATTGGGGAAGGTGATTTGGTCGAGGTAGTTCAAGGATGGAACTTCCCCGCCAAAGTAGTGCTTCAACCTATGTCCATTCACCATGAAATTGGGACCATCATTTTGAGCTAGCTCGATGGTCCCATATGGAAATACTTGAGTCATGATGAATGGACCGGACCAACGGGATTTCAACTTATCGGAAAAGATTTTCAAACGAGAGTTAAAAAGAAAAACTTGATCCCTAATGTTAAAAACCCGGTTTTTAATTATTGAATCATGCAACTTTTTGGCCTTTTCTTTATAAATCAATGAATTTTCATAAGCAATATCTCTTAATTCATCCAATTCATTTAATTGCATTTTCCGGTGTTTTCCCACGGTCTCTATATCATCATTACAATGCTTTAGGGCCCAATAAGCTTTGTGTTCCAATTCAATTGGCAAGTGACAATTTTTCCCATACACAAGCTTATAAGGAGTGCACCCGATGGGTGTCTTATGAGCGGTCCTAAAGGCCCATAAAGCATCGTCCAACTTATACGACCAAGATTGTCGGTTTTCCCCAATAGATCTTTCCAAGATCCTCTTCAAAGCTCGGTTTGAAACCTCGACTTGCCCACTCGTTTGTGGGTTATAAGCCGTAGAAAGACGATGTGTAACCCCATATTTCCATAGGACCCTTTCGAATTGGTCATTACAAAAATGGTTTCCACGATCGCTTATGATCGTACGAGGGGTTCCAAACCGAGAAAACAAGCTTTTCACAAACTTGACTACCACACGAACATCATTGGTGGGCAAAGCCTTAGCTTCCAGCAACTTAGATAGGTAGTCAACGGCGACAAGGATGTACTTATTACCACGAGATGATGGGAACGACCCCATAAAGTCAATGCCCCAAACGTCAAAGATCTCACACACTTGGATTATTTTTTGTGGCATTTCATCTTTTTTGTGAGGCTTTTCCTTGTCGTTGGCATGAGTCACACGACTTCACAAGCTCATGTGCATCTCGGTAAATAGTAGGCCAAAAGAAACCGGCATCAAAAACCTTCTTAGCCATGAGATTAGCACCGTGATGACCACCCGTGGGTCCCTCGTGACAAGCTCTAAGGATGTTAGAAGCTTCGGTACCAAAGACACAACGTCGAATAATTTGATCCGCACAAGTTCGAAACAAGTAAGGGTCGTTCCAAAAATAGAACTTGACGTCACGAAAGAATTTTCGTTTTTCTTGAGTCGTCATACCCTTGATGATGAAGTTGCCCACATGGTAATTTGCGATGTCCGCAAACCATGGGGTGGAAGAATCAAGCTTAGAATTCACTACACCAAGTGTCTCGAGCGGAAATGTTTCGGTGATTTCCTTGGGCTCGTAAACACTTTGGTGAGGATCTTCAAAACGAGAAAGATGATCGGCCGCTAGATTCTCGGCTCCTTTTTTGTCACGAAGTAATATCGGCTTTTCATCTTGTTTAGCCATGAGATACTTGATAGCCGAATGATCCGTATACACTATGCATTTCGTCAAGACGAGATAAGGTCCGAATTTCTCAAATGCATACACCACGGCAAGGAATTCCTTCTCCGTTGTAGTGTATTTTAGTTGAGCCTCGGTCATCGTCTTGCTAGCATAGTGGATAGGCAAGAAGTGTTTTTCATGACGTTGCCCCAATACGGCCCCAATAGCGTAGTCACTAGCATCACACATGAGCTCAAAGGAGAGGTTCCAATTTGGAGCAACAAGAATGGGAGCTTCGGTAAGTTTCCTCTTAAGAATTTCAAAGGCTCGTACACAATCTTCGTCAAAGACAAAACGTGCATCTTTGTCAAGGAGATGTGTAATAGGTCGAGAAATCTTTGAAAAATCCTTTGATGAATCGACGATAAAAGCCTGCGTGGCCTAGGAAACTCCTAACTCCCTTAACGGTTTTGGGATGAGGTAATTTGGCGATGACATCCACCTTAGCTTGATCTACCTTAATCCCCGCTTTCGAAACCTTGTGCCCTAAGACGATTCCACTTTTAACCATAAAATGACATTTTTCCCAATTAAGCACAAGGTTGGTTTCCTCACAACGCTTCAACATTCTCTCAAGATTCGACAAACACGAAGTGAACGAACTACCAAACACGGAAAAGTCATCCATGAAGACTTCCATCGTCTTCTCGATCATATCATGAAAAATAGCCATCATGCACCTTTTAAAAGTTCCCGGTGCATTGCAAAGTCCGAATGGCATTCTACGATAGGCAAACGTTCCATATGGACACGTAAACATAGTTTTTTCTTGATCACGAGGATCGATGAGGATTTGGAAGTAACCAGAAAAACCATCTAAAAAGCAATAGAAATCGTTTCCCGCAAGACGCTCCAATATTTGGTCCATGAAGGGCAAGGGAAAATGTTCTTTTCGAGTGTCGTCATTCAACTTACGATAGTAAATGCACACTCTCCATCCGGTCACGAGTCTAGTGGGAATTAACTCGTTAGCATCGTTTGGCACAACGGTCATTCCTCCCTTCTTAGGGACACAATGAATAGGACTCACCCAAGGGCTATCAGAAATAGGGTAAATCATTCCCGCGTCAAGGAGTTTTAGGACTTCATTTTTTATGACGTCGTGAATTTTGGGGTTCACCCTCCTTTGACATTGGATTGCGGGTTTGTAATCCTCCTCCATCAAGATTTTGTGGGTACAAAATTTGGGATCGATCCCCTTAATGTCGGATAACTTCCCCGCAATTGCCCCTTTGTGATCCTTTAGAACATCGACAAGTGCGGTTTTTTCATCATTTGAAAGTTCTTTCAAAATAATAACCGGCAACTTGGCGTCCTCCTCCAAAAAGACATATTCGAGATGAGGAGGTAAATCTTTCAACTCGAGGATAGGTGGTTCCTCAATTGAAGATTTGGGTTCGATACTCATAACCTCCTCGGGTGGAGGAAATGGGAAATCGTTAAGAAAATCCTTGATAATCGAGAAGTCCTCATCATTGTCGAGGTCTTCGTCACAAGTATGTGGAACATCGAATTCTTCCAACGTAAAACCACCACCTTCAAATGGAGTGAAGGTTGGTGTCGAGTTATCAAGGATTGGATCTAACATAGTGGGATTGCCACTATTTTCATCATCACCAAAACCTAAAACTTCTTGTGAAAATTCCTCGCAAACAACGTCAATCATATCAACGAGGTTTATGGTTGCAACAGAATAAACATGAGAAATTTGAGAATTTTGAGTTGCGTTTATAACAAGTTCCTCGTCGTTGAAACGTATGGTAATCTTTCTAGCATGCACATCGATTAAAGCCATAGACGTATCTAAAAACGAACGACCTAAAATGAGAGGAACTTGAGGATCCGTGGGAATATCGACAACGATAAAGTCTACCGGATAATAGAACTTTCCCACTTTCACAAAAACGTCTTCCGCCAATCCACATGCGGGAATCGTGGAATGGTCGGCCAACTCGATAGACATTAGTGAAGGAGTAAGATTAGGAAGATTGAGCGACTTGAAGATAGCAAGTGGCATCAAGTTAATGCTAGCACCAAGATCGGCCAAGGCATAGCATTCTTCCATATCTTGGATTGCATAAGGAATCAAGAATTTACCGGGATCACCGACATTTTGAGGTATGCGATTAAGATAAACCGATGAATAACTAGACAATTGTTGCAATTTCTCCTTGTTGTTCAACATACTCTTAAAGTTAGCGGCAAATCGAGGCATCATGACCAAAGCATCGACAAAACTCACATTAAAATGAACGTCACGAAATATTTTCATAAAAAGCTCAAATTGATAATTATCGCGCTCTTGACGTTTCTCCTTTCTAAGTCTCGATGGATAGGGCAAAGGTGGTGTGGGTTGAGGCATAGGCATAGCCTTTGGAATCTCGGGTTCCAAATGTGGTAATGGGTCAACCGTAGGTGTGGCATGTTGATGCAAAAGTTGGTTGATCCTTGCTAGACCCGAATTAGGCTTAATTCGGGTTGGCTGGGCTCCGGCTCCTACACCAAGTGAATCGTTTGGTTGGGATCCTGCACACTAAACAGCACGCGTTAGGCTTACCGTGGGAATGTTTCCCACGATTAGACTCCGGCGTGAGAGTAAGTAATCGATTTAGGGTTTATGTGAGTTTAGAGTATGAATCGTAATACCTTTGTGGAACCCTTGGGGGTTCCTTTTATAGGCAGTGGAACCCTAGTGGGCTGCCACTGATACTTTAGCCCCAAGGAAAGGATAACTATCAGAATTAGAATGATTGTTATCTTCTAATCTTGGTAGTGAATATCCTCCTCCATTTGGGATGAAAATATTCCCAGACAGGATATGATTCTGTCTAATCTTATGTCGGCCGCACCGGGCCGTGGGCCGCACACATGTGCGGTTACTGTTCATCCAAGCCCATAAGCCCGAATGACATTATTCCACCCATCTGTGATGGGCCGGATACGGGTAGTACCCGTGGGCCGGGTTCGTGACCCGGTTGGGGACTATACGTCATCATGTCCCCCCAGTCTAGTTGTTACAGTCGTAGGCGTAACCTCTAGACTATTAAGGTGCTCTCCGGACATACCAATGAAAGACATAGGAAACGAAACATTGAAATTTGTGTTGTTCTGGCCGCACGTGGCGACCCTTCGTGGGAATATTTAATGAATACTACCTCAGCCGCACGCAACGGCCGATACAACTTAAATGTAACATTAAATACGGTCTTACGTAAGAGCCGCATAACCTGACACAAGAATAAAAAACATTAATGATAGTCAACAATCCAGTCGCATGCCTGCAAAAGTGCACCATTAATGCCCACCCTTGAGCCACGCAAAACTATTTAAGAAGTGACCCGTGGGTCCCCCTATGATGTTGCAGAAATGCCAGAAACCCTATCCATTGGATAGGCGAGGTGACTGACACGTGTCGAAGATCCAAGGTACCTCGGAAACCGAGGCAACCCTATATAAGAGTGGGTATGCGTGTTTGTTACACACACAACCCACTCCTTCTTCCGCCATTGTTAATCTCAAGCTTTTATCTCCCAAAATTTTTGCCTTCTTTTCCAGGGATTTTCGTCACCGCAGGTTAGATCATCACGCCTTTAAAGACCTTTTTATAAAACATGGTAAAGGATAATCCCCTTATCACGGATGTCCTTAACGTGATGTCTGCGGAAAAATACCTCGACTTTCTGTCGAAGTATTATGTACCCGAAAGCGTACACCCCACCTATCCGGGTGATGGTGAAGCGATTACGGATGCACCGGCGGGGAAAGTAGGCATATATACACGCCTGTTTGACTCAGCCAACTACCGTATCCCTTTATCCAAGTTCTTGGTAGACCTTCTTTTGTATTATGACTTTCATATCACCCAGCTCCATTGCATAGGGGCGTGTAAAATCAACCAGTTTGAGATTACATGCCATACCTGCGGAGTAACCCCCACCGTGAACCTTTTTAGGGCTTTCTACTTTCCTCAGTTAGTGAACGAGTGGTTGTCATTCAAGAAACGACCCGGGAATGCCCCTATGACATATAGGAAACCTCTAGACTCCCTTAAGAACTGGTACGACCATTACTTCTTTGTAGATGAGAAGGTGTTCCCTACCCCCTTCGTACTTAAAACCAAAGCCCCAAAAGACTATCCGCCCAAATCCAAAGATTATAGTAGCAGGGACCTGAAAATACTAGATACCCATCGCACATAATTCCATAGAGGGTTGCCGGAACACTTTCTGTGCTTAGTAGGGATAAGCCGCCGTTACTTTGGGAGGGATGACCTATACCCGTGCTTCTTAACAGAACAGGGAGAGGGTAGGTCCTATACATATGTTTGTAGATTTGATTTGTCACACATGTGTATAACTTTATTAACCCATATACTTGTAAAAAATTGTTTGTAGAAATGAACCTTCACGGAATAATCCGCCAGGGCGACCCCATGAAGGTAGCAGAAGGATTCCGGCCGTTGAAGCCGAATGAGCTCCCCTTGCTAGAAGCATTAGCCGACCGTACGATACCGCTTGAAGAGACAACCGAGCCTAGATCGGACGAAGAAGAGCCCGTTATCGAGAAATCCCCATTGGATTTCCACAATGAAGACGGAGAAGACCCATTGCTAGAGGGGGGCACCACCAATCAGGAAGAAGAGCATGACCCCAATGAAGACACCACTCAAGCTTCCGGGTCCACCCCACTTACCTCTAGAAAGAGAAAGACAACCAGGCGGGTGGCGAAGAAAATTGGGGAGGAGGCCGGAGTCACAAATGCTCCCCCCAAGAAGCTGCGGAAAGACCACCCACAATACCAAGAAGGAAGTGGCACAACGACTGCCCAGGCCGATTCCACCCTGAACATGGAAGGGCCAGTTCTGCGAGTCGCCCCTGTGAGCGCCGTAGCTCCTACCGGCCCAGACCCTGTCATTGGCACCTCGTAAGTACCCCTCGTGAGTATGATTCATATCTTTGTATGATGCATAGACTAATATTTAAATAACAGGGCTAATCCGGCAGCCGCAGCGCAAGGGGAAGAAGTAGGGAGAAATCCATCCCCCGCACCAACCAACAAGCCCCCATCACCTGCCACCACACGTGCCAAGGAGCCGCGCCCCGAGGGGCCAGAAGAAAGCCTGCGCTTAGCATGGAACTTATCGAGTTTGACACGGCTGGAGGCCGAATCCGAGTGTTCAGAATTTATCGAACACATCACCCCGCCTGCCCTCGCCCAAGATTTAGATGAATTAGATCATGAGGCCCTTATCGAGCAGTTTGACGTATCGTCCGCACACCAAGTGACGGTGGGTGCTGCGTTAAGACGCCGTCTAATCCAGGCCCTCACTAATGTGAGTCGTGCAGACAAGAGGATAGCCCGTCGTGAGGCGATGGTCGTGAAGAACGAGAAGACCATCGCATCATTGCAGGCGGCATTATTGACCGCCGAGGCGACGGTGAAGGAGCAGGCGCATCACGCCGACGCCAGAGAGAAACGTATTGCTGAGTTGGAAGCCCTCGTAACCGCATCTAGCGAGAAGGTAAACTTTCGAAATGTTGTACATACACTCGTACTTTTTGTATGCATGTAACCCAAGAAGAGTATATATCCTTGTAATAACTCCAAATTTCATATGTAGGTGTCTGCGGCTGAGGCTGCTACTAAGGCTGTGACCGTGCAATCATTCAACATCGCCCAGGAGCGTGACGCGCTGAAGGAAGAATTGACGCGGACCCAAACCAACCTTGAAGAGCATATTGCCTCAGCTGATGAAGAGCTAAGCAAGGTGGTTGTAAGTTGCGCTGAGAGAGTATGTCCCCCCCCCTACTAACCGCTACAGCCGGCCGTAGGTGGATTGTCGGGCAAGGACTGCGACTTGCTGTAAGTAGGGCATTGGACGCTCCACACCTACTGCAGGCGTTTGCGGGGGTCGTATCCGATGGAATCGATCGTGGTAGGCATGAAGGCCTGGTCAAAGCTGCGGAGATGATAGGGAAAAATGAAGATATCACACAGCATCCGTATCACAAACCCTCCGCAGCGGATAAGATGACTGCGTCCATGGATGCCTTGGCAGAAATCCAACACCCTCTCCTAGATGAGCTTGAGGCCATGAAAGATGCTCCAAACGAGACGATAATGTCCCGGCTGAGTGCTGATCCCATTCCCTTGACGTTGGCCACTTACGATTCCGCAACCAAAACAATGAAAGGCGAGAAGCTGCTTGTAGAAGCTCTGGATGCTATCGCAGTCAAAGCCCGGGACGGGAAGGACGCTCGTGGGGAGGTCCTTCGTGCCTTAATTGAGGAAGGGAAGAAGGACCTAGGGGAATTCCTACCCCCCCTTGTAACTTATCTGTTGTAAACACTTGTTATTATATTCGTCCGTGTATGTACACGGCTAAGACATATTTGTAGTAACTTGTCTTTTTATTTAGAAGTCCGTGATGACCACGGCCATTTTGTTTATTTTTACTTTTGAAACTTGTGTATTTCATTGTATTTCAATGCCGCATGATATATCACGTCTTACGCATGAAAAAGGAAAATACATACAAGTCTATAATTTACTAGACATGCGACGTGCGTCTTTACTATGTAGAGTACCGTGTGAGTACGGCACACAAAACTTATCACAACGTCTTGTGAGTAAGGCGTCTAGTAAGGATACATGATCCGTGCGGCTGGGGTTGCATCCCTCTTACGCGGCAAGTTGAATTAGTAGGTTCACTTAATCCTCTTACCCCGCCTGGAGGCGTATAGTATATGTACAGTAATTTGAAAGAATGCATATGAATGAAACATGGCATATTATAATACAAGTAAAAAAAAATTCATACGATTAACAAAAAATCTAAAAAATGATTTGCACGAAACAGGCCGTGGAGCTAGCTAGGCACCACGACATTTTATTAGAACGTTTACACTTTTGTTTGAACAATAATTACAAGTCCTAAAAAACAAGAAAGGAATCTAAACAAACATAAGACAAAACAAAACAGATAAAACCGCATGGTTCTTTATTAAGACCGCTCATAGCGAAGTTCCCATGCGGAAGCCGTAGCTTTCAAAGAGAGCACCTTTTGAGATTGGAAATATTCCATGTGCGCTCAAGGTCGCGGCCATCCATGTCACGTAGCTTGTACGCGCCTCGCCCCAAGGCTTCAGTGACTTCATACGGTCCTTCCCACTTGGGGCCCAACTTTCCTGTGTTCTCCGCTCGACTTGCTTCGTTAGCACGATAGACGTAGTCTCCCGGTCGAAAGGAAACACCCCTGACCTTGGCGTCATAATAAGCCTTCATCTTAGCCTTGGACTTAGCCTCATTAATGGCTGCTATTTCCCTTTTTTCTTCCAACAGATCCAGGTTGATTCGCAGCTGTTCATCGTTTGTGACGACATTAACCTCCGCCGTGTGGATGGTAGGCATTCCTATTTCTGCTGGTATAACAGCTTCAGTGCCGTAAGCCAATGCAAATGGAGTATCTCCGTTGGCTGTTTTGATCATAGTTCTATGCGCCCATAGCACATGTGATAACTCATCGACCCATTTACCACTTCGTTCATCCAGACGTGCCTTGATGCCATTCCCCAAGCTTCTATTAGCTCGTTCGACGAGGCCGTTTATCTGGGGATGCTTAACAAATGCGAAGCGTCGCTTGATGTTCAATGATGCACACCAATCTTTGAACGGGTTGTCCGTGAACTGCTTGCCGTTATCCGAGATGATTTCTCCTGGTAAACCAAAACGGCACACAATATGTTCCCAAACAAACTTCTTAACTTGCTTGCCTGTGATAGACTTGACTGCCTTGGCCTCTATCCATCGTGTGAAGTAGTCCATTGCAACAATCAAGAATTTAACTCCCCCCGCAGCTACAGGAAATGGTCCTGCAATGTCAATTCCCCACTTATAGAATGGCCATCGGGACGTGATAGGTGTAAGCTCCTGCTGCGGGTGTCGCGGTACTGGCCTATGCACTTGGCAATCACTACACCTGCGGATCATGTCGCGCGCATCTCTGTGCATGGTGGGCCAATAATATCCTGTTCGTAAGGCTCTGGCTACCACGGATCGTGGACCTGCATGCATGCCGCACAACCCTTCGTGTATGTCACTGATTACGTAAGCGGCCTGACGTGGTCCAACACACCGCAGCCACGGCTGCAAGAAAGAGCGTTTGTAAAGGATGCCTTCTCGAAGTTCGAAATGCTGCGACTTCCTTCTTATGCGCCGTGCTGCTTTTTCCTCATCTGGAAGTGTCTCACTAGTCAAATAGTTGATAATTGGGGTCATCCATGTAGGTCCATCCTCTTCAACTATAGCAGCAACCTCCCCTTCCGTTATAGATTTCTACTTGAGTATTTCCACCAAGATTTGTTTAGATAAGTGAGCAAAGCTTGTGGATGCGATCTTGCTAAGAGCATCCGCCTTCTTGTTCTCGCCCCTTAGCACCTGCTTGATGGAAAACTTACTGAAAGTCGCGATTAGTGACTTGACTTTTTCCAAGTACCTGACCATGTTGTCCTCCTTAGCCACATACCCACCTAGAATATGGTTTGCTACAAGCCGTGAGTCCACGTAGGCCTCAAGGTTGCGGACTCCCATTCTAGCGGCGATTTTTAAACCTGCAATTAATGCTTGATATTCCGCTTCGTTGTTGGTGGCCGTGAACTCAAAACGGAGGGCGTACGTGAATTCCATTCCTTCTGGATTTGTGAGGATGAGACCTGCTCCGGACCCGTCCGTACACGAAGACCCGTCCGTGAATAACACCCATGGTTCTGTTGGGATCTCGTCTTGCTTGATGATTGGTCCTTCCTCATCCGGCTTCTCGATCAGGAAATCTGCCAGGATCTGGCCTTTAACAGCCGTCCTTGGCCTGTAAGATATATTGTGCTCCCCCAATAGGATGCTCCATTTCTGTAGCCTCCCTGCCCCATCTGGTCTAGAGATAACCTGCTTGATTGGCTGATCCGCAATGACTACAATCGGGTGCGCCTGGAAGTACCAGCGCAACCGCTTTGTAGCAAACACTAGTGCTAACACCAATTTTTCCATGGAGGAATAATTCAACTCCGGCCCTTGTAGTGTTCTACTTATAAAGTAGACCGGAGTTTGTACTGTATCTCTATCCGTCATAAGTACCGCGCTTATTGCGCCATGAGTAGCTGAGAGATACATAATGAGTTCCTCCTTTGGTCGGGGAGCTACTAGCATAGGGAGAGATGCAAGATGCTGCTTGAGTTGGCCGAAGGCTTCCTCGGCTTCCTTCGTCCACCGGAAGTCTCCCTTTCTAATGCACTTCTTGAGTGTCTTAAATAGGGGTAATGACTTCTCTGCGGATTTAGATAGGAACCTATTCAGTCCGGCTAACTTCCCATTTAAGGATTGCACCTCCTTCCGTGTCTGCGGGGACGACAGTTGTATCACTGCATCCGTCTTCTCTGGGAAAGGTTTGATTCCGTTTGGATCAATAAAATATCCGAGGAACATCCCCTCAGTTGCTCCAAACGTACATTTCTTTGGATTTAACTTCATGTTAATCCTTCTCAGAGTGTCGAATGTCTCTTGGACATCTCGGAGGAGTGCCTCCTCCGTGTGACTTTTTATCACCAAGTCATCAACATAGACTTCCAAGTTGCGGCCTATCTGTGATTCGAAAGCTTTGTCCACCAACCGCTGATATGTAGCACCGGCGTTCTTCAGTCCAAACGGCATTTTCGTATAGCAATACACGCCCTGGCTCGTATGGAACGCCGTTTTTTCTGCATCCTCCTCCGCCATCTGGATTTGATGATACCCTTTATACGCATCCAAAAAGCATTTAAAAGGATACCCACATAGGGACTCCACCTTCCAGTCGATTTCCGGTAACAGGTAACAGTCCTGTGGGCAGGCCTTGTTTAGATCCGTAAAATCCACACACATGCGCCAACTTCCGTCATGCTTCTTGACCATGACCGGATTGTACAACCACTCGCGGTAGAATACCTCGCGCATGATGTTTGCATCCACTAGTTTCCGTACTTCCTCCAATATTACTTGGCTGCGCTCAGGCGCCTGGCCGCACTTCTTTTGCTTGATGGGTTGGTACCCTTGGCGGATCTGGAGCTTATGCTATGCTATCGCACGTGGCACACCTGTCATATGCTTTGGATCCCATGCGAATATGTCTAGGTTTGCACTTAAAAGAGAGCACATGGCCCTTTTGCCGCTATCCGAGAGCGCCCCTCCTATGGATACCTCCTTTTCCGGATAGTCAGGGTGAATGGCCACCTTCCAATTGGGAGGTGGTGATCCATCTTTGGGCGGAACAGGTGGAGCCGGTGTTGTCACGGTGTGACACTCGGATGCCGGTACGATTGTGTTGTAAATGGTAACAATTCCCCCCTCCACGGGGAATTTGATCATCCCGTGCGCCGTAGAGGGTACTGCCCGTATAGCCAAAATGCCTGGTCTGCCTATGATTCCATTGTACGGAGAGTGTGAGCGTATCACCATAAAGTTCATCCACGCCGTAGTGGAATGTTCCTCATTCCCAATGGTCACAAGCAAACGTAATTGCCCTATCGGCCAGATAGTGTCTCCACTAAAGCCAGTAAGCGGCGACGTGGCCGGTACTAATTGGCTTCTTATTTCTGGGCATAACTGCACGAAACAGTGTTCATATAGTACCTCTGCTAACGATCCTCCATCCACATACATGCGACGAACATTATGTGTTCCAATACTTATCTCAATAGTGAGAGGCGCATCAATCACATCGCTTGCTGTGATGGGAGGGAATGAGATTTCCCTGCCGCGTGAAAATTTTTGGCCAACTTTCTGCCTCGTGCGGCGCTATCTGGATTGAATCATGTATATGGTCGAAGGTTTGTCCTTTTGGGGATCCTTCTTATCATACTTCTTGTTGTTGTCTTTTCCATCCTTCCAATCCTTAACTAGGTGCTTGAGTTTGCCTAATTTGATCAGCGACTCAATATGCTTCTTGAGCTGGATACACTCCTCCGTGCCGTGGCCTTTGTCATTATGGAACTCGCAGAAGCGACTTCCTTGCCGACGTTCCGGGGGAGTGGTCATTGGGGGAGGCCTTGGAAAGTTCGCCCCTTCTGTCAGCAAGATCTCCCGGTAGGACATCTTTAGGGGGGTGAACTTATCGTCCGACCGTCCCCCTTTGCTTTGTCTCTTATAGTCTGAACCCTTGTTATTGTTCTGATTACCTTGACCGCCCGACTGTCTCCGGGACTGGTCATTTGATCGGTACCCATTTCCTCGGGATGGGTAGGCCGCGGAAACAACTGTTTCTCCCTCTATGAAATTTCTGACCCTTTCCATGAGGTAATCATATCTCTCTGGACGCTTGTCATTGAGGCGCCTGATCAGTTCTCTGTCTGTTATGGCGTGCATGTAGTCAGAGATTTTCAGGAGCTCTGGCATGGTTCTTGTGCGCGTGCACTCATCATTGAAGCGCTCAGTGAAGGCTTCTGTGGACTCCCCCGGCCGTTGCTTGACAGTTGCCAATGAGACCGGATCCCTATTATACTTCTTCCTTTGAGTATAATTGTTCTCAAACGCAGTGCGTAGTTTCGTGAAACTATCAATGCTCCGTGGGGGGAGTGCCTCAAACCAGTCACGGGCGTTTCCAATCAAGGTCGAATTGAACATTTGGCACCATATGGGCATGGGCCATCGCTCAATTATAGCCTGCGTATCAAATATTTTAAGGTGATCCACAGGATCACTGGACCCATCATAAGTCTTGATACACGCCGGCATGCGACGTTTGGTGTCCTCAGAATAGTTCCGTATGCGGAGGGTGAACGGGTCTTCCCTGGGATCTGCCCATGGCCGGGTGAGCCTAGGGTCATCCCATGGTTCATACCATGGACGCGAGAGATCCTCTGCTTCCGCATCTCGATAGTAAGGGCCACCATAATACTCCTCATTGTTTGGTGGTGGAGGGGTGCGCCTAGGCCGGCGGCGCTTAGGCGGATGGTCATCTGAGTCCTCCCCAGACGGATCTGGGGACAGTGGTGGTGCCCCATCCTTTGAATAGGGACCACTTTTTTTAGACGAACCAGGAGCCTTTCTCCCAGTGTTCATTCTGTCCCACACACTCGGGCGGCGTGCGGTTCTGGCTAGCTCTTGATCTGGTCGTTCGGGTGAACCATCCGACTTTTCTCCCTCTCGTGATTGCACTAGTTCCTGCACGAGGCGATCCCCTATGCGTTCAAACACATTCCGGTGTTGAGGAATTTCCTCAAAGGTGCCCTGTTCCTGAGGTCGAGCTCTCCTTTTTCTCTGAATTTGGGAGGAGGTGATTGGTCTGGTGTCACCAAAGTTGAGTCTGGACTGGAGGTTCCTCCCCAGATTCAACCTCGATGCGATCCCCGGGATGATCCTATCGAAGTTCTGCGTGAGAACTCGAGTAAGATCCTCCTCGCTGAGTGGTAGGACCTCTACCTCTTCCTCTACCGATGGTCTGCGCGGCTCCTTGTTAGGAGGGTTGGGCGCACTCCCTGGGTCCGGATTGTCCAGGGTTGAGGTAGGTGGGGGCGTTGTGGAGATCGTGCTCGTCACCCCCAAGGGCTGGAAGCCGCCACGGTTGCCAGGTCCGCCTGCAAGGCGGCTAGGTGATTGGCTGGGGATGAGTATCCCTTCCCCTTGGGACTTCCGGTTTCCAGGATTCATATTCATGGGATTGGCTTGCTGATGCCCCTTCGTCATTGGAATTCGAGATGAGGCTTTGTTCTAGCTTAGTGTTATGGGTCCCACGGATGGCGCCAACTTGTTGATGCAAAAGTTGGTTGATCCTTGCTAGACCCGAATTAGGCTTAATTCGGGTTGGCTGGGCTCCGGCTCCTGCACCAAGTGAATCGTTTGGTTGGGATCCTACACACTAAACAGCACGCGTTAGGCTTACCGTGGGAATGTTTCCCACGATTAGACTCCGGCGTGAGAGTAAGTAATCGATTTAGGGTTTATGTGAGTTTAGAGTATGAATCGTAATACCTTTGTGGAACCCTTGGGGGTTCCTTTTATAGGCAGTGGAACCCTAGTGGGCTGCCACTGATACTTTAGCCCCAAGGAAAGGATAACTATCAGAATTAGAATGATTGTTATCTTCTAATCTTGGTAGTGAATATCCTCCTCCATTTGGGATGAAAATATTCCCAGACAGGATATGATTCTGTCTAATCTTATGTCGGCCGCACCGGGCCGTGGGCCGCACACATGTGCGGTTACTGTTCATCCAAGCCCATAAGCCCGAATGACATTATTCCACCCATCTGTGATGGGCCGGATACGGGTAGTACCCGTGGGCCGGGTTCGTGACCCGGTTGGGGACTATACGTCATCATGGCATGAGCGATACTTCGTAGGATTGGGACATGCTCCTTTTCGACCACCACCTCGGGTTCTTCCTCAATTGCATCCTCCGTAGGAGCAATTGGTTGAGGAGTCGGTTCCTTAAGTGTCTTACCACTACGTGTGGTGATCACTTTCATCTCTCCCTTAGGGTTCGATATGGTGTACTAGGAAGACTACTCGAAGATGGTTTGCACATAATAGCCTCAAACATAGATGAAATTTTGTCCTCAAACATGGATTGCCTCTTCTCGGCCTTAATCATCTCTTGTTTTATTTCATGTTGCCCTTGTTCCATTTTTTGTTGGTTTTGTTGTAACCTAGTTACATTCCCCTCCATTTTGTTTGTATGGATTTTAAGCTCATTTGCTAACTCGTTTTTCAACTCCTTTTTCAAGTCGTTCTTAAACTCAGATCTTAGGCTAATGATTTCTCTTTGAGTGTTTTCAAACCTAGCATCGTTTCCATTAGCGTATTCAACAAATTCATTTGGAAGATCTTTCAAAGTTTGAAAACCTTTGTTGTTGTTCTGAAAATCATTATTTCGATTTTTGTTTGAAACTTGATTATTAGCCCCTTGATTCCCATAGTTCCTTTGTAATTGTTTTTGAAACCAACTTGATTGTTTCGATAGTTGTTTTTAGCATTTTGATTAGGAGCAAAACCCGATGGAGTCAATTGATTGGTGCGGGTAACTTGACCGTTTTGGTTGTAAGTTCTCGTGGCCGCGTAGGCACTCGAAGTGTTACCACCGTTGGTAATGCACTCGGAGAAATCATGACCTCCACCACAATACATACATGAAACCTCAACCGCTTTAGCCGTAGCGGGAGCACTTTGTTCTCCAACTTTGAATTTAAATAAAAGTCCTTTAAGCTTATCAAAGATTTTTTTTTCCAAGTTCGCCTCAATTTGGCAAGCATCGATGGTATTAGACAAAGAAGGTGAAGCCGAAGACGAAGCCTTACGAACACTCGATGTGTTACGAGGACTATACACCTTAGATCTATTCTCAATTACCACCCGCGACGGCATTTAGATAATCCCTTTCATGATCATTAAGTCCATTGTAAAACGTGTCAATTTGATGCAAGTCGGAAAAACCGTGATGAGGACACTCATGTAACATTTCCTTAAACCTATTCCAAGCCGTTGAAAAACTCTCATTAAATTCTTGTGAAAATTTTGAAATCTCGTTTTTCAAATGCGTAGTCTTAGAGGGCGGGAAAAATTGTTTCACAAACTTAGAAACGAGATCCTTCCACGTTAATATAGAATTGGGTGGCTCTTTCTCTAACCAAATTTTAGCGGGCCCCACTAAGGAATACGGAAAAAGCATCATCTTAATCGAGTCATTAGCAACATCCTTAAATTTGCAAGTGGCGGTAAGACGACTGAATTGGCAGATATGGTTGTGCGGGTTGTCCTTTTCATCACCACGGAATTTATCGTTTTGGATCATCGACAACAAACCCGTTTTCACTTCAAAATTCTTTGCAAGGATAGCGAGATTTACAATAGCCTCTCCATAACCCTTGTGGGTGCTTGAAGTAACTCCATCATAGTTCGATTCGCCATGGTTGGTTCTTTTCTTACGATAGGTTCGTCAATAGGAGACTCCTCACTAGAAAGATTAGGAGTAGGTGTTGACTCCTTTCGGTTTTTTCGTTTACGTGCACGTCTTGCTTGGTTGCGGGTTTGTATAAACGTCACGTACAACGAGGGGATGAGCAAAGAAGATTCTTTTTGGTGTTTTGTATTTTTCCAATTTTTTGTGGTTTTTGATTGTTTTTACTTTTTTTGGATTTTTGTGATTGGATTAAGTAGACAAAAAATCTACAAATCTCCTCCTTAATCAAATCTCTTGATTAAAGAAGCCTCAAGGAATGAAAACGATCACGTGAAGTGAACGCCTTCAATGACTTTAGAACGTTGGTGGAACACCAAAACGTTCAAGAGGGTTTAATCAATTGAAACCAAGAAAATATATATGATACTTAGTAATACTTTGGGCGGCAAAACCCTCGATTAGCTTTCAATCTCAAAATACTCACAAGCAAGCAGGGAAACGAGGCGGCGCGAAGCACTTAAGAGCCTTTTTCCTTAGGATATATTTTATAATACCCACCTTATACCCACCTTATAGTTTGTATTTTTCAAAATCGAGCTTCACGAAAGTATTTATCTATTTTTGCCTTTGATTTCTTGTTTGAGATTCGGATACAATGATTGAGTAATGACCTCCCAATCAAGGTTGTGTTTTCACACTTTTGGAGTACTTGTGAATTTATTGTTCTACGTATACAATATATTAATAGTATTCACACAAAAAACGAAAACCGATAATACGTATTAGTAGAGTGCTACTAATACAAATAGATATTACGGCTATATATAAAAACAACAATTGCCAAATCAAAACGCAACACGCCTCCCCGGCAGCGGCGCCAAAATGATAGTGGTAGTAATACGTCTTTTAGGAAAAAGAGCGTAATTAGGGCAAGTATAAACAAGTGGTTTAGGAAAACCACTAGTTATGACCCAAACTGGGGATCGTTCTCAAGGAGGCTTGTGTGTTGTATAGAGAGATGATTAACTTTGTGATTATAATTTATGAGGAAAGAAAACAGAAATAAGATAAGAAGAGAATGATGGTTACGATTGTGGATTAAACTAAGACGATTAGTCGTACACGTAAAACCGTAAAAAGTGACAAAATTAAAAATCTACCCTAAAAATTCCTAGAAAATTTCAATAAATCCTAAATAATGTAATTAGAGTTTATAAAAAATCAAAAATCACTCAAACCTTTTATTTAATTAAATAACAATTTTTAAAGCTAATTAAATCCCAAAAAATCAATTTAATTAACAAAATCCCAAAATGAGATTTTTTTCAATTGTAAACCTCTAAAATGACTTAACTAAATTTAAAACTATTTTTGAAAATTTTAAAGTTAATAAAAACTATTTAAACTTAAAATAATTCTAAAAATTAATCTAATGACAATAAAAATACTATAAAAATTGTAAAATTCCTAACTTAATGTATTAACCTAAGAAAAATATAAAAACTTGAAAAATATAAATTTTAATTTTTAATAATTAAATAATAATAAAATAATATTAAAAATCTAAAATTTATAAAAAATTCGAAAAAGTTGCAAACTAGATTATTTTAACCTAATAAACACAGAAATGAAGTTGAAATTACAAAAATACCCCTATTTGGCCTAGAAATGGGCTAAAAGACAAAATAGTCCCTTAATGGGCTTAATTTGGGCCCAATAAGAAAAAGTCAACCAAATAAGCCCAAAACTTCCAGTCTGACTCAAAATTTTATTTTAAAAACAAAACTCTGAAGGCCCAAAAGCTAAAAATGTGTTTAAGCTAGCTTATTTCAAAGCAGCTTATTCTTAATGGGCTTTTTGGCCCATTAAGCTATAAGCTGATCCCATAAGCTCAAATTAGACACACAAGCTTCTTTTGAGTTACTTAAGAGATTTGTAAAAAGAAAATTGGAAAAATCACAAGGAATAAGCCTGAATAATCAATAAGCTATCTTCACAAAACAACAAAATAGTCGTTTTCGAGTTCTAGGCCACCCCAAGAGCTGATTCAACTTTCAAAAGCTTTTAAATGACTTAACTAAGCTTAATCAACAAAAAGTTTTTCAATAAGCACACTCAATAAGCTGGAATAAGCAGATAAGCACTTAATTTAAAGTCAAATTTATGAGTTTTCTAGCAAAAAGTCAAAGCCAAGGTCTGATAAGCTCCAGTTCAAATAAATGGGTCAAATGAGGAAGACTGATCACAAAAAATAAGTTGTTGCAAGTCTGGATAAGCCAATATGGCTTATTAATAAGCTGAATGACAAATTACACTAGCAGGAGCTAGTTTTGGGTGTTGAGCTGTGGGAACTTTTCCCACTGCTTGACTTAATTGACTATTTGTCTTATATGACTTTTTTGTGGATTCAAGTTTCACAAAGGCACCCAAATGATCAGTTAATCATAAGGAGTCAATAGCAATCACAAAAACACAATCACAATCAGCCAACTAGCACAGTTAATTCAAAAGATCCACAGACCTCACACAGACATGAACAATAAGCAGATTTCACTCAATAAGCAGTTTTAGCAAAAATCAGCCAGCCAAATTGCACCAAATGCAGACACAAGCTAAAATAAATTCAAATAAACAGATTCAAACTGGTTTCATGCAATGGTTCAAGGTCTAGATCAAGATTCAAGCACCAAAAAGTTACTGATGAACTAAGAACATGTAGTCATGAACACTTGCTGATATAGTTGACCACACAGCCAAATTCAAACACTCAAATCTCTTAGATAGGTTATGTTGAGTATGATTTATCACTTTTTATCCTAAGTCTAAGCCTAGAACTAGGTGTGCACCAAATCACAAGTCAAAATATCACTTAATCTAGATTTTATGAGCAAATGTTTGATTTAGGTGTTCAAAAGCATATAACTTGCAGATATTCACTCAATAACACTTCTTAAACAAGAACAAGCAAAACACAATAGCAAACACTTAACCAATATATCTACAACTTCAATATGCAGTTAACCCAAACACCCCTTAATTAATTCAAAACAAGATTTTCAAATCAAAAGTAGGAATTAAGTTAGCACATGCATACATAAGCATCAAAACATCAAACATGAACAAATTCAACAAGATTTGGAGCCCAAGAACAACACATACAATAGAAGAACACAAATATCACAAATATCCAATTTTTCAACAGATTTTGAGATTAAGTGTTCAAACCTCATGGATGTACATCCACATCCACGTATGTTTGAGCTTATGTGCTAGCAAGAACAAGCACAAGCTTCTAATATCAAGCTGCTAAGATGGAGCAAAGTTAGAAGCACAATTATCAAAAACAGAAAAAGAGGAAAACTTGATTAATGCAACCTTTGTTTCCCACACTTGATTATCCCCAAGTTATAAGCCTCACAACACCTTGATATCACAATATCAGGGTGCTATGATCAACTTATAGCCCAAAAATTCCAAGGTTTGAACAAGACTTAGCAAATTATCAAGATTTAAGGAAAATATGCAAACTTTTGCACACTCCTTTGAAAACAAGTTTTTGGATTCAAGATTAGTTAACAAACAACAATAACAAGCAGATATAAGATTGGCACTTGGACTTTTCTTCACAAAATTCAAGCACACTTCATTAAAATGAATATGAGATTTATAGAAATGTGAACTAGGAAAAATTCAAGAGCAAGAACTAAACTAATAAGCCTAGTGCCTTTTATAGGCTTACAATGTGTTCTAGGAAAGCTAAAAACAAAAACCATAATGCAGTAGAATCCCCAATTTTCCCTTTGCAGAATTTGAAGTTTTGAGCATCATGTGACTTCATCTTGGCGTTTTGTTGTAGCTGGCAAGGTGTAATTTCATCCAAGGGTCCAAAACAAGCTTAAGGAGTAAGCTGGAATATGGTGTGTTGATTTTCTGGCAACTTTTGGCTTTTTCCCCAAAACCGTGTGAGGAGGGTTTAACATGTGACTCATGTGGTGATGTGGCATAGGGTTTAAGGGTGGGGATGTGTTTAGTGTCACCTTAATTGTAATTCTGGAAGTGATTAAGTGCTAATTGCAAAGATTTAAGGAGAACCTAATTTTGCTAAGAACACCAAGAACATGGTGTTTAATCTATTTTGGTTTTTAAATAGGTGTTAGGCGCCACTTTTATAAACTAATCATGGATTAGTTTAGTTAGTTGTGGTGGGAAATGAGGTGGCACCAGGGAGAGTGGTGATTGGTTGGTTTTGGTGAGTGGGGTACGTGTCACATGGTGAGAGGTCTATGTAACTTTCCTTGTCGGCCAAAAATAACCCCCATCTCTTATACTTCTTTCATTTCCAGTTTAAACCCTTTAAACCTGATTTACTTTGTAATTAAAGTTTTCATTTTCACACTTTGGCCACAAATACTTTTCCAAAGTATTTTCAGGGGTATTTCTTGCCATTTGTTGATTCTTGAAGGGCTGTTTGGCATTTTCTTCACTGATAATGGTCTTGACTTGTATGATTGACATTTTGTAGGACTAAAATTAACAAGTCATCATTTTTGAGGGACCATTCTTGCCAAGTCTTCAAAGTCAAGGGTCCTTTTGGTAATTTGACATTTTTAAAGGACCAAACTTGTAATTTCTTGTAACTTGAAGGCCTTCATGGTATGTTTGACTTTGAGGAGGACTAATATTGACAATTTAGTTTTGTTGAGGGACTAAATTTGCCAATTCTTCAAAGTGGAGGGCCCTTTTTGTAATATTGACAATCTTTAGGGACCAATCTTGTAATTATGAAGATACAAGGGTTTAAAGTGTCAATTCTTCAATATTTGAGGACCCTTCTTGCATAATCTTCAAATCTTCAAGGGTTTCTCTTGGAAAATCTTCATTAGGGCTTGGTTCATTGTGCGGCTTCGTTTCCCGTGTTCGTTTTTGCATGATTCTTGTGATCTTTTGTCATTTTCTCAATATTCGTACCTAAAATACACAAGTAACAAACACAAACATATATTTGGCCATTTTCATGATATTTAATGCATTTAAAGCCCTTTTTGGACGATGAGACTATGTATAAAAGCAGTCTCATCACAATCTAAATTACCCTCATGATCTATGATGTGCCTTTATTAGCTCTTTTGAGATTTGGTTGATGAACCATTGTAGTTATGTTGTTCGTGCATGTAGTATTCATGAGGTGTCTTGATAAAGAATCCTTCTTTTGTCTTGATATGTATACTTATCATTTTTCTTTCTTATGTGATGATGGAAGAAGGAGTAATGGAATCATATTTATCTCATTAGTGGATACCCACGTGACTAAGTGTCTTGAAATATGTCGCCAAAACAAACGGTTGCTACTGTGAACACTATGATCGAACAAGTTGTTGCTAGAGCACATGAAGCTGATCGTGCTGCAAGGAATCAAGATGCTGGAATTAGTTGTGTGGGAGATAATGGCGCTGTAGTTGATGCTGCTGAGAATAATTTTGATGCTGCTGAGAATAATGTTGATGCTGATGAGAATAATGATGATGCTGCTGAGAATAATGATGATGCTGCTGAGAATAATGATGATGTTGCTGAGAATAATGTTGATGTTGCTAAGAATAATGATTATGCTGCTGAGAATAATGATGATGCTGCTGATCTAGATGATAGTGTTGCTGCTGTTCTCCAAGTTCAAGAGAATGTACTTATGTTAGTTTTTGGAAGTGTGGTTCTACGCAGCTTTGTGGTATTAGTGGTGCATTAGTGTTGGGTCCACTAGATGTGGATCTTGCAGCCTGTTAGGAACGGTGAACGACTTCTGTAATCACAAGTCTATTCACAAAGAGACTCTAGATAAATCACACAATATAAGTGCGGAATACAAATATTATGAACAAGAAGAACAAAATAACTATAACGACTTGATTCTTTACTAAGGATTTCTAATATTAATATAAACTAGAATAATGTTTGATGAAGGTGTGTTGAACCCTTCTGCCTAAGGTTCCTTTTATACTACAAAGAAACCAATACATCATTAAACCAAAACGTGTAAAACTGATATGCATATCCTTTCCTAACATATCTCATGCATATCCTAACAGAATACTCTTTAATAATAAAGTTTGACTTTCTATAAGACCAGGAGCACGTGTTGCTCCTACTACTACTAGGACCAGGAGGAACTACATACCTCCGAGTCTACCTATTACAAATAACTATTCCAAAGGTCCTAACAATCCTCCCCTAAACTTGAATTTGACCTGTTGAGTTCAAGTTTCCTGGTAAATCATGCAAAACAGCTTGAGGATTGGAACATCAAATGAAACAACAGCATCATAACCATCAGCATAAAGTACATAAGGACTGTTGCAACAAAGAACACCTAGAAGCTTCTTGAAAGCTTGAAACAAATCTGCATCCTGTTGAATCTTTACAGCAACATGAGCAGATTTTATGATCCTTTACCAAGTAGCTGCTGGCTCGTGGGCTAGCCAGTCTTTATGGTGGAATAAGCATCACCCTAGGAGATCAGAACCCAACCCAACTCTTAGAACGTGAATCAATGGTGAGTGGGGTACCCTGATGATTTTAGGCAAACCATCACAGCCGTCAACGGATTTGATATGTCTTTACCAGAAGCCGTACCCTTCTGGACTCGCCAACTCTTAGCAATTAAGCATCGGTGAGCTGAAAACCCTATAGCTTTGAGAAAGCTATTATAGCTATCAACGGATTTGATAAGATCTTTACCAAGAGCCGTACCCCCTTGGATTAGACACTTTTCAGTCTAGGACCATGGCAAGTGAAAACCATCCAGTTTTAGGTAACCTGGCAACCATCAACGGATTTGACTATCACACTAGAGCCATACCCTCATGGTGAATCAACTCTTTCTTATCTTGAGACATGGTGAGTTGAGCACCATTTGTTGTGTGGACCAGGTCCAACACTAGAAGTAACACAAAACAACCCAAGTGCAAAAGAGTCAAATGAAAACCAATTTATGATGGAAAAGTATAAGAAGATATTATATTTTGTACGAGTGTGAAATCCATCATATGTTTAAAGTATAAGCAGATATTATATAAAAAGTATTTTTTTATTTTTATTTTTTTCCCATTTTTTAAACTATAATGCAAGTCACCAAGCACTATACATGTTGGTGAAAAGAATGTTAGTATAATCACAAAAACAGAAAAACATACTGATCACATACCAGACGCTGCAATCTTGTTAGATTGCAACCGGGCTTGGATCCCTTCCACCAAAGTAGTAGCCATGGAAGACTCATTCCCTGAAGGGGTATTGGAGATCTGCAAATGACATTCCAGCATGGCCTCCAGAGTAGCAATCGTCAAAGGATATTCCATATCTGTAAGCATGAACACTATGGCACCAGACTCTAACTCCAATATATGAACCCCACAACTAGCATAAAGCTTCCATCTCTTGATCACCCAGCGAGGCTGATCTCTCCAGACACCAGAATGAGGAGCATCAGGAGGAGAATCAAGCATCATCTTCAAGTCACCCCACATTGTCAACCCAGGCCAGTTGGCCACCTCACTCGGAGAGGCAGGAATACCAGCATCCACAAACCCATACAACGACATAAGATCCCGACGATTCGCCCATGTCAAAACACTTTGCAAGCCCGAGACATAACGAACATAACCATCACTGGTTGAAATCCTATGTGTGGATGTACCAGTAGCAATCGGGGATGGCTTAACCGACCAAGCAACAATATAACCCTTACCCATTGGCAACTCTGTCTCACTATCCGAAGCCGCATCAATTAGGTTTTCAGGAGCACGCTTCTCAAAAGGAACAGACTTACCACGTCTAGCCTTCTTCTTTTGAATGGAACGACGAGGTGCAGGAACACCAAAAGAAGATTCCACCTTTACCTTCCCAGTAGCAGTAGTATCAGCATGAGTAGAATCAAAACCTTGACCAACCAAAGGATCAAAGTCTGCTGCACCAGTAGAAAGGGTAGGGTGTGGTTCAGTCACCGGTGGTGAGGATTGCTCTACAGCAGGAGTAGCAGGGGTGGTAGTAGTAGCATTGGTAGTGGTGGTAGGAACCGAAGATGAAGTAGGATGAACAACCGAAGGTGTGGTTGTAGGACCATCAGTAGAAGTAGCAGCAACAGATGGAACACCAGTAGAAACAGGAGGAACACCAGATGAAGAACCATGAGCAACAGCAGGTTGAGAAGTGGGAACCACTCTTGGAGGAGGGCGATAGATGAAGCGTTCAGGAACCGGTGTGTTTTGACGCTTGATCATCTTTTGGTATAGATCTGTAAGCTCGTCAAAAGACAATCCCCTAACCCGTTCCCAAGTCAATCCAACATTAAAATAAGCAGCCGACTGATATTTGACATACCGCTGCATTAACTTCCTCTCCTTGGTTCTTGACAGAGGTGTGTTACGACGCTTTTCACGGAGTTGAGCAGCAAGAGACAATTGTTGTTTACGCATTAAGGCCATCGCCTGTGG
Source organism: Glebionis coronaria (assembly GCA_025667525.1). Classification (NCBI taxonomy): domain Eukaryota; kingdom Viridiplantae; phylum Streptophyta; class Magnoliopsida; order Asterales; family Asteraceae; genus Glebionis; species Glebionis coronaria. Next base: position 559,736 of record JANFOE010000440.1, on the reverse strand, counting down.
TATACAATTATTTTCATTCACATCAGCGCCCAAAAGATCAGTAAACTGCGAGTAATCAGATGTAAGTATAGTAAGCACCCGCATCCAATCATTATCATCCCAATGCATGGCATCATGCCTCAACTGTTCACGCCTCTGCTGTTGAAGAGCTTCATCCTCATCCCTAGCTGCTTGATCAATCTCTGCTTGTAATCGCTGTGCAGCCTCCTCCCCTAACCGTTCCTCCTCAACTTGTCTGCGAGTACGCTTCCGTAGAGGTGAGGGTGCATCAGTCATAGGGGCTTTCCCCTTAGGATCATGAGACGGCCCAGCAGATGGACCAGCAGAAGTACCAGCAGAAGAACCAGTAATATCCTCCATGGGTCTAGGACTAGCAGCAGCAGTAGGGATGCTTGATGGACTAGGAGGAACAGGCAAATCAGCATACGACTTATCAGCAAAAGCAGCCTTTGCCAACAAAGTTAACCCATCCTCCTTAATATCCTCAATATCCTCATCAGTATCAGAAAGAACAACATTCTTCTTTCGCCTCCTCTGCTGCGTCTCCAAAGCCTTAATCATGTCTGCCATTGGAAGGACAAATTCCCGAGTAAGCTTGCGATGTTGATTCAGATCAGTCTCCAAAGAAACAATTCGTGCATAACACCTGTACATGAGATCAAGCAAAGAAGTTAGTGAAGCAGGTTCCTCCGCTTCCCCACAAAGAGGACTTGGATCAGGAAAAGCATCATTAGAACCAGAAGCAATAAAGAGGTCAGCATTATGAGCACGAGAACTAGACGGCTTCTCAGCAGAATGTGGTGCTGGACTAGAAGGGGGAGTATCCACAAATAGGGACTTATGTGGCAGAGCAGAGGGGTCAGCCTTGGAAGTAGATGGCATTTCAACCACCACATCCTTAGCTGGCTCCTCCACCACCACATGAGGCTCACCACTAGCAGGATGCTCCTCCTCCATAGGATCATCCCCTAATGGAAGTTCCTCCTCGGCTTCAGCAGCCAGAGGAATAAGATTAGGAGGACCTTGGGCAAGGCCCAGCATAACATCAGTAAGAGGCCTCCAAGCTCCCTTAAAACCAAGTGCCATATTTGAATATAATTTAGAACTAAGCTTGGGGGTCTCATACTCCTCCCTATCTCTAGGTATGCACATAATAATCTGCTGCAAGAACCTAGGGTACATTAAAAACTTCTTCCTAGATCCAGTACTACTAAGATTGCAAACCATCCCATCAAACAAGTAGCGAGAAAAATTAAACACAGGACCCTGTGCTATGCAAATCAAACCAGTAGCCAAAGGAATAGGAAATGCATCCCAACTCCCAGACTTTGGGCTTAAGCAATGAATCAAAAAGTGCACTAGAAGCTTCCATTGGGGGGTAAACCTATTTTTCTGGAAGTTAAACTTCCCCCCATGATTATAACCAAGATCAGCCATCCCATCCAATATCTCAGAATTGGGGATGGAGACAACACCACCTTCATCCTGAAGATGAAGAGCAGACATAATAGAAGCTTCAGACACCACATAAGAACGTCCATCTATGGTAGCATAGAGTTCAAGTGGGCGTCCAAAAACATTCACAAGGTGGGCAGTGGCCCAAAACTGGCGAGTAACATTATCATAGACAGTCGGGCAAACCGTAAAAGCATACCTAAGGTTAGAAGCCTCAATAAATTCGATGATGTCTGTGAACTCGTCGCGTTTAGGACCATCTCCAAGATATGCCACCTTATTATGATCGGGTTTGTAAAGTAGAGCAACCATGGATAATGATTGGAAGTGATGGAAGATGATTGATTGAAGATTGAAAGAGTAGGAGCGTATGTGTGTTATGGGTGGGATGAATGAGTCAAGTGTGGGATTTAACCATAAATAATGGTCTTGTAACTTTTCATTGACCCCTAATAATGTGGGTTTCCCTTTCAAAATAAGCAGTTAATGAAAAAGTAACCACTTGCCCCTTTTACCTTTATTTGCAAATCCTAGTTACCAAAGTTAAATAATAGGATATATACCAGAAGTAACTTGCGTTGACTAAAAGTCAAAACGCGTAAGGGTCAACACTAGAAGCACAATGTGGTCAATGAAAGTCAACGAAGTGAACAGTGACCCAAACCAAGACTAGAAGCCAACCATCAATAACATTGAAGGATTTGTACCCACTAGAAGCTGAAAACTACCAACATAAGTGACCAAAATCCTCCACTAGAAGTAGCACACACCGCAAATACCCATGAAATATGTTGTTAGAAACTACCAATATGTTAGTCTGTGCAAGTAAATATGTACACTAAGCCTCCCCATAGGCTTAACCTCCCCTCAATCCTAGTTATCAAGGATTGACCATTCCAATGTGAACCACCAAGTAGTTGAACCGAGGACCATCAAAGGCTTTAGTCAATAAATCAGCAACATTATCATCCGTATGAACCTTAAGAACCTGTATCAACTTCTTCTCATTAGCATCCCTTATAAAGTGGTGCCTAATCTCAATATGTTTTGTACGTTGATGAAAAACAGGATTCTTCACAATGCAGATAGTGCTTTGATTGTCAATGAAAATATTGGTGTTCATAAAGTTGAACCCATAATCCATCATCTGATTTTGTATCCACAACAACTAGCAGCAGCTACGTATTCAGCTTCTGTTGAAGAAGTAGCTACTATCGTCTGTTTCTTACATTGCCATGAGATAAGTCTTCGACCCAAAAACTGACAACCACCAGTAGTAGACTTTCTGTCATTATTAGCACCTGCATAGTCACTATCACTATAGGCTTCAAGAACAAAAGGTGATTCTCTAGGATACCACAAGCCTAGCTTGGGTTGAGCCTTGATGTACTTGAAAATTTTATTAACTGCATTCAAGTTAGAAATAGTTGGAGCCACCTGATGTCTAGAACAAGCACTTACTGCAAACATAATATCTGGACGTGATGCAGTCAAATACATGAGTGAGCCAATCAGTGACCTGTACATGTGAACATTTACTGGAGGATCTGGCTCATTCTTGAGTTTGACTTTAGTTACTTCATAAGGTGTTGTTGCTGGTCTAAGAGGTTCCATATCAAACTTTTGAAGGATCTCATGAACATATTTGTCTTGACTTATGAAGATTCCATCCGACTGTTGCTTAACTTGAAGACCAAGGAAAAATCTAAGCTCTCCCATAGCACTCATCTGAAATTCGCCCTTCATCTGTTGTTCAAACTCATCACACCATTCCTTCTTAGTAGAACCAAAGATAATATCGTCCGCATAAACTTGAACTAGGATAATGTCCTTGGTATTCCTCTTAAGAAATAGTGTTTTGTCAATCGTGCCTCTTCTATAGCTATGTTTCAACAAGAAAGTGGAAAGACGCTCATACCAAGCTCTAGGAGCCTGATGAAGTCCATATAGAGCTTTGACCACCTTGTAAACTTTCTTGGGATGAAGTGGATCCACAAAGCCCTTAGGTTGAGTGACATAAACTTCCTCATCAATTTTGCCATAGAGAAATGCACTCTTGACATCCATCTGAAAACCGTAAAGCCAACATAAGAAGCAAAAGCCAAAAATAGACGAATGGCCTCAATCCTAGCAACAGGAGCAAAAACTTTAGTATAGTCAATGCCTTCAAGTTGTGTGTGACCTTGTGTAACCAACCTAGCCTTATTTCTCACCACAATACCCCTTGAATCTTTCTTGTTTTTGAGAATCCATTTGGTACCAATTGCTGTCTTTCCATCTGGCAAGTCCACTAGGTTCCAAACATTCTGAAACAAGAACTGCTGCATCTCCTCCTGCATAGCCTCCACCCAACTTTGATCCTCAAGAGCATGAGAGACTGATCTAGGTTCCACCTGTAAAAAAAAACAAGCAAACAAGCAGTGTTGAAAGTCCGTATGATTATTACTGATATGAGCTAAAACTCATATCAATTTATCAACAAATAACCCTAAAACATGAAGCAAAATACCAATTTATCTTGTAAAAACAGTATTATGTGGTATGTTTGTGTTTGTGTACACTTGTGTAGGTAAAAGGATGCATTTTCAAACAAACAAGAAATAATCAAGCTAATTTGATGAAAAAGACAAAGAAGGATCAAAAGTGACAAGACTTTGAAAGTACAAGGACCTATCTTGACAATCTGCCAAAGATGAAGGACCAAAGTGTAAATATTGTAAAAGTCAAGATCATAGTCAAATTTGGTCAACTCTCAAGTCAACTCAGTCAAAGGACCAATTTTGTTCAAGAATGAAGTTTGAAGGACTAAATATGCCAAAGAAATGAAGTTACAAGCTCAAAAAGAAAATCTGCCAAAGTTCAAGGGTCAATTCTGCCTATTTTGGAAAGTTATACTAGTGTGATCCGTGTTTATGATTTTGGACCAATGAGAAGCTAGCAAAAAGAAGCCATGGATTGCCACATAACAGCATTTATTACCCACTAGGCGTCGCCTTCATTAATTAACAAATCCCAACAGTGCAATCCGTGTGCACAATTTTCAACCAATAACCACGTGACACGTAGCTTCTTCTTCATCAAAATAATTTGCCAGGATCGGGTTGAAGCTAGAGTGGATTTCATGGAATGCTATAAACATCAAACCTGCTTATTTTTTAGAGACGAATCCATTGGTCATAACCAATTAACCTGAAATCAACTCAATGTTAAATCCCCAATTCATGTTCATAACCTGGAAATTCAATTGACTCCAATTGGACACGTGGAGACCTGGGATTGGTCCCAACACGTCACCAACCCCAACTGATCTTCTTCCCAAGTCTATAAATAGCATGTCTAGGCTTCATTTCTTGTTGTGTAGTTGTAAGTGTGAAAACACACACATTTACTTTTCCTTTCGTCATTTCTCCTTTTTAGCTAAACTACTCAAGAGTTTGACACACTCTTGAGTTAGTTAGTTAGTTAGTAACCTTTTAACAGCCTTGTAACCAATTCTTCATTAATAAAATTCAAATTCTACTTTTCCCGCCAAATCTTCTTTACCTTCTACACTGTTCATCTCATAATCCCATTGTTACTCTTGTTGCTGAATTGAGTTTGTTATGATCAAATCTTAATCATAACTGATTTTGAGAGAAGATTGTAGCTGTTTGATTGATTTCGGTCCAAGTTCATAGCATTTGTGATGAATTCAAGCCATTATGATGATTCTTGTTGATGTGTAGCTGTTTTGTTGATTGTAGATAGTTGAATCTAGTGCTAAGGTGGTGGTTAGCACTAGACTAGAGAGTTCAACACTCCTCTACTGCTCAAAGGATACTTCACAAGGTGCAAAAGCTTCTTGTTTTGGTTCCACTTAATGGTCAAAATGCATGCTTAATTCCTAGCTTAAATCTTTGTTAAATGCATGATAAAACTTGTTTAGACTGATCTTAACTTGATTCTAGTTAGTTTGTAGCTTAAGTGTATCCTTTCTTCTTAATGATTTGATATGTGTTCTTGTTGATAGCCTTATTCAGTCACTATTAGCTTTGCTATTCTAACTGAGTTCTAGTAGCTTTCAATACTTGCATTTAACTCTCATACATCCCATTTTTATCACTGAGTTTAGTTTGTAAAAGGTTTTTACTCAACTTTGACTGGTGCTTAAAAAGTCTTCACAAATTTTCATCAAGATCAGTTTAAGTAGTGTTTGGTATTACTTGGTGTTTGATAATCAAGTGAATGAAATTGCTTAATCTTGTTCCATTTCCAGTCACATAGTCATTACTAAGTGTTTTAAGTCTTTTTCAAGTCAAGTCTAAGGTCAAAAAGGCAAATGGCCATATAAAAAGTTTGGGTCATTGTTCAATCAATCTTATTCAGAAAAGTTGTCAAATTCATTTGGCTTGCATTTATTTGATTCTTGATGAAATTCTACCAAACCAGTTCTCATTTGTAGGTCATATTATGAAGTTTCATATTCCATAAGCTTTTTGTACAGTTTTCATTAATCAAGTAGAAATAAGCAAAATTATAAACACATAAGCAAATGGAAGTTTCTGTAAATTGAAAACTGCTTTTTCATATCTCTTAATTCTTTTCATAAACTTGTCAATTTTCTTTTACAAAATCAATTAGTTAGTGTTGGTGGTTGATTTTTGAGATTTTCAGCTTTTTGAAAAAAAACTTGGTCAACGCTTGGTCAACATAAGCCAATTTCAGCTTAATTCAATTTTCAAGCTTATTTCTTGATGATTTTTGATAAGACTTGATTTTCAATTCATGTTTCGAGCTCATTAATCAGTTTCAGTACAAAAATCCAGTTGTGCATGTCTAGATTCTTGTAAAGCTTATTTTGTGCTTATTGGAAAGTGCTTATCAGCTTATAAGTCATTTTTAGCAAATTTCCTCTTACAGGTCTAGCTTATTTGTGATTTTAAGCATTTTGCAATTGGTTTGATTGATTTTGGTTGAGAAATAAGCTCAAACGAGCTTATTTGTGTTTAGAACCCGTTTTTGCTTAAATATTTTCAATAATTGCACTTTAGTCCCTCTTGTATTAAAATGGTTTTAAACCTGGCTAAACTTGATATTTTTTAGGGTTTTCTATAATAAGGTCCTTTAAGTTTGGAATTTGTTAAAAATCAGTTACTAGTTTTGGAATTTGTTAAGAATTTGTTAGTAGTTTGCATAGTTTTCACTTTTAATCCTCATAGTTAACTGTTTAGTCATTTTCAGTCCTTATACTTGTTAGTTTTACATTTTGAGCATTTATATTTTCATAGAATTTACATTTCCAGTCCTTTTAGTTGTAAAATTTACATTTTGAATTTTACTTGAATAAAAACTTGGTATTTGCACGATGTTTTACATATAAGTAGATAATATTTTTCAGTTTTGCAAGGCATTGTTTGAATTAGCAAATAGAATATCAAAAAAATATTAACAACCAAAAACAGTTAAAAACCCGATATTGTTAGGACTTTCAATTAGCAAGAACTGAGAAAAACGAACTGCATTATATACAATTTCAAATGGCGCCTCTGCCGGTTCTTTGACTTTACGAGAGACTATCGATTGACGGTTTTCATTGGCTTTTGGGATCCGTTCACCTTGTGAACGTTATTTTTACGTATCATAAATAAAAAACAAATAAAAAAATCAAAAATATAAAAGTATATAAAAACTAAAAAATTAACAAAACAATTCTTTTCCTAAAGAATTGACCAAACAAATTAAAAAATCCAAAAAGCAATCTTTTTCCTAAGAGATTGCACCCAAAAATATATATTATTGGATTCTCTCGGTTTTTATGTACATATAGTATTTTCTCTTAAAAACTCATAAATACAAAAATATTTTCCATATATTATTATAAGTAAATACGTATACGTATAAGAACAACCAATCTACATATTCTCCATAAGTATTGCAAAGGCAATACACCGTGTTGAGGGGCGTTCCGGTCCTTGACACGTGTATCGATCAAACAAAATAAAGCAAGAATAGATAAATACTCTCAATAAGCAACAATTCGAACAATACGAACATTTAAGTGAATAGAAAGGCGATGTGCTATAAAATGCCATCTAAGGGTCAATAGGTACTTAAGTGCTTCACGCCACCTAACCCCCCGTTCACTTGTGAGTATTCTAAGAAGGAAGGCTTCATTGGGGGTCTTGCACCCAAGTAGTACATACATATATTGTTATTTTCTTGTGGATATTTAATATTGAAACTCGAAGAGGATAATCCCTTTCTCTTCAAAGTCACACGAGAGCTTTTCTCTCATTGCTCGTATTGAGTTGCATGCTCACTCGCGGGCGTGCACGAATACCGATTGGTGTACAACCTCTTCCTCTGAAAAGGAAGAAAAAGAGAAAGAGTAAGACCACCACCGTCCATCAAGCCGATCACGAGAATCGTGCTTTGACTCCTCCACCACAAGAAGCCATGGCTGTTGATAATCGTTCTTTGATGGAACGTATGCAAACCAATGTTCATGGATATGCTAGTGCTATTAGGATTCCCGACATTCCCGCAAATACATTTGAGCTAAAAACGTCTATGATTACTATGGTTTCATAATCACCTTTGTATGGTAACAAGAATGATGATCCTCATGATCACCTTAAGAGATTCCTTTCTCTTTGCAATACCATTAAGCACAATGGAGTTCCACATGATGCTATTAAATTGATGTTAGTGTCATTTTCACTTGAGGGACAAGCTAAGCATTGGTTAGACACCCAACCACCCGATAGTATCACCACATGGGATGGTTTCACCACTAAGTTTTTGAACAAGTTCTTTCCTCCATCTAAGACCATGGCCTTAAGGAACTTAATTATAGGCTTTCAACAAAAACCTAGTCAATCCTTTAGTGATGCTTGGGAAGAGTATAGCGAGTTATTGAGGCGATGCCCTAACCATGGATTGGATGACGTTCACCAAATCAATACCTTCTATGATGGCCTTAAACCTCATCACCAAGATTCACTCAATGCTTCCGCGGGAGGGAATATTCTTCTTAAATCCATGCAAGAGTCCTTGGACATCATTGAGACTAAAGCAATGGTTCAAACAAACAATCAATTTGAAGAAAGGGTTCATGTTATCCAAAACAATTCTCAAGCACCTTGTGATAACCAATTCCTCAAGTATCAACAAGAGATCATTCAAAAGATGGATATAGATAGTGATAGGAATTTTAAGGTACAACAAGAAATGCTTCAAGCTCTTAAGAGCCTTTCATTGAAAAATTCTTCAAATGATGTGAATGCCATTACTCTTTCTTGTGTAACTTGTGGAGTTCCCCATTCCTATGAACAATGTGATAAGGTGCATGGTTATCAAGGGGAATGTTATGCTTACCAAGAAGAACATCGTGAATACTTCAAGCCAAATATCAATCCAAATAAGCTTTCTTACAAGTCCCAAAACTACCTTACTCCACTGGGATTCCCACCCCAACCACCCACCCAAATTCAACAAAATCCTCCTCAAATTTTACCAAGGAATCAAGGGCAAAGACCACCTTACCAACGAAATAACTACAAGGCACCCAATCATTTTCAACCTCAAGGAAATAACTTCTATCCACCAAACCAAGGGTTTAATCCACCACCTCAATCTTTCCCACAACAAGGTTTTTATCAAGGAAATGTGCAACCTAACCCCATAGATTTGATGCTTCAAAAGTTCACTTCTTTTGAGAAACAATTGAAAGATAATCAAGAGGAAAATAACAAGAAATTTGCTCTCCTTCAAAACCAAATTATGTATAATCAAAGACCAGAAGGGGCTTTACCTTCCAACACACAAACAAATCCAAGGGCAAATGTCAATGCTATTACAACAAGAACTGGGAAGTCAACAAAGGATCCTTCACCTCCTAAACCTCCTATTGTTCAACCTACTTGTGGTCCTACTTGTGACAAGCCCTCTACCTCTACTTCACCACCTCAAAATGCTCCCATTCACTCAAACACACCTTCTCAACCTATTCATACTTCTCCTTTACCTTCCACACTTCCCAATGAAGAAGCTAACAAAGACAAATCTTCCACTACAACACCTATTCCACCTACACCAAAACCTACTCTTCCATATCCTTCAAGGTTGAAAAAGGACAAGTTAAAGAACAAGGATGACATCCAAGTCTCCAATTTCTTAAGGATGTTCAAGCAACTCAACATCAATATATCCTTTGTGGAAGCTCTTTCTTATATGCCAAAGTTTGGTAAGATGTTCAAGGATTTACTCTCCAACAAAGAAAAATTGCTTGATTTGCCCAACACATCCCTTAATGAAAATTGTTCCGCCGTGCTACTTAAAACCTTACCAACAAAACTTGGAGATCCGGGGCGCTTCTTGATACCTTGTAATTTTCCCGGTGTTGAAAATTGCATGGCTTTGGCGGATCTAGGGGCAAGCATAAACCTCATGCCTTTATCGGTTTGGAAAAAACTCTCTCTTCCCGAGCTCACTCCCACTAGGATGACTCTTGAATTAGCCAACCGAACCATAGCTTACCCCGTAGGTATAGCGGAGGATGTGTTTGTAGGTGTGGATAAGTTTACGTTTCCGGCCGACTTTGTAGTGGTTGATTATGACATGGATCCTAGAGTGCCTTTGATTGTTGGTAGACCGTTTTTGAGAACGGGTCGTACTTTGATAGATGTGGCGGAAGGAGAACTAATTATGAGAGTAGAAGATGAGAGAGTGGTGTTTAAGTTAGGGAAAGTTTGTGATAGGAAAGAGGCAAAAGAGTCTAGACCTTGTGAGACTATTAACATTGTTGATGTGTTAGATGAGGTGTGTGATGAACACTTTCATGATGCTTATAAGAGTACTAGTGATGAGATGCCCCATGTTGAAACCGTGGCCTCAATTGCTCCCTCTTTAACACCTTTTGGAGAGAGTGATTTCCTCTTGGAGGAATATGAGTCAAACTTTCTTGGTGATGATGATTCTCCTATTAATTGGGAAGAAGATATTCTTACAATCCAAAAGTTGCTCAATGAGGACCCTATTCCTTCTCCTATTCCACAAGAAGTTACCATTGAGGAACCCTCCATAGTAAAACCTTCCATAGAGAGTCCACCTCCAATTGAACTTAAGGACCTTCCATCCCACATAGAGTATGCTTTCTTAGAGGGCAAAGACCAATTACCTGTGATCATTGCTAAAGAGTTGAAAGAGGATGAGAAGGAGCAACTTATTGAAGTCCTTAAGAAACACAAGAAAGCCTTAGCATGGAAAATATCCGACATAAGGGGAATTGATCCACATTTTTATACACACAAAATCCTTATGGAGGATGACTATAAACCCGCCATTCAAAATGAAAGGAGAGTTAACCCAAAAATCCATGAGGTTATTATGAAGGAAGTGATTAAACTCTTAGATGCGGGTATGATTTACACCATTTCTGACTCTCCATGGGTTAGCCCGGTTCATTGTGTTCCAAAGAAGGGTGGAATCACCGTGGTGCCTAATGAGAACAATGAGCTTATTCCCACGAGACTTGTGACCGGTTGTAGAGTTTGTATTGATTATAGAAAACTCAATGAGGCAACTAGGAAAGACCATTTCCCATTACCTTTTATGGATCAAATGCTTGAACGCTTAGCGGGAAATGAGTACTATTGTTTTCTTGATGGCTTTTCGGGTTATTTCCAAATACCAGTTGACCCTAAGGATCAAGAAAAGACCACATTCACTTGTCCCTACGGTACATTTGCTTACAAGAGGATGCCTTTTGGCTTATGTAATGCACCGGGGACGTTTCAAAGGTGCATGATGGCGATTTTCCATGACATGATAGAGCAAACCATGGAGGTTTTTATGGATGATTTTTCCGTCTTTGGAAATTCATTTACCTCATGTCTCACCAATCTTGAGAGAATGCTTAAGCGTTGTGAGGAAACACGTTTAGTGCTTAATTGGGAGAAATGTCACTTTATGGTGAAAGAGGGAATTGTTTTAGGACACAAAATATCCAACAAGGGATTAGAAGTGGATCAAGCTAAAATTGATGTGATTGCTAAGCTTCCCCCACCCACCTCGGTTAAAGGTGTGAGGAGTTTCTTAGGTCATGCGGGATTTTATAGGCGCTTTATACAAGATTTTTCTAAGATAGCTAGACCGATGACTCACCTCTTGGAGAAAGAGGCTCCTTTCATTTTTAACCAAGATTGTTTGGACTCTTTTGAGACTCTTAAGGAGAAATTGACTAAGGCTCCCGTTTTGGTTTCTCCAAATTGGGAATTACCTTTTGAGCTTATGTGTGACGCTAGTGATTATGCGGTGGGGGCCGTCTTAGGACAAAGATTTAATAAGCATTTTCAACCTATACACTATGCGAGTAAAACCATGACCGGTGCGCAACTTCATTACACTACCACGAAAAAAGAGTTGCTTGCTATAGTATATGCTTTTGAGAAGTTTAGACCATACCTTGTGCTTTCCAAAACCATAGTGTATACGGATCATTCCGCTCTCAAGTATCTTATGACAAAACAAGATGCTAAGCCTAGGCTTTTGAGATGGGTTTTGTTGCTTCAAGAGTTTAAGATAGAAATTCATGATAAGAAAGGGGCTGAGAATTTAGCGGCGGATCACTTGAGTAGACTTGAGCATCCTTTTCAAGGAGATTTGCCACATCAAGAAATCAATGAATCCTTTCCATTAGAGGAGCTCATGTCTATCTCTTCCTAAGAGGATGCCACTCCTTGGTTCGCGGATATCGCAAACTATCTTGTGGGCAATGTGCTTATTGAGGGTCTTACTTATCAACAAAAGAAGAAGTTTCTTAAGGAAGTTAAGTACTACTTTTGGGATGATCCTTATCTTTTTAGGCAATGTGCGGACAAAATCATTAGACAGTGTGTAGATGGGCCCGAGGCATTTAATATCTTAGAAGCGTGTCATAAAGGACCTACGGGTGGACATTTTGGGCCCAACTATACCGCCAAGAAAGTCTTTGATTCGGGTTACTATTGGCCTTCCATTTACAAATATGCCCATGAAATGGTGAAATTTTGTGATGTGTGTCAAAGACAAGGAAAAATTCGCAACGTGATGAGATGCCACAAAATTTTATCCAAGAGTGTGAGATATTTGATGTGTGGGGCATTGGTTTCATGGGACCTTTTCCATCCTCTAAGGGAAACAAGTATATACTTGTGGCGGTGGATTATGTGTCAAAATGGGTGGAGGCTAAAGCCTTACCTACCCATGATGCTAGAGTTGTTGTGAAGTTTTTGAAACAATTGTTTGCTAGATTTGGTGTACCTCGGGCCATCATAAGTGATCGTGGTACGCATTTTTGTAATGATCAATTCACGAGAGTGATGAAGAAATATGGAGTTAATCATAGACTTTCTACCGCGTATCACCCTCAAACAAATGGTCAAACCGAGGTCACAAATCGTGGTTTGAAGAGAATTTTAGAGAGAACGGTGGGAGAGCATCGAGCTTCTTGGTCGGATAAGCTTGATGATGCTTTGTGGGCGTTTAGGACGGCTTTTAAAACACCAATTGGTTGTACTCCTTATAGGCTTGTCTATGGAAAAGCATGCCACCTCCCATTCGAGTTAGAACACAAGGCATCTTGGGCTCTAAAGTGGGATAACTTTGATTTAAACCAAGCCGGTTCCCATAGGAAAGATCAACTCAATGAGATGGATGAATTGAGAGCCAATGCCTATGAAAATTCTTTGCTTTACAAGGAAAAGACTAAGAAATTGCATGATGCTAAGATCAAGAATCGCGAGTTCAAAGTTGGAGAGCCGGTTCTCCTCTTTAACTCAAGGTTGAAACTTTTTGCGGGCAAGCTTAAGTCGAGATGGTCCGGTCCATTCACTATTACTAAAGTGTTTCCATATGGAACCATTGAGTTGTCACAACCCTATGGTCCAAATTTTAAAGTGAATGGTCACCGTGTTAAGCATTACTTTGGGGAGGACATTTCCGTTGAAATGGTCCAAGAGATCCCCATCCCCATGAATTAATTCATTGAGGGACGAGTCGAGCTAGAGACTCATTAACTCAAGCATCGTATAACTGGGTTTAGAGTGTTGTAGGTTAAAAATAAAGGTATAGACTTGGAGATAAGTGTAGGGGAGACCTTCTTTTGTCTTAATGATTGTTTGTAGGGTTGCTCACTCATTTCATGCTTTGGAGCTTATGGAGGAAGCCCTTGTATCCGGTTCACTTCGTTACTATAGTGATTTTTCATTGACACCTTGTGCTTAAACATGATTTCACTAATAGTTGTCCTTTCCTTAACTTGGGTTAAGCAAAGTCTATTCATTGTCATAAGTGTAGGGGAAGTTTTTATACTTCCATGCTCTTAAACATTGAGGACAATGTTTAGCTTAAGTGTAGGGGGGTCTTCTATCGAAGTGACCTTACCTAGAACTTGTCATTGTCTTTTATGATAACACGGAAAATTTGATTTTTCAACATTTTTCAAATTTTTGATCTACTTTGGCCACCAAAAATATGCATTCATAATTTTTGCATCAATCATTTTGCATAACACATTTGCATTGTATATATATTTCTTCTTTTATCTTTCATCAAAAATATATAAAAAGGAAAAAAAATATAATAAAACATGGTTTTAACAAATTTAGATTTCTTTGACATATTAGGCCCGCCATGGATATTTTGACTCAACCCGAGTTTACTTATCTTAGCATTCTCTAGCTAGTATCCTTAACCATGTAGTCCTTCATTGGTCTATTAGGCTAAGCATCCACCAATCTCATTATTTGAGATTTTAAATTTGTGGAGAATGGGAAATGATAGAGTTGAAACAAGTATAAAAGGGCTACATAAACTTCATGATAATTACTTGTGGCTAAACCCTTCTCTTCTTTGCCTCTATTTTCTTCGCATGTATATATTGTTAATAAATAATCAAGAACGGTTTTAATTGATTTGTAATCTCATATGCATTTTTGCCTAATCATTCATGGTTGATATAAGTACGTCTTAAGATTCTAAGTTAGAACGTTTTATGTGTACTAGACTTATGTCATGCTATATATTTAGCGGGTGTTTTTCCTTTTATTCTTTTCAAATTTCTTAGTGAGGAATAAAGAAAAATAAGAGCGGCTTATGAAGAAAAAAAATGAGTGGCTAGAAAAAAAAGAAAAAAAAGAAAAGAAAAATAATACAAGACTCCCAAGTGGGGCAGTGTGGTGTTAATTATAGTGACTATTGAGTTCCAATATTACCTTGACGGGTTGCGGGGATTCAATAGATTGCTCCAATCCAATATTACCTTGACGGGTTGCGGGGTTGAAGATCCAAAGTCTCAAAAAGATGGCGGATGTAAATTATTGCGTGAGTTTTATTTTTCTTTCCTTAGCGAGTGTGTAGCTACTTATGAAAGCATAACATGAGGATTTTACACATAAGGCGAATGACTTATTATTCTTGAAACGGACTTGTATTAATTGTGAGCGGTTTTTCAAGTAATGGATGAGAGGATTACTTAGGATTAAAACCGTGATTCCTTATTTTTGGATTTTGCACTTCTTATATTTCACACTTGAATAAATGACAAATTTGCCCACAAGTAATTTGCTCAAATAATAACCGGTTCCACATTTAACTATCATGAATAAGTTGATGCACTTTTTACTTGTGAATGCAGTGATCCCCTTTTTAAGCTTGGTATGGGGAAAGTGAAACTTGAGGGTGATAAATGTCCATGGTACCCAAGCCCTAATCAAAGTCATTGAATTCTTTATGAGTTATTTCCATCAAAACCATTTCAAGAAAAACCAAAAAGATATAGATAGAATTGTATTTTGTTCATTGCATTGTTAAAAGTCAAAATCATGCATCATGTAGTTTAGAGTAGTGTAGATGCATTCCATATGGTCAAGGTGGATTAATTATGAGGAGAATGTAAATTCGTGCTTTAAAATATATAGAATTGCATGAGGACATGACAATGTTCAAGTGTAGGGGATTTGATATGAGCTAAAACTCATATCAATTTATCAACAAATAACCCTAAAACATGGAGCAAAATACCAATTTATCTTGTAAAAACAGTATTATGTGGTATGTTTGTGTTTGTGTACACTTGTGTAGGTAAAAGGATGCATTTTCAAGCAAACAAGGAATAATCAAGCTTAATTTGATGAAAAAGACAAAGAAGGATCAAAAGTGACAAGACTTTGAAAGTACAAGGACTTATCTTGACAATCTGCCAAAGATGAAGGACCAAAGTGTAAATATTGTAAAAGTCAAGATCATAGTCAAATTTGGTCAACTCTCAAGTCAACTCAGTCAAAGGACCAATTTTGTTCAAGAATGAAGTTTGAAGGACTAAATATGCCAAAGAAATGAAGTTACAAGCTCAAAAAGAAAATCTGCCAAAGTTCAAGGGTCAATTCTGCCTATTTTGGAAAGTTATACTAGTGTGATCCGTGTTTATGATTTTGGACCAATGAGAAGCCAGCAAAAAGAAGCCATGGATTGCCACATAACAGCATTTGTTACCCACTAGGCGTCGCCTTCATTAATTAACAAATCCCAACAGTGCAATCCGTGTGCACAATTTTCAACCAATAACCACGTGACACGTAGCTTCTTCTTCATCAAAATAATTTGCCAGGATCGGGTTGAAGCTAGAGTGGATTTCATGGAATGCTATAAACATCAAACCTGCTTATTTTTGAGAGACGAATCCATTGGTGATAACTAATTAACCTGAAATCAACTCAATGTTAAATCCCCAATTCATGTTCATAACCTGGAAATTCAATTGACTCCAATTGGACACGTGGAGACCTGGGATTGGTCCCAACACGTCACCAACCCCAACTGATCTTCTTCCCAAGTCTATAAATAGCATGTCTAGGCTTTATTTCTTGTTGTGTAGTTGTAAGTGTGAAAACACACACATTTACTTTTCCTTTCATCATTTCTCCTTTTTAGCTAAACTACTCAAGAGTTTGACATACTCTTGAGTTAGTTAGTTAGTTAGTAACCTTTTAACAGCCTTGTAACCAATTCTTCATTAATAAAATTCAAATTCTACTTTTCCCGCCAAATCTTCTTTACCTTCTACACTGTTCATCTCATAATCCCATTGTTACTCTTGTTGCTGAATTGAGTTTGTTATGATCAAATCATAACTGATTTTGAGAGAAGATTGTAGCTGTTTGATTGATTTCAGTCCAAGTTCATAGCATTTGTGATGAATTCAAGCCATTATGATGATTCTTGTTGATGCGTAGCTGTTTTGTTGATTGTAGATAGTTGAATCTAGTGCTAAGGTGGTGGTTAGCACTAGACTAGAGAGTTCAGCACTCCTCTACTGCTCAAAGGATACTTCACAAGGTGCAAAAGCTTCTTGTTTTGGTTCCACTTAATGGTCAAAATGCATGCTTAATTCCTAGCTTAAATCTTTGTTGAATGCATGATAAAACTTGTTTAGACTGATCTTAACTTGATTCTAGTTAGTTTGTAGCTTAAGTGTATCCTTTCTTCTTAATGATTTGATATGTGTTCTAGTTGATAGCCTTATTCAGTCACTATTAGCTTTGCTATTCTAATTGAGTTCTAGTAGCTTTCAATACTTGCATTTAACTCTCATACATCCCATTTTGATCACTGAGTTTAGTTTGTAAAAGGTTTTTACTCAACTTTGACTGGTGCTTAAAAAGTCTTCACAAATTTTCATCAAGATCAGTTTAAGTAGTGTTTGGTATTACTTGGTGTTTGATAATCAAGTGAATGAAATTACTTAATCTTGTTCCATTTCCAGTCACATAGTCATTACTAAGTGTTTTAAGTCTTTTTTAAGTCAAGTCTAAGGTCAAAAAGGCAAATGGCCATATAAAAAGTTTGGGTCATTGTTCAGTCAATCTTATTCAGAAAAGTTGTCAAATTCATTTGGCTTGCATTTATTTGATTCTTGATGAAATTCTACCAAACCAGTTCTCATTTGTAGGTCATATTATGAAGTTTCATATTCCATAAGCTTTTTGTACAGTTTTCATTAATCAAGTAGAAATAAGCAAAATTCTAAATACATAAGCAAATGGAAGTTTCTGTAAATTGAAAACTGCTTTTTCATATCTCTTAATTCTTTTCATAAACTTGTCAATTTTCTTTTACAAAATCAATTAGTTAGTGTTGGTGGTTGATTTTTGAGATTTTCAGCTTTTTGAAAAAAAACTTGGTCAACGCTTGGTCAACATAAGCCAATTTCAGCTTAATTCAATTTTCAAGCTTATTTCTTGATGATTTTTTATAAGACTTGATTTTCCATTCATGTTTTGAGCTCATTAATCAGTTTCAGTACAAAAATCCAGTTGTGCATGTCTAGATTCTTGTAAAGCTTATTTTGTGCTTATTGTAAAGTGCTTATCAGCTTATAAGTCATTTTTAGCAAATTTCCTCTTACAGGTCTAGCTTATTTGTGATTTTAAGCATTTTGCAATTGGTTTGATTGATTTTGGTTAAGAAATAAGCTCAAACGAGCTTATTTGTGTTTAGAACCCGTTTTTGCTTAAAAATTTTCAATAATTACACTTTAGTCCCTATTGTATTAAAATGGTTTTAAACCTGGCTAAACTTGATATTTTTTAGGGTTTTCTATAATAAGGTCCTTTAAGTTTGGAATTTGTTAAAAATCAGTTAGTAGTTTTGGAATTTGTTAAGAATTTGTTAGTAGTTTGCATAGTTTTCACTTTTAATCCTCATAGTTAACTGTTTAGTCATTTTCAGTCCTTATACTTGTTAGTTTTACATTTTGAGCATTTATATTTTCATAGAATTTACATTTCCAGTCCTTTTAGTTGTAAAATTTACATTTTGAATTTTACTTGAATAAAAACTTGGTATTTGCACGATGTTTTACATATAAGTAGATAATATTTTTCAGTTTTGCAAGGCATTGTTTGAATTAGCAAATAGAATATCAAAAAAATATTAACAACCAAAAACAGTTAAAAACCCGATACTGTTAGGACTTTCAATTAGCAAGAACTGAGAAAAACGAACTGCATTATATACAATTTCAATTATGCTTTTGGTCCTCAATATAGCTCACAAGAGCATGATGACCAGACGTTGCTTTCTTATGCATTCTGTGAATCTTGACTGTAGAACAAGGATCTCCAATGATTTGAGTAGTAGGATGGTCTTTATGCGACTACAGAACTTGATTAGAAGCTACATCCACTTCTGGTTCCAAGTTATTAAGATCCCTAACAAAGTCATCATCATATGAAGTAGAGTCGAAAATGCCATCTATTGGTTACTTATGAATATCATCCACCTTAGTAGAAGACTTCTTTTGATAGTTTCCCAGGTCAGAAGGACCAGAGAATCTAGTAGAGGAAGTGGGATCACTAGGCGGACTACCAATAGGTGTTAAACTAGCACTAGGAGTAGCATTTGGAGTACTAGGAGTAGCTTTGTCAGTAGAGGTATGCAAAGGAAACTCAAAACCTCCTTGAGCAGCTGCTGTAGTAGCATCTTGTTGTTGCTTGAGCACTGTGTCAAGAGCTCCTTGTGAGTCCAAAATGTCTGATGGAGTAGGATCACTAGGAGTAGCATTGGCATTAGGAGAGACTGTGGTGGAATAGGATGGAACAACAAAAATATCATCCTCCTCATCTGAGTCTGAAAAACTAGAATGAGCACCTGCACTAGAAGTTGCAAACACTTGTGGACCTGCATCATGGTTAGTTTTGAAACGAAAATATCCCAATGAATCACTAAGATAATCAAGATCAAAATACAATTCGAGACCCTTGCCTTGGATGTTTGACTTCTCCTCAAAATACCTGAGATTAATAGTTTCAGTTACTCGTTTGGCTTGGATATTGTAGACACGATAAGCCCGAGAGTGAGCTGAATATCCCACTATGTATCCTTCATCTGCCTTGCCACCAAATTTCCCCAAATATTCACTAGTATTCAGAATGGTGACAGGACACCCAAATGGCTTCAAATGAGCAATGCTAGGAACTTTAGCTGTGAGTAGCTCATAGGGAGTCTTCTTGTGAGGATTGGTAATAGAAACTCTATTCAAGACATAACTTGCAGTATTGACAGCTTCTGTCCAAAACATGGTTGGAAGCTTGGAATCGGCAAGCATTGTTCTCGCAGCTTCTATTAGAGTCATGTTCTTCCTTTCCGCAACACCATTCTGCTGAGGAGTTCTTGCTGCACTATTATCTCGTTTGATACCTTTAGAATTACAAAGTGCTCTAAGGTATGCATTTTTGAATTCTGTTCCATTATCACATCGGATGCCTTTAACCTTTTTGGACAACTGATTCTCAATATGTGTAATGAAGTCCTTGAGTATTGAGTAGGTCTCGCATTTAGCAGCAAAAAAAAACCCACGTGAACCTGCTATACCTATCAGTTACCACAAGACAGTATTGTTTGTGGTCAATGCTCCTAATGGAGGTAGGACCAAATAAATCCATGTGTAGCAGCTGCAATGGTTCAGTTATAAGGCTGAGAGCAGCAATGGTCTTGAAGGATGCTTTATGTTGTTTGCCTTTGCTGCAAGCAAGGCAATTGATATCATTTCTGAAAGTTTTGGGAGGTAAACCAGAGACCAAGTTCATATTTGCTAATTTGTGAATGGTCTTGAAGTTCACATGTCCCATCCTTCTATGCCATTTAGTGGCTTCATCATCTGAGGCTTTAGCAACCAAACATGCTAGTTGACCAGTAGGATTGACTTCATTCAGCTTGATACTATACAGGTTGTGTCTTCTAGGGATTCTGAGTAGAACTTGTGAGTCATCCGGGAGTTTAAAGTCTTTGGATAACACTAGTGCATCAGTATCTGTAAAGAGGACAAACTGCTTCTTGTCACAAATCTGAGAGACAGAGATCAAGTTGAAGTGTTGAAGTGCTTCTACATAGTAGACCTGCTCAAAGTTAAGGTTAGGCGTCTGAATCGTTCCTTTGCCGGTGATCCTTCCCTCACCACCTCCAAAATAGACCTTTCCGCCTTGAAATGGTACAAAGTTAGATAAAAGACTTTTATTTCCTGTCATGCTCCTAGAGCATCCACTATCAACTATCCCTAGAGTAGGATCTTGGTATGGAGTAACCTACAACAACAAGAAAAGATATATGCAAAAGTTAGTGTCTTAAGGGGACCCAAACCTTTTCAGGTTTGAGCCTGCCTTGTGGATCTTTAGTAGATAGCCAAGAAGATTGATTAGATCCACTGTTGTTCTTAGGTTGCCTATTCATCATATGGGTGTTATTGTTTGACCAAGAACAACCTACCGAGGGCTTAACAGCAGCACCCAAATTTCCCAACCCAAAATACATTTGGCCTAAATTAAATGCATAATTCTGATTAAAGTTCTGAAAGTAGTTGCTGGTTGGTCTATTAGGGGTTAAGCCATTATGTCTCCAATGATCACAAGCTAAAGGAGAGGTCCTTCTAGAAGAAGAAAAAGATTGGGCACATGGGTTTAGTCTTCTAGAAGAATATGGAGCAACTCCTGGTGGATCAGGAGCAGGATATGGTTGATAAACAGAAAGACGTTGGTCATAAAAGTCACAATCTTTAATCAAATGAAATGTACTGCCACAAACAAAACATCTTTTATTCAAATGGAACCTTGTCTCATACTGCTAACTTATTAAACACAACTCTAGGAGAAACATTATTCCTAGGACTCAATAAACCAGAACTACACACAGTTGAAGTAGAAGCAACTCTCTCTTCACTCTTCCTAGCACTATTAGCAGCATGGTCATTTTTTTGGAGCTTGTAGGTCTCGACTCTTCATTTGAACCACATGATGCAGAGTCACTAGCTTTGTCACTGAAAGTACAAGAGACAAAGTCATTAGTATTAGTAGAAATTTTTGGGGACTCATGCATCTGTGATCCATCCAAGTCATTATGCCTAGAAGTGGGCATAAAAGTTCCTGTAAGAGGTGGAGGGACAGCATGCATTGCTGCAACTGGTCGAAAGCTATTGTAGCTAGGTTTTCCCTCTTCCTCCTTGTCAGGATCGAAGACACTTGAAAAAGATAAATCAAACACATCTTCTGAATCAATATATTTATCAAATCCTAACCATCTTTTAGTCCTACCAGACATGCTACTATCAATTAACTTTGAAAGATTCTTAGGTGCATTTTGCCATTTTTCAAATCTTAACAGTGTAACATCCAATTTTTCCTTCATGTCTTGCTTATCCTTGATACTGTCATCTTTTACCTTTTCAGTGTATTTAAGCATATTTGTTGTGTTTTCTAAATCAATATTCAGAATTCTAATTTTATCTTCATATTCACGTTGTGTGTCTTGAGCCACATCTTTTGTTGTTCCAATGTTTTTAAAGAATTCTTATATGCTTGAACCACTAAAAAATACTTATCATTTTGTTCATTTAATTCATTATATTGAGACAACAATTCTGAATATTTATCATGACAACCAAGAGGACAATGTTGTACCTGAGGTGAGATGCCCATAAGAGAAAACTCTTCTTGTAACAACCCAAAACCGTGGTCATTATTTAATTATATTTTTACGTATATTTTTGAAATTTTTGACGAGGTTGATTATTTTGACGATTGGTGATTTGATTTGGATGATGTTAAAATTTATTTTTATGTTTTGACGAGTTGCGAGGATTATTAGTGATGACGATATCGACGGATGCCCGAGAAATTTTACATTTTATTTTAAACATGTCGATGTTTAATATTTTGACGTTTTTATTTTTATGTCGTATTAAGTCGTGCCGGGACTATATAATATATTATTTTGTGTGCGTTTTAAGTTTTGAGAAGCATTTTTATGAAACCCGAGACCCGTAAAAATTTTCAAAAGTGACTAATAGCCATTTCCCGCTTTTTAACAAAGTATTTGAACTTTGGTCCAAAAGAATCACAATTGGCAAAAACTACCCTAAACTTTTCCCATATAAAATAGAAAATTAAACACAAAAACACACACATTTCACTTCCACTCACAAAAACTTCTCTCTCCTCCTCCCCTCCTCTCTTTTCCGTCACACCCCAAGCACACAAACACCCCAAAAAATTTTATTTCTTGTTTGAATCTCTTAAAACTAATCAAAGACCCATTACTAGTTTTTGATTCTCTACACATTGGTATGAAATTTAGCTACATGCATGAACATTTTTATAAAACCCATTTTTGGATGAAAATCATGTGTTTTGATCTTATATTGTTGTTGTATGTAGGTGTTTATGCTTATATATATATATATATATGTTTTTATGATTGCATGTTATTATTTTTGAGTTGGGTTTTTATGATTTGATCATCTAGGATGATTTAGCATGTTATGATATGAACTAGTTGTATAAAAATGATTGTAGTGGTAAAAATGAGGTCAAAATTTGGTGAAAAATTGATTTTGAGTGATATTTAAAAATGTATATTATAGAAGATTATTAAAAGTACTTTTCTGAAAATATGAGTTTGAGTTTGAGATGAACTAGTTAGATATTGCTGTAGAGGATGTTTTTAGCTTCTTTTTGGTATAAGGTAGGAATTGTAGCTCCAAACGAGCGAAAAGTTACGTTAGTTTGATTATTTCGTGTACCGGGAGACGAGTATCGTCACAATATATAATTATTGTCGATATTTGTATCGAATCTCGGGGACTATAAAATGGATTTTGAAAAGTGTCATGGACTGACTTTTAAGGTTAAGTATGAGGATGTCGAGTTATTTTCAAAGTTGAGTGTCGGTTTCATAAACGGGAAAAAAATGTGATAAAAGACTATAAGTGTTGTTGACGTAAAACTGTCTGGTTTTTGTAGTTCAAAGATGAGTCGGGCAGGGAAATTTAAATGTAAACTCTTTTGATGAGTTTTTAACAGGGTGTTCTATATATAGTAAGTGAAGTTTCTGATTAGTATCATAAAAATTTGACGTGTTTAAGTGGGGTAAATGAGCTTGTACATTTGGTGTGTACCGACAGATTTTTATCGAAGGAGTCAACTAACAGAAAACATAAAGAATGGAATAAAAGGTCACTAGTATTATTTTTATTTTGGATTGATTTTGATTTTGTGATTTTGAGTTTGGTATTACTAAGTATGGATTTTATTCGAGTTATTATTGATGAACGCGCCTTATTTGATAGGTTGCGGTTTTTGTGTTTACCGGGCATCAACTATCGTCGAAGATCGTCATACTATTGCTATTACTTCAGGTGAGTCTATAGCCTCGCTTTCTACTTGTTTTAATGATTTTATAACCCGCGAGGGGGATACATGCTATTTGAAGTAAAATGAACACATGTCATGAGTAATTGTTTGACCCGATGTTGCCTTTGATGAAATGAATTTGTTAATGCAAGTAATGCCTAAAAATATTATTAGTGTTAACTAATCTTTCTTAGTTTTGATCACAACAAACCATACAACACATTTAGTGTAATACAGAAAATGAATTATTTAACTAACACTATCATCAAGGTAATAATCATATCACCAACATTTCTTAATCATGCTTAGTGATCATCAAAATGATTATCCTTAAAACTCACTTTTGTTAATAAGACAAAAGACAATTTAATAAACTTTCTTTTTTAGAAAATGTTTTATTAAAATGGAAAATGAAAATTTGAAAATGGCATATTCCAAATGCTGTTAGAATATCCTTTGAAGGGTTCAAATACCTTAGATATTCCCACCCCACTAAAAGACAAAAAACGGAGCGGAGTCTAGTGGCGGTACCTTAAGTACCTACGCGGTACCTTAGCGATATGGTACCGCGGGGTGAGATAAGGTACCGCGTACAGTAGCCATTATAGATCCGTTGTAACTTTGTCTCCTTTAAATAGTGGGTCAAATCTCATTTTCCAGCAAGCCTCTTGGACGTTTTTCTCAGCCCTCTTTCTATTTTCTATAGCATAATCATTAGTAAATGATCACTTAAATTGTTAAGGATGTTTACATATGATTATCCTCTTGATCCCCTCCTTTACCATGTCCAATGAGAAGATCACTCACTCACTAGTGTAGTGATAAAGATTAATCTATGAGCTAGTCATATTCATCATGATACCCTTTTTTGTTTTAGGTCAATCCAATGTATTTATGAATACTTGGACTAGTTGTGTTCATCCAAGTTATTTGTGGATACTTGGATTTGTTGTGTACTTCCATTGCATATGTGTTTGCTTGGATTTGTGTTGTGTAAATCCAAGCTACATGTGTGTACTTGGATAAGTCTAGTTGAGTTGTAATAGATTTGATTAGGAGTTCTCACTAAACTATAAAGTGATGTGGTTGTGTCTTGTGAGTTCTCACTAAACTTTAAAGTGATTAGTAGTTGTGTTGTGTGAAGTTCTCACTTAGCTTCAAAGTGAAGAGTCGTGAAGATTGGTTCTAGCTTTTGATTAGAACTCGACATCTAGCCTTGTGTCGTAAAATGGTGAAGCAGGCAACGTCGTGAAGATTGGTTCTACCTTAAGATTAGAACCCGACATCTAGCCTTGTGTCGTTAAATTGTGAAGTAGGCAACGTCGTGTAGATTGGTCCTAGCTAAAGATTAGGTCTCGACATTTAGCTTAGTGTCGGAAAATAATGTAAGCAACGATGTAAGGTTTTCTCCGCCGAGAAGGGAGCTTATGGATATAGTGGAAATCTCGAGTAGGTGTACTCGAGGAGTGGAGTAGAAACGAGGATAGAGCCTCGTTGTCGAACCACTATAAATCTTGGTGTCTTCCCACTAGGTTGTCTCCTTCCTTGCTCTTTACTTATTTCATTATCATTATACTTGCTTATTATCCTTGCTAGTGTATTTCAATTGAACCTAATCATTATGCAACTTAGCATCAAGTAAAAGATAGTTTTGATACAAACCAAATTGAAACTAATTTTAATTTGGTCTCCAATCGAAGAGAAACTATTCAACCCCCCCCCCCCCCTTCTAGTTTCTACAATTGGTATCAGAGCGATGGTCACTCAAGATCTTTGAAGTATATTGTACTTTGAAACTTGGATCGATCCATTGTCTCCTCAAATTAGAAGGTCTAGTTGTACTAAAGTTTCTCTTTGGTAAAAATTATGTTTTCTTTGAAAATAGGTCTTTTAATTGATAATTTTGCATCCCACTTAAGATTAGTAGTCTTTATGCATTTTAGATATACTTTTGAAATGTATCTACTAGTTTGCATCTTGCTTTGTGTAGGTACTCATGAAGATCAATCAATTTATTGGTTATGGATTGAGTTACTTGCACTTTTAGAAGAATCATCTTCATTGATCTTTAACATCTTTGAATGATGATACCAAGATGATTGGGAATGATACTAGTCCTTGAAGACTTAGTACTCATCATAGTCATTGATTGGGCATAGCACTTATTCCTTCATGGATTGCTCTTTGTGGCCAAGGTACGCTTTCGTTCTTCCACACGCCCTTTGATCATTCTTTTGATCATTACTTGACTATGTGCTTGTTCTCGGCATCCTTGCCTTGACATTTATTTGTGGTTTGTGTTTCTTTTCTCTTATCCTCTCAAACCTTCATTGCTTGGATACTTGACTCACTATGGTGATGTAGAGTGAGTTAGTAGAAGCTTAAAGTATCAAGCATGATTTCCATGGTTTGCACCCATAGGGTTAGTAGGCCCTTTGTGGGAGAGAAAGTGAATTAATACTTTGCTCATATTTTAGTTTAGACTAAGACTATTATTGAAAGTGATCTTAGTTTATACTTGAATAATTGCTTTGTGCTTATTCATTACCAAAGCCGTTTATCGTTTCTCCGGAAAGGCACGTCTTAAACCACTATATATGCACAAGCTCTTCGTTACAACTACTTGAAGATTGTCATTAATCCCTTGAGCATTGGTCCTAGTCTTTATTCACTTCTCTTGACTTCTCTCCACTTAGTCGTTTTGCTACGAGTAGTCGTTTGTTCGTTTCGGTTCTTTTCGATCTTGATTTAACTCGTAATCATTCATTAAGGCATATTGCTTAGTGTTATGATGATCCAATGATATTCTAAAAGGCTCATGATTTAATTTTAAGTATTTTAGAAAAACTGGATTTTCAAAATTTGGCGTTTTTTAGAGATAGAAACCTGCCTCTGTAGGCGGTTCCTTATCTCCGCGGCTCAAACCCGCGGTTCCTTATCGATAAGGTACCGCGGGCAGTAACTTTTGTCAGAGCGCCAGTTTGAGTTTTTTATTCTTTTTCAAACCAAACTCTCTCTCTCCCAAAAACACACAGCCGACGGGTTTTACCTTTTCCACCATTGTTGAAGCTTCCAAAACCTTCAATCACTTAAATTAATTGATTCCAAGTTGTGGGTTTCACTCATCCTTCATCTAGTATCAATTAATTGTAAATATTTTCTTTCAATTTCATCTATTTTGTTCTAGGGTTCATCCTTTCATAATTGGGGATTTTTAAAATTGAAATTGAATTAAAACCTTAATAGGAATGTGGGTTGACATGGTAATCTTACTATGATTCCTTAGGTTGATATTCATTAAGATTTCACTAAAACCCACTTGTAGAACAAATCCGAATTTAGGCTAAATGATTTTGGTTGAATGATGGATTTGAGATGAACCCATGAACAAGTAGGTAATGACATTGTTAATGCTTACCTAAAAACCTTGTTTTGAAAAACCAATGTTCTAATCCATTGTTGATCTAACATAGATCATATGTTCTTGGTTAATGATGGAATAGATACATTGTGAACCTGAAAATGATATGGATTCAATCCTATGTTTGTCAAGAAATTGATATAACACATTTTCATTTTTCGTTTTTCCTTTTTATTTTTCATATGAGTGATTGGAGAAATATTGTCTTGTGTTTGTATTTAGGTACTTAATCATGCCTTCTCAATATCAAAAAGATCATCAATTCACTAGAGATTATATGCCCGACATCTCTCAAACCTATGCTTCCCCCCAACTTCAAAACGCGTTTCCATCCCTTTCCACTCGTTGTTTTCATGAGGGTAGAGTCGTTGACAAGGAAATAACGGGTTATGTCTATATCCTATCTATGTTTGAGCTTTCGGGGTTTGATTGCTTGCTCAACATAGAAGAATATATTTACCCCTTATTCCTTCTTGAATTCTTTAGCACCTACTCTATGATTGAATACAATGGAGAAATCTCCATTCGTTTCGTATTGAATGATCAATTAATTCAATACTCTCTTGAACACTTTGGTCAAATTCTCGGTGTGCCATATGAAGGCACTTGTCATTTTACGGATAAATGGAGACTTTATGCTCTCTCGGAATCCTTCGATAAACCTCCAAATGACCTCACCGAAACTGATCTAGAGTTCATTCTTGAAATCATCTCGAAAGAGCGTGATGGTAACGTTGTGAGAAGCCTTCATTCAAATGTATGAAATGTGAATCGATATGAAGTGCTCTCTAGCGACCTTAAGGATTTTATAGTTCAATGGGCCAATATCCTTAGGGAGAATGTCTTTTGTCTTGGTGGAAACCGAGATCATATCCCGGCGTGTATGGTGCATATGTTGAGTTGCATCTTTACATCCACCAAGTACAACTTGCCATTCTATATCGCTCGACGAATCAATTATGCCCTTTCGAATCCCAAGACAAACCTTCCCTATGCTATGCTTCTAACTCGCCTTTTCAAAAGGGTTGCTCATGATTTTCCCCACCTTGATCTTTCTCGCTTCTACCCGGTTCATCGGGTTATGTTGCCTATTCAAGAGGCATATGCAAGAAAGACAAGAAGTGATCGAGGATCGAGAAAATCTGTTCATCAAGAGATGGATGATGAGGACATGGACATGCCAACAAGTGATGGTGATGGCATAGGTACTCGTTCTCATTTCCACTCTTCGAGTAATTCCCATCCATCCTCAAACCCATTCGAGGATGAATTTGAAGACTTAGCTCCTCCTCCTCATCATTCTAGTGAAGTACCGGAAGATCTCAATATGGAGCATCTTTACCGTGAAAACCTTAGAACTCGAGGGGAATTGCACGAACACCGGGTTGAATCAAGAAAAGGTTTCAAGTTCTTGGGGAATATGATCAAGGGATTGGGGAAGAAGAGAAGGTGAAAGCTTTGAAGCTTTTCAAAGAATACATGTTGGTAAACATGTATTGTTGAACAATTTTATTTTATCTTCGATATGTATTAACTTGTGATTTCATGTTAGAATTATCATTTATCTTGATCCTTAATGTTAATTATGCCTTCATGTTTGTGTTTTACATAGCTTTGTGAATGCCTTTTGATAGTTAGTTTATTAGATTATGATCAGTAGTTAACTTTGGCTTGTGAAACTTTTGGGAAAAATCTGGGTTTATCAAAAACTGGGATGGGAAATTTTTGAAAACCTTCTGGTCGCGGTTCCATATCGAACAACGGTTCCTTATCGATAAGGTACCGCCGGTCCTAGATAAGGAACCGCCGGTCACTGTGCATGACAGCATCTTTGCTTTACACTGTTTTCTTAATTTTGTGTAAACCTTGCATGATTTTCAGTAATAAACTGCACATTTCCTAAACTAGGGTATATAAATTCATTATTCACCTAAAATGATTTTAACCCATTACTAGTTTGGATCATCCCCTCACCCATTTAAACCCACCTTGTTTGCCATGTTCTTCACACATCAAACATACTTCCCTAAACCTTAAACCACCCTAATCAACCATGGTGTGTACCAAAACCTCAAACACTTACAAGACCTCCACCCCAAGAAAAACACTCAAAATAAGGGTTAAGGTAGCTAAGCCTAACTCTTCACATTTCCACACACCTAAGAATGAGAATGCTCCTATCCTTATTTCTTCATCACCTTCCCCACCTCTTGCACCATGCAAGACTTCCTCCACCCATGGTACTAACCACTCCATTGGTTCTACATCCTCTTCATTCAATTCTAGAATGAATGAGCTTTCTTCACCCTTCACTCCAAGTGCACCCTTGGAAGTGACCACACAACCTCAACCAATCCAAAGCATTCCTTTTGGGAATGACTTTGATGACTCTTTGGTGACTTCACCATTTACCCCTCTCAACTCACCCATTTCACCAACCTTGGAGGATTTACCTCCACACTCACCCATTTCCCCTTTGGGGAACATGCCTCCACTTTCACCCACATCACCCTTGGAGAACTTGCCTTCTCCACCTCCACCCAACTCCAACATCCCAATTTTGGGTGTCCCACTTTCCCTCCTCTTGGGTGATCCTTACTTTGGGTTTCAACAAACTCATGGTCCTAGATGTCCATGTTGTCTCTACAACCACTTCCTCATCCAAAACCTAAGGATGGATATGTATGGACTACATAGGGGTTTGCAAGATTTCTTGCTTACTTTGTTCTCCATGCCTCCTCCTAGGAGATGAATGATGGAGTTGTCTTAATAAGAGTTTTCAACAAAACCAAGCCTAAGGAAACTACTCATCTATATTCTATGTTAAGCTAGCTATGTATTAGTTAGTTTTTATTTATCTTTGTACTTGCCTCATTAATGAATGTTTCATGTTGTTGACTTATGCATTTAACTTTGTGTGATTCTATCCTTTTGTGCACACTAATCAACTTTAATTTGAAATTAAAATTGAACCTAAATCTATCACAACCCCTAAACTTGACTAAAATTGGTTCAAAATGATATCTAAATTATTTTGTCATCCTTTGTCAAGACATTATTTGTGAATGTGTTGCTTTATGCAACCCTAGCATATTTTGGTTCTAATAGAGGTAAAATTCCAAGATTTGCAACTTTTTGAAAAAGTCTCAGTTTTTCCCAAAACCCAGGAAAAACATGGTTTAAAGTCCTCTGGACGCGGTTCCTTAAAGACCCGCGGTTCCTTAGTGATATGGAACCGCCGGCCCCTATAAGGTACCGCGGCCAAAAAGTGGCTTTTGATGAATTTTTGGTCAAAACCTTTAAAACCCTATTCCCAGTCAAGATTCCATGTTTACTCAAATTGACTAAACATTCCTTGACACTACACATTTTGTATTCAAATTCTTACCTTGATCACATTTTACTTATACCCCAACCTTGAGATTTCATTCTCACACCTTCCCAACCTTGAGAATTCATTCTCACATAACCTTGAGATATCATTCTCACACTCTCACAATGCCTAACTCCTAATTCCTAACCTTGACATTTCTTTGTCACAACCCCTCTCACCTAAAGCTTCTTCATCCAAGCTTTCAAAGAAACCGAAAATCTCGGTTCGACCCGTTTGGGTTAAGAAGAATGAACCATCTTCGTCCAAACCACCCAAAAACCCTACCTTCTCTCCAATCAAGTATTGGAATGAGACTTACACCATAAACCCCATCACCGGAGCAAAAGCACATGTTCCACCACCACCACAATCCTTCAATACCCCCCAACTCAATGACCTTGCAACCTTCCCAAACCTCACAAGGCATTGTGAAAACATTCCCAAACCCTTTACCCCACCACCACCAAACCCTAAGTTTGATGCCATACCCCCATCAAACGATTTTGTGTTGCATCATGGATCCTCGTGTGATTGTTGCCGATTTCAAAAAATTGAACTTGCTCATGTGTATGAGAAGTTAAATTTTCTTGAATTCCTCCTCACTTGACCTCCTATTCAAGTTTTCATTCCGGTGGACAAAACTTCGAATGATGCATCGTCGTCTTTTTAGTTTTATTTTATTTTTAGCAATCTTGGAAAATATCACTATTAGACTAGCTTATGCTTAGTGGTTTATTTTCCATATTTATTGCTTTTAGATACTCATACTATGTGTATGACTATCTTCTTTGTTGTATTTTTTTGTAACCTTTGTGTTATTTGTGTGGTATCTAATTAGTTCTACTTTGAGTTGATCTTGGTTAATTTTTTACAATTGCTTATGGGTGATTCCATCAATTCTAAAGCTTTAACCCATTGACAAGCTTATCATCTTCATTGGATTGAAGTTTGATTTTGTCAATTACCTCTTTGGACATACTTAGCAAAATACTTGCTTCTAATTTGAGATTTCTTCTCTTTCTCCCTCTCAAGTTACTTAGTAGCTAGTGATCATATATACATTGGTGTTTCTTTCCTTTCTACTAACCTTTGTGTAGCATGTCACCTTAGCTCACAAATTTGGTGCCCCAAGCAAGGGGGAGCAACCACCAAGGGGGAGCTACTAGCAAAGTTCGATGCTCTTTAAAGACTTATGATATCCTTTTTGCTACGACAAAGGGGGAGAAATGATAGTGATAAACTAGTTAATAATTCCATAGTTTGTGTTTTTACGTAAATGAGTTTATCGTTTGTCGTAATCAAAAAGGGGGAGATTGTTAATGCAAGTAATGCCTAAAAACATTATTATTGTTAACTAATCTTTCTTAGTTTTGATCACAACAAACCATACAACATATTTAGTGTAAAACACAAAATGAATTATTTAACTAACACTATCATCAAGGTAATAATCATATCACTAACCTTTCTTAATCATACTTAGTGATCATCAAAATGATTATCCTTAAAACTCACTTTTGTTAATAAGACAAAAGAATTTTTAATAAACTTTCTTTTTTAGAAAATGTTTATTAAAATGGAAAATGAAAATTTGAAAATGGCATATTCCAAATGCTGTTAGAATATCCTTTGAAGGGTTCAAATACCTCAGATATTCCCACCCCACTAAAAGACAAAAAACGGAGCGGAGTCTAGTGGCGGTACCTTAAGTACCTACACGGTACCTTAGCGATATGGTACCGCGGGGTGAGATAAGGTACCGCGCACAGTAGCCGTTATAGATCCGTTGTAACTTTGTCTCCTTTAAATAGTGGGTCAAATCTCATTTTCCAGCAAGCCTCTTAGACGTTTTTCTCAGCCCTCTTTCTATTTTCTATAGCATAATCATTAGTAAATGATCACTTAAATTGTTAAGGATGTTTACATATGATTATCCTCTTGATCCCCTCCTTTACCATGTCCAATGAGAAGATCACTCACTCACTAGTGTAGTGATAAAGATGAATCTATGAGCTAGTCATATTCATCATGATACCCTTTTTTGTTTTAGGTCAATCCAATGTATTTATGAATACTTGGACTAGTTGTGTTCATCCAAGTTATTTGTGGATACTTGGATTTGTTGTGTACATCCATTGCATATGTGTTTGCTTGGATTTGTGTTGTGTAAATCCAAGCTACATGTGTGTACTTGGATAAGTCTAGTTGAGTTGTAATAGATTTGATTAGGAGTTCTCACTAAACTATAAAGTGATGTGGTTGTGTCTTGTAAGTTCTCACTAAACTTTAAAGTGATTAGTAGTTGTGTTGTGTGAAGTTCTCACTTAGCTTCAAAGTGAAGAGTCGTGAAGATTGGTTCTAGCTTTCGATTAGAACTCGACATCTAGCCTTGTGTCGTAAAATGGTGAAGTAGGCAACGTCGTGAAGATTGTTTCTACCTTAAGATTAGAACCCGACATCTAGCCTTGTGTCGTTAAATTGTGAAGTAGGCAACATCGTGTTGATTGGTCCTAGCTAAAGATTAGGTCTCGACATTTAGCTTAGTGTCGGAAAATAATGTAAGCAACGATGTAAGGTTTTCTCCGCCGAGAAGGGAGCTTGTGGATATAGTGGAAATCTCAAGTAGGTGTACTCGAGGAGTGGAGTAGAAACGAGGATAGAGCCTCGTTATCGAACCACTATAAATCTTGGTGTCTTCCCACTAGGTTGTCTCCTTCCTTGATCTTTACTTATTTCATTATCATTATACTTGCTTATTATCCTTGCTAGTGTATTTCAATTGAACCTAATCATTATGCAACTTAGCATCAAGTAAAAGATAGTTTTGATACAAACCAAATTGAAAGTAATTTTAATTTGGTCTCCAATCGAAGAGAAACTATTCAACCCCCCCCCCCCTTCTACAGAATTGTATGAGTACCTAATTGCATAAGACCGTAAATTCATGAGCCGTTAACTATCTTCTAACTTGATGTTGCGAGTTGAGAATAGCCGCTTATTCTAATAATAGTACTATTTGGCTGACAACCCTATCTGAGACCAGAGCTTTACGCTGAGTAACCCGCTGGGAAGGATAATTTTACGTGAATGAGAATTGGTATTCTTGCAATTAATACCCTACTAGGGGCACTGGTAATTTTTCTAGTCATTCTGGCATTTGGCGTGGGTGACTAAGTTAAGGGGTCGGTGTCATGAGCTTAATACAATTCGATAGCTATTGCTGTAA
Organism: Glebionis coronaria; assembly: GCA_025667525.1. Lineage (NCBI taxonomy): Eukaryota > Viridiplantae > Streptophyta > Magnoliopsida > Asterales > Asteraceae > Glebionis > Glebionis coronaria. Next base: position 526,062 of record JANFOE010000440.1, on the reverse strand, counting down.
TATGATATACCTGATTAATAGATTGTATGGCCACAATTCTATTAAACAATTGTGAATGATTTTTACGATGTGCTCAATTATGATTTTGTAAAACCTATAGACTTGCTCAACCTTTGTGTTGATGATTTTAAGCATGTATTTCTGGTACTTGAAGTTGTTGATTTGTGGAGCTTGCTGGAGAAGGATTGCGGGATTGCTTTTGAAGTAATTTGGTCTAAAACAGATTTCTTTCCCTATTGTCATAAACGTATAGTAAATGGTCAAGTATTTTGGTAAAAGGTTTGTTGTTTTGATTAAGATCCTAGGGGGAACGTGTACGCTACTCTGATATATTTTTAACTGATTTTACTTGGGATTGAAGGTTTTAGACATTGATTTAAAATATTTCCATATTTATTCTTAAATATACTATTTTTAGGTCATTTAAAGAGTTGTGAAATGAAGTTTGTGAATAACACCCAATTGTGTATTTTCCGCTGCGCAATGTAAATTGGGGGTGTTAAAGATTGGTAACCAGAGCTTTTTAGTTTTAGCGAATTAGGTCGATTTTTGAAAATGTCCTAAACTATAACTTTAGTGTCGAAAGTATTTTATAAAAGCAACGCAAGTTCTCTGCAAGGCTCCGGTAAGATTATTTATTTTTGTTATACTTTGTTATTATAGATGTATCCCCTATAATTGTTGTTAATTCTTGAGTATTTATTAAGTAAATACTGCAATGAGGTATTGGTATTAATGAAAGGACGTGGAGTGCTTTCACAATAATTTCATCATAATTTCATTTTTATGAGTATTGTATAATTATCATTTTCATTGCATTGCATTGCATGGAATACATATATATTTTGTATACGTAATTCATTTGCATTTGCATGATTATGCATTGCATATATATTTTTGAATAATGACCTTATGTACTTTGAATTTTCTGTGATTTCAGAAAAAGTCTGACATACCATATTACGTCAACAAAGGGGGATTTGCTGTAGGTCAATGGAGTTTGCAGAATCAGTATGTAGGTGATCATAAGATTTCAGGTGGATGGTTTGATTACGAGGATGATACGAATGATAAGAAAAATGTTGTAGAATCTGATAGTGATAATTATATGACTGAGAGTGAGGTTGGAAGAACTGAAGTTAGAGCAGAAGTGAGAAGTTATGGGACTGATTTTGAGAAATATCAGAAAGAGATAGATAGGCTTCGCAGGTTAAGTGAATATGTAGATCATGTTGGGCCGTATCTTGAGCCACATTAGAAGTTTCAGGATAGTGAGGTGTATGCTAATACTCATTATATGATAGATCCGCCGTGTCAAGGAGGGCTTTTGAAGTATGGATTTAGGAATCCACCGTGTTTAGATCTAAAAGGGAGGTGCTGCAAGTTAGGACCAAATGAAGATGAAGCAGAAACGAGCCAAGTTGGAGAAAGTGATGGACCACATCCTATGGAGTGATGTAGTGATGGATCTTTGATGTATTTCAGTTTATGTCTTATTGTGTTGTATTTGGATTATCTAGATGTTGTGAGGTAGTATTGTGATGAATTATTATTATTTTTGTTGTTTGGTAAGGGTAAGTGACATTAGTGACAAGGTTTTGTTACGATTTTCTCGGATTTATGGATGATATCTACTATTACCCTTTTAGTATTTTGATGTGTCTTTGTTATATTCTCTCTTTTGAAAGATGATTGTTGAATTTAGGTAGTAATGTGTTGTTGGCGTATGCAATATTCATGTTATATCTTGATGAAAAGACCCTATTCTTTCTATCTCGATGTGTATACTTATTAAGTTTCTTTCTACTGTTATCACATGGAAAGAGTTGAGTGAGATATGTTTCTGTCATTAGCAGGGATTCATGTATGTGTGACTAATAACTGACTTTTTGTTGATTAATAAAAAGGTTTTGCTTTTGCAAGATCTTTCTTTGCGTTGCTCGCACCCAATCGATATATGTCGTTGTTTCGTTCTCGGTATCTTCTCGAATTGATCACGGTAAAAAGTGGAATCGTTGTAAATGGTAACTTAAAGGGGAGCTTTGGTCTAAATCTACTAAAATGGTAAGTACTAGAAATAATAAAATTAAACTAAAAGCAATTACTGAGAATAAAAATAAGCTAGAACTTAAAACTGGAAAAACTGGAATAAAACTAGAATTTTACCTTATTCGGAATAATGGCCATCCGGAATATGTTGCCCTACTCGGAATATATCTCTACATGGAATAAATGCCTCTATGCGGAAAAACAGCTCTATCTGGAATATTATACTCTACTCGGAATGTTGTAGTCTATCCGGAACATTTGTGCTTATTCGGAATAATCATGGCCATGCGGAATAAATCTCTTATGCGGAATATTTTTAACAGGAAGCCTATGCGGAATATTTGAAAAAGGGACCCTATTCGGAATATTCTGAAAGAAAACACTATGTAGAATATTGATAATCAATGAATCTATGAAGGGGTTTGTTGATTTCTAGAGAGAGAAAGTTAGAGAGAGAAAGTGAGAGAAACTATGTGAAATTTATTAAATGAAACTAAGGAAATGACAACAACCAAACCCTTTCCATGGTGGAAAGGGGTATATATAGTTCCAAGCATAACATGGGCTTGGGCCGGTCCATGACAAGCCCATGGACCGGTTCTTACTTAAGTTAATAAGTAACTAACAACTATTTTCTAACTACGAGCTATTACAACATAAATATTATTGTGGAGTGACCGATACTTCTAATATACGTAAAAACGTATTTCTAAAAATCTCCCCCTAAGGGAGGTCACTCCACGTTTACAAAGTTCTAAACCTAGCATACTATACTAAGTCTTCGTTCTTTAGCTCGTAGTCTTTTCTTCTTTTCTTTCTTTTGTTGTGAATATGTTGGTTTGATCTTTTTGGCTTTGACTTGAGAGCATTGTTCTTTGGCCTTTCACGTGCGATCTTTGCCTCTCTTGTGAATTTGCCTCCTCGTGAATTCATGTTCCACACACTTATGTCTTTTTGTTGAATTCTCGAAAGTTTCAGAGTTTGGTACAGCGGAAGACTTTATCTTGTACTTTCTTGAATTTTTTGCTAAACTTTGATGCAGAAAGACATAAGCATGTGGGAACGACTTCTACAGGTACACCGCAACACCACCGTCTTTACTGGTACTCAGCAACGCCACCGTCTTCAACAGGTACACAACAACGCCACCGTCTTTAACAGGTACACAGCAACGACACGAATAAAATGGCTTTGAACATTTTATTCTAATTCGGTAGCATTTTACCTCCGGTCGGTGAAGGCCGTTGGACGATATTAGATATCGTACCCGTGACGGATAGTTTCAATTAAGTAACTTCCTGACAGGATTTCGCGGGTGAACCCGTTCTCTTTATTCGACCGTCCAAAGCTGACTGCGAACATAAAGAGTGAATCACTTGGATAAATTATCCTTGTGATTAAAAGCCGTCAATTCATGAAACCTGGAACAAGTGAATTTCAATTAAGATTTTCACCATCGTTGCTTTCCAGTTGTCACGAGCTCAATTCATAAAGAATCTTGCACGTTACCTACCAAGTGCTGTTTGATGTTGACACTAGAAGGATTTCCACTCGTCACTGTGGTCAATAAAGAGTCACTCTGAGTGTTCTGGCAAGATCATATGATAATGCGAAGAGGCCTGGAACGAGTTTAAGTTCAATTAAGAATTAAACCACTGTTACCTTCCAGTTTTTCACAAGATTGGTTCTAAAAGAACCGCACGTGTAACCTACCATGAGCTTGTTTGATGTTGGCTCAAGCAGGATTTCCATCTTCATTGTAATACTTACGTATTACTCGGATGTTCTGGCAATATTACAGGAATACTGCGTAGGACTCATGAAAATCTCTTACTTTTCACAGTGTGTGAGAAAGCAAGGAATAAATGGAAAGTGTCCTAATGAGACTTTTGATGATCTCTTGGCTCTAGACTCGATTGTGCGTTTTGATTTAGTGAGCGATGGCTGGAGAGGAGTGCCACCTTTTCAATACCAGTCTATTCGGAGTGAATAAACCAATAGATAACGTGTTGATCTCCGTGTGATTAAAACAAATACCTTTTGAGAGATATTTGAGTTAGCTGGGAAGGGTTGTGCATTGCATCACTGGGTCCATGATGTCTTTCTTCAATACCGAGAATCATTAGCAAAAATGATCTCAATAGCATATGTATTGACCCGGTTTCTGCCTAAAGTTGTAAGGAGGGCTTCTTTCTTTACACCCTTTATCTTTACATTTCTTTTTCATTCTTCAACCCCTTCAATGCTTACCAATACGTCATCACTAGCACCTTGTTGTGATTGTTCCAGTGCTAGCTTAAGTACTTGGTCGGCATTCAGCTACGTTCACATTCTTTCTCCATCTTTCCTAGGACTTCTAATTCTATCTAGGGAATTGTCCTTGGGAAGATTCCATCGGCTCTGATGAATCATTGGACTAAACCTATTCCTACCACCCTTTTGTCACCACATCCGTCGTGAATTAAGCGTGTTTTGGGAAGGAATTGCCACCATGAAAAATCATTGAAAATCACCTAAGGTACTTGTGATATTAAAATCAAAAGTTTTGTACCTTAGGTGTTTTGATCATAAAAAACGCTCCCCCTTAACACGTGCTTAACACATATTAAGTTGGATTATCGTTAAGTCTTTTTCATCTTTTAGCCAAGTATCACTTACGTCTCCTTAATCCCATTTTCTCCCCTTATCCAAAATGTTAACCATTAATATTTGGGATATTGAATGGATTAACCGGTCTTTGGGTAAAAATGAAATCGATGTTTGGCCATAGAACAAGTTATTGCTCCCCCTTAATTTAATAAGGGATAGTTGTAGTGCTTTGGTATGACATATTTTGAAAGATTTAGAATCTCGTGAGAAATTCTTGAAAAATTATCATACCTTAACACTACAGCAAGCCATACAAGCACATTATTCACAAATATACATATTCACAATTGAAAACCAATATAAAGTGACCTGAAATGTACGACCCATTAGATAGATCGTTGCAGTAGCTTGTGGTGCACTAAATACGGTCTTCCACCCACGAATCTTTCCAAGCTCCTCATCAATCTACGTTCACGGAGCTTTTGATCGATCTTCTTGATCACATACTTCGCCATCTGCCGGTAACCCGGATGCCAATCCTCCGTCATCTCTGGCAAAGTCCCACCCGAGTTCAGATGCTCCAACTTTCCTCTGACTTGTATAAGAGTTCCATCACTATACTTGTGGAGCTCCCCCACCCTCATAAACTTCATCAAACCTCGACTGTTCAAGTAGAAAATGCTGTAATTCGGGACAGAAATGCCGGTATAGGGACATCTTTCTACATGTTGAGGTAGCACTTGATTCACAGGACGGGTTAAATTGAGCTTCCTCTGATAGCTTTCGACTCCCAACTGAAGATCTTCAACTCGTGACTTGATGACAACGCTTCGTGTGAACATGCGAAGTGCTGTATTCAAAGCAATCAGGTCTTCACGAGGAATGTGTGTAAGTTGATCTCGGGTCATTAGAAGCAGCATGTCTTCGATATCCTCAAGGCGAATGATGGAAAAATCTCCCTGCTGGATTTTGTATTCCCTGTCATCCTCCCTTTTCAAACGAATCTCCGTCACATGGTAATAGCCATTCTTGGCTTCAGTTTTCATTCCTAAGATGCTGGAGATGCGGATATCGGATCTAACATTGCTTCCAGAATTGACCAAGCAGCAACCCCTGTACGCCCTTCGGACTCGTTCGTCCCAATGAGATGCACCTATGACAGCATACATATCATAATTACAATTCATTTTTGGGACCCAGAGTCGATTTACCTTTTCCTCGATAAAGGGTATTGTCCCCCAGTTGGCAGCTTTCAGCAAGGTCAGGGAGGTTGCGTACTTTGATGACCCCTTCAGTAGATACACAATGATGACGAAGAAGTCAAGAGCAATCTGATTATCTTGAGCAGGATCCATTGGAGGTGGAGCTCTTTCTGATTCATGAAGTCCTGGCCGTTGAACGGTTTTCAAAGCCTTCAGGATCTCATCGGCATAATACTCGAACTCCATTCGGGTTAATCGGGTTTTGGCGCGAAGTCTCTTATCATTCAGCGCTTTCTTCACCAAGGATGGAGTAACCGAAGTCTTATACTCATGAGCAAGAAATGCACATAAGTCAATAGGACTGCGGATACGGAGATACATCACATCTTTGTCAGCATCTGTGATCGGATCATATTGTGCTGCGGCCGTGATCCAAGCCTGTGGTGGTGCAGTTTCGTCTATCTCCAACGTGTCTTCCCAAACTCGTGTGCTTGGTTCAGGAACCGTAGATTGTTGAGCTTGTTGTTGAGGAGTAGAAGTGCGAACATCTATTGGTTCAGTTTCAGGCATTTCGGCAGTGTCGTGAACTGGGGAGTGTTGTGCAGCTTCGGGTTCCGTCACTGATTCTGCAATCACAGGAGCAACAACAACAGAACTAATGGGGTTAGTGGTAATAGGTAAAGATACAGCGATAGAGATACCGGGAACCGATGACGCTGTAGTGGCATTCACATCGTGGCGCCACTTAGTTCGTCTTGATTCCGATGATGTAGATTTATCCTTCTGCGCTGCATCTTTCTTTGACTTGGTTCCAGTCTTAGCAGTTTTCTTGGAGCTGGTAACCTTGTCTCCCTCTTTCGGCTGTTCACCCCCATCATCATCCTGATTGTCATCCCCGTTACTACCCCTAGCACTTTCCTGATTCTCATCACCACCATCATCGCCATCATCATCATCCTCATCCTCTTCATCATCATCCTCATCATCCTCATCATCATCACCACCCTCGTCATCGTCTTTATCCTTTTCTCCTTCTTCTTCTTCTTCTTCCTCTTCTTCACCCGTACCCCCTTCTTCACTTTCTTCCCTTTCTTCCTCAGGTAAGATGTGATATGGTACCACACTTCCAAACTTTTTGAATAATCTATCATCCTCCATGATAGCATCATTCAGGGATTTGTATAGAGCCCGTTGAATCCTAGACTTATCAAACGATCCAAGTTCCACCATACGAGCCTTAAGGATCTTCTTCAATTCAAAATCCGTCAGGTCATAAGCAATCTTGTAGGCGGCTTCTGAAGGATTGGATGATTTGATCATCAAGTTGTCAGCAGCAAGTGTCTTCAACTCATCACGAAGCTTAGGCATTAGGGATTCAACGGATTCTTGCACTCTTTCTTTCACAGAGGCTTCAAGTGCTTCTTTTTGCTCTTTGTATTTATCCCTCATCGCTTGAAGTCTGGTAATACGTGCAGCATGCTTATCAGCCTCAGCTTGCTTAACCCGAGCTAGTTCTTCTGCATGTGCTTTTCGAGTCAACTCCATATCTGAAGCGAACTTAGCAATCATCTCCTCTTGGGCTTTCCTAGATGCTTCTTCACTTTGAGCTCGTCTTTGCAACTCTTGGCGAAGTTCATCCATTTCGCGTTTGTGAGTATCCACATGTTTGTCAAACATTTCGGCCATCACTAATGCAGCCATTGCAGATGTTGCAGAGCTGCTCTGGGTTGATTGAATAGGCTCGGTTGTTACTGCGGTGCTAAGGATGGGAATTATAGGTGGTGGAAGAAATGGTGTTGAAGCCGGTCTGGTTGGTAAGGGTTGTATGGGTGGAGGTTGAGTTGCTAAGGGTTGAGTTGACACCATGATCGTAGGGGCAACAGACTCCTTTTCCAAACTTGCTGTAATAGGAATTGATGGCTCCTTCGAAGTGGAATAATGTTCAGGTGACCCAAACTCATCAACATCATCCGGTTCCACGTACTCATCCTCAATATCTACCCTTGCACCTGAACCACTACCTCCAGTATCTTTCCTACTCCTTTGAATAGCAATCTTCATCATTTGCTTCTCGGTTTTATCCATAGTAGGATCAACAATGTCTTCTTCGTCACGTAGACGCATCTCATCCTTACCCTTTCCCTTCTTACCCTCTATCTTCTTCTTCTTGGTTTCGGGTTCAGGTAACGCAGCTGGTTGTTTACGTTTACCTTTACTCTTAACCGTTGTAGACGAGTCTTCTCCAGTCTGAAGGTTTGCTTTCAGCTTCTTGATTTCTATCTGCAGTAGCTTGTAATCAGCAGAACCTTTGATTTTCTCAGATAGAAGGTAATCAGGAATAGGACCCGGAATCACACCAGTAGACGGTCCTTCATGCCTCAGATCCACAGTATCATCAGCTTCATCAGTGTGATAGCGACCTGCTGCACGCCTATCAATAATAGCATCATTCTTCATAAAATAATTAATGATAAGCTTGATAAACCTTGGATAAGGAAAGAAATTTATCTTCAGCTTCTTGTTCTGGAAGAGTTGAAAGGTGAATTCTTCCCATATTAACAATGCATAATCTGCATTTGCAGCTTTGTACATGCCATAGAAGAGGTTTATTAACGGACTGCGCAAAGCATCATGGCCAGTCGTTTTTGGTGTAAGACATCTACTGAGAATACCCATCAATGCTCTCCAAGGTTGTCCTACCTTAGCAGTGGTAAACTCAGACGCAACTCGTATTTCCGGACATCCAAGTGCGTCAAATAACTCCACGAGTTCATCTTTAGTAGGATCCCTCGAGAATGACATGCCTTTGGGTGTATCCCGTATACCAAGAATCTTACGGAAGTCTGAAACTGTGAGTGTCTGTTGCTTGTTGTCGATGGTGAAGGTTATCTTGTTTGAAGTGATTTCCTTGGTAGCCCAAAATTCATACATATACTCATAAGGCACCGAGGCTGTACTCCTAAGGGCGTTCTTGAAATGAGAGTTATCGAGAATGGCTATGGCGACCTTAAAACCATGGTGAGTGGATTTAGAGACTTGCTTCAGCCGGTAGTTGTTGGGTATAAACTTAAGTGTTCGTGCTTTAGCAATATCGGCTTCTCTAGAGTCTTGGATTGCTTGTACTGTGGGTTAGTCATTGTATCTGCTTAAGATAAGACATGAAAGGTTGATGCACAAAAACATATATATATCATTCTTACTTCTAAGCATGACACATTTCATAACATATTACAACAAGTACATATATAGCATGCAAACAATAATAATCAAACAACTCTTCATTCGGAACATTTCCTCATTCGGAACTTCTTCATTCGGAACATTCCTTCATTCGGAACTTCTTCATTCGGAAGTTCTTCATTCGGAACTTCTTCATTCGGAAGTTCTTCATTCGGAACTTCTTCATTCGGAACTTCTTCATTCGGAAGTTCTTCATTCGGAAGTTCTTCATTCGGAACTTCCTTCATTCGGAAGTCCTTCATTCGGAACTTCTTCATTCGGAAGTTCTTCATTCGGAACTTCCTTCATTCGGAAGTTCTTCATTCGGAACTTCCTTCATTCGGAAGTTTTTCATTCGGAACTTCCTTCATTCGGAAGTTCTTCATTCGGAACTTCCTTCATTCGGAAGTTCTTCATTCGGAACTTCCTTCATTCGGAAGTTCTTCATTCGGAACTTCCTCATTCGGAAGTTTTGTTCAAAAATTCCTTCATTCGGAAGTTGGTATCCAGTGTTCATTCGGAACTTTTCAAACAAAGCTTATGATGAATAATCTAAGTGCGTTTGTGAGTTTCTAAGGCAATCTATGGTAATATAAACATCATTTAATCTATTCCGAGCAAAACCCACCATAAATCCCTAATCAATTAACCCTAATTTAATCATAAACCCTAAGTGGATTAGACTGATTAATTGAGCAGAATTATATGATGAATGGTATGAATTAGAAGTTTAAATGTTGATGTATATACCTTATTTAGTCGAATGAACAAGAGCTAGATGGATTAAACGAGAGATTGTAGAGCTTGTGTGTGTTTATTTTTCAACAATGGCGGCAAATGATGAGTTAGAAACAGTGAATGAAGAATAGTGAGGGGCGGGTGGATTTGTTTTTGACTTAGGTCAAAATTTTGACTAGTTTCATTATATATCACCTTTAGTCCCTACATTTTCACTCCTTTTTCTTTTTGTTTCTTACTTTTTCATTTCACTTATCCCTTGTTTAACTTACACACAATTTAGCAAACGCATCTATTAGCATATCTCCAATATCTAAAAGCAATGCCTATCACTTAGAACGAACACAAGTCGTTTTCTAAAACAAAAACCACTCAATTACCATGTAGCCCTTAATTTTCACAATCACTTTTGAAAATCAATTTTAATGACGAAGATGATTTTAATATTTTCTCCCCCTTAAACGATGACCCGTTTTCTATTTAAAGAGCTGTAGTCATTGTTTAAAGAGTCAAATATTGATGAAAGCATTTCCAATTTATATCTTGAAAAATTTTGATTCGTGGTGTCAATAAGATTTCTCTTATTTTAACAAATTAATGCACTGAGACGTACATAAATTCGTGTTAGACCAAGTTATAAAGTAAACTTGATCCCTTTGCATGATTTGGCTTGTAAATCACGCCCGAGAAAATTAATTCCCGTTCTGAGCCAACGTTTTCCAAGGAAATACGTGACTTTAATATGAAAACCGGGTTGCAGTCTGAAATAACTACAAGCCATAATGGGCATGTTTTAAAAATGTACAACTTTTATACGGACTCTATTTATGGCACCGTGTCAATATTGATCGACATTTCTAAGGCCGTAAATATTACCGTACTAAAAGACATGCCCGATTTAAAACGAAAAATATTTTTGGTTTTTCTTGATTTTATAATTTTTATGGTTTTTCTTGGTTTTATATTTTTGTATTTTCTTTTTATGGTTTATATATTTACGATAATATACATGATCACGAACAAAGGATACTCTGAATAGTTTACCACGACTATTCAACTGATTCTTCTGCCAACTCTTTGAGAGTCGCTGGAGTAAATGATTTCATGCCAAGCTTGTCGATCAAAAACTCAATTCGTCCTCGATCTAATGCTTTGGTGAACATATCCGCCAGCTGATACTCAGTAGTGACAAAATACAGCTCGATCACTCCGTTCTCCACCTGCTCCTTAATGAAATGGTAGCGAATGTCTATGTGCTTGGCCCGGGAGTGTTGAACATAGTTGCAGCAAAGGGCAATGGCGCTCTTGTTGTCACAATACATCGGGATTTTGTTAAATCCAAGACCGTAGTCAGTTAATTGTGATCTCATCCAAAGGACTTGAGCACAACAACCGGACATGGCGATGTATTCAGCCTCCATGCTTGATATTGCAGCGCTTTTCTGCCTTTTTGAAGACCAACTGATCAATCTATCTCCTAGGAGTTGCACAGATCCAGAAGTGCTACGCCTCGTATCTTGACATCCAGCATGATCGGCATCTGCGTATGATATTAAATCAATCGAGGAATCTTTCGGATACCATAGACCACGATGAAGTGTTCCTTTTAGATACCGAAAGATCCTTTTCACAACATGTAGGTGCTTTTCGGTAGGCCGAGCCTGATACCGGGCACACATGCATACAGCAAATTGCAAATCAGGCCTGCTAGCAGTCAGATAGAGAAGGGTGCCGATCATTCCACGGTAAAGTTTCGGATCGACAATAATCCCATCCCTATCTTCATCTAACTTGGATTTCTCCACCATTGGAGTGTCTACGGGGTCACAATTCTCAAAGTTATATTTCTTAAGAGATTCTAGAGCATATTTGGATTGATTAATAAAGATGCCTCTGGGATTCTGAGAAATCTGTAATCCTAAGAAAAATGAAATTTTTCCCATCATCGACATCTGAAAGCGTGTGGACATTATCTTCTCAAATTGTTTAGACAATTCTATGTTAGTGGCAGCAAATATTATATCATCAACATAAATTTGTACCAGAAGCATGTCGTTGCCGTCTTTGAGAGTGAATAGAGTGGGGTCCACTTTGCCTTTGGAGAAGCCTTCCGACATGAGATATGTTGACAGGAGATCATACCACGCGCGTGGAGCTTGTTTCAACCCATAGAGAGCCTTCTTAAGCTTGTACACATGATTAGGAGACTCCGTACTGACGAACCCATCCGGTTGACTAACATAAACTTCTTCCCTTAGTTCACCGTTCAAAAATGCCGTCTTCACATCCATTTGATAGACGATCATGTTCATATGAGCAGCAAACGCAAGGAATAGTCTAATCGCCTCCAATCTAGCCACAGGAGCAAAAGATTCCTCAAAGTCTATACCCAAGGCTTGTTTATATCCTCTAGCGACCAATCTAGCTTTATTCTTCAATACCGCACCCATCTCATCAAGTTTAACCTTATAAACCCATAACAAAGTAAGGATGTTAACCTTGTCAGGGCGAGGAACCAATTCCCACACTTCTAGTCGTTTGAATTCATTGAGTTCCTCCTGCATAGCTTCAATCCAAGATGATTGGGTCATAGCCTGCTGCCAATTTTTGGGTTCAACTTCAGAGAGAAATGCATCAAAGTAACAATATAGTGCACTCTCTTGTAATTGATGGCGTGTAGAGACTGGTCGATCTAGATCTCCAATAACATTCCTAATCGGGTGATCTTTTGTCCATTTAGTGCTATGGTTTTCAATCCTAGGTGGTCTGGAGTGAACAATAGAAGGAGCTTCTTCTGAGGTAGACGCGGCTGAAGGGTTTTCAGGAATCGCTACACCAAAGAAAGGAAGCTCTTGCAAGTGAGCATATTCCAAGTCGTGATCAGTAGAATCCTCTTCCACATCATTAGGCACAAGTAGGGGTGACGATTCAGGTGTAGTTTGAGAATCACTTGGTGAAGGTGCATCCGGTTCAATATGAATTGTAGATGCATTAGATAAAGGTTCATTAACTTGAGCAACCACTTCAGGTATTGGAGCAATTACTACAGGTGCTGGAACTTCATCAGTCGGGGGATCGAAGAATTCATCAAACAACGGTTGAAACAGTTTATCCCACTCGGGCCTTGATGGTGGTAAAAATGATGTAGAAGTAGGATTGTTGGGAACTAATCCGGAACTTATAGCACCGGTTCCCATCTCATGAAGCGCGGGTTCAGAGCTGTGTTGCTCAGAAGCCATCGCTGTCAGCTCGTCGAAATCTGCGTCCATAGTTTCTACAATCTTGCCAAGACGACGGTTATAGATTCGGTATGCTCTTTTGGACGGTGAGTAACCAATGAAAATACCTATATCGGCTTTTGGTTGAAGCTTACCCAAGTTCTCACTATTGATGTTTGGATAACACAGAGCACCAAACACATGGAAAAATGAAACATCGGGTTTGCGGTCATGTAGAAGCTCATAAGGTGTTTTTCCATGGCGTTTCCGAATGATAGAACGGTTTTGGGTGAAACATGCAGTAGAAATAGCCTCTGCCCACAAGAACAATGGAGCGTTCGCATAAATAAGCATGGTCCTAGCAGCTTCCATAAGTGTACGATTCCGTCTTTCAACGAAACCGTTTTGTTGTGGAGTGCGTGCAGCGGATGTTTCATGTGATATACCAACTCCTTCATAATAATCACGAAGAGTCTGGTTGACGAACTGTAACACCCCCAGTTTCGTGTCATAGCAGCGGAAGGGTCATTGGGTGTTACTATCATGGTTCAACCTCAATATCATAGAAAACGCCTCAAAATGAGTCGTTTTAACAAAACATACGTCCATTCATTTGTTTAAAGATAAAACAGTTTACACACGGTCCCAAATAGTTTTAAGTTTACACAACCAACCAAATGATAAAAGTTTCTTAGAATAGACATAGTTTAGAAAAGCGGGCCAAAACATTTTAATTTAGCAAGCTGCGTGAAACCACCTTCCTTGAGTGCCTTCTTCATGGACCTGAGATAAAACATGCTATAAAGTCAACAAAAATGTTGAGTGAATCTATAGAGTTTAAATTTAAATAAATGAACACAAGTATTCTGAATAAACCTTCCGTAGTTGACAATCATGTGGATCAGACATAATTATCGTTGTTATTTCATAAGTCTCGTGAAATTGAACGTTAACATATATTATTTCAGCCCAACACACCTAGCCAAGTGCGTATATTTCTCTTATACAATTGCATCCGATGTTTCATTACTGGTGCATCACAACACCACGCGATAGCTAGTCGCGACCAGACTGGGCGTCACCCCGATAGATCTATCCATAGTATTAGCGTTCTTTTCGATTAACAATTCACGATTCATGGGTCTTTAAGGCTAAACAAACTTATATAACAACTTTCATCTAAGCATACAATCGGGTCCTTTGTGTTCAATTTTAAAAGAATGAGGGTTTACCACAACTTCTCGTTGTACCCTTCATTTATCAATAAATGTTTTTCCAATAATAAGGGTTTCCACAACTTCTCGTCGTACCCCTCTTATTTTAATAAAACAAGCATGTTATCCCCCTCGCGGGTTTTATAAAACAAGTAAACATGTAAAGCGAGGCCATAGACTCACCTTGGTACGATAGTAGTGACGTGACGATCGCCGACGATTTGTGATGCCCTTTTTAAACACGAAGACCGCAACCTACCAATTAAGGCGCGTTCGTTAATAAACGACTCAATTATAAATAATACTTAAATAATGTGAAAGTCAATTTCGAATGACCATAAAAATCCCGAAAAATAATAAAATATAAGTGTACTTCTATACCCTTTTATTCAACACTTATTCATTTAAATTACTTGCACCCTCGACATTGACCCGTCATAAGACGCCAAGTCAACGCAAGTCAAACCATCATTTTTACTTCCCTCGGACCAGTAGCTAAGTCATTTATATAATGACTTAACACTCGAGTAAGTCACTATGTCCAATAGTGAATACTCAACTCACGCCATACAAGTATTGAACTACGTGTCCAAAATACCACTCAGCATGTACACTCCAAATGTACACACCAATCTAACCTATCTAGACATGTCGGATTTCGACGAAACTTGGTGACAAACTCACACATAATATGAATAAGACTCAGTTTAAATTTCATTCAAAAATATTACTTCTAAGACCTTCTGCCCGACACACCTTCGTGTTGCAAAAACCGGACAGTTTTACGCCTTTGACTTGTAAAACCATTTTGACTTATCTAAACATTTCCGTTTGCAAAACCGACACTCGGGTTTGAAAATAGACTCATGACCTGAGGTTTATCAACTTACAACAGCCCTTGAACATTTTTAAAACTCATTTTATAGTCCCCGAGATTCGTTCCAAATATCGACAACAATTTTCGGATTGTGCCGATACCCGTCTCCCGGTACACAAATACTAAAAGTAGCATAACTTTTCGCTCGTAATGAGTTAGAAGCTCTACTTTAGCTCAAATCGAAGCTAACGAAATTCTCTACGACCCTATCTTATTAGTTTACCAAGTTTACCACAGTAACAATTTCAAAAACGGACTTAAAGTTACTGCCCAAAATAGCCTATCTAAAAATCATACCAAATCAAATTTTCAACCCATTTCAACAATTCCTATAGTCCTAATATGATCCTAATATCATAATAACACATCTAATTAACTCATAACACCCTCAAATTTAATCTTACAAAAATTAAATATATAAAAATCTTGCATGCAACCAAAACCCACTATGAATATAATAATATTAACACCATATATCACCATAAAAATGGATCAAACATGGTGTTCATCATCAAAATTTGAAATAAAAATTTAGTGAATGCATGTGGAAGAAAATTATACCAATAGAAAGCCCTTGAAATTTCCAAGATGGGTCTTGTTTTAGTTTCTTTAGATTCAAGCTAGAAATCAAAATAATTTGATGGATTGTGGCTTAGGGGTGGACGGCACAAATGGGGAAGAAGAGAGAGATTTGGTGTGTTTTTGTGTAAAATGAATTTTAAAATGAAAAATGGTTAGTGGAATTTGTTTAAATAGTGGGGTGAGGGTAATTTTTGCCAAATTTGCATTCTTTTGGTCCCAAAGTGCAAGTAAATAGTTTACAAGGTAGAAAATGTAAATTGTACATTTTAAAAATATTTACGGGGCTCGGGTTTCGTAAAAATACTTTTCGTAAGTTAAAACGCTTCATAAAAATAATAATAAAGCTTCGACACGACTTAAAACGTAATTAAATCGAAAACGTCGAAAATATACAATATCGAGACAATCGATAATAAAACGTAAATTTTTGGGCATCCGTCGGTATCGCGATCACTACTAGTTATCGTCATTCGTTAAAACGTAAAATACGAGAAATAAAGATTAAATATAATAAAAATCATTTTCATGATTATTTGAGAATATAATATCGATACCTAACATATTCCTTGTCGGTTTTCATCTAATCGACATTTTTACGCTAGTTTCAAGTCATAACCTTCTCGGTTAGTCGATAAATTAAAATTCTCATTAAAGTAAACACGTAATACGTAATAGTCGAGATTAAAATAACGACCTGAAATTGACGGGTTGTCACATCATCCCCACCAAATTAGGATCTTCGCCCTCGAAGATCAACTTGCGTTCTTGCCCGATCGCTTGTTGAAATCAAAGAGATGAGGGTAATTCTTCCACATTTGGTCTTCTCGTTCCCAAGTAAACTCCGGTCCTCTTCGAGAGTTCCATCGAACTTTGACGATAGGTATTCGGCTTTGCTTCAGTTGCTTGACCTCGCGATCCATGATCTCGACCGGTTCTTCAATAAAATGCAACTTCTTATCAACCTTAACCTCGTCTAACGGTATAATGAGTTCTTCATCGGATAAACACTTCTTCAGATTCGACACGTGAAAAGTGTTATGAATCCCATACAGTTCTTGTGGTAGTTCGAGTTGGTATGCCACAGGTCCTACTCTAGATGTAACCTTGAATGGTCCGATATAACGAGGACTTAACTTCCCACGTTTTCCAAATCGTACAACACCTTTCCATGGTGATACCTTTAGCATAACCTTATCTCCCACGTTAAACTCCAATGGTTTTCTTCGCACATCCGCATAACTCTTCTGTCGGCTTCGAGCAGACAACAACCTATTCTTAATTTGCACAATCATATCCGTCGTCTCCCTAATCAAATCTGGTCCAGTGAGTTGGGCATCACCAACCTCACTCCAGCTAACGGGTGATCTACATTTTCTCCCATAAAGTGCTTCAAAAGGTGCAGCTTTAATACTCGCGTGATAACTGTTATTGTACGAGAATTCGGCCAAATGTAAGTGCTTATCCCAGCTACTTCCAAAGTCTATCACACAAGCACGTAGCATATCCTCCAAAGTTTGGATTGTTCTTTCGCTTTGCCCATCAGTTTGTGGATGATAGGCTGTGCTCATATCCAAATTGGTTCCTAACGACTTTTGAAGTGATCTCCAAAATCCAGAAGCAAAACGACTATCTCTATCGGAAATGATTGAAATAGGAACACCATGCTTGCACACGATTTCCTTTAGATAAATATCGGCGAGTTTCTCCAAACCGAACCTCTCGTTGATTGGAATAAAATGAGCGGATTTAGTTAAACGATCGACAATAACCCAAATTGCATCGAACCCAGACGGTGTCCTTGGGAGTTTTGTGATGAAGTCCATCGTAATTCGCTCCCATTTCCAGACTGGAATTTCAGGTTGGACAAGTAATCCTGACGGCTTCTGATATTCAGCTTTCACTTTTGCACATGTTAGGCATTTCGCGACGTATGTTGCAATATCAGCTTTCATATTCGGCCACCAGTATAACTTTTTCAAGTCTTGGTACATTTTGTCCGATCCAGGATGAATAGAATACTTGGACTTATGAGATTCTAACATAATCAAGTCTCTCAGTCCACCATATAATGGTAACCAAATTCGACCTCTCAAACATCTGATACCGTCGGGTCGCGTCTCAAATGTTTCACCGTCTCCTCTAAATCTTTCGGCAGCAATATTTTCCTTCTTGCATGCTTCAACTTGTGCGTTCCGAATCTGCTCAGGTAAGTTATTATGAACTGTCACTACTAAAGCACGCACTCGAATCGGTTTCTCCCTTTCCTTTCGACTTAACGCGTCAGCTACCACGTTCGCCTTTCCTGGATGATAACGAATTTCGCAGTCGTAATCACTTAATAGTTCAACCCATCGACGTTGCCTCATATTCAGCTCCTTTTGATCCAATATGTATTGTAGGCTTTTATGATCAGTGAATACTGTACACTTCGTACCATATAGATAATGTCTCCAAAGTCGCAGAGCAAAAACCACCGCGCCCAATTCCAAGTCATGGGTAGTGTAGTTCTCCTCATTCTTCCTTAATTGTCTAGAGGCATATGCGATCACCTTCTCGCGTTGCATGAGAACAGCACCGTATCCTCTGAGAGATGCATCGCAATAAACAACAAAATCTTCACTTCCTTCAGGTAACGATAAAATCGGCGCACTACAGAGTTTCATCTTCAGGGTTTGGAAAGCTTCTTCTTCATCATCGCCCCACACATACGGTTTATTCTTCTGAGTCAGCTTCGTTAATGGTTTCGATATCAAGGAGAATCCTTCAATGAACCTTCGGTAATAGCCAGCCAGTCCTAGAAATTGTCGCACTTCAGTTGGAGTAGTCGGAGCACTCCAATTCTTGATGGCTTCGATCTTTGCAGGATCAACATGTACTCCACTTTTATCGACCACGTGTCCGAGAAATTGTACAGAATTAAGCCAAAAATCGCACTTTGAGAACTTAGCGTATAACTTTTCGTTCTTCAACAAGTTCAAGATAATCCTTAAGTGTTCGGCATGCTCTTCATTGCTCTTGGAGTAGATTAGAATATCATCTATGAAAACGATCACGAATTTATCAAGATACGGCTTACAAATGCGATTCATTAAGTCCATGAATACAGCAGGTGCATTAGTCAAACCAAAAGGCATAACCAGAAACTCATAATGACCATAACGAGTTCTAAACGCCGTAATAGGAATATCTTCCTCACGAATGCGAAGTTGATGGTAACCAGAACGAAGATCAATCTTAGAGAAAACACGGGAACCTTGAAGTTGATCGAATAAATCATCAATTCTTGGAAGCGGATAACGATTCTTGATCGTCAGCTTATTCAGCTCTCGGTAATCAATACACATACGAAACGAACCATCTTTCTTCTTAACGAATAAGACAGGGGCTCCCCAAGGTGACGAACTCGGTCGTATAAAACCTTTATCAGATAGCTCTTGCAATTGCACAGATAACTCCTTCAGCTCGGATGGGGCTAAACGATATGGCGCACGAGCCACGGGTGCAGCACCAGGAATTAGGTCAATTTGGAATTCTACTTGCCTTGGAGGAGGAAGTCCAGGCAAATCTTCCGGAAACACTTCAGGAAAGTCACGGATAACAGGTACATCTTCAGCACGTTTCTCCTTCGATTCTTTCTCCACTACTTTAGCTAGGAATAACTCACAGCCTCTTTCGATATACTTACGAGCCTTAATGCACGAAACGATTTTTAGTCGTGAATTACGTTGATCACCTTCGATAACCATGGTCTTGTCGTCTAAAGGAATCCTAACTTTCTTTTCTCCACACAAGATAGACGCGTTATACTTGGATAACCAATCCATTCCGATAATAATATCAAAACTTCCCAATTCAACAATCATCAAGTCTATCTTAAAAATACGATTCAAGAGATTTAGAGAACATCCTAGGAGCGCACGATTGGTTCTCACTAATTTACCATCAGCTAGTTCTACCTCATAACTTGCGTCTAATTCGACCGGTTTGATATCAATTAAGGTACTAAAACTTGTAGACACAAAGCTTTTGTCCGCACCAGAATCAAATAAGGCTGTAGCATAACGGTTGTTTAGTAAAAACGTACCAGTGACAACTTTCGGGTTTTGCTTCGCTTCGGCTTCTCCCAACTGATAAGCTTTTCCTTGGTTATCTCCACCACGTGCATTCTTCGGAGGTTGAGGGCATTGGTTCCTCATGTGACCTTTACCTTGGCAGTTATAACACGTCACTCCCTTCTTTCCTTGTCCCCAACAGTCTTCAGTCTTGTGACCTAACTTGTTGCACTTTCCACACTTAGTACATTCACCAGTGTGAGACTTCTTGCATCGTTGACATCTGGTTCCTTTATCAGCAGTTACAGCTTCCGTCATTGCATTAGCGTTGCCCCTCCTTCGGTTTTGATTTCTGTTGTGAGATTGACGGTTATCACCACGATCATCATTCTCATTTTCAGCTCTTCTTTTGTTGCCTTCAGAAACACCATCAGCCTTGTCTTGGATGATTTGACCCATTAGTTGGTAGGCCATACGAACAGCTTCATCAATATTGGCAGGTTTAGATGAGGTCACATCCCCACGGATGTTGGTCGGTAAGCCTCGAATATACTGCTCTACCTTCAAGTATTCAGGGTTAACCTTGTTGGGACAAAGTAGAGCAAGTTCATGGAATCTGTTGGTGTATCCATTGATGTCAGTACCCTTCAGTCTCAGCTGATATAATTCCTGTTCTAACCTTTGAATAACACTCCTTGGACAAAATTCCTCAGTCATCCATCTTCTTACCTCAGTCCAAGGTGTAGCATACGCAGCATCCATACCCAATGATGCCATTCTTCCATTCCACCAAGTTAATGCTCGCCCTTGAAGAGTAGCAGAGGCAAACATCACTTTATCTCCTTCCTCGCTTCCACTAAATCGAAACACGGATTCAAATCTCTCAAACCCGTGCATTAACCCAACAGCGCCTTCAGTACCCTTAAACGTTGGAGGCTTACATTTCATGAACGAGGTATAATTGCACTTCTTATTTTCAGGAATCACTGGTCTATCAGCATCACCAGTTCCAGCACCAGCATTGCCAGCTCCAGTAGCGCCAGTTCCAGTAGCGCCAGCTCCAGTAGCGCCAGCTCCAGTAGCGCCAGCTCCAGTGTTGCCAGCTCCAGTATCGCCAGCTCCACCAGATCCACCAGCTCCACCGGATCCACCAGCTCCACCGGATCCACCAGCTCCACCAGATCCACTAGCTCCACCAGATCCACCGGCTCCATTATTCAAGTTTGCCATAAATGCATTCATAGATATCTGAAATTGATCAGCTACTATAGCACGTAACTGAGTCTCAGTCAACTGTTTAGGCGGCATGATCCTGTTACACAATTCACATCAAAATGAGTATTCATTCGACACTTGTGATAACAAAACATGAATAACACAGAATAAGAATAGATAGATGAAAAGAAACAAGAATGGATGATAGAACGAAGAATAGAATTTTAGACAAGGAACGAAGATTCACGAGGGATGAGTCAAAAGACAGGGATTTCTATTGTGACAATCAGCGTCGTTTGTAAATCACGTATTAGTATTATAATAATCAAATAATAAACATTTATAAATAAATAAATGTAATCCATTATGCTTCAAGCATAAATAATAATTAAATATGTATAACATATATATATACTTTGCTTGTTCTCGTCCATTGGCAACTCGGAGGTTTCGCTTGCAAATGTTATAGTCAAAAGATTTCAAAATTTTATTTTTGGAAAATCTTTTCGTTCTCTATAACTTGAGCTCTGATACCAATCTGTAACACCCCCAGTTTCGTGTCATAGCAGCGGAAGGGTCATTGGGTGTTACTATCATGGTTCAACCTCAATATCATAGAAAACGCCTCAAAATGAGTCGTTTTAACAAAACATACGTCCATTCATTTGTTTAAAGATAAAACAGTTTACACACGGTCCCAAATAGTTTTAAGTTTACACAACCAACCAAATGATAAAAGTTTCTTAGAATAGACATAGTTTAGAAAAGCGGGCCAAAACATTTTAATTTAGCAAGCTGCGTGAAACCACCTTCCTTGAGTGCCTTCTTCATGGACCTGAGATAAAACATGCTATAAAGTCAACAAAAATGTTGAGTGAATCTATAGAGTTTAAATTTAAATAAATGAACACAAGTATTCTGAATAAACCTTCCGTAGTTGACAATCATGTGGATCAGACATAATTATCGTTGTTATTTCATAAGTCTCGTGAAATTGAACGTTAACATATATTATTTCAGCCCAACACACCTAGCCAAGTGCGTATATTTCTCTTATACAATTGCATCCGATGTTTCATTACTGGTGCATCACAACACCACGCGATAGCTAGTCGCGACCGGACTGGGCGTCACCCCGATAGATCTATCCATAGTATTAGCGTTCTTTTCGATTAACAATTCACGATTCATGGGTCTTTAAGGCTAAACAAACTTATATAACAACTTTCATCTAAGCATACAATCGGGTCCTTTGTGTTCAATTTTAAAAGAATGAGGGTTTACCACAACTTCTCGTTGTACCCTTCATTTATCAATAAATGTTTTTCCAATAATAAGGGTTTCCACAACTTCTCGTCGTACCCCTCTTATTTTAATAAAACAAGCATGTTATCCCCCTCGCGGGTTTTATAAAACAAGTAAACATGTAAAGCGAGGCCATAGACTCACCTTGGTACGATAGTAGTGACGTGACGATCGCCGACGATTTGTGATGCCCTTTTTAAACACGAAGACCGCAACCTACCAATTAAGGCGCGTTCGTTAATAAACGACTCAAGTATAAATAATACTTAAATAATGTGAAAGTCAATTTCGAATGACCATAAAAATCCCGAAAAATAATAAAATATAAGTGTACTTCTATACCCTTTTATTCAACACTTATTCATTTAAATTACTTGCACCCTCGACATTGACCCGTCATAAGACGCCAAGTCAACGCAAGTCAAACCATCATTTTTACTTCCCTCGGACCAGTAGCTAAGTCATTTATATAATGACTTAACACTCGAGTAAGTCACTATGTCCAATAGTGAATACTCAACTCACGCCATACAAGTATTGAACTACGTGTCCAAAATACCACTCAGCATGTACACTCCAAATGTACACACCAATCTAACCTATCTCGACATGTCGGATTTCGACGAAACTTGGTGACAAACTCACACATAATATGAATAAGACTCAGTTTAAATTTCATTCAAAAATATTACTTCTAAGACCTTCTGCCCGACACACCTTCGTGTTGCAAAAACCGGACAGTTTTACGCCTTTGACTTGTAAAACCATTTTGACTTATCTAAACATTTCCGTTTGCAAAACCGACACTCGGGTTTGAAAATAGACTCATGACCTGAGGTTTATCAACTTACAACAGCCCTTGAACATTTTTAAAACTCATTTTATAGTCCCCGAGATTCGTTCCAAATATCGACAACAATTTTCGGATTGTGCCGATACCCGTCTCCCGGTACACAAATACTAAAAGTAGCATAACTTTTCGCTCGTAATGAGTTAGAAGCTCTACTTTAGCTCAAATCGAAGCTAACGAAATTCTCTACGACCCTATCTTATTAGTTTACCAAGTTTACCACAGTAACAATTTCAACAACGGACTTAAAGTTACTGCCCAAAATAGCCTATCTAAAAATCATACCAAATCAAATTTTCAACCCATTTCAACAATTCCTATAGTCCTAATATGATCCTAATATCATAATAACACATCTAATTAACTCATAACACCCTCAAATTTAATCTTACAAAAATTAAATATATAAAAATCTTGCATGCAACCAAAACCCACTATGAATATAATAATATTAACACCATATATCACCATAAAAATGGATCAAACATGGTGTTCATCATCAAAATTTGAAATAAAAATTTAGTGAATGCATGTGGAAGAAAATTATACCAATAGAAAGCCCTTGAAATTTCCAAGATGGGTCTTGTTTTAGTTTCTTTAGATTCAAGCTAGAAATCAAAATAATTTGATGGATTGTGGCTTAGGGGTGGACGGCACAAATGGGGAAGAAGAGAGAGATTTGGTGTGTTTTTGTGTAAAATGAATTTTAAAATGAAAAATGGTTAGTGGAATTTGTTTAAATAGTGGGGTGAGGGTAATTTTTGCCAAATTTGCATTCTTTTGGTCCCAAAGTGCAAGTAAATAGTTTACAAGGTAGAAAATGTAAATTGTACATTTTAAAAATATTTACGGGGCTCGGGTTTCGTAAAAATACTTTTCGTAAGTTAAAACGCTTCATAAAAATAATAATAAAGCTTCGACACGACTTAAAACGTAATTAAATCGAAAACGTCGAAAATATACAATATCGAGACAATCGATAATAAAACGTAAATTTTTGGGCATCCGTCGGTATCGCGATCACTACTAGTTATCGTCATTCGTTAAAACGTAAAATACGAGAAATAAAGATTAAATATAATAAAAATCATTTTCATGATTATTTGAGAATATAATATCGATACCTAACATATTCCTTGTCGGTTTTCATCTAATCGACATTTTTACGCTAGTTTCAAGTCATAACCTTCTCGGTTAGTCGATAAATTAAAATTCTCATTAAAGTAAACACGTAATACGTAATAGTCGAGATTAAAATAACGACCTGAAATTGACGGGTTGTCACACGAACTCTGTACCATTGTCTGTACGAATACGGAGGACAGTGGTATTCAAACGTACCTGAATGAATTTCAGAAAAGTGATGATAGCCTTCGGTGCTTCATCCTTTGTACGTAAAAATCTAACCCATGTAAACCTTGAGAAATCATCCACAATAACCAGAATTAATTTCTTACCGCTCACACTTTCAGTTCTCATCGGCCCACAAAGATCCATATGCAAAAGATGAAGTTTTTCTTGATTAGTATCTTCAGCTTTGGGTTTGTAAGATTTCTTGGTGCTTTTCCCCCTTGAACACGCGGAACATAAATGGTCCTTGTGAAATTTAAGCTTTGGAAGACCACGAACTAATTTGTTTTTAGCCAGATGATTAATAGCATCAAAGTTAAGATGGGATAATCTGCGATGCCATAACCATGACTTGGTCTTAGAAGCTTTAGAGAGAAGACATACTGGAGAAGCGGCCATCATGTCTTGTAAGGACAAAGTGTAAAGATTTGCACCACGAGATCCCTTCAACAAATCTTTTCCTTCCAAGTTGCGGATGAAACAAGTGTGTTGTCGAAAAGCAACCTCAAGGTTGGAATCACAAAACTGTCCTACTGAGAATAAGTTATGACCAAGACCTTCTACATAGTATACCCTAGAAATCGTCACGTTTCCAATCTGATATTCACCATACCCCATAATCTTTTCTATATGATCATTCCCAAATTTAACCGTACCAAGAAACTTGCTGACGAAATTTCGGAGCATCGAGCGATTTCTGGTCATATGTTTTGAACAACCGGAGTCCAAATACCACAGGATGATCTGGACCACCTGAAAATATCACCACACAAAGACAATGTAGAGGTATCGGAATCTGAGTGTTCCTTGTTATTAGCAGGTACAGATTTAATAATCTTAGATTTGCTAACTCTAGGTTTCTTAGATTTCTTAGCCTTCTTCTTCTTAATTAGTGGTGTAGATTCTAGTTGGCTTAAATCCTGAGGTATTTCTTCACTGATAGGCACTATAGTGGGGGCTGACCTAATTAAAGGGCGCTGTTTCCATACTTGAGTGCGAGTGTTCCTAACTAAAGGACGCTCAGACCTAACCTTAATGGATGCATTCCTAGTTAAAGGGCACATTTTACCATCTAGTGTAAAGGTCCTACCAGTGGGACGCCATTGCCAGCCAACTTGGGCACGAGTTCTACCCGTTGTCTTCCATTCAAGACCATTCTTAATAGCATTCATTTGATTAACGTGATCAATCAGACACAAATCATGACGCTGGGAAAACATACATTCATTACAATTCCAACAATTTAAATCAGAATTCACGAATGGTTTAGGCTGCTGCACAGGCGCAGAGCTTTTAGTCTTAACATGATTCGTTTTATTTAAAACTGAACTAGCATTCCTATTGTGGACTTCTACTTTCTTCTTTGTGGCACTACTAGTGGAGGGCTTGATCTTAGCTTTCTTGAGTGGCGATCCTTTAGCCTTATTAGTCGCTTTTAATCCTGTAGAAGGCAAAGTGGGAACATTAGCAACAGATTTTAAAGGTGTCTTACTTGATTGTGCCAATGACGGTTTCGCTCCTGGAGTCTTATTAAATGGAGTGACAGCAATGGGCCTATTATTAAGTAGTGCAGAACCTGGTGTACCTATGTATTGCAAATAAGCCAAGCAATATTGAACTCGCTTAACATATTCATGAGCCGAATAATAGTCGCTACTTGAGGGATCTAAGGCATAAAGATCGTCTAAAATATCCCTAAGAAGATCGACATGCTTAATGGCATTCCTCATATAATCATCATAGGTAACCTGGTTTCTCTTATGAAGCGGATTCTTATAAAGCACTACTGACTTGGTTGTTGGAGCACTAGTGGACGGTGCAGAGTCGGTAGCTAAGTTATCAACAACTTCTTGTCGGGTGAGAAGAAGTGTCTCCTTTAACTCAGCCAAAACCATATTTTTGTCTATGAGCAGGATGTTCAAGTCAGAGATTTCCTCGCACTTTTGGTTCAGTTGTTCAACAAAATATTGTTGCTGTGCCGCATTAAAAGCGAAGCGTTCTTCTAATGAACCATAAAGAGCGGATAGTCCCTGTCTTGTTCGATCCATCTCCCCTAGAACAGACGATAGTCTAATTTCTAAGACTTGGTTTTTAGACTCTGCAGCCTCTAGTTCCAATTTTAATGTTTCCTTTGATGATACCTCTCTCTTCAATCTCATGATTTCTTCCTCTAATGTCTCAACAATTGCAATCATCTTGTCACTAGTCTCAACACCGTTTTCACAAACATTTGATATCAAAAGATTCTCATTTTGAGTTTGTTGTTTTAATTCTAAAGATATACAATGTTGTTCTAGTTGATTAAAGCGTTTTGAAAGTAAATTGTAGGAATCTTGTAGCTTTAAAAACTCAGCGTTAGATTCGTGACAAGAATGATTATCTACCTCATTTACAGTATCAGCAACATTTACAGAAAGATCACAAACATCATCACAAATATGCACAGCATCACAATTCATCATAGCGGATGTAAGCTCATTCGAATAGTTAACATTTACAGTAGTTTCTCTCACTATGCGGAATATCAAGCTCTACTCGGAATATTTTGACAAGAAAGCTATGCGGAATAATTTGGAACAGGAACCTATACGGAATATTTGGAAAAGGAACCTATGCGGAATATATTTGCTATTCCGAATAAACAACGAAATCACTACTCTACTCGGAATATTTGGTTATTCCGAATAACCAAGATAATCACACCTTGACCCGGAATAATGAAAATTCCGAATCAACAGTAAAGTCATAAAACCACTATACGGAATCTGGGAAGACTGTCAAAAATAGCGAAGAACAGGGAAATCTTTTACATACGATTTTAACCCAAAATTTCACCAAGTTTTTAATCAAAACTTAAACCAATTTTACCACTAATCATTTACCTAAGGTAAACATCAATCCAAACCACAAAAATCGCCAAACCCACTTACTTTTTAGGAAACCAATAAAATAAAACTTAAGAACTTTGAATCATAAAGAGATGAAGAACAAGATGATGGAAAGATTAAAAGTAAACTTGTATTAATGATTTAGGATTCAACAAACAAAGTGGAAAGATCAAACTTACAAGATTGGAAGAAATCAAACAAAGATGAAAACCACTCCTTAGGGGAGATGGTTTTCTTCCTACGAAATAGGAAAAACTGTAACAGAAAGAAAAGCTAGTTGAAATTTCTGAATGGGAGGAGTATTTATAGGCTTCTCCCTTGGTTGGTGAGTGGGCTTTCTCCCTTTCTTTTTGTCTTCTCGTCTTTTCAGAAAAGTTGACGTTTTCGATTTCGATTCGGGATTTGTCGATGAATAGATTCAACTCGTCTTTTAATTTCTTCATTTAATAGACTTGAGTTTCTTCGACATGTGTAAATCTTCCATCTTTGGTCCTTTTCTTCGATAAATCTTCAAATAGGCCCATTGACTTCAAATCTTTTGCATCTCTTGGACTATAGACTTCGTCTTTTCGTCTTTTTCCTCGATAAAACCCGTGCAATCCCATGTTTTCTCCAATATTTATCCATTTGGCTCTGAAAACACAACAAACACACAAACCACGCATAATTCCAAACAAATGACATTAAATACGCGTTTTGGTCTTGTTTTAGTAGGAAATAAGTGGTAAAAGGATGGGTGTTTTCACACCTATCAAATCCCCTACACTTAACCATTGCCATGCCCTCATGCAATGCTTAGTGATAAAGCAAATTTACATTTTTCTCATAATCAATCAACCTTGGCCTTATTAACATACTACTAAACAAAAATTAAAGTACTAAGAGAAATTAAAACTTTAAATAAACTAAAGGATAGAAAACCATTTTCACTTGAAAATAGCTACATGGAAATAACTTGCAAAGAGATCAAGGACTTACATTAGGGCTTTGGTGCTGCGAAGATTTATCACCCTCAAGTTTCACGTTCCCCAAACTAAGCTTAAAAACGAGATCATTGTTATTATAAGTTAGCAATTCAAACACTTACACACATGGCTTAATTATATGATTAAACTCCCTTATTCCTAGGTGTATCTCTTATATTTTATTTTTGTCTTAGAATGATCATGAAGATGCATTTTTGAACTTATTTCGATAGTTTATTTATGCTGAAAGCAAAGTAGGACGATTTGATCAATAGTTAGCTAAAGGACAAAATCTCTTAAAACTGCTTCTCGGGATATCAAAAAGTTCATATATTGGCATAACTCGGTTCACGATTTGAGACCTTTCTTGGGCCGATATTTGGCATGTACTTCATACTTCATATCTTGAGAGACGTTCTTGAGATAATGGTCTTCTCTTCGTTAATAGAGTTTCTTCACTTGGAGACTTTTGAGGGGTACTCCAACATTGTTGACCACGACTTCATGATTATTTCTTCAATCTCTAATTGTGATTTTGAGATACAACGATCCGCCTCCTTTTCGGACTTGGATCTATTTATCCTCATACCTTGTTAGGGTCTTTTCGGATATATTTCTCCGTGATCTTTATGGGAGTTAATTGCTTTTCGTCGTGAATCTTGATCCTTCATATCGATTTTGGGAATAATGCTTTTCACATCACCTTGGATCTTTAGCAATAAAATGGAATCCTCATGCCTTGTTAGGGCCTTTTTGGACTCGCCAATCTTCGCGCCCCGCTTCATAAGTTATGCCTTGGCTATGAACTCTTATCATTACCGATGAACTTTTAAACCATCTTGGGCTAGAAGCTAAGTAACCTTTCAAATCGTACGACCTTACTTATTGCAGATAAATTATTAGCAAGTGATGGGAGAATAGGCAAATAATTACACCAAGTGAGCTTGTGCAAGAATACCGACTTATAGTTGACTCTATCATTTCTCGTCCTCCACAATTTAAAATCTCAATTAATGAGATTCGTGGATGCTTAGCCTAATAAACCAATTAAGGTCTACATGGTTAAGGATACTAGCTAGAATAAACTTGAATAAGTCTATTCGGGTTGAGTCAAAATAATCGTAACGGGCCTAATATGTCAAAGATTTCAAAACTAGCTACACCACTTTATTAATATATTTGAATTTATTGCGGGATATATACATATGAAAGCAACAATAAAAATCTAAAAATTACGAAAAAATGGCCAAAGTTAATTAAAAATTTGAAAATGCTGAAAAAGATGATTTTCCGGTTAAATGAAGGCATTTTCATGGAAAAGTCCACTTAAAACTTCGATAGAAGTCTCCCCTACACTTAAGATAAACATTGTCCTCAATGTTTAAGCATGTGGGAAAAATCTCCCATACACTTATGACATTGTGCAAGTTGGTTAAATCAAGCTAAGGAAGAGACGACTAAAGTGATCAATTTCAAATGTGAGTATGAAGATAATTGAATCACGATAGTTGAGAGATAGAACCGGTATTATGGATAACATGGGAGCACGGTTCTTCAAAGATTCCAAGAGTGCACTTATCCCTGTAATCACATCACCATCCAAATACAAGCAACCTATATAGCTCCCCCTACACTTAGGATGAAAAACGGGAAAGGGGGATAGATACTCGGGTTTCCCCCCGAGGAGCGTTTGTTTTTGTTTACCGAGTCACGAGCCTGACTCGGTCCCGAACTAATTCAAGGGAAACGTGGTGAGGGATGGAATCATCTCATGAGAGATGTCCTCACCAAAGTACAATTTCAAACGCTGGCCATTCACCTTAAAGGTGGGCCCATTTGGCTGAGAAAGCTCAATGGTGCCATAGGGAAAAACATTGGCGATGGTGAATGGACCAGACCAGCGGCTCTTCAACTTGCCCGAGAAGATCTTCAAACGAGAGTTAAAAAGTAAGACTTGATCACCAACGTGGAACTCTCGGTTCTTGATTTTAGCATCGTGGATAATATTGGTCTTCTCTTTGTAGATCAATGAGTTCTCGTAAGCTTCATTCCTCAATTCCTGTAGCCCGTTGAGTTGAATCTTGCGAAGATCGCCGGCTTTGTTGATGTCGAAGTTAGCCCACTTCAAGGCCAGTATGCCTTATGTTCCAGCTCGATGGGGAGGTGGCAAGCTTTCCCGTACATAAGACGATAAAGTGTACAACCAATCGGTGTCTTATAGGCGGTACGGAAAGCCCATAGAGCATCATCAAGTTTATCAGCCCACGAGGCACGATGCTCTCCCACAGTACGTTCCAAAATTCTCTTCAATTCACGGTTGGATATTTCGGCTTGACCGTTGGTTTGAGGATGATAAGTGGTGGAAAGACGGTGATTGACACCATACTTAGCCATGACTCTTGCAAATTGATCGTTGCAAAAATGAGTCCCGCGGTCACTGATAATAGCACGAGGAACACCGAAACGAGCAAACAGTTGTTTCAAGAAATTACAAACCACCCTCACGTCGTTAGTGGGTAAAGCCTTGGCTTCAACCCATTTAGAAACGTAGTCGACGACGACAAGGATGTATTTGTTTCCTTTAGAAGAAGGGAATGGCCCCATTAAGTCGATGCCCCATACATCAAAGATTTCACATTCTTGTATGAAATTTTAAGGCATCTCATCTTTATGTGTGATCTTGCCTTGTTTTTGGCAAGCATCACAGTGTTTAACCATCTCGTGAGCATCACGGTAAATGGTGGGCCAATAAAATCCCAAATCAAACACTTTTTTGGCGGTGTAGTTGGGACCAAAGTGACCACCGGTGGGTCCTTTGTGGCAAGCCTGGAGAATGTCCAAAGCGGCCGGTCCTTCAACACATCGGTGAATAATCAAGTCAGCGCATTGTTTGAATAGAAAAGGGTCATCCCAAAAGTAAGTCTTAACATCGTTCAAGAACTTCTTCTTTTGTTGGGATGTTAACCCTTTGATGAGAACACCACCTGCTAAGTAGTTTGCAATATCGGCAAACCACGGGGTGCCATCAAGATTGAGATTTATAGACATTAAGGTCTCAAGGGGGAAAGAGTCATTGATCTCTTTGTTCGGATGATCCCCTTGATATGGATCCTCAAGTGTTGTTCCCATTTAATCCATAACACAAGATTTAGAAGAGATATTTAGAGAGAGAAAGAGAAGAAAAGTAGAGAGAGAAACAAGAGAGATTTGGAAGGTTTATGTTTACTAGAGAGAGAAAGTAAAATGAACCAACACCCTCTTCCACATGTGGAAGAGGTTTATATATGCCACGGCCTAAGGCCTTTGTGGGCTTCATCTTGGGCCGGGCTTGGCTTTGTTTTGGGCTTACGCCCCTAACTTATACAATATTATCTTAAAGTCCAAGCCCGGTTTTCCCGACTAACCTATTACAATACAAGACCATTTAACGACTGAGATGACCTATTACATTCTTGTTCGACTATATAAGATATAGGGCTAACAATCTCCCCCAATGTATCGGTCATCTTAAAATGCTTAAAAAGCATAAGATGGTTGAGTGAATACATTCTTATAGAGGAGATCTTCCTGCTTTGGTCTTATATCTTGGTCTTGATCTTGTTTGTAACAGCATTGTTCCTTCATGCTTTCGTGATCTTTATCTTGAGCCTTTGTCATTTGACTTTGAGTGCTTGAGATCTTCATCTATACTCCTTGTGACTAAGATGACCTATTACATTCTTACATTCTTAGGTATCTTGATTATCGCCATCTTGTGCTCTTGTGACTTCTGAATCGACATTGGTTACACAGCTACGCCACCTTCTTGATATGCAGTAACATATACAGACACGGATGAAATGGCTTTGAACATTTCACCCTAACTCGGTAGCGTTTTACCTCCGGTCGGTGAAGACCGTTAAATGGTATTAAATACCATACCTGTGATCAGATAGATTCGATTAAGAACCTCCTTGACAGGGTTTCCCGGCGGTAGTAGCCAGTTCTCTTTACTCGACCGTCTCAAAGCAGACTGCGAACGTAAAGAGTGAATCATAAGGATAAATTATCCGTCTGATTAGAGTCGTCAATTCAGATTTCCTGGAACAAGTTTGATTCTAAAAGAATCGCACCATTGTTGCTTTCCAGTTTGTCACAAGCTTGATTCATAGAGAATCTTGCGAGTTACCTACCGCAGTGCTGTTTGATGTTGACACTGGAAGGATTTCCATTCGTCACTGTGAACACTAATGAGTGTCACTCTGAATGTTCTGGCAAGATCACATGGATTTTGCGAAGAAACCTGGAATCAAGTTTGAATCAATTAAGAATCCAAACTTAGTTGCTTTCCAGTTCTCACAAGTTTGATTCGTGTAGAATCGCACAAGTTACCTACCATGAGCTTGTTTGGTGCTGGCTCAAGCAGGATTTCCATCTTCATTGTGAATCGTATCACTCAGATGTTCTGGAAATATCACAAGGATAATGCGTAGGACTCGATTGTGTCCTAATGAGATGATAAATTGATCTCGTTTAGCTCTAGACTCAATAAGTGCATTTTTGGTAATCGGAGGCTGGAGCAGACTGCCACCTTTTCAATATTAACTGACTCGGAGTGAGAAAGTCAATAGATACGTGTTGATCTCCGTGACAATGAGACAAGTTTCTTTTGAGAGAAACTCGAATGGCTGGGGAAGGGTTGTGCATCGCATCACTGGGTCCATGACACTTGTCTTCAAAAGATGTGTTAACCCGGTTTCTACCTAAGTTGCACAGAATATTCAACTCCTTCAATGCTTACCAATACGTCATCATTAGCACCTTGTTGTGATTGTTCTAGTGCTAACTTAAGTAATTGGTCCGCATTCAGCTTCATTTCACTCCATCTTTCCTAAGGACAACTATTTCTAGCTATGGAATGTCCTTGGGTAGATCCCTCCGGTTCTGGTTGGATCATAGGACTTACTTTCCTATCCTAAACCACCTTTTGACTCCATCGTTCCGTCGTGGATAGTAGGTTGTTTTAGGTAAAGATCGTAACCATAAAACCATTGAAAACCATTCAAAGTGATTGATAAAAATCAAAACTTTTAACACTTTGAAAGTTTTATCTTTTCGAAAAGCTCCCTCTACACACATGCATTGATATACGAAATAGTTTGGCATGTGAAGGAAAGAGTTGCACTTGAGTCTTTAAGATCACTTGTTGCGATATATTACATTTTAATCACATTTTCTCCCCCTATCTCTAATATAAAAACATCATATTAGAGATACCAATTGATTAAAATATGACAATTTCTGAAAACCGATTGGGAGAGAAACATGTGTGCACGCATGAATCATGGAATTTTTCAGTCGGGACGCTCCCCCTCAACAATATATGTGTGTCTTGAGACAAAATTTGACAAAATTTTAGAAAAACGACACCACAAAATATGTTGAGGTACGGAGTTGAGATGCCTTTTCCGATATAATATATTACATTTGACAATTTCATATCATTTTCGAAATGTGTTGGATACATAAAATATGACAATTTTGGAGATGTACCCAACAACATTAAAGGCTTGATTTTAAAACGCTCCCCCTCAAAAATTGATCAAAATAACATATGACAATTTTGAGATATAAAAACCACTTATGAGGAAGGGAGTGTTGAACACCCAATTTTGAAAGATGTAGAAAAATCTTTTGAGAAATTCTTGAAAAATTGTGTTCAACGGTTTTAAAATAATCAGGATAGAAGACTTCTCTTCTATAGAT
The DNA here is from genome assembly GCA_025667525.1 of Glebionis coronaria. Taxonomy (NCBI): domain Eukaryota; kingdom Viridiplantae; phylum Streptophyta; class Magnoliopsida; order Asterales; family Asteraceae; genus Glebionis; species Glebionis coronaria. Next base: position 492,004 of record JANFOE010000440.1, on the reverse strand, counting down.
TAGGGAAAGCGCACTGAAACGTACACTCCCCTTTCGAGTCCGTTTTTCATGAGCTCAAAACTTTGATTGTTTTGTGACTAGCTCATGACCGAGAAAAATAAATTTCCCGTTGTGAAGGATAAGTTATCATCCGTGATAAACTTTCCTTAAGTTGAAGTTCGAGTTCTAAGCTGACATTTACTTAGAAATCGTTTTTCATGAACTTAAAAACTTTGAATGTTTTTATGAGAAGCTAATGACCGAGAAATATGAATTTCTCATTGAGAAGGATAAGTTATCGTCCGAGATAAACTTTCCTTAGTTGAGGTCCGAGTTCTAAGCTGTGATGCGCCTAGAAGTCATTGCGAGAGAATATCAAGCAGCTTCATTTGCCAAAACCTCCAAGTCTTCAGGAGTCATATACTTCATACCAAGACGGCCAACGAGGTACGCAAACCTATCTTTCGATAGAGCTTTTGTAAACAAGTCTGCCAGCTGGTACTCAGTTCTGACAAAGTATAATTCCACGATGCCACGTTCCACTTGTTCCTTGATAAAGTGATATCTGACATCGATGTGCTTGGTGCGGGAGTGCTGAACCGGATTGCAAGATATGGCTATGGCCGACTTTGAGTCACAATACATAGGTATTTTATCAAAGTGGAAGCCATAATCCGTGAGTTGAGTTCTCATCCAGAGGACTTGAGCACAACACGCGGATAGAGCCACATATTCTGCTTCAGCTGATGAGAGCGAAGTGCAATCCTGCTTCTTTGACGACCAGCTGACAAGCTTGTCTTCCCCTAGAAATTGTATGCTACCAGAAGTGCTTTTACGACTATCAAGAGAACCTGCGTGATCAGAATCTGAAAAAGCCGTTAGATGAAAACCGGTTTCCGTCGGATACCAGAGTCCCATGTGAATGGTATTCTTAAGGTACCGAAAGATCCGTTTAACCTCTTTGAGGTGCTTTTGAGTAGGTCTGGCTTGATATCATGCACAATAGCATGTGGCATGATGAATATCAGGCCTGCTGGCTGTACGGTACATAAGTGACCTGATCATACTGCGATATCGCGTTTGATCTACGGGATATGAGTACAAGTCAGCGTCTAGGGATGTGGTCGACAATGGTGTACCAATGCGAGCACATGAGGTCATACCATGCTTTTTAAGTATCTCTTGAGCATACTTAGCTTGGTTAATGAAGATACCACGTGGGGATTGATGAATCTGGAGGCCTAAAAAGAATTTTAGCTCCCCCATCATTGACGTTTCAAATCTGCTGTGCATTAATTTTTCAAAACGTTTTGAAAGTTTTGGGTTCGTAGAACCAAAAATAATGTCATCAACATAAACTTGCACCAGCATTATGTCATCCCCATATTTATTAGTAAATAGAGTAGGATCAATAGAACCTTTGGAGAATCCTTTGGACACCAAGAAGTTTGAAAGTTCTTCGTACCATGCCCTTGGAGCTTGTTTAAGTCCATATACAGCCTTTTTGAGACGATAGACTTTGTCAGGATGACGAGGATCGATGAATCCTTCCGGCTGATTCACATACACTTCTTCCTTCAAATGACCGTTGAGAAAAGCAGTTTTAACGTCCATCTGAAAAACCGTGAAGCCCTTATGTGCAGCATAAGCAAGGAATATCCTGACTGCTTCCAAACGAGCAACTGGAGCGAATGATTCATCGAAATCTATCCCTTCTTGTTGAAGATACCCTTTAACCACAAGACGAGATTTGTTTTTGATTATGGTTTGTTCTTCATCCAGTTTGTTTTTCCAGATCCATTTGAAATCTAAAATTGACATTCCATAGGGCCGGTCAACAAGTTCCCAAACATTTAGGCGTTCAAACTGATGAATTTCGTCTTGCATTGATTCAATCCACGCGTGATCAGTCATGGCTTGTTTGATGTTTGTTGGTACAGTTGAACTCACGGTGAGTGCATACATACACACATCGCCATTGGTTTCGAGTTGTCTGCGTGTTCGAACCGGTTGTGAAGGATTTCCAATGACTTGCTCCAATGGATGATCACGTGTCCAATGGTGAGTGGATGGATATGGTTGGTAGAATGTATGCATGTTGGACGGATCAACATGTTGAGTAGAAGACTCTCCGACTTCGTGTACCGGTGTACCGAACGGATTGATAAATTCTTCATCGTCAGGTGGTGCATCGACTGCTTGATTGTCGTTTCCTCCTTCAACATTTACGGTTGGTGATGTTGGTTGTATGATTGTTTCTTGAGTTTGTTGAGTAACCAATGGAATAGTCTCTTGAGCAACGGTTGCTGAAGTAGATGCAGTTGTGTCTTGTTGACTTTGTGCGGGTGCATCAGCAGTATTGACAGCGGAAGGCTTTGACACAACTTGATTGTTTCCATAGTAATATTCATCAAACATTGGATCATATAAATCAACCAACTCATTCATATGTGTCGTATCCGTCGATTCTGCTGTAGGAGTACTTTGTTGACATTCTTGCACGGGACGTACACTGTTGTGTGTAGGTGCCATTGCTGGACATTGAGGTGCGGGACTTGAGCTGTTGTGATCAAGTACCATTTGTGGCAATTCGTCAAAGTTCACATGAATTGTTTCGACAATGATCTTTGTTCTCTTGTTATAGACCCGATATCCTTTCGACAATGTCGCATACCCCACAAAAATACATGCATCACCTTTTTCTTTCATCTTGTCGAGATTCTCACCGTCTTTAAGAATGTAGCATAAAGATCCAAATACGTGAAAGAATTTGACAGTAGGTTTCCTGCCATTGATGATGTGGTAAGGTGTCTTTTCATGTCTAGGGATAACGAGAGAACGATTCTGAGTATAACAGGCAGTTGCAATTGCTTCAGCCCAGAAGAATAGTGGTAATTTTGAAGCAGAAAGCATTGTTCGAGCAGCCTCAACCAAAGTACGGTTCCGCCTTTCGACAACGCCGTTTTGTTCAGGAGTTCGAGAAATAGACGTTTGATGTTCGATGCCTTCCTCTTGAAAGTAAGATTGCAAGTTCTTGTTCAAAAATTCAGTACCCCTATCCGTTCTTACGGTTAAGACTTGAGCTTGAAGATTGCGTTGTATCATCTTGAGAAAGTTTTTGAGAACCTCTGGTGTTTCATCTTTGGACCTTAAGAAGAAAGTCCATGTGTATCTAGAGTAATCATCAACAATCACGAGAATATACTTTTTCCCGTTGATACTCTCTACACGCATGGGACCACATAAATCCATGTGTAGAAGTTCCAATCGTCCTTTTGAGCTTGGGGTAGTCTTTGATTTGAAAGACTTTCGTTTTGCTTTCCCCAACTCACAAGAAGAACAAAGATGGTCTTTGACGAATTTTAACTTAGGAAGACCGGTCACAATATCATTCTTCGAAAGCAAGTTGATGGTGTCAAAGTTGAGATGTGACAATCGTTGATGCCATAACCATGCTTGAGATGATGACGCTTTAGCCATTAAGCAAATTGGATTTGTTGAAGATGTGTCTTGAAGAGTTACTGTGTAGAGATCAGAACCACGAGAACCTGTAAGAAGGTCATTCCCATCGTAGTCTCTAACATAGCAAGTAGATTTTCGAAAAGCCACTTCCAAATCCGCATCACAAAATTGACCAACCGATAATAAATTGTGATTCAGTCCCTCGACGTAATAAACCCGTTTTATAGTGATATTCCCTTGAACCAAGTCTCCATATCCGAGTATCGGTGCAAATTGATCATTTACAAACCGTACCGTACCCAGAAACTTCTCCACGAAGGTAATGAGAAGCTTGAGATTGCCCGTCATGTCCTTTGTGTACCCAGAGTCCATTATGAATAGGATGAGTTCGACGAGCTGCAGAAGAATTAGAAGACAATGTAGCATTTGACAAATGGGAGCCCTTGATAGAAACGGGTTCCAAAATAGTAGTGGACCTAGATTCTAAAGGCAAGCTAACATTCATAGACCCAATTAGAATGGGGGTTGTCTTAGGTACCCATTTGTATCCGGGTGGTGTAAATCTTGAATACCCCCGTGTACATGTCCTAATCATGTTCTCATAAAGCTTCTTTAACCTGCTTTGTTTACGTAGAGTAGTAGATTCTAATGCACTTAGTTTCTTAAGTGGTTGCTCAGTGGATTGGTTCAAAGTTCTTGTGGGTTTACTAGTACTAGTGGGCATACGAATAGGCTTCCTAGTTCTAGTATTCACCCCATTATAATTAAGAGCACAAGCATCATGATTGAAAGTATGAACACATTTGCCACATTCAACACAAACAAATTCAACATTCGAGGTCTTAGCATTTAAACTGTCATTACATGCAGTTACAGACGTTTTATTCTTAGAAAACTTAAAATTCCTACGGTGATCTTCTACTTCATTCTTCTTCCCTTGACTATTGTTAGGCATGACTCTATCTTCAACTCTAGTGCTCTTAAGCTGTGGTCCGCTAACACTAGTAGTGGGATTTACTCCTGTAGAAGAAGACACACGTTGATTAGTTTTCCTAGTATTCTGAGGTAACTGCGTTGTTCCAGTTTGAGTGGACCTAGTGTTCATCTTATACATTCCAGGTGCTATCACATTAGTGCTCTTATCATTTCCTATCTTAGGCAAAGTCTGTGGGGATTGTCCCAAAATAGATGATCTAGGGCATTTAACCGCATTCGGTTGACGAACAGCGGATGGTTTACCCAAAACAGACTTTCCTTTAATTTTCTCAATGAGTTTCTGTAACTCACTTATGGCAATGTCCCTTTCTATTAGCTGAGCTTTCAAATCATTTATTTCGAAATCTTTTTCATTTAGTAGACGAAACGAAGAAGCTGACATTTCTTGACACTTTTTATGATTATGAGATTTTTCACCTTTTTGTAAAGCAAGTTCAAGAGAAATGGAGTGTTTCTCAAGTTGAGAAAAGCTTTTTGAAAGTTTGTTGTATGACTGAATTTGTTTTGAAAGCTCTACTTAAAGATTGCGACATTTCTCGTCCGATTCTGACGCTAGACATGCTACATGACAATATTGATCAAGATCGGTATACACACCAAGTATAGCATTCATATGGTCAGCATAAAAGTATTCCTTAGAAAGTCGATCAATTTCGTTAGAAAGTTGGTGTTCTTGTGTCTTTAATTTAATTTGAAGAAAATCAACTTCATCTTCAAGAGATTTGACATAGCTTAAATCAGTTAACATTTCCTCAGTGAGAGCATTATAAAACATTTCCACATTTTTTGAAAGATCATCAATGGTTGGAACAATGCATTGTTGAATGACGACTTCTACTTGTGGGTTAGGTTTAATATTCCAAATGGTATCCCTAGAAACTTTTTCATAGTCGACGACACCTTTGTACAGATTTAAAACCCCTTGTTTTATAAACTCAAATTGCTGAACACTTTTGCTTTTCTCATCCCATTTACGTTTTTCATCCAAAATTCGCTTTTCTAACAAAATTGATTGCTTTTTGAAACTCCTTTTTAAAGAAACTTTTTTTTGTGGTTCATCACTTGGTGGTGGAACACTATTATACATCTTTTGTTCTTTTGAAAGTTCTTTTTGAGGGACAAACTTAATATGATTGTTAGAATCAGAAAGGTTTATTAAATCACTTAAGTTTGATCGACTTTCTTCTTGTTGACGAATGATTTCGTCGCAGTCAGGGGAAAGCATAAGAGCAAGATTATCAACATAACAACCGATATTATAAAGAGCAGGCTTGGTACTTTGAACTTTCTTAAGATATTCAGGCTTGACAAAACTCGTTTTCATATTTCTATTGAGCATATTCATAGTTTGAATAGACTGACCCGTTTTGTAAACAATGTTGTTTAACGTGTCGACTCTCTTTTCCAAAGCAAGAATTTTTTCAATATCCTTTTCTTCACGAGTTTTATAAAGCTCCGTTTTTTCTTTGTTAACCGACTCTAATTCAGTAATTTGGAGTTTATGTAGCAGCAGTTGTTCTTCAAGTTCCGATATCTTCTGTTTTGACATATGAATTTCGTGTGTTACTTCAGAACAATATTGTTCGTTGAGCACCTTACGTTCATATACCAAACCATTAGCTATTGCAACTCGTCGATCAGCTTCTTTTACATAATCACACTCTTTAAGCATGTCTATCTCCTCGGCTAAGGATGTGTTTGCTTGCTTCAAACGTTTATTAGCATCTTTGTTTTCCTCAATTTAATGTTTTAAAGAATCAATTATGGGCGCAAGCAAATCACGGTCCTCATCCGAGTCAGTATCCTGAGCAGCATTACCGTCATCATTACACATATGCTGTGAATCCGTAGAGATATTGCTATCCTCCATGTCCATTACATATGTGTCATTGATGCTTTCGGGTTGCTCAGGATGCCGACGTTCATTAGCAAACACATTATAGTTATCATTTGTTGGTACCTTTTCAATTGGCTTAGTATCAAAGATGGGTCCAGAAGTATCAGCAGTCTCTGGAAGCACTTCTTGAATCTTTGCCATGTACACATAATGTGCCTCTAGCTCTTGATCATCGGCTTCATCATCAGTGTCATCACGCCAGTCAACTTCATCTGCTGTGAGTGGAATTCCTGCTTCTTCTTTCTTACACAGCAGCATCTTTTCCTTGTGATACCCTGAGTCCTTAACCCGTTTTGGCTTCTTGCATTCCCTAGCCATGTGCCCAAATCCCTTACAGTTGAAGCATTGAATCCCAGTCTTCTGCACAACCGGAGTGCCTACAGTATCTCTAGCCCCAACTTGATTCATCATCCTCTGATTATCATACCTAGCATCACGATCATACCTAGGTGCATGATCAACTTCCTTATATCTAGCATTGGATGATGACCTGAGGTTGTTGTTGGTAGGTTTGTAGATCTTTTTATAAGTTGTGGTGAGTAAAGACATGAGTTCTTCAATCTTCTTGTCCCTTGAAGTTTGTTCATCATCACTATCTCCATCTGACTCGGTGTCATACTTTGGAGGTGGAGTGGGGACAATTGCTTTTGCTTTGTGTTTAGCAGCAGCTAGAGGTTTGGTGGATGAGCTTGATGACTTCGAGGAATGAGTAGGTGGTTGTTGACGAGGAACGGGTTTTGTTGAAGTAGCAGCCACAAAAGCAATAGAATTAGCAGACCGTTCTGCCTTTTCAGCCCTTAGTTCATTCACTTCATTCTGATGTTGTTTCAAGATATCATAAAGTTTGTGGTAAGATATAGTCTTGATATCCTCCCTTTGTTTGACCAAAGTCACAAATCTTTGCCATTCCGGTTTGAGTTGAAGTAAGAACTGAACATTGGCATGATGATTGGAGATGGTGCACTGATTTCTGACAAGCTCATTCATCATTTTGTAGAATCTCGAGTAATATGAGTCAATGGATTCACCATCTTCAGATGTGAATTTTCCAAACTCCCAAAGTAGATTAGTCTCGAGATCTTGAACATTGATCGACTCACCTTGCTTCAATCGATGAATTGCATTCCACATTTCCATAGCATTAGGACATGCATCAACTGTGGAATAGATATCGTTATCAATTCCAGTGAGTATGAAGTTTACAGCATCAGCTTCAGCTTGGAGGAGTTTCTTTTTCTCAGTGGAACATGTGTCAAAATCCTCCATAGCTCGTATAGTTGATGAAGTACCATCCTCTGCCTGTGTGGTAATTGGTCTAAATTCAAAAACTGGAGGTGGATTCTCAAGGCAGTGACGAAGAGCAGTTCGGTTTTCTTTTCCGTCGAGAAATCTGAGAAAACGAGATCTCCATTGAACGTAGCAACCGGCAGTGAGCACAGGTGGATTACCGTTGCCACCTTGTTCCAAACGAATTTGATTAGCAGTTGCAATGTTGATGTTGTTGTTAGACATGGTGAATACTTGTGAATGAATTGCAGATCTTAGTGGATTTGTTGTGATGATGTGTGGTTAAAATTGAAATTCCGAAATTTCCAGAAATTTTTTTTTCTCAGTCCGACAATAAATTCCTCAGTCTGACAAAACGGTAAGCCGAAAAATTTTGTATCGCCAAATTTTGAATTTGAGTTAGATAGTGGCTAAGTTTAAAAATTACTCAAACAAAATATCCATCGGAATGCCCATCGGAATAACCTTGTCGGAATGACCAATCGGAATGTCCAAATGGAATGTTAAATCGGAATGTCCAATCGGAATGACCAATCGGAATGTATAAACCCTATTCCGATTACACCAATCGGAATAACTGTAAGCCCTTTTCTAATGACCTGATCGGAATAATTCCCACTTTTCTCGGACAAAACTCAACCAATTCGTGATTTTAAGCCAAAAAATGATCAAAACAACCAAAAATTATGTGTTTTTAGCCAAAGTAACAATACCAAATCTCTACCACAACTATGTAGAAGATTTGTATCAAGAAAAAACCCTAAAAACACAAGAAAATTTTTTTGGGACGTGATATAAAGATCAAAATGACCACGAAAAATCAAGAACACACCACACGAAACTTCAATCACCTATCCACTATAGGCTCTTGATACCAAATGTTGTTCCCATTTAATCCATAACACAAGATTTAGAAGAGATATTTAGAGAGAGAAAGAGAAGAAAAGTAGAGAGAGAAACAAGAGAGATTTGGAAGGTTTATGTTTACTAGAGAGAGAAAGTAAAATGAACCAACACCCTCTTCCACATGTGGAAGAGGGTTATATATGCCACGGCCTAAGGCCTTTGTGGGCTTCATCTTGGGCCGGGCTTGGCTTTGTTTTGGGCTTACGCCCCTAACTTATACAATATTAGCTTAAAGTCCAAGCCCGGTTTTCCCGACTAACCTATTACAATACAAGACCATTTAACGACTGAGATGACCTATTACATTCTTGTTCGACTATATAAGATATAAGGCTAACATCAAGTCTGCTCAGATGATCCGCGGCTAGGTTTTCAGCACCCTTCTTTTCACGAATTTCAATGTTGAATTCTTGAAGGAGTAAAACCCAGCGGAGAAGTCTTGGCTTAGAGTCATGTTTAGTCATCAAGTAATTCAATGCGGAATGGTCCGTGTATACGATGGTGGTGGATAAAACAAGATAGGGGCGGAATTTTTCAAAAGCATAGACAATAGCTAAAAGCTCTTTTTCAGTTGTCGTATAATGCAATTGAGCCCCCGTCATTGTTTTGCTAGCATAGTGGATTGGTTGGAAGTTTTTATTCACTCTTTGACCCAAAACCGCACCAATAGCAAATTCGCTAGCATCGCACATCAATTTAAAGGGTAGCGCCCAATTTGGGGTAACCAAGACCGGTGCCTTAGTTAGCTTATCCTTAAGAAGATTGAAGGCTTCTATACACTCTTTAGAAAAGATAAAAGGAGTATCTTTTTCCAAGAGGTGGGTCATCGGGCGAGCGATTTTAGAGAAATCCTGAATGAATCGACGATAGAAGCCCGCATGACCCAGAAAACTTCTGACACCCTTCACGGTTGAAGGTGGAGGTAATTTGGCTATGACATCTACTTTAGCACGGTCGACTTCAAGACCGGCTTTAGATATTTTGTGTCCTAGCACAATGCCTTCTTTTACCATAAAATGGCATTTTTCCCAATTCAGAACAATGCGAGTGTCTTCGCACCGCTTAAGCATACGTTCCAAATTGGCAAGGCAAGAAGAGAAGGAATCCCCGAAGACCGAGAAATCATCCATGAAGACTTCCATGGTTTGCTCAACCATGCCATGGAAGATAGCCAACATGCACCTTTGGAAAGTCCCGGGGGCATTGCATAAGCCAAAAGGCATTCTTTTATAAGCAAATGTGCCATAGGGACAAGTGAATGTTGTCTTCTCTTGATCTTGGGGATCGATGGGTATTTGGAAATAACCCGAGAAACCATCAAGAAAGCAGTAATATTCATTACCCGCTAAACGTTCAAGCATTTGGTCCATAAAGGGAAGAGGGAAATGATCCTTTCTCGTGGCATCATTGAGTTTGCGGTAGTCTATACAAACTCTCCACCCAGTAACGAGACGGGTAGGAATCAACTCGTTGTTTGTATTGGGCACAACGGTAATTTTTACCTTTCTTAGGCACACAATGGACTGGACTAACCCATGGTGAATCCGAAATAGGGTAAATCATACCCGCATCAAGAAGTTTGATAACCTCTTTTTTGATGACTTCATGGATTTTAGGATTCACCCTTCGTTGGCTTTGAATTGTGGGCTTGAAGTCGTCCTCCATGAGAATTTTATGTGTGCAGAAGTGAGGATCAATTCCACGGATGTCGGAGATTTTCCAAGCGATAGCTCTTTTATGCTTCTTCAACACGGCGATAAGTCGGGCTTTTTCTTCTTCTTTCAGGTCCTTAGCGCCGATGACCGGTAACTTCTCGTTGTCTTCAAGGAAAACGTACTCAAGATGAGGAGGTAGGTCCTTAAGCTCAAGAGTAGGAGGATCCTCAATAGATGGTGTAACTAACGATGGATCATCATTAGTCACCTCTTTAGGAGAGGGAGGAGGAAATGGGTCTTCATTGAGAAGTCTCTCAATAGTACGAATGTCTTCATCCAAATTAGTGGAAGAATCATCATACTTAATATCGAGAGGACCCAAGCTAGCTTCGAAATCATCCAAGTCACTTTCTCCAAAAGGAGTCAATGCCGGAGCAATTGAGGCAACGGTCTCAACATTGGGTAGAGAAGAGAGAGTACTTTTTCAAGCATCATGAAAATGTTCTTCACAAGCCTCATCGAGAACATCAATAGCATTAACGCTCTCATATGAATAAGGTTGCTTAGAAATCTTACCCATGTTGAAGACAATTTTATCGTCACCAACTCTCATGATTATTTCGCCCGCGGCTACATCAATGAGAGTGCGACCGGTCGTCAGGAAGGGACGTCCAACGATTAATGGAACACGAGGATCCATCTCGTAGTAAACGACAACAAAATCCGCCGGGAAGGTGAATTTATCAACGCCAACAAAGACATCTTCGGCTATCCCCACTGGATAAGCAACCGTACGATTAGCTAATTCCAAAGTCATTTTGGTGGGTACTAGCTCGGGGAGAGATAACTGCTTCCAAACACTTAAAGGCATTAAGTTTATACTGTCACCTAGATCGGCTAGGGCCATGCAATTCTCTACTCCCGGGAAGTTGCAAGGAATCAAGAAGCGACCCGGATCACCAAGTTTGGTGGGCAATTTCCTTAAGAGTACTGCGGAGCAGTTCTCATTAAGTTGGGTATGAGTAATGTCAAGAAGCTTCTCCTTGTCACTTAGAAGATCTTTAAACATCTTAGCGTATTTAGGCATGTGAGCGAGAGCCTCATCAAAGGAGATGTTAAAATTCAATTGTTTAAACATTTTTAGAAAGTTCGAAACTTGAATATCATCCTTGCTCTTTTGCTTCTCTTTCCTCAACCTTGAAGGATAAGGTATATTGGATGAAGAAGAAGGCTTTAGGGGAGTAGGATCACTCACAACCACGGGTGGTGGGGAAATGGGGATAGAAGGTGAAGGAGGTGAGGAAAGTTTCTCTTTTTCCTTGTTCACAATCACGGGTGGAGGTGTAGGAAGCTCGGGTTCTGTATAACCTTTTCCACTACGAGTGGTGATTGCTTTCATCTCCCCTCTTGGATTCGCAACGGTGTTACTCGGAAGAGTACCCGAAGAAGAGGGTTGATTACCTTGGATGAGCGAACCAATCATATCACGAATGTTAAGCGCTTGAGTGCTGAAAGAGTCTCTGATGTCTGCACGAATTTCATTGCTCTGTTTTGCCATATCATTGCTAAGCTCGGCTCGAATATCGCTCCCTTGTTTCGCCATGTCATTCTTCAAGTTGACAAACTGACTCTGAAGATTCGTCACCATCTCTCGATTAGTCTTCATGAACGTCTCGACGTCTTAATTCACTTCTATCGGTTGATTGAGAGGTGGAGCTTGGTAAGCTTGAGAATTTCCTTGAGTTGGGTATGGGTTTCTTTGGGATTGATATTGATTTTGAGCACGAGGTTGGGATTGGTTGTTTCGGTTATATCTTTGTTGTTGGTTTTGGTTCTGAGGAGGGAAACCGGGTGGAGCAAGATAATTGTTTGAACGATAACTTAGCAAGCTACGGTCTCCTTGAGGGCGAGCTTGATAGCCTCCCGTGGGATAAGTATCGTATGCTGCGTTAACGTTTTCAGAAAAATTGCCATGGGTAGAAGGAAAATCATTATAAGAATGAGGACGACCACATGTGTCACAAGAAATAGCAACGGCTTTAGCTTGTTGAAAGTGGTTTGTGGCCATGGTCATGAAATTCTTGTTCATCTCAGCGAGTTGTCGAGAAATTTCAGTCATCTCAGGATTGGAAGTAGTAGAAGAAACATTGACTCTCGAGTTAGATCTTGAGGATGCAGATGAATCCCAATTCTTGTGGTGAGTAGTCATGTTTTCAATCAACTCTCTACACTCCTCCGGTCTCCTTTTCATAAAAGTACCATCGGCGGCGGCATTGATCGTGTCACGATCACGAAAAGTGAGACCATTGTAGAAAGTGTCAATGAGAGTGACGGGGAGCATGTTGTGATTTGGAAAGCGGTCGATCAAATCATTGTATCGTTCCCAAGCATCAAAGAGTGATTCATCATTGTCTTGCATGAATCCACTAATTTGGTTACGAAGGCTCGTGACCATGGATTGTGGGAAGTAGCGCGACAAAAAGCGTTGAGTCATGTCGTCCCAAGTATGAATAGAGTTCTTTGGGAGACGGTCAAACCATTTTTTGGCATGGTGAGAAAGCGAGTGGGGAAAGAGTTGGAGGCGAAGGTCATCCATAGAAACACCGGGGGACTTCATGCTTTGGGTGATGGTAATGAATTTGTCGAGGTGTTTGTTGGCATCATCATCCGGAATTCCGCGAAATGGGTTAGTTTGCACTTGTTGGATCATGTGATGCTTCAACGAAAACTCCTGAGCCATGACATGCATTGGCGCAATCGGGCCTCCACGTCTGTTCATCGTAGGTTGGCATAGCTCCTCCATGGTTCGTAGGTCGGGTAAGGGTGGATTATTCATGTTTGGGTGGGGTGGATTATTATTGTTGTTGTTTGGGAGGGGTGGATTATTATTGTTGTTGTTGTGTACACCGGCCATGTCTAATTGTTCTAGAGTCTCGGGCTCTGAATAAGACGTTGATCGAGTACGCATACACTAAAAATAAAATGCAAGAGAAAATATTTTTGGTTTTTATAGGTTTTTTAATGTTTTTGTATTTTTGAAAATTTTAGATTTTTATGGGTTTTTTGAAAATTTTTGTGCTTGAAAATAACGTTCCCGAAAGAACGGATCCCAAAATCCAATTTTTTCACAAGAAACTGTTGATCTTAACGTGAAGAACCGGCAGCGGCGCCATTTTAATAACTGACTTTTTGTTGGTTAATAAAAAGGTTTTGCTTTTGAAAGATCTTTCATTGCGTTGCTCGTACCTAATCGATATATGTCGTTGTTTCGTTCTCGGTATCTTCTCGAATTGATCACGGTCAAAAGTGGAATCGTTGTAAATGTTAACTAAAAGGGGGAGCTTTGGTCTAAATCTACTAAAATGGTAAGTACTAGAAATAATAAAATTAAACTAAAAGCAATTACTGAGAATAAAAATAAGCTAGAACTTAAAACTGGAAAAACTGGAATAAAACTGGAATTTTACCTTATTCAGAATAATGGCCATCCGGAATATGTTGCCCTACTCGGAATATATCTCTACATGGAATAAATGCCTCTATGCGGAAAAACAGCTCTATCCGGAATATTATACTCTACTCGGAATGTTGTAGTCTATCCGGAACATTTGTGCTTATTCGGAATAATCATGGCCATGCGGAATAAATCTCTTATGCGGAATATTTTTAACAGGAAGCCTATGCGGAATATTTGAAAAAGAGACCCTATTCGAAATATTTTGAAAGGAAACACTATCCGGAATATCAAGCTCTACTCAGAATATTTTGACAATAAAGCTATGCGGAATAAATTGGAACAGGAACCTATGCGGAATATTTGGAAAAGGAACCTATGCGGAATATATTTGCTATTCCGAATAAACAACGAAATCACTACTCTACTCGGAATATTTGGTTATTCCGAATAACCAAGATAATCACACCTTGACCCGGAATAATGAAAATTCCGAATCAACAGTAAAGTCATAAAACCACTATACGGAATCTGGGAAGAACAGTCAAAAATAGCGAAGAACAGGGAAATCTTTTACATACGATTTTAACCCAAAATTTCACCAAGTTTTTAATCAAAACTTAAACCAATTTTACCACTAATCATTTACCTAAGGTAAACATCAATCCAAACCACAAAAATCGCCAAACCCACTTACTTTTTATGAAACCAATAAAATAAAACTTAAGAACTTTGAATCATAAAGAGATGAAGAACAAGATGATGGAAAGATTAAAAGTAAACTTGTATTAATGATTTAGGATTCAAAAAACAAAGTGGAAAGATCAAACTTAATAGATTGGAAGAAATCAAACAAAGATGAAAACCACTCTTTAGGGGAGATGGTTTTCTTCCTACGAAATAGGAAAAACTGTAACAGAAAGAAAAGCTAGTTGAAATTTCTGAATGGGAGGAGTATTTATAGGCTTCTCCCTTGGTTGGTGAGTGGGCTTTCTCCCTTTCTTTTTGTCTTCTCGTCTTTTCAGAAAAGTTGACGTTTTCGATTTCGATTCGGGATTTGTCGATGAATAAATTCAACTCGTCTTTTAATTTCTTCATTTAATAGACTTGAGTTTCTTCGACATGTGTAAATCTTCCATCTTTGGTCCTTTTCTTCGATAAATCTTCAAATAGGCCCATTGACTTCAAATCTTTTGCATCTCTTGGACTATAGACTTCGTCTTTTCGTCTTTTTCCTCGATAAAACCCGTGCAATCCTATGTTTTCTCCAATATTTATCCGGTTGGCTCTGAAAACACAACAAACACACAAACCACGCATAATTCCAAACAAATGACATTAAATACGCGTTTTGGTCTTGTTTTAGCAGGAAATAAGTGGTAAAAGGATGGGTGTTTTCACACCTATCAAATCCCCTACACTTATCCATTGCCATGCCCTCATGCAATGCTTAGTGATAAAGCAAATTTACATTTTTCTCATAATCAATCAACCTTGGCCTTATTAACATACTACTAAACAAAAATTAAAGTACTAAGAGAAATTAAAACTTTAAAATAAACTAAAGGATAGAAAACCATTTTCACTTGAAAATAGCTACATGGAAATAACTTGCAAAGAGATCAAGGACTTACATTAGGGCTTTGGTGCTGCGAAGATTTATCACCCTCAAGTTTCACGTTCCCCAAACTAAGCTTAAAAACGAGATCATTTTTATTATAAGTTAGCAATTCAAACACTTACACTCATGGCTTAATTATATGCTTAAACTCCCTTATTCCTAGGTGTATCTCTTATATTTTATTTTTGTCTTAGAATGATCATGAAGATGCATTTTTGGACTTATTTCGATAGTTTATTTAGGCTAAAAGCAAAGTAGGACGATTTGATCAATAGTTAGCTAACGGACAAAATCTCTTAAAACTGCTTCTCGGGATATCAAAAAGTTCATATCTTGGCATAACTCGGTTCACGATTTGAGACCTTTCTCGAGCCGATATTTGGCATGTACTGCATACTTCATATCTTGAGAGACGTTCTTGAGATAATGGTCTTCTCTTTGTTAATAGAGTTTCTTCACTTGGAGACTTTTGAGGGGTAATCCAACATTGTTGACCACGACTTCATGATTATTTCTTCAATCTCTAATTGGGATTTTGAGATACAACGATCCGCCTCCTTTTCGGACTTGGATCTATTTATCCTCATACCTTGTTAGGGTCTTTTCGGATAGACTTCTCCATGATCTTTATGGGAGTTAATTGCTTTTCGTCGTGAATCTTGATCCTTCATATCGATTTTGGGAATAATGCTTTTCACATCACCTTTGATCTTTAGCAATAAAATGGAATCCTCATGCCTTGTTAGGACCTTTTTGGACTCGCCAATCTTCGCACCCCGCTTTATAAGTTATGCCTTGGCTATGAACTCTTATCATTACCGAGCAACTTTTAAACGATCTTGGGCTAGAAGCTAAGTAACCTTTCAAATCGTACGACCTTACTTATTGCAGATAAAATATTAGCAAGTGATGGGAGAATAGGCAAATAAATACACCAAGTGAGCTTGTGCAAGAATACCGACTTATAATTGACTCTATCATTTCTCGTCCTCCACAATTTAAAATCTCAAATAATGAGATTCGTGGATGCTTTGCCTAATAAACCAATTAAGGTCTAAATGGTTAAGGATACTAGCTAGAATAAACTTGAATAAGTCTATTCGGGTTGAGTCAAAATAATCGTAACGGGCCTAATATGTCAAAGATTTCAAAACTAGCTACACCACTTTATTAATATATTTGAATTTATTGCGGGATATATACATATGAAAGCAACGATAAAAATTTAAAAATTACGACAAAATGGCCAAAGTTAATTAAAAATTTGAAAAATGCTGAAAATGATGATTTTCCGGTTAAATGAAGGCATTTTCATGGAAAAGTCCACTTAAAACTTCGATAGAAGTCTCCCCTACACTTAAGATAAACATTGTCCTCAATGTTTAAGCATGTGGGAAAAATCTCCCCTACACTTATGACATTGTGCACGTTGGTTAAATCAAGCTAAGGAAGAGACGACTAAAGTGATCAATTTCAAATGTGAGTATGAAGATAATTGAATCACGATAGTTGAGAGATAGAACCGGTATTGCGGATAACATGGGAGCACGGTTCTTCAAAGATTCCAAGAGTGCACTTATCCATGTAATCACATCACCATCCAAATACAAGCAACCTATATAGCTCCCCCTACACTTAGGATGAAAAACGGGAAAGGGGGATAGATACTCGGGTTGCCCCCCGAGGAGCGCTTGTTTTTGTTTACCGAGTCACGAGCCTGACTCGGTCCCGAACTAATTCAAGGGAAGCGTGGTGAGAGATGGAATCATCTCTTGAGAGATGTCCTCAAAAAAGTACAATTTCAAACGCTGGCCATTCACCTTAAAGGTGGGCCCATTTGGCTGAGAAACCTCAATGGTGCCATAGGGAAAAACATTGGCGATGGTGAATGGACCAGACCAGCGGCTCTTCAACTTGCCCGAGAAGATCTTCAACCGAGAGTTAAAAAGTAAGACTTGATCACCAACGTGGAACTCTCGGTTCTTGATTTTAGCATCGTGGATAATCTTGGTCTTCTCTTTGTAGATCAGTGAGTTCTCGTAAGCTTCATTCCTCGATTCCTGTAGCTCGTTGAGTTGAATCTTGCGAAGATCACCGGCTTTGTTGATGTCGAAGTTAGCCCACTTGAAGGCCCAGTATGCCTTATGTTCCAGCTCGATGGGGAGGTGGCAAGCCTTCCCGTACACAAGACGATAAGGTGTACAACTAATCAGTGTCTTATAGGCGGTACGGAAAGCCCACAGAGCATCATCAAGTTTATCGGCCCACGAGGCACGATGCTCTCCCACAGTACGTTCCAAAATTCTCTTCAATCCACGGTTGGATATTTCGGCTTGACCGTTGGTTTGAGGATGATAAGCGGTGGAAAGACGGTGATTGACACCATACTTAGCCATGACTCTTGCAAATTGATCATTGCAAAAATGAGTCCCGCGGTCACTGATAATAGCGAAGAACAGGGAAATCTTTTACATACGATTTTAACACAAAATTTCACCAAGTTTTTAATCAAAATTTAAACCAATTTTACCACTAATCATTTACCTAAGGTAAACATCAATCCAAACCACAAAAATCGCCAAACCAACTTACTTTTTATGAAACCCATAAAATAAAACTTAAGAACTTTGAATCATAAAGAGATGAAGAACAAGATGATGGAAAGATTAAAAGTAAACTTGTATTAATGATTTAGGATTCAACAAACAAAGTGGAAAGATCAAACTTACAAGATTGGAAGAAAAGTTGACGTTTTCGATTTTGATTCCTTAGGGGAGATGGTTTTCTTCCTACGAAATAGGAAAAACTGTAACAGAAAGAAAAGCTAGTTGAAATTTTTGAATGGGAGGAGTATTTATAGGCTTCTCCCTTGGTTGGTGAGTGGGCATTCTCCCTTTCTTTTTGTCTTCTCGTCTTTTCAGAAAAGTTGACGTTTTCGATTTCGATTCGGGATTTGTCGATAAATAAATTCAACCCGTCTTTTAATTTCTTCATTTAATAGACTTGAGTTTTTTCGACATGTGTAAATCTTCCATCTTTGGTTCTTTTCTTCGATAAATCTTCAAATATGCCCATTGACTTCAAATCTTTTGCATCTCTTGGACTATAGACTTTGTCTTTTCGTCTTTTTCCTCGATAAAACCCGTGCAATCCCATGTTTTCTCCAATATTTATCCGGTTGGCTCTGAAAACACAACAAACACACAAACCACGCATAATTCCAAACAAATGACATTAAATACGCGTTTTGGTCTTGTTTTAGCAGGAAATAAGTGGTAAAAGGATGGGTGTTTTCACACCTATCAGTGACTGAGTATCTTGAAATATGTCTCCAAAGGTTACCAACCAATAGGGTAGAT
The DNA here is from genome assembly GCA_025667525.1 of Glebionis coronaria. Lineage (NCBI taxonomy): Eukaryota > Viridiplantae > Streptophyta > Magnoliopsida > Asterales > Asteraceae > Glebionis > Glebionis coronaria. The sequence goes on along the minus strand of JANFOE010000440.1, from coordinate 473,388 downwards.
TATATGATTGTGGGAATAGTTGTTAGATTGTTTGAAGCTGATAGTGCTGAGAGGAGACGAGATGCTGCTGAGATTGAAAATCCTGTTGTTTTAGTTGAAGATGCTGCTGAAACTAAAGATGTTGTTGAGACTGAAGATGCTGCTGAGATTGAAGATGTTGTTGTTCCAGTTGGAGATGCTGCTGTCATTCTGCAAGATTTTAAAAGGATGCCTGTGTATTAGATTATTGGGAATGAGAAGAGATGCGGTGAAGAGTGTCATATGGATATTAATGGTAATTGGAAGGGTGCAGCTATATGGATAAGTTCGAGTAACTGATGGATGTTTAATATATCGATAGTCATTTGGGAATGTTCAACTCGACGAAAAGAGATAGTAATTTAAAGATTGATCCTTATTTGAAATTAAGTGTGGCAGAAAAGGGTAAAGGAATGGTATTGTTGCGAATGACAATAAGGAATAGGAATTTATTTCCTCTAATAGAAGGTAAACTTGGAATTTAATAATCTAAGATAAGAAGAGTTTTTATTCAAGCAGTTACTACAAATCGGGTAAACAGGAGGAAGTATGATATGTAGATCACATATATCTTATACCATTTAAGTAATTATCTGTTTACTTGATGTAAGTACGGACTAGTTGGAGGTCGAGCTGCTGAAGGAATAACAAGGAATGTGGTATAAAAATTTGTATTTATGTGGTAATGAAATGTTTTCATTTCGGTAAAGGAGATTGAATAAAGGAATTATTCAGATAATGAAAGATCAATATGAAGGGAATGTTGCTGCTATTACAGCCTATACTTTGGAAATGCTGATAAGATTTAAGATTTAGATACATTAAATTATGTGTTCTTATCTGGTAATCATTGAGTTAGATTTTTATTGAAATTCTGAAGGTGTTATTGAGGATATATATTGAGATTTGAAGATGTTAGATTTTAGCAGAACTGAGGATGAGAAATCAACGAGAATTTGCGATTGGTTGAAATGAGAAATTCACCGACGGAAGAATAATATATATGTGTATATATTAAGGAAATATTTTCGGAGCATATGAAATTAAGAAGTATAGCGCAATCAATTGAAGTAGAGTTGTGAGAAAGTTAACCGGGATAAGGATGAATATCATAGGATATGATAAATAAAGGTGGAGAGAATTAAATTGGAATGTTGTTGAACATTGAGTACTGATTTCAGGGAGTAATCAGTTGAATTTTTATTTGACGATTTTATTGGTCAATGATGAGAAGGTATGTAGTAGGAAACTACAATAAGTCAAATTTTCTGTGCGCTTTACTAGTAGTAGTTGGAAAAGAATGAGAAGATGAGTTAGTACTTGAGGATACTATGTGACTGTTCTGCGGAATCGTAGAGTTCACTGTCGTCATGGGGAAAAGGAAGCTTTGTGTTAGCTTGGTAATGGGAGTAATGTAATCTGATTGTATATTTTATTATATGGCATTGTCAGGAAGTTGAGGATGGTAATATGTTTGATTGTAAGGATTGGCAGATGAGACAATAAGGATAATCTAATTTGACTGAAGGGTAAGTCATCAAAGAAGTAATAACAGAAGAAAGTAAAGAAGTTGGATGTTCTGTGAATAAGATGATTGTTGTGAGGTTGAACAAACTGAGCACCAGAAATCAGTATCCATTATTGATTATGAATGCTTAGTGTGATGAATAGAAGATTGGAGGAAAGAAAAGTATTCTCTAACAATTGGAAAATTGTTTTTAAAAATGAATGATGTGTAAAATTCTTTGGATTTGAATTTTAGTTGGAGTATTATAGGTGTTTTAGAATGTGCAATCTATGGCTGAAGTGATCGTGAAAATCTGACTAGATTGAAACGATTGAGGCTTTGTCGATACTGATGAAACCGACTGAAGCTTGTCAATTCCTTTGTGTATGCTGGGTATTATCGAAGGTTTATCAGGAGGTTTTCACTGATTGTTGAACCAAGGATAAAGCTGACAAAGAAGAATTAAATGTGTGAAACCCATTCATATATTTAAGTTGTGGTTGTGAGATCTGATTTTGTAGTTAAAAAAGTTGTTTATGAAAGCTAAGGATAGATTGAAGTTTTGTGCGTGTACAATTAGTATTGGAGGAATCTGAAGGAATTATAGGGCTGCGATGATGATATTTGGATAATATCAAGTGGAAAGGAAAGAAATAGTAGTGTGTTGACTTGAATAAAGAAGTGTAACGGGGTTTATATGATCATGAGATCGGACATTGTGGTATTTGTTTTGGGATTGAAAAGTATTACATGTATGGAATCAAGTATGAAGAAAATAAGAATAAGAAGGACTTGTGTATAAATGCCATTCGGGGATTTTTAAAGGAAGAGGAATTAAGGATTACTTAATGTGACGGGGAAATAATAATCGGTAAATTTTAGATGGGATATGTTATAGTTCTGTATTATGAAGTATGTTTCAGATTATGAAGGATAAGTGTGGATACTTTCACTATCAACTAGTGAGTATTTGTAAGGAGGAGAAGGAAAAGAGCTTATAAAATTTCTGAAGTAATTGAGAATTGACTCTTGAGTTTTCAGATATTTGGAATATTGGTAACAACAAGCAGAATAGGTAAAATAGAAAGAAGATCAAGGTAATAAACTAATGGAAAAGGAACATCAAAGAAAGAAGATCAACAGATTGTTGGAAATTTTGAAATAGAATGGTAATAGAAATGAGAAGGATTGAGATGTATGTTTTTGTGGAACAAAAACGGTTATTGTGATTATTTAATTTTTCTCCTATCAGATCAGAGAGTGTGTTAAGAATGCAAGGACCAGTGGTGAATGAATTGTTCTGATTAAAAAGAGAATTTAATTCTTCTTAGAGTGATGAGAGTGTCGCATGTAGTATTGAAGGGATTTTACAAATTGAAGTATTAATACAGTGTGGTTGGAATAAAGTATATTACGATATCAGGAAGTGATTTGACCATTATATATTTCAGATTTGAATATATGAGACTAACAGAATTATTTGAACAGTAATATGATATGGGGAAGATGTAATAATGCACTATGGAAGGTACAATAATTCATTATAGAGATTGTTAGATTGAATGAAAGTGGAAAATGAGTATGGAAAGTATTTAAGAAGTGACTGGTTAGAATTATGGATAATCTCATTATATTTAGTTTGAGTGTAACCTCAAGACATAGAGGTAGAGTAATTTTTGAATACTATAAATCGCTGTGATAAAGTATGAGTATTGATTAAGGTTTGAACATATTATATGTGTAACCCAGAGATTGAGATTGAGGTTGGATTTTGGATATTAGAGATTTCTACAAAAAGTGCGAAGAATTGAGTTAAGAAGGAATATTGCGTATTTTCGGAAAGCAACGGACAAAGTGAAAGGATGATTTGAACGATGGCAATAGAAACTTGGGATGATGATATCTTAATATTTTACTATGAGGACTAATGGAAAATTAGTGAAGATGGAATCTTTATGCGATGATAATCGTCATATCAGTAGTTAAGAGGTATAATCTGACTACTTGAATCACAACTATGTATGTTGTCTGAATTATGGGGTATGTTGTCAGAGTGTTGGAGCAGGAATGAAACTGAGAAAGTGATGCAGAAGGAGTATGAATGATGAAGAAATATTAGCATAATAGAAGGTGAAATTGAAAGTTGAAGTGTAGTAATAATTGTGAATATGGTGATATCATAAGAATTGAGTTGGACTGGTGTGAAAGACATGAGTATCTCTTGAGGATAAGAGGTCACGTTGACTCTAGAAGTGAGAAAGTGCGAGTATGAGGCGGGTTGAGCGTCGGTGCGTCGCTCTCTTTTAGAAGGGTAGGATGTAACAACCCAAAACCGTGGTCATTATTTAATTATATTTTTACTTATATTTTTGAAATTTTTGACGAGGTTGATTATTATGACGATTGGTGATTTGATTTGGATGATGTTGAAATTTATTTTTATGTTTTGACGAGTTGCGAGGATTATTTTTGATGAATATATCGACGGATACCCGAGAAATTTTATATTTTATTTTAAACATGTCGATGTTTAATATTTTGACGTTTTTATTTTTATGTCGTATTAAGTCGTGCCGGGACTATATAATATATTATTTTGCGTGCGTTTTAAGTTTTGAGAAGCATTTTTATGAAACCCGAGACCCGTAAAAATTTTCAAAAGTGACTAATAGTCATTTCCCGCTTTTTAACAAAGTATTTGCACTTTGGTCCAAAAGAATCACAATTGGCAAAAACTACCCTAAACTTTTCCCATATAAAATGGAAAATTAAACACAAAAACACACACATTTCACTTCTACTCACAAAAACTTTTCTCTCCTCCTCCCCTCCTCTCTTTTCCGTCACACCCCAAGCACACAAACACCCCAAAATCTTTGATTTCTTGTTTGAATCTCTTAAAACTAATCAAAGACCCATTCCTAGTTTTTTATTCTCTATACATTGGTATAAAATTTAACTACATGCATGAACATTTTTATAAAACCCATTTTTGGATGAAAATCATGTGTTTTGATCTTATATTGTTGTTGTATGTAGGTGTTTATGCTTATATATATATGTTTTTATGATTGCATGTCATTATTTTTGAGTTGGTTTTGTGATTTGATCATCTAGGATGATTTAGCATGTTATGATATGAACTAGTAGTATAAAAATGATTGTTGTGGTAAAAATGAGGTTAAAATATGGTGAAAATTTGATTTTGAGTGATATTTAAAAATGTATTTTATAGCAGATTATTAAAAGTAATTTTCTGAAAATACGAGTTTGAGTTTGAGATGAACTAGTTAGATATTGTTGTAGAGTATGTTTTTGCCTTCGTTTTGGTATAACATAGGACTTGTAGCTCCAAACGAGCGAAAAGTTACGTTAGTTTGATTATTTCGTGTACCGGGAGACGAGTATCATCACAATATATAATTGTTGTCGATATTTGGATCGAATCTCGGGGATTATAAAATGGATTTTGAAAATTGGCATGGACTGACTTTTAAGGTTAAGTACGAGGATGTCGAGTTATTTTCAAAGTTGAGTGTCGGTTTCATAATCGGGGGGACTATAAGTGTTGTTGACGTAAAACTGTCCGGTTTTTGTAGTTCAAAGATGAGTCGGGCAGGGAACTTTAAATGTAAAATCTTTTGATGAGTTTTTAATAGGGCTTTCTATATATAGTAAGTGAAGTTTCTGATTAGTATCATAAAAATTTGACGTGTTTAAGTGGGGTAAATGAGCTTGTACATTTGGTGTGTTCCGGCAGATTTTTATCGAAGGAGTCAACTAATAGAAAACATAAAGAATGGAATAAAAGGTCACTAGTATTATTTTTATTTTGGATTGATTTTGATTTTGTGATTTTGAGTTTGGTATTACTAAGTATGGATTTTATTCGAGTTATTATTGATGAACGCGCCTTATTTGATAGGTTGCGGTTTTTGTGTTTACCGGGCATCAACTATCGTCGAAGATCGTCATACTATTGCTATTACTTCAGGTGAGTCTATAGCCTCGCTTTCTACTTGTTTTAATGATATTAAAACCCGCGAGGGGGATACATGCTACTTGAAGTAAAAAGAACACATGTCATGAATAATTGTTGGACCCGATGTTGCCTTTGATGAAATGAATTGTATGAGTACCTATTGTTGGGAATAAATCTATGCTTACTTGTTTCCCCTGCTAGTTGATTATTCATACCCCTGCTAGAGTAAGTTCCCCCTGCTAAATAACAAAGGCAGGGGGATCCGTTCCCCTGCTAGAGTCAAAGGCCCTGCCGTCAAGATAAACATGGAATAGATTTTTACGCGTTTCAGTTATTATTCCTTAATACTTTCCATAGTTTGTTAGTAGTGATCTTGTACGTGGGTCCTTGTATCTATAAAAGGACTCACTAGGTTAGCATGCAAAGTGTGTCTTTCTCATTTCGTTTTTCATTATTATTACTTTAAGGTTTTGTAAACCCTAATACCACTTTGGGTATTCGTATATTTTTGATATATTAAAGTTCAACGTTTGAATCTCATTTGTTCTTGTGCTAAACATTACATTCCGCATCTTGTTTAGTTACTTTGCTTTGTAAAGTTTCTCTAGTGTTAGATTGAATTCTTTCTCTCTATCACAACCCTTAAACAAGCTATTAAGGTTTAAGATCTGACTTTGGGATCAACAAGTGGTATCAGAGCTTGTTGAGAAACTTTGTCTAAATCAAGAACAAAATCCTCATTGCAAACATGTCTTCAGATTCATCCACAAATAGCAACAACCACAATAACCTCAAGTTACCCATGTTGGATCCTGAAAACTTTGAATTATGGGAATTCAGAATCCAACAATACCTGAAAATGGAACACTATGTTCTCTGTGAGATCATAGAGTTTGGTGATCAATTCAACAAAATGGTGGCAGTTGAAGAAGGCAAGGATGAAGGTGAAAGTTCCAAAGGTAAGGACAAGAAGAAATCTGCTGCTCTATGTGATAAGGAAATACTGGCTAGAAGGCATGATGTCAGGGCTCACAGCTCATTGTTGTTGGCCCTACCTGATAGACATCAACTCAGATTCAGGAAATACAAAACAGCTAAGGAACTATGGGAAGCCATAGGCACAACCTTTGGAGGAAATGAAGCCACAAAGAAGAAGAAGAAGAACCAAATGCTGGATGATTTTGCTTCTTTCAAAGCAATTGGTGATGAATCAATTGGAGCTATTTACAATAGGCTTCAAGACATGGTGGCCCACTTGGAATTCTTTGATATTGAGGTGACAAGAGAGCAGGTGAATACCAGGTTTCTTAACAGCCTCCAGAAAGAATGGTTTGTCTATAAGGCAATCTGGCAGAATAAGGATGACTTGGACAACAAGAATATTGATGATATATACAATAACTTAAAAGTTTTTGAACCTATTGTCAATGAAATGAAGTCAAAAGGGACAATTCCCACCAACTCAAGTGGAGTCGCTGATTCCCCTGCTAACATGGCATTCATATCACAAAGCAATGGAATCTCCAAGAACAGTGGAATAGAAGTAGCCCCTGCTACTTATTCCCCTGCTACCAGGTCTGGACCTTCCTATGATGAAGAAAGACCAGCTACATTCAGCCTTGATACTGCATGTGCCTTCATAGCATCTCAAGGGCCACAAGGATCTACAGTGTTACATGAAGATCTGAGTCAAATCAGTAAACAAGCACTAGAAGAATTTGATATCAAGTGGAATATGGCTTTGCTAAGCATGAGAGCCAACAGGTTCCACAAGAAGTATGGGAAGAAGATCACAATTAATCCATCTGATGTGGCTGGGTTTGATAAAGCAAAAGTTGAATGCTACAATTGTGGCAAGAAGGGTCATTTTGCCAGGGAATGCAGAGGACCTAAGTCTGGAAATAGCCATAGAAAGGATGAGGATTCTGGTGCTAAAGCCATGGTAGCAATGCAGGGGATAGATGGAGCAAATGGATGGGACTGGAGTGCTATGACAGAAAGTGTGGAAAGAAATCAAGCTTTGATGGCTGAGGAAAAGGAAGAAGACTTTGCACTTATGGCCATGTCAAGTTCCAGCTCTGACAATGAGGTATATGATGACTCATACTGTACTAAAGCTTGTAGGAAAAATACTAAATCTTTAAATGATCAAATCAGAAAGGTAAAAGCTGACTATATCAATTGTGATAATGATCTTGATAATTACAAACGTGCTTTAGAACAACTAGAGTCCACCATAAGAGAGTATAGGCAAAGAGAAAGTGAGTATAGGGATCACATTGTGATTCTAGAAAGAGATGCCAAGGAGAATAACCAATCTATAAATGTTTTAACTGCTGAACTTGAAATTTTCAAAGCTAACCAAAAGATAGATGAGGAAACTGTTGAAAAATTTGGAAAGGCTTCAAAAGATTTAACCAAGGCATTTGAAATTGGTCAATCTCCTAAGGACAAAACAGGGTTTGGAATTAAGAATATGAATGCTACTATACCACCACCCCCTGCTAACATCCATGCTGCCTATCCTAGAAAAGACTTGTCATGGACTGGTCTCCCTTGTTTTGAAAAACAGGATGACATTGAGTTTGACTTGAATGCTTATATACCTAATAACCTTGATACAGAAGAGTCTCTAGTTAAAACTAGTGTCATTAGGGATGTTAAACAGGAACAGGTTGGTTTAAAGCAAATTGACAACCCTGTTAGATTTTCAAAAGAAGGAATTTCTAGCAGCAATCCAAACTCTAAGAGCATCTCTTCCAAATCTAATGCTAGGCCACAGTCTCCTAAACCTACCATTAAATATGCTGGTATGTACAGGAATGTCAGAGGTAATCAAAGAAATTGGAATGACCAAAAGTCTCATCAATTAGGAAAAGACTTTGTGATCAATACCAAGCCCTGCTTCACATGTGGCAGTTTTGAACACACTTATCAAGAGTGTAAGGCACCATTGGAGATGGTGGCTGCAAATCCCTTAAAGGATATGCAACCTAAAGCCATTCTTCTAAATGCAGGGGCAAAATCCTTTTCCCCTGCCAAGTATGTTGCCCCTGCCTTGAGAAATAGAGTAGCTGAGAAATATGTTGTTCCAGCCCTTAGAAAGGAAAATGATGTTCACCCAAAGCCCAACACTTCTGTGACCACCCCAACACCTTATACTGCATATAGATCTGGCCCTAGACCTTACCAACACATGAACAGAGGCCAAAACAAAAGGTGGGTTCCCTCTGCTAAGCATAAGGATTCCCCTGCTAAAACTGGGGTATCCCCTGCTAGAAAAGTTGTACATTCTAGGAACATGGGAAGATGGGGAAAAGCTGTGAAAGCCTCAGCTCGTTGGGTTTGGGCACCCAAAAGGGGTACTCAATCTAATGGTGTATCTCTAGTTTTTGATAAGCTATCCTACATTGATACACGAGGTAGATCCAAGTCTGTAATGGCTTGGGTCCCCAAGAAAAACTAATTTGTTTTTCCTTTTGCAGGTGACAAAGAAGACAAGGGATGATAGAGCATATTGGGATAGTGGATGCTCAAGAAGTATGACTGGACACAAAGCTTACTTGTCTAACTTTGTACCCCTGCATGACAATGATGGTGTTTCTTTTGGAGATGGACATGGAACTATAACAGGAAAAGGAACTATTGTCACAAATGGGATGACTTTTGACAATGTGTACTTGGTGAAAGAACTCAAGTATAATCTCTTCAGTGTGTCACAGATGACTGATAACAAGAATTTTGTCTTGTTTACTGACACTGAATGCTTGGTATTAGGAAAGGAGTTTGTCTTGCCAAAAGACACTCCAATTGTTCTCAGAACACCAAGACAGAAGAACATGTACACAATTGATCTCAAGGACATCTCTCTCCAAGACAATCAAACATGTTTCATTGCCAAAGCTTCAGCAGATGAATGTAAGAAATGGCATAGAAGACTTGGTCATCTTAATTTCAAGAACATGAACAAACTAGTAAAGCATAATCTGGTTCATGGTCTTCCTTCCAAGTCTTTTGCCACTGAACATACTTATGCAGCATGTCTGAAAGGGAAGCAACACAGAGCATCTTGCAAGTCAAAAACAAGTATGTCCACCACCAAGCCATTGGAACTACTACATATGGATCTTTTTGGTCCTACTTCTGTGGCAAGTTTAATGAAGAAATGGTACTGCTTAGTGATTACTGACGATTTTTCAAGATTTACATGGACATTCTTTCTATTTGAAAAGAGTGACACTGCTGATGTACTCATTGGGTTCATCAATCAAATTGAACTGTCAAAAAGCATGAAGGTAGTTACCATAAGATCAGACAATGGTGGTGAGTTCAGAAATCAGAAGCTGGATTCTTTCTGCATAAACAAAGGCATCAAGAGGCAATTTAGCATTGCTAGAACACCTCAACAGAATGGAGTGGCAGAAAGAAGGAATAGGACACTCATTGAAGCTGCAAGAACTATGCTGTCTGATTCCAAACTTCCAGTTATCTTTTGGGCTGAAGCTGTATCCACTGCTTGCTATGTGCAAAACAGGGCCTTGGTTGTCAAGGCACACAACAAGACCCCTTATCAGCTGTTTAATGGAAGACCTCCCTTAATTGACTTTTTCAGACCTTTTGGGTGTCATGTTATCATCTTGAACACCATTGACAATCTTGGTAAGTTTAGTGAAAAGGGTGATGATGGATACTTTGTGGGTTATTCCTTAAACAGTAAGGGATATAGGGTCTTCAACAAGAAGACAAGCAAAATCACAGAAAATCTTCATGTGAATTTTCTTGAAGACAAACCTGAAGATGTTCAAACAGGTCCTGACTGGTTCTTTGATATAGATGTACTTTCCAAGTCCATGAATTATGTACCTGTTGTCTTGCAGATTACTAACATTTCAGGTACTCAAGAAACAATTGATGCTGAGAAGTCACCTCTGAGGTACATGAATGTACCCTCATTGTTTCCTAGTGAAGCTGATAAACAAGAAGATAATTCTGCTTCAGGAAAAGAACAGCCAATCTCATCCCCTGCTATAACTGAAGGCAGTGGAATGGCTGAAAGCAGTGGAATCCTGGATTCCCCTGCTAGAGGAATTGATTCCTCTTTCACAAAGGATCATGATGCTAATGAGACTACTGATGCAGAAAGAGAATCCCCACTCATCTCATCATCTACACCCATAAATGATGGTCCTAACATATCCAGCAGTGGAAGCAGAATCATCAGGAGTGGAGGCCCTAGTTATTCAGAGCTTCATTCTTCTCACAAGCACCCATCTTTAGGTCATGCTGTCTCATTTGCAAGTTCCTTTGAGGACTTCTTTCCTAATCAAAATAGCCCCATCAATTCTGATTTGGAAGAAGATGAAACAGAAGTCATCATGCAGCCTACCTATAGAATTAATAAGGATCATCGTATCTCTTAGATCATTGGTGATCCTGAAGCTCCCAAACATACAAGGTATACAGCAAAGGAGCACAGCTTCATTGCTAACATCACCATGAAGTTCAATCATGACAACATGCAATGTTGTCTGTTTACTGCATTTTTGTCACAAGAAGAGCCAAAGAAGATTTTTCAGGCTTTAAATGACCCAAGCTGGGTTGAAGCTATGCAAGAGAAGCTCTTACAATTTGACATACAAGAGGTTTGGATTCTGGTTGATTGTCCCAAATGGGCAAGGCCTATTGGGACCAAGTGGGTACTCAGGAACAAAAAGGATGAAAGGGGAATAGTTGTCAGGAACAAGGCAAGGTTAGTAGCACAAGGGTATACTCAGGAAGAAGGGATTGATTATGAAGAGGTGTTTGCTCCAGTAGCAAGGATTGAAGCTATTAGATTATTCCTTGCTTATGCCTCATTCATGGACTTCACTGTTTTCCAGATGGATGTGAAAATTGCCTTCTTATATGGAACCATTGATGAAGAAGTCTATGTCATGCAACCACCAGGGTTTGAAGATCCAGAACATCCTGACAAAGTATACAAGGTGAAAAAGGCCATGTATGGCCTTCACCAAGCTCCCAGAGCCTGGTATGGTACTCTTTCCAAATATCTCCTAGACAATAGATTCAGCAGGGGGAAGATTGATCAGACCCTGTTTACCAAGAAACAAAAGGGTGACCTTCTGCTAGTACAAGTCTATGTGGATGACATCATTTTTGGATCAACCAACTCCATGCTTAGCAAAGAGTTTGCCAAATTGATGCAGGATAAATTTCAAATGAGTGCTATGGGAGAACTAAACTTCTTTTTGGGGTTACAAGTTCAGCAGCGGAAAGATGGGATATTTATCTCACAAGACAAATATGTAGCTGAGATTGTAAAGAAGTTTGGCATGTCTGATGGGAAGAAGGTGTCCACTCCCATGGACAAGGATCATCCATGGGGCAAGGATGGTCCTGGAAAGCCTATAGATGTCAGGAATTATAGGTCTATGATTGGGTCTCTTATGTATCTCACTGCTTCAAGACCTGACATCATGTTTGCAGTCTGCTTATGTGCAAGATACCAGGTGTCACCAACAGAGTGTCACTTATTTGCTGTGAAAAGGATTTTTAGGTATCTAAAATGTCATCCCACCTTAGGACTCTGGTATCCAAAGGAGTCACCATTTGAGCTGATAGCTTATTCAGATAGTGATTATGCTGGTGACAACAATGATAGGAAGTCTACAACAGGGGGATGCCAATTCTTGGGGAGCAGGCTTATATCTTGGCAATGTAAGAAGAAGACTATCATGGCAACATCCACAACTGAAGCTAAGTATGTAGCAGCTGCTGCATGCTGTGGTCAAGTTCTTTGGGTGCAAAATCAATTGCTTGATTATGGGTACAACTTTCTTAAAACCAAGATATTTATTGACAACAACAGCACTATTTGCATCATAAAGAACCCTGTTTTTCATAGCAAAACCAAGCACATTGAAATTAGACATCACTTTATCAGAGATTGTTTTGAAAAAGGACTGATTGTCCCTGAGAAAATTGATACAGAACTTAATGTCTCTGATCTTTTAACAAAAGCTTTTGAGGTAGGGAGGTTTCAGTATCTGGTTGCAGGTATTGGAATGGTTACTCCTTAAAATCTGATGTCTATTTTGTCATGTGTAATCAGGGTTTCTTCACTGCTGTTGTTGTATAATTGTTAGTCAATTTTACCATTTCTTTCATTCCACTGCTTTTTAACACTGATTCCCCTGCCTGGGGTTCATTCCCCTGCCAAGAGGATTTTTCTCTTAAGCAGGGTGTGTTCTGTTTACAAAAGTGGTTTTATGTGGTTTTAGACTAACAATGCAGAGGTTCCTATGGTGCATACTATTCTTGTTGGTGAATCAGGTATATACTCTATGATTCAGGGGAGGTTAGGTCAAACCTTTAGGATTCAAGGTATTCTTAGGATACTCATATATGATTCTAGATCATATCCATTGGTGAGTGGGGGTTCAGGGTAATGATGACTTGCTGCACAGCTTGTCTGAACTCTGAAACCTTGAGGCACTGTAGTGTGTGTTTACATTTCTTTATTCAAGCAGCTTGCTGTTCAAAATACAGATGTGTGGCACACATTGCCAAGACTAACTGACCATAGGTAAGGGACAAGGTTGGGATGGTGACTGGGGTATGCATGATTTCTTGGGATTACCTGGTGTAGGGGGACTTATGTATTAACTTTTTGTATTGGGACCATTGCTGAATAGAGGACTCTTGAGATTCTATGTATCTATCTTGTGTATACAAGTGTGTGCATTAGAGCAGAGCTAGTTAGCATTAGTCCTTCCATGACTAGTTTAATACCCCTAGGAAAGTTTCCCCTGCTTTTATCTTTATTCCCCTGCCTTCACAACATTCCCCTGTTTGACCATTGACCGACAATACTGTTACCCTGTTCATAGCCGTTGGGCCTGCTTGCTACAATTTTGGTTAGGGAATATTTTATTCTTTTTAAAAGATATTTAAGGCGCTTTCTTCGTTGATTGGTAATCTTTTCCTTCTATTTCAAATATATTAATTTTTTATCAAGATTTATCCTTGATATTTTTGCAATTTGAAAATTTTGGTCCAATCACAGCCCTTCAATTTGTCTATATAAACTTAATTCCCTTTACCAGCAGGTCCACAAATCTCTCTCGACCTAATCCCACTTACCTCCCATCTCTATAAACCTCTAAACTATTTTCCAAATTCATCATGACCCTTAAAATTGCTCCTAATCATAACCAAATTGCTTTGCTTCATGATGAACCAGCCGAGTTTGCTGAGGCTGTGGCCTTTCTAAAGTCTTCGTACTTCAGAGTGGCCCTTCTCATCAATCCTCGCATTTATACCTCACACATTCAACAGTTCTGGTCTAAAGCCATGACCAAAACAGTGAATGGAGAGGTCATAATTCAAAGCACAGTTGATGGTCATTCCAAGGTAATCAAACTTGCCTCCATTAGGGAGAATCTCCTCCTTGATGATGAGGATGGAATAACCAACTTTTCTGAGGCTGAAATTTTTGAAGGTCTTGATAAATTGGGGTATAAACTTTCTGAAAATCAAAAATTAAAGTTTGCTAAAGGCCAGTTTGCCCCTCATTGGAAATTTTTGATTCATACTATTATGCAATGTTTGTCACCCAAAACCACTGCTTTTAATGAGGTTGGTAGTGAGATAGCTTCTGCCCTGATCTGCTTTGCAACAGGAAGGAAGTATTGTTTTTCTCAAATGATTTTTAAAGGCATGGTTAAAAATGGTTCAAGCACCTCAAAGTTTTGTATGTATCCAAGGTTTATAGAAGTTTTGCTGAATATGAGTGATCATGGTCCCATTACACACAGAAACTATTTTTCAGCAACCAAACACACAACCAAACTTTTCACCACATTACTTGCACCATCACCTTTGTTCTCTGGCAGAAACATTCCATTCACTTAAATTATGCTAGACCAAATCAGACAGGAAGAAGCCAAAAATCAAACAGCCATAAATCAACCTGCTGAATCCCCTGCCAAGAACCTACCACCTGCTGATCCACAACAAGAAAGGCGTTCAAAATCCAGGTTTGCCAGGTCTCCCTTGCCTGGTGAATCTTCACAAGCAGCAGAAAGGAGAGTCTCCAAGAGTTTGGAGCAACCTGGGGGTTTGGCTGCCACTACTGTCTCATCCTCAAGGGGTGAGCAGGATAGTGACACCATCAATAAGTCCTCTCCCCCACTCCATGATATCCAACAAGGGGAGAAATTCCCTTCTAGGATTGAGAGCAGTATGAAACCTTTGACAAATCTGGAATTGACGAAAATGTGCATGAGTCTGAAAAGGCAGAATGCACAACTAGTACAAGATGTCAAAAAGCAAGGTCTGGTTATCTCTCACCTGGAAACCAGACTTGCTACTCTTGAGGGGAGGAGAAAACCCAGACTGATTCTTTCCACAGATGAGGATGCTTCCAAAGGGGAGGAAATTCCACACACAGAAGGATCTACTGAGTATTATTCATATCCTGGTGGGGAGCATGGAAAGATAACAAGGGCTAAGAAAGGAATGGAGAGAGAAAGTGCTGATAAGGGAAGTGACAAGGGGAGTGCAACCAAAGATATTGCTCAAACATTGCTCACCATGGGCAATCAAGAAGAAGCCCCTGCTTCAAAAGTTTCCCCTGCCATTGCTGATCCCACTGCTGTAAGTTTATCCCCTGCTAAGAACATTACTCAAACATTTGTTAGGAAGAACAGAAAGCAACCAGCTCAGAAGGGGATAACAATCAAAGAACCTGCATCTAAAGCAAAACCAGCACCAGCATTGGATCCAAAAGACAAAGGAAAAGGAATCATGGTGCAACAGCCCAAGAGAAAATACAAGCATCTGACTCCTGAACAGCAGAAGGTCCAAGAAGCACATGATGCACAAGTAGCTCTCAGGCTACAACAAGAGGAAATGGATATGCAGGATCAAAGGATGGAGAAGATGAGGCCCAAAGATATGCTAAAACAGGTTGAGATTATGCATAGGGAACTAGATGACAAGGTACCTCATGTTGGAGAGTTTCTTGATCAATGGGAGAAGGAGTTGAAAAATGCTCCTTTGGAAGACAGGTATGAGTTGACTTGCCTTGTTTACAAATATCAAACTGAATATCTGGAAAGAAGGGCAATGCAAATTCAGAGTGAGAAGTATCGAACGTCAGAGAAAGGGCAACTTGATCACTACAAAGTTCTGCTTAAAAGGCATAGAAAGTGGAAGGATGGTGACTTCAGATATATGAGCTTTGAAGCCATAAAGAGAGCAGTCAGACCAGTTCTAAATTTGTATGATGTGGAGGATTGGATGACTATCAACACTCCTGAGGAAGCTGAGTATCTTAGGAGACAAAGTGAAGTGCTACAGAAAGCTAGAGCAACAAAGAAAAGAAAAGCTGGAGAGACTACACAAGCAGGTGCATCATCCCAAACAGGGGCATCGCACCAAGCAGGTGAAAGTTTTCCAGAAGTACTTGAGAAGTCTGTACTTAATGCACAAAGAGCAGCAAAGAGACTCAAGAGAATGGAGCAAGTGGGCATAATCACTAAAGAGTCTCAAGGGCCATCAAATGATGAAATTGATAAACAGCTGATTTTGCAGGAAAATGATGAAATCTCACCTAGTGAACTTGGAAAGAAGTTTGCTATTATAGAGTATGCTGTTTATGAGCACAAAGGGAGAACTTGGTGGAAGCTTACAAGGGCTGACAATACAGCACAGACATTTCTAAGTCTAGATGTCATGTTTCAAATTTTGGATAGTGAAGACTTAGAAGATCTGTGGAAAATATTAAAGAAAACGTTTGCTGCAAAACCTCCTACCATGGATGGTGTGGAGAAGGATTGGGTAATCTGGGAGTGCATGCATAGAATGTATGAACATGAATTATTTGATCCTCTATTTGATGCAGTGAATAAAGGAGATTTGGTGTATTGGAAGCTATTTACAAATTCTGGGGTTTATGAGGTAGTAATGGAAGGTGTGAGCTTTTATTTACTCAATCATAGGTATTATCCCTTCTCTCAGGAAACCTTGAAGAAGTTAGCACAGGCTAAGTTAATTGTTGATGCCAAAAAGCCTGTTGCTTATGATCTGGTAAGAATGGTTCATAGTCAGATTTGGCCAGAGAGTTTGTAAGCATCCTCATCAACTAGCATTTATTCAGAAACTTGTCTTTTAGGGGAAAGCACAAGTTTAGGGGAGGATTGTTGGGAATAAATCTATGCTTACTTGTTTCCCCTGCTAGTTGATTATTCATACCCCTGCTAGAGTAAGTTCCCCCTGCTAAATAACAAAGGCAGGGGGATCCATTCCCCTGCTGGAGTCAAAGGCCCTGCCGTCAAGATAAACATGGAATAGATTTTTACGCGTTTCAGTTATTATTCCTTAATACTTTCCATAGTTTGTTAGTAGTGATCTTGTACGTGGGTCCTTGTATCTATAAAAGGACTCACTAGGTTAGCATGCAAAGTGTGTCTTTCTCATTTCGTTTTTCATTATTATTACTTTAAGGTTTTGTAAACCCTAATACCACTTTGGGTATTCGTATATCTTTGATATATTAAAGTTCAACGTTTGAATCTCATTTGTTCTTGTGCTAAACATTACATTCCGCATCTTGTTTAGTTACTTTGCTTTGCAAAGTTTCTCTAGTGTTAGATTGAATTCTTTCTCTCTATCACAACCCTTAAACAAGCTATTAAGGTTTAAGATCTGACTTTGGGATCAACACCTAATTGCATAAGACCCTAAATTCATGAGCCGTTAACTATCTTCTGACTTGATGTTGCGAGTTGGGAATAGCCTCTTATTCTAATAATAGTACTATTGGGCTGACAACCCTATTTGAGACCAGGGCTTTACGCTGAGTAACCTGTTGGGAAGGACAATTTTACGTGAATGAGAATTGGTATTCTTGCAATTAATAACCTAGTAGGGGCACTGGTAGTTTTTCTAGTCATGCTGGCATTTGGCGTGGGTGACTAAGTTAAGGGGTCGGTGTCATGAGATTAATACAATTCGATAGCTATTGCTGTAATATGATATACCTGATTAATAGATTGTATGGCCACAATTCTATTAAACAATTGTGAATGATTTTTACGATGTGTTCAATTATGATTTTGTAAAACCTATAGACTTGCTCAACTTTTGTGTTGATGATTTTAAGCATGTATTTCAGGTACTTGAAGTTGTTGATTTGCGGAGCTTGCTGGAGAAGGATTGCGGGATTGCTTTTGTAGTAATTTGGTCTAAAACAGATTTCTTTCCCTATTGTCATAAACGTATAGTAAATGGTCAAGTATTTTGGTAAAAGGTTTGTTGTTTTGATTAAGATCCTAGGGGGAACCTATACGCTACTCTGATATATTTTTAACTGATTTTACTTGGGATTGAAGGTTTTAGACATTGATTTAAAATATTTCCATATTTATTCTTAAATATACTATTTTTGGGTAATTTAAAGAGTTGTGAAATGAAGTTTGTGAATAACACCCAATTGTGTATTTTCCGCTGCGCAATGTAAATTGGGGGTGTTAAACTTCTGCTTCCTCGGCATCAGACAGATTCCCCGCAATCATTGCAAACACATCAGTAAAAGGTTTAGCTGTTTCCTGGGTAGCATTCTGATGATCACTCCAGTTGACCATAGAGTCAACAGACACCAAAGCCTTCTTGTCATCCTTCACCTCCTGAATCTTGAAAGCTAAATACCTGCTCTTCTCCTGGTCATTCTTGTTAGGGCATTCCCTAGAAAAGTGACCTTGCTGCTGGTAGTTATAGCATCTAACCTTTCTTCTGTCAAACCTTGCTGGCTCTCTTGGGTTGTAGCTAAACTTTCGACCGTCTTTCTTCTCAAACTTGTGAACCCGAAGAGTGAGCATGGCCATTTGCCATTTGAGATCCATTTCATCCATGTCAAGTTTATCAACCTGTTTGAAGTCATCAAAAGCAAGTTGCTATTGTGGATCAACATCAGCAACAAAAGAGTGAAGAACAGCTTCTACCATGCTACCAGACTTGGCTATTGGTTCAGGAGTAGAAGTATGCTGAGTATGCTGAGTATGCTGTGAAGACAAAGTATAGCTTGGGCTACTAGCATAAGACATGGGAATAGATACCATGGAACTTACAAAGGCAGAGTTAGCAGGAGTAGGAAAAGAATCACTTGAGTATCCCCTCACATGAGGCTCAAAGGTTTTGAGATTATGAAACATATCATCAAAATTAAGATAGTCAAGGCCACCTTTTGCTTTAAGAAAGATTACTACCTAATTCCATGAGTTGGGTAAGGCTCTAAGAAACCTTGCATTAATATCTCCATTGTCAGGTTTCGACCTGGGTTGTTTCAACTGGCTCAGTATCTTTTGGAACCTGTCATACCCTTGATGAATACCTTCAGTTTCTGATATCTTGAAGTCTGTGAATTCATCTCTCAGCATGGATCTGCGTATTTTCTTTGACTCCTCATTCCCACCAAACATTGCTTTTATCCCGTTCCATATTTCTCTAGCATCATCTAGGTGATAAAAGTCACCCATGTGATCATCAGGAAGAGACTGAAGCAAAATAGTTTTTGCTTTGATCTCCTTTGCACAGTTGTGATTTTCTTCATGAGTTTTAGGGTCAAGAAGAATAATATTACTATTTTTGTCTCTTCTAGTAAACCTCTTGCTGTTTCCATTCAGAATAATCTTCCAAAGATCTTGATCAGTGTTGGTGATCCAACATTCCATCTTCATTGCCCAGCTATCATACTCATCCTTTTTCAGAAGAGGAAACTTACCATTTGTGTTGGAGACCGTAACAATGATCTGCTGAGGTTGCTGTGTTTTAGGTGTGCTGTCTTCTCCTGTTTGAGTAGAACTTAAGGCAGACATGATTGAACAAAGATGTTAGTAATAAAAATGGATTCTTCTTGTATAGAGACTCTCCCAGTCTCTGATACCACTTGTTGGGTCCACTAGATGTGGATCTTGCAGCCTGTTAGGAACGGTGAACGACTTCTGTAATCACAAGTCTATTCACAGAGAGACTCCAGATATATCACACAATATAAGTGCGGAATATAAATATTATGAACAAGAAGAACATAATAACTATAACGACTTGATCCTTTTCTAAGGATTTTTAATATTAATATAAACTAGAATAATGTTTGATGAAGGTGTGTTGAACCCTTCTGCCTAAGGTTCCTTTTATACTACAAGGAAACCCTAATACATCATTAAACCAAAATGTGTAAAATTGATATGCATATCCTTTCCTAACATATCTCATGCATATCCTAACAGAATACTCTTAAATAATAAAGTTTGACTTTCTATAAGACTAGGAGAACGTGTTGCTCCTACTACTACTAGGACCAGGAGGAACTACATACCTCCGAGTCTACCTATTACAAATAACTATTCCAAAGGTCCTAACAATTAGAATTGCATAGTTGGATTGATAAGATAGAAAGTACTTTTGAAATTATTGAGTGTTCAGAAACTAATAAGGTGAAACTTGTTGCTGCTATATTTCAGAATGGTACAAAAAGATGGTTGAACAACCAAGTGACTACTTTAGGATTGGTTGTGGTTAATGGTAAGACATGGACCGTGATGAAAGGACTATTGACTGCTAGGTATTGTCCTGAGTAGAAACTAGGACAATTGGAATTCGAATTAAGACAATTAGTGATGCAGAACGAGGTTATTACTGCTTACTGGGAAACTATCTGAGCTATAATTGCTATGTCCTGATACTTTTGTGACTGACTGTAAGGCAAGGAAGCAGTACATTAGGCGATTGTCTAGTGATATCAAGAGTGAGATTATTTCTTCAAAACTTGAATCTTTTGATGAAGCTGTACAGATGGCATTTGATGTAATGGACGTGAAAGTGTAAGATAAGAAGGATTGCATTGTTGAAAACAATAAGAGAAAGTGGGAATCTGCTCAGTCCAACCCGAATCAAGGTCAGAATTGTAAGGATTACAGTAATAACAATAACTAAAGACATAACCGAAATCAGTAATTAAACCATGAAAGGAATGATAGGATTCGTGCTGTTACTTTGTTTGTAGATAACAAAGTAAATCTCAACTGTGGTTGTTGTACTCTATACCATGTAGGTAATTTTCCACAATTACGACTAGAGTTAGGACAACCTGGTCATAAAGCTGTTAAGTGTAGGACAAAAGGATTAGTTACTGGAATTAGTACCCCTGGGGTAGTGATATGATTTAGTCGTGGCGAGAAATAATACAAGCAAGGGAATTGTCCAAGGAAAGGAAATTGACAAGGTAGGAATGTTGTCGCTCCAGCTTATGTTTGAGTGATGCTGACAAACCTTAAGGTCTGAACGTTGTAAATGGTATATTCTTACTTGAGATTCTTTATGTCAGTATGTTTTTTGATTTCAGATCAGATAGAAATTGTAGAACTGTAAAGATTCAGTTGCTTTATCAATGGAGATTTAGTAAGAATGACAATTAACTATGATGTTGAATTAACCGATGGAAAGGTTGCTAGTATTAGTTCTACACTAAGAGTGTGTTCTTTAAATTTAGGAAGGTAGGTGTTTAGTATCGACTTGATGCTCAAAGAGTTGGAATCTTTGGATGTAGATTATTGGTATGAATTGGTTAGTGGTGCGCCGTGCTGATGCTTGAGATTGGATTAATCTTAACTAGAAATTGATATATGCTGGTTTAGATTTTACTGCGAAGCTGAATGTTGACTATGAGAGGTGATGATTGAATTTTCCGTTGGAGAAGTATCTTGTTTGGAAACAAGGAAGTATACAGAAGAGGGATATGATGTATTTCTGGCTCAGGTAATTAGTGATAGGGTAGTTGAGGAGAAGTTGAGAGATCTATTAATGACTCGAGAGTATTCTGAGGTTTTTCCTAAAGTTTTGCAGAGTTGTTACCGTCTTGTGAAGAGGGATTAGTTTCGATTGAGTGTTTTAAGCGATAGGTGTAGTGCTTCTGCATTTCGTTGTATAGTGCTTCTGCGTTTTGTTGAGTAGTATTTGTAAGCCTTATCATTTGCCACCGTCAGAATGGAATGAGTTATCCGGTCAACTGCGAGAGGTGATGGATAAGGGATGTATTAGATTAAGTTTCGTTACAATGGCAATTGCTTGTGTTGTTTGTCAAAGAAGGATGGATTGTTTCGGATGTGTATTGATTATCGAGAGCTTAACAAATTAACTGCCAAGAATCGATATCCATTGCCGAGGATTGATGATTCGTTGATCCTTGCAACTTGTTTGCATCCAGTGTGTACTCAATGATCGCTTTGAGTTTTGGTTATCATTAACTGAGAGTTATGGAGGAAGATATTCCTATAGTTGTTTTTCATACTTGATGTGGTTACTTTAAGTTTCAAACAAAATCATCAAGATATTCCTATATTTCTATGTTTAGCTTATGTAGGAATAAAAAGATTGACTTTCTAATCACGAAATCATCAAGATCAAGCACGGATCATAAATATTTCGGACCAAAAGTAAACCAAAATCAAGAAAGGTACAAAGAGATTAATGAACAAAAAGCTTATCTTGAACTTGATTAATGAAATCCCAATACAAGGATAATCAAAAGCTTAAACTTGAAAGATAAAAAATAAAAGATGAAACTTAGTGAGAGAAAGTTAGAACTTTCTCTCTCTAAAAACTAGAAACAAGAAAAATAAAACTAGCTAATGACTAACACCCTCCTAATGTGTCATTAGGAACGTTTATATAGGGAGTGGGGAAGGAATGTATGCTTTCTTCTTTCTTTCTTTTCTTCTCTACTCAATCTAAATTCTTTGTCTTTCTCGATGTCGTCTCGGGATTTGAACTCATCTTTTAATTTTTCTTCTATAATTAGACTTGAGTGCTTCGGCTTCATTAAACTTCCGTCTTTATACTATTTCTTCGATAAATCTTCAGAATAGGCCTTGGACTTCCGTTCTTTTTGCACTCTTGATCTTTTGACTTCGTCTTTTCTCATTTTCTTCTATAAAAGCCCGTGAAAGCCCGTGTTTTCTTCCTTTTTCATCTTTTGGTCCTAAATCACAATAAAAACACAAACCACGCATAATTCCGACTTTTATGACATAAAATACACGTTTTTGTCTTGTTATTATTGGAAATAAGTGGAAAAAGGATAAGTGTTTTCATACTTATTAATGTGTTTACTTTAAGTTTCAAGTGATGTTTTTGGTATTAACGAACGCATCTTCCGTATTAATGGATTGGGTGAATCTTGTGTGTAAGATGTGCTAGGATGAGTTTGTCATTATACCTATTGAAGATATTCCATTTTAATCCAAGAGGAAAGGAGGAACATAAGTAGCACATGAGGATAATTTTAGGATGGTTGGAAAAAGAGAAATTATATGTTGAGTTTCCTATGTGTGAATGTTGGTTGAAATATTACGTTTTCTAAGGCAGTTGATTGACAACAAAGGTATTCGTGAAGATCTTGCCAAGATTGAACCGATTAGGGATTGGTCGGTACCAACGACGCCGACAAAAATCTGTTAATTCATTGGTTTAAGCTGGGAAAAATCGGAGGGTTATCGAAAGGTTTACACTGGTTGTTGAACCATTGATTAAGCTGACTAAGAAGAATTGGATGTGTGAGTCCCACTTATACATCTAAATTGTAAGTTTCGAGATCTGATCCTTATTAGATGGGGAAGTTGTATTCTGAACACTGAAGGGTAGGTTGTGTTCTGCACCAATGTTGTCATTGTTGAAAGGATCTGAAGTATTTATGGTTTGTGGTTTGCCGTGATGTGTTTCGTAAGGGTTATGTAGTTGTGGTGTTTATCTTGAGATTGTAGAAATATTACTTGTATGGAATCAAGTATGTAATAATTAAGGATCATAGAAGTTTGCTTCATAATTAATTTCCTGGGATGATAAAGGAAATGAGTAGAGGATTACCAGTTTATATTTCGAGTATTTAAGTATGTTGATAATTATGACTGTGAGTGATTATGACGACGAGATTCGCTACCATCCGGGAAAGGCGAATGTGGTAGCTAATGCACTTATCAGGGATAAAAAGGGGAAAATCTTTTAAGATTTGAGTTTTGGTAATGACAAGAAGTGTGGGCTTAATAGCAAGGATATGAAGTTTTAAGTTAGTGGTCTGATTTGAGAAGGAGGTCAAGATAAGTGATTTTAACATTCTATCAAACTTATGGAAAGTATTTTGTTGTAAAACCAAGTTAGGCATGGTATATTGAGCACTCCTAACATATCTAAGTTGAGAGAGTGAGACTTAGTGATGAAGGAATCTCACAAGTCAAGTAATTGATACGTTTTGGTTTGGGTAAAGATGAAAGTTGAGTTGAGTACTGTGTGTTATACAAATACTGATGGACAGAGTGAAAGGACGATTTGAACATCGAACGGTATACTTTTGCGTGTGTGATTGACTTAGGAATTCTTGGAGTTTTTATATGACGATGATTATCATGCTAGTAGTAGTAAGGCTGTACTACTGATGGTACATAAAGAACTTCCATTTGTGAAGGTTAAAGATTGTGAGTTGTGGACGTAAGTTAGGTTTTTGGTGTATTGCAGAAATGTATGTGGAATTGAATGACTGGACTAGAAGTGATATTGGTAATATTGATAAAATTGTATGGGTTAAGGATCATTCATCAGTAACAAGGAGTTGTCACAAGAGTTATGTTGGCAATCGAAGGAAATCGATGGAGTTTGAAATTAGGAAACGTGGTTATGCTTAAGGTGTCGTTATGACGGGTGAAATTTGTTTTGAGAACAACAAGGAAAGAATTCAACTTGAAGGTAAGTTGCTTTTCATAGAAAGAACTGTGGAGAGTTCTTATGAGGTCGAAACAAAGTAAGGATTATATTATGAAGATACTAGAATTCCAGAAGTGGAATCTGAAATTGTGAAGGAAGCATGAGGATTTCTTTAAGGAAAAGAGTTCTCATTTGTTCTGGAGGTATAGAATGTGAGTATAAGAGGGGCCGAGCGCCGGGACGTCGCTCTCTTTTAGGAGGGTAGGATGTGACAACCCAAACCCGAGGTCATTTATTTAATATTATATAACATTATTTTACGAATGATTTTGAAATTTTTTATGAGTTGAATGATGTGACGGTTGATGGATTTATTTAAAACCGACATTGGAGATCTTATTTTTATCTTTTTACTAATAGCGAGGATTATTAGTGATCACGATATCGACGGATGCCCAAGATTTTATGTTTTATCATCTGTTGTCTCGATGTTTATATTTTTGAGTTTTTTATTTTAAGTTCGTATTAAGTCGAACCGGGATCATATTATCATCATATTTTGAGTGTGTTTTAACTTTTGAAAAGTATTTTTACGAAACTCGAGCCTCGTAAATATTTTCAAAATTTTCAAGTTACATTTTTTACCCTTACAACTATTTAATTGCATTTTGGACAAAAACTATCACAAGTTGGCAAAACTAGTCCCTCCACCACCATATAAAAGGTAAATTCTCTCACCTAAAAACACATACAACACAAAACTTCATCTCTCTTCTCCTCTCTCTTGTTTAGCCGTACACCACCACCACCCTAGATCATTTGATTTTTAAAAATCTACTTTGAATCTTCAAAAACTAAAACATACCCCATGTTGGAAATTCAATGGTGATCATTTTGATGTAATTTTTAGCAACATGCGAGAACATTTAGTTTTTGATGATGATCGAAGGTGGTTTGATCTAATTTCTTATTATATACTTGTTGTTAGTGATGTTATATATATTTTTTAATTGTTGCATGTTTAAAATTTTGAGTGGGTAAATTTTTGTATGATCATTCAAATGTGTTATGGGTTAGTTAAGTTGTTGGTGATGATATTAGGATGATTTTCGACATATGAGATTGATTAAAATTGAATGAAAAATTGATTTAACATGATTTTTAAACATGTATTTTAGACCAGTAGGTAAAAGGTAATTTTTGGAAAACTTACTGTTTGAAAATGGTTAAACTAATTGGATATTGTTGTAGATAATTCTTTTAGCTTCGATTTG
Source organism: Glebionis coronaria (assembly GCA_025667525.1). Taxonomy (NCBI): domain Eukaryota; kingdom Viridiplantae; phylum Streptophyta; class Magnoliopsida; order Asterales; family Asteraceae; genus Glebionis; species Glebionis coronaria. The sequence goes on along the minus strand of JANFOE010000440.1, from coordinate 447,851 downwards.
ATATAAGGTAGAGCTTCTAGCTCCAAACGAGCGCGAAGTTATGATATTTTTGATTATTCGTGTAGCGGGAGACGAGTATCGACACAATCCGAAGTTGTTATCGATATTTGGATCGAATCTCGGGGACTATAGAATGAGTTGTAAAAATGGTCAAGTTTTGATTTTTGGTTCTAAACTAAGGGTTGTGAGTCTATTTTCAAAGTCGAGAGTCGGTTTTGTAAACGGAGTAAAATAAATAAATTAAAAAGACTATATGAGTTGTTGACGTAAAAGTGTCCGGTTTTTGTAGTTCAAAGATGTGTCGGGAAGGGAAATTTAAAAGTAAAATCTTCTGATGGGCTTTTAACAGGTCTTTCTATATATAGTAAGTGATATCTCTGATTAGTATCATAAGTATTTGACATGTTTAAGTGGGATAAATGAGCTCGTACATTTGGTGTGTACCGGCAGATTTTTATCAAAAAAGTTAACTAATAGAATAAACATATAGAATGAAGTAAAAGGTCACATGTATTGTTTTCATTTTGGGTTGGTTGTGATCTTATGATTTTTGAGTTTAATATTACTAAGTATGGATTTTACTCGAGTTTATTATTGATGAACGCACCTTATTTGATAGGTTGCGGTTTTTGTGTTTAGCGGGCATCAACTATCGTCGAAGATCGTCTTGCTACTACTATTACTCCAGGTGAGTCTATAGCCTCGCTTTTGCAATTGTGTCGAATGATTTTAAAACCCGCGAGGGGGATACATGCTATTTGAATGTAAAATGAACACAGGTCATGATTGATTGTTTGGACCCGAACGTTGCCTTTGTTGACCTAAATTATATAAGTATCTATGTTGCAAAAGTCCCTAAATTCATGAACCGTTAACTATCTTCTGACTTGATGTTGTGAGTTGGTAATAGCCGCTTATTCTAATAATAGTACTATTGGGCTGACGACCCTATCTGAGACCAGGGCTTTACGCTGAGTAACCCGCTGAGAATGAGAATCTGGTATACTTGCAACTGATACCCTAGTAGGGGGCACTGGAATTCATCTAGTCATGCCGGCTTTAGGCGTGGGTGACTAAGTTAAGGGGTCGGTGTCATGAGCTTAATACAATTCAATAGCTATTTCTATATGCCAGAATGCCTAATTAATAGATTGTATACGTAGCAATTCTATTAAATGATCTTGATTGATTTATCTCTTGTGTTCAAATGATGATTTGAAAAACCTATAGACTCGATCAACCGTTGTGTTGATGATTTTAAGCATGTATTTCAGGTGATTGAAGTTGATGAATTGCGGAGCTTGCTGGAGAAGGATTGCGGATTGCTTTTGTGGTGATTGGTCTAAAACAGGATTTCTTTCCCTTTTCTCATAAAAATAATAATGTACGGTCATGTACTTTGGTAAATTGTTTGTGGATTTGATAAAAATCTTTGAGGGACCTAAATGTGACTATGATATTTCTAAAATTGTTTTACTTGGGATCGAAAGATTTAGACAATGGTTAAACTATATCTTTTTATACTTCAAATGTATGATTTTGAAATTGTTCAAAGTGTCTTGTATAACGATGTTTGTATTTAGTACCCAAATGTGTATTTCCGCTGCGCAATGTAATTTGGGGGTGTTAAAGAAATGATTCAGCCGATCAAAATCCAATAGAATCAAATGAGATGGAGATACCTCCGAAGGGGACGAAAAAGAAAAAAGGTAAAAATGTACAATCTTGGATTAGGCTACGCGTAAGTTTTTGTTTAATGCATTTGAATTTAAGTGTGATACAGTATGTGGTCACTTGTGGTGTAAAGGACGAACTAGGCTAAACGCGGGTTGCATTATATGCGAAAATGTGTTAGTATACAAGATTCTTTGTTTGATGCATCTAAGTTTGAATTCTGATGTAGTGGGTGGTCAGCTAGGGTCTTCGTTTTGATGCACCTGAATTTAAATTGTGATGCAATGGTCTGTTGTGGTGAATAAAGGTTGTGTTATTTGCGGAAATGTGTTTATGATGCAGTATGTGTTTGTTTGCTAGGTTGTTTGAATAATGCACTTAAATCTGTGTTATGATGTAGTATGTGGTAGCTAATAAGTGTGAAAACACTTATCATTTTACCACTTATTTCGAATAATAACAAGACCAAAACGTGTATTTTATGTCGTAAAAGTCGGAATTATGCGTGGTTTGTGTTTTTATTGTGTTTCAGGATAAAAATATGAAAAAGGAAGAAAACATGGGCTATCACGGACTTTTATCGAAGAAAACGAGAAAAGACGAAGTCAAAAGATCAAGAGTGTAAAAAGAACGGAAGTCCAAGGCCTATTCTGAAGATTTATCGAAGAAAAACTCTAAAGATAGAAGTTTAATGAAGTCGAAGAACTCAAGTCTAATTATAGAAGAAATTTATAAGACGAGTTCAATTTATATCGATAAATCCCGAGACGACGTCAAGAAAGATAAAGAATTTAAGTCGAGTCGAGTCGAGAAGAAAGAAAAAGGAAGCAACACATGCACTCCCCACCTCCTATATATACCCTCCTAATGACACATTAGGAGGGAGTTAGTTAATTTAGAAAGTTCATTTTTCTTTCTTTAGTTTTCATTTTTAGAGAGAGAAAGTGTTTAACTTTCTCTCACTAGAATTTCATCTTTTCTCTCTTTCATGTTTAAGCTTTAATTCCCTCTTGTATTTTGGATTCATTAATCTACAATTTCAAGTTAAGTTTTTCATTTTCAATCTCTTTCTACCTTTCTTGATTTTTACTTATTTTTTATTCGTGATAAGCTTGATCTTGTTTCATCTTGATGTTTATGAGATCAAATAGTTTATCTTTTGGTTTCTATCTAAGTTTTATACGGATTAAGCTTTGAGCTTATCATGCTTATTGGCTTATTTTGTGTTTAGCTTATTTACTTTTTAGTTTTCTTAAAAAGTTTAGTCTTTTTAAAGTTTAATTCATAAAGTTTGCTTATTTCGTGTCCTAAAAGTTTTCAAATTTGTGCTTATTGAGTTGGTTAAGTTTTTATTAAGTGTTCTTTTTAGAAGTGCTTATTGGTTTATTAGCTTATGCTCATCCATCCGAATATTGTTTCATTTCCATCACAATAGGGTTTCTATTATTTCGACGGTATATTCAAACGGTTTCATTGCGATCGCAATAACCCTTAGGGTTTTACTTTGTGATCGAGTATTCAGATCCCTTATTCCAATCGTGATTGCGATCGCTCATTGCGATCGTACATTGCGACGGGTCTTAAGGTTATATTGAGACGAAACGCTGCCAAAATTTCATTAGCCATATTCCGATAGATATTGTATTCCGATAGACTTGTATTCCGACAGATGTGATTCCGACAGCTTTACCTTTGACATATTCCGATACTTTCCTTAGTATCCCGACAGAATTAACTTGATACATTCCGACGGTATTCCGACGGGTGTATTCCAACTGGTTCATTCCGATTGCTTTCCGACACAAACATTCCGATGGGATTCCGATGGATTATTCCGACGGATTAAGTTTTTATTTTCTATTTACTTGCTTTTAGTTTAATTTCCAACTTAACTTTTCCAGCATCTTTACTAAGTTTTTATTTTTACAAAGTTTTAAGTTTTGAGTTTTAAATTTACTTTTTAAGTTTTAAATCATTTATTTTTAACTCGTAATTCTTAGTTTATCTTTTAACGCTTTTAGTTTTACTCGACGACATTTTCATATTTGCAAATAGTTTAAAATAGATAATCAAACCATTTTATTTTCCACCAAGAACGACTGAGTCGCACTTTCAACCAGTAATCAATTCGAAAAGTTCGGAATCAACGAACTTTCATTCGAGGCAATCCCTTGTATTAAATGGCACCGTTGCCGGCTCTTTTCGTTAGATTAACGGTTTTTAGTGAGAGACGCGTTTGATTTTGAGAACCGTTCACTTTTGAACATTATTTTTCTTGCCAAAAATTTTCAAAAATCCTAAAAAATATAAAATTTTCAAAAAAATATAAAAAATAGAAAAACATAAAACCAAAAATATTTCTTCTCTATCTTTCTTTTCTTTTTGTACGTGTGTATGCGTACCCGTGCTCGTAAGAAGAAATAAATTCAAGCCGAAGTTGAAACTCCACCTATTGTCACCATGGACAATCGACCAATGATCGAGCTTTTACAATCGCAAGTGGAGGGCAACACCGATGCTATTGTTATACCCGAGATTGGAGCCAACAACTTTGAACTCAAATCCTGCTTCATTCAAATGGTCTATGCTGAACCATTCTTGGGGGCGTACACTTGATGATCCTCATGACCATATAAAAAGGTTTCTTCAACTCACTAATACGGTTAAGTATAATGGGGTTTCACAAGAGGTGATTCGCTTGCAACTTTTTCCTTTCTCCTTAGAGGGACAAGCCCGGCATTGGCTTGATAAGGAACAGCCACAAAGTATTCTTACGTGGTCGGATTTAGAGACCAAATTCATCAACTACTTTTTCCCACCCCCACGTACTACCGCTTTGCGGAATGAAATCATTAACTTTGAACAAAAGTACGGTGAGACATTTAGCGAATCTTGGGACCGTTTTAAGGAACTTTTAAGAAAGTGTCCACAACATGGTTTCACAAAAGTACATCAAATTAATACTTTTTACAATGGTTTAAGCATGAATGACCAAGATTCACTAAATAGTGCCTCGGGGGGTAACATTTTGGTTAAGTCTTCTAATGCCACATGGGATATTATTGAGAATAAGTCTAGAGTGCAAACTAAGAGTGTTCGGACTAATTTGGGTAGTGCTAGTACTAGTGACGCCGACAAGAGAATTGATAAGCTTACTTCGATTGTTGAAACACTTGCTCTACAAACCGCTAACAATACCAAAAGCATCAATGCACAAGTTAATGCTATGAATCAGTCATGTGAAATATGCGGGCGTTCTCATTCATACACCGATTGTCCTTCCACTCATGACAATCCGGAAAATGTGTATAGGGGATTTAATAAGTGTGAAAACATTTATCCTTTTACCACTTATTTCCAATAATAACAAGACCAAAACATGTATTTTATGTCGTAAAAGTCGGAATTATGCGTGGTTTGTATTTTTATTGTGTTTCAGGATAAAAATATGAAAAAGGAAGAAAACATGGGTTATAACGGGCTTTTATCGAAGAAAACGAGAAAAGACGAAGTCAAAAGATCAAGAGTGTAAAAAGAACGGAAGTCCAAGGCCTATTCTAAAGATTTATCGAAGAAAAAGTCTAAAGACGGAAGTTTAATGAAGTCGAAGAACTCAAGTCTAATTATATAAGAAAATTATAAGACGAGTTCAATTTATATCGACAAATCCCGAGACGACGTCGAGAAAGACAAAGAATTTAAGTCGAGTCGAGTCGAGATGAAAGAAAGAAGGAAGCAACACATGCACTCCCCACCTCCTATATATACCCTCCTAATGACACATTAGGAGGGAGTTAGTTAATTTAGCTAGTTCATTTTTCTTTCTTTAGTTTTCATTTTTAGAGAGAGAAAGTGTTTAACTTTCTCTCACCAGAATTTCATCTTTTCTTTCTTTCATGTTTAAGCTTTAATTCACTCTTGTATTTTGGATTCATTAATCTACAATTTCAAGTTAAGTTTTTTATTCTCAATCTCTTTCTACCTTTCTTGATTTTTACTTATTTTTTTATTCGTGATAAGCTTGATCTTGTTTCATCTTGATGTTTATGAGATCAAATAGTTTATCTTTTGGTTTCTATCTAAGTTTTATATAGATTAAGCTTTGAGCTTATCATGCTTATTGGCTTATTTTGTGATTAGCTTATTTACTTTTTAGTTTTCTTAAAAAGTTTAGTCTTTTTAAAGTTTGATTCATAAAGTTTGCTTATTTCGTGTCTTAAAAGTTTTCAAATTTGTGCTTATTGAGTTGGTTAAGTTTTTGTTAAGTGTTCTTTTTAGAAGTGCTTATTGGTTTATTAGCTTATGCTCATCCATCTGAATATTGTTTCATTTCCATCACAATAGGGTTTCTATTATTGCGACTGTATATTCAGACGGTTTCATTGCGATCGCAATAACCCTTAGGGTTTTACTTTGCGATCAAGTATTCAGATCCCTTATTCCAATCGTGATTGCGATCGCTCATTGCGATCGTACATTGCGACGGGTCTTAAGGTTATATTGAGACGAAACGCTGCCAAAATTTCATTAGCCATATTCCGATAGATATTGTATTCCGATAGACTTGTATTCCGACAGATGTGATTCCGACAGCTTTACCTTTGACATATTCCGATACTTTCCTTAGTATTCCGACAGAATTAACTTGATACATTCCGACGGATTATTCCGACGGGTGTATTCCGACTGGTTCATTCCGATTTCATTCCGACACAAACATTCCGATGGGATTCTGATGGATTATTCCGACGGATTGAGTTTTTATTTTCTATTTACTTGCTTTTTGTTTAATTTCTAACTTAACTTTTCCAGCATCTTTATGAAGTTTTTATTTTTACAAAGTTTTAAGTTTTGAGTTTTAAATTTACTTTTTAAGTTTTAAATCATTTATTTTTAATTCGTAATTTTTATTTTATCTTTTAAAGCTTTTATTTTTACTCAACGACATTTTCATATTTGCAAATAGTTTAAAATAGATAATCAAACCATTTTATTTTCCACCAAGAACGACTGAGTCGCACTTTCAACCAGTAATCAATTCGAAAAGATTGGAATAACGAACTTTCATACGAGGCAATCCCTTGTATTAGTAGCTATATGTAAGGATGAGTTAGGCTACTATGTTAAATTTGTTTGTATGCTAGGTTGTTTGCTTAATGCATATGAATTTAAGTATGAAGCAATAGGTGGTCATCTTTTGTGTATAAGGATGAATTAGGCTAAATGTAGCTTTTGTTATGTATGAATATGTGTTTATATGCTATGTTGTTTGTTTAATGCACTTAAATTTGAGTTACGATGTACTTGGTGGTCATTCGTGTGTAAGGATGAATTAGGCTAATAGGTTAAATGTGTTTGTATACTAGGTTTTATAGCTTAATGCACCTGAATTGATTTATGATGTAGTAGGGCATAGTTGTGTGTAAGGATGAATTAGGCTAATATGTTAAATGTGTTTGTTTGCTAAGTTGATTGCTTAATGTACTTGAATTTGAGTTATGATGCAGTGGGTGGCTAGCTGTTGTGTATAAGGATGAATTAGGCTATATGTAGTAGTGTTATACACAAAAATGTGTATGTATGCTAGGTTGTTTGTTTAATGCACATGCATTTAAGTTACGATGTAGTAGGTGTCCCGTTGTATATAAGGATGAATTACGGTAAATGTAGGTAGTGTTTTACAAGAAAATGTGTATATATGCTAGCAACCATCTTATTAATCCAGATTTTCATTATCATTATTAATATATAAAATGTATAGTGTATATATGCTAGAAACCATGTTCTTAATCCAGTTCGATGTATATAACTATACATGTGTTACTGTTATGAAGTAATGCAGTAGTTACTTGTACATGTGTTTTAGTTGTCAAAAAGTGTGTGTGTTTTTAAAAAGTGATGCAGTAAATCTACATTGTGATGCATTAGTTTGGAATGATGTAGTTATATTTTGCATTATGTACAGTAGGTTTGTTTTAGTTGTGATGTAATAAGATATTTGTGTGATGCACTTAACTTTAAACTGTAATGCGGCAGGTACAAATGTGGGTAATGTGGAATCAGGCGACCAAAATGAACAAGATGAAGAAACTGAATCTGACAAGTAAAATAAGCGGAAGAAGAATAAGATGGATGATGATCCGTCACCTGTTGATTTAAATAAGTTGAAGGGTAATATATTAAGTCTTGGAAACGTTAGAAAAAAGGTAGATGTTGTTGGTAAAAGCAAGAAAGGGACTGAAGTGGGTGTAGATAAGTTGGTTGGGAAAAAGAAAATGGGCGCTAACACATTGGGAAAGGAGAAAAACGATATTAATGATAGTCAACTAGTCGTAGTAGAAAAGAAATTTTCTAAAAAAGGAAAGGAGAAGGTTAGTAATCTGGATGTATTGGAGGAAGAACCTTTATCGATTGATTATCAAAAATGGTTTGTGATTTTCCTAATCTTCATGATCAAAAAAAGGTTCCTAGTTTTCTGAATATTAATTCAAGAATGTCGTCACATCATTTGAAGAATGTATTGGAAAGTTTAACAAACGCCTAGATTGAGACTGTAAGAGAAATGGGTTTGGGAGAATATTATAATAATTTTGATTACCCGCTCATTCCACAAAATCTAGCATACTGGGTTGTGTATAACTATTATTGTGATACAAACACAATAAAAATGGCTGATGGAAGACAAATAAAGGTGACCAAGGAATTAATTCATGAAGTGCTTGGAATTCCCATGGGAGAAAGAAGTTATTGCTCTACTAAGTTGTAAAACCCGCATGCTTTTATCATGAATAGTACCCTTACGATCGTACGTACATGATTAGAATATTCCTTTTAAAGCATGTTTACGTTTCACGAACAAGATTTACAAGTATTACGTACGTGTGATAACACGATAAGTATTTAATACGTATTAAGACACGATAATTATTTCAATAATAATTATAATCACGAACATACGAACATGAAATCATGAACGTAAATAATCACGAGCTTAGTATTACGTATTATGTATATTTATTACGATCATGAATAAATATAATAAGACACGAACAATAACTATTTAAATCATGTGAACACGAACACGAGAACACACTTAATATTAGACACGAGAAAACTATGGGTTACCCTGGTGGGACCCATCATACCCGCGGCTAGAAAACAAGACAAGGGCCAAGCCCATTTAAATTTTAACTAAACAAGAAAAAGGGAAAACTTATTTTCATAATTACAGAAATTAGAAAATAAACAAAACCCTAAATCTCTCTTTTGGATCTCTCTTGGCCGCCGGGTATAAATACACACAAGGGTGTGTTGGTTGATTTTTGGTGATTGATTTATTGCAAGGTTGTTAGTGTGTTCGTTCTCCTTTGATTCACGTAATCGGTAAATCCTTAAACCCTTTTTTTCTTTATGTTTTTATATAAATAAAAAACACATGAAATCATGAGTGATATTAAAACAAGTAAATACATGTTAATAAATCATGGGGGTAAAATTAATTAGGGTTTAAAGGGTGTTTGTTTTTGGCGACGCATATATGGAACCGAGACCAAGGGGGTCTCGACTTGCTTTTGTTTCACACCAAGCGAGACCTCAAGGTCTCGGTGTGTGTTGTGTGTCTCGGCCGGAGGAACAAAGGGAACCCCGACATCGGTCGGGGTGTGTTTTTGGCTTGGTGGGTCTCGGCTAAGAACAAGGAACCACCACCGGCTTAAGCCAGTGGCTAAATAAGGAAAGTAGGGGGAACTTAGGCCGCGACAACAGGGGTAACCACCAGCTAGCCGGTGGGAACTTTTGCTAGCCGGCGGCTAGCCAAGACTAAGGGTGCGTTTGGTTGGCCGGTTCATGGGTTAAACCGGTCTGGTTCACGACCATGTTTAGATTAAAACACGGGTTCGGTTCATGGGTTATTTTGCAAGTTAATTATTTTACAAGGTTAATTATTTTAACAAGATTTAAATTAAATTAATTAAAACATGTACATGATTAATCTAATTTAAGCATGACTTAGGTTATTAATATTATTATTAATACATGAATTTTAACCTAAGTAATTACCATTTTATTTAGACTATATAATTAATTAATTATTAAAATCATGACTTATAATTAATTAATTTACATGACTTAGGTTATATTATTAATAGATAATAATACATGTTTTAACCTAAGTATTTTTTTACCTTTATTTAATTAAATCATGTTATATTTAATTAAATACTTTAACCTCTAGTTTATTTAATTTACATGAAATAATTAATAAACTATACTATTTAATTACATGACATAGAATATTAATCAGTAAACACTTAAGCTTATATAATTAGCTTAATAATCCAGCTTCTTTCTATTTATGGAAACTTTCTATTTTTAGAAACTTATTTAATTAAGGCAGATAATCTATTTATGGAAACTTTCTATTTTCAGAAACTTATCTATTTTAAGCAGTACATCTATTTTTAGAAACTCTCTATTTTTGGAAACTTTCTATTTTTGGAAACTTTCTATTTTTGGAAACTTTCTGTTTTTGGAAACTTCTATTTTAGGAAACCTGCTATTTTTAGAAAGTTACTTATTATTACACAACAAGTATAATAATACAAGAAATACTTAATCAGAATAGACAAAATACATGATAAACACATATAAAGCTTTAATAAGTAAAACATGACATGAACATATAAAACAAGCTAAGACATGATATATAACCAGTTACGTACTTAGTAATCAGATACTTATACACGTATGTATTTATGTAGCATTAGTGATACCGAAGTAGGACTCTCTTTCGTTCGTCTTCTTCGTTCACTCGACACAAGGTACGGATTCTCTGTCCTTTCAGTATGGACATTCTTCCTTATTAGGATTTCCCGTATGCAGCCAACTATTTTCCCCAATATATGTTTTATATTTTTTTGAATTGCTTATGTTTAATTAGATACCTAAAGCCATATACATGCATTACCAGTTTCACCTAGTTATGGAGGTACCATAACCATAACACTGGAGGCACCAGTGTTATGACTCCACCACGACGGAGTGATAGCTCGTGGCGTCCCTTCAGCTTTTGGCCATATTATTATTATTATCAGGTGGGGCGTATGGGTGCACCTAGTTTACATTTTTTCAGCAGTTTATTCAGGTGAATGTGGTGTGTGCCTTGCATCCTTCACAAGGAGCTGATCCCTCCTACCCAAACCTGTATATTAAATTAGAGGCAGCCCCTCTAATTTGCATGACGAGGTCACCCCTCCAAGTATTCATGCACCTTTATAAATTCATGACCTATATTGGCTAATGGTAAACATGTTAAACAGTTTTTATAATATAAACATAAGGATTTTCAAACTATAAAACCAGTTTTAATAAGACATGCCAGGTTATTCAGGACTTAGTCTTTTTCGCTGCTCTATGCTTATATGCTTATGTTATTCATGCTTTACTTGTATATCCGTGCACTGAGTGTTATGCTCAGTCTTTTTCCTTTCATGTTCCCAAAACGACAGGTACTCAAGGACGCTCGTAGACTTTAAGCGTACGTGCATATGGATTGGAAGCTTCCTAGCCTTCTTCACTTTATGCATTTCTTTATACTTTGATACTCATTTCCATGGACATTGTTTAGCCCTTTTCATTTAGAGTACTTATGTTTGTGTGTGATGAGTTCTACTTTTGGGGTATCGATGTTTGATTCCGGTATTTCCTTTATGGTCATGTGATGTTTTATACATTTATCCTTGTATGCTTTGATGACACGACATAATCACGTGTGACATTCCATTTACCAAAATGGGGTGTTACAATTATGGTATCAGAGCCTGTTTTCGACCTGTAGGCTCTCAAAACACGACCTGTGATTAGTGGGTAGTCACTATGGTCTTCCTAGAACTGACATTCGGTTTTCATGCATTCATATTTTTCATGCATACATATATATCTCATTGTCGCAGGTTTATGACTAAGTAATGGTTGGTACAGGACTGGCCCTAATTAGTCGCATGTGCTTTATCGAAACTTTTAATTTTGGGACCGACCCATTAGCGTCCCCTCGCAATGTCTTTTGTTTTGAGTGAGCTGACCATAGGCGTTCTCTCTCGCGCATACAAAAGTTTTCATAAAACTGCATCATGCATTCATGTATTAATTTTCTTGCATAAAATTTTTCTCATGATTTATTGGTATAAATTTGTTTTTCATGTATATAGTTTATGTTTTGATCAGTTTAATCATGTATTCTATGTTATACTGTCAGATGGTAAACACACACAATATCCGGGAAATGGTTGCGGCTGCCAATGCAGACTTGCAGGACTATCCTCCCCCACCTCGCATTTTTTCCATGGAAGGAAGGAATAGGCTCATGAGTGAATACTACATTATTAGCCAGCGACCTGAAGAAAATAACAATGATTTCATGCAGCGTTTCCTTCAGTTCGCTGGTGTCCTGAGAGCAGCCGCGGGCACTACTGAAGAGCAGGCACAAAATTTCCGTTGGGCCCTTTCTCCAATGATTGCCAATAACTTAGAAGGTGCTCCGTTAAACACGGTGGCACAAGTGGCCGATGCAACACGTAAGTTGGAGATGCTACAGGAAAGAGATGAGTTTAGGGAAGCAGAGAGACCCGATAAGAGGTAAACACTCGTATTCAACGGTGACCAATCCGTATTCTTTCAATATATGTCAATATTTCATCTCTTTAAACTGTATCTTCTAGGCAGAAGACTGGGGACCGGTCTCAGCCGGCTACTCACCATCAGCCTACTCAGCCCAAGGGAAACGGTCAGACTCACGACCGTTCTGCTACGGATAGGCGTGGCGGTAATGATAATTACCGTAACAACGCTGGACACTCCAACAACAGCAGGTCCTTATACTTACTCATTTTCTTATGATTACATGTTATAATTCTTAATTCTGACACATTAGCAAATCTTCTACCAGTAATCATGGTAACGGGATGGACCAGAACCAGAGAGGTTCATAGCCTAACCGTCCAGCTATCACTGGTATTCCATATTATGATTTATTCGCATTGTCCTTTGTACCTTTTTACCATGTCTCATGTATATTGTTCTTATCAGGCTCTCAGCCAGTGAGGGGACCTGCTGGAGGATATACTCATCCTCTTTGCTCTTCCTGCCACCGTAGGCACCTAGGGCTATGTCTCCGCAACAGCGACGCATGCTACAAGTGTGGTCTTCCTGGCCATTGCATGAAAGACTGCCGCAAGGGCGAGATGGAAGGCACATCGGGACATGCTGATACCAAGCCGCCTCCTACTAGTGGACGCGTTTACACGACATCTTGCGATCAGGCCAACAAGTCTACAGGTACCATCACTAGAATCTTGTATATGTATGGTCAAGCTACATGTGTTCTGTTTGATACGGGTGCTACTCACTCGGTCATTTCTACTGATTATGCCAAGTATGTTAGGATACTCCTCATGCCACTAGAGAATATACTGAGTATTTCCACGCCTTTGAGAGACTCTGTACGCATAACCCATGTGTACAAGAGCCTTCCCCTAGAGTTTTGACGACAAGATTCGTCCTATTGACGCACTTCCGCTGGACATGAATGATTTTGACATGATTTTGGGCATGGATTGGCTATCCAAGCATCATGCTACCATAGACTGCCATTCATATCGAGTCATCTTCGGTGATGTTAATGCACCGGAGTACATTCACAACGGATTCGTACCCGAAAGGTTTGTACAAATCATATCAACCCTACAAGCACGTGCATTACTTTCACATGGTTGTGAGGGTTATCTAGCTACTGTTCATGACATGGATGATGAATCTCCATCAATTCAGAATCAGCCGATAGTGTCAGAATTTCCAGATGTATTTCCAGAAGAACTTCCGGGCATACCACTTGCACGTGAAGTAGAATTTAATATCGAGCTCATCCCAAGAGCTGAGCCGATTACCAAGGTTCCTTATCGCATGGCTCCCATAGATTTAAAGGAGATGAAGGATGAATTGCAAGAAATTTTGGAACGAGGCTTTATTCGACCGAGTGCATCTCCATGGGGCGCACCGGTCTTATTCGTTAAGAAGAAGGACGGCAGTATGCGTCTTTGCATAGACTATCGCGAGCTCAACAAAATTACCATCGGGAATAGGTATCCACTACCACTTATAGACGATCTGTTTGACCAACTTCAAGGGGCCAAACATTTCTCCAATATTGATCTTAGGTCGGGCTATCATCAGCTACGGGTTAAGGAGCAGAACATTGCCAAGACTGCTTTCCGTACACGCTATGGCCACTACGAATTTGTAGTCATGCCATTTGGCCTTACCAATGCTCCAACAGTGTTCATGGATTTGATGAACATAATCTTCCATGAATTTCTGGACGATTTCGTCATTTTCTTCATTGACGACATCCTGATTTTCTCTAAGTCCAAGGAGGAACACGAAGACCATCTTCGTACAGTACTACAGATTCTTCGCCAGAAGCAGCTGTATGCTAAATTCTCCAAGTGTGAGTTCTGGTTAGACAAGGTGGCATTCTTAGGTCACATTGTATCAGGAGAAGGAATTACGATGGATCCAACAAAGGTTGAGGCTATTACCAAGTGGCCAAGACCGACATCAGCGACTGAAGTCCACAGTTTCCTAGGCTTTGCTGGTTATTACCGTAGGTTCGTGGAGAACTTTTCCCGCTTAGCACTACCATTGACCAAACTGATGTGGAAAGGGGAGAAATTCGTCTGGACTGAAGAAAGAGAGAAGAGCTTTGAAGACCTAAAGAAGAAGTTAGTATCTACACCGATTCTTACTCTCCCATCTGGTACAAATGGATTTCAGATCTACAGTGATGCATCGGGGAAGGGACTTGGCTGTGTTCTCATGCCACATGGGAAAGTGATCGCGTACGCTTCACGGCATCTTAAGCCTTAAGAGGAAAATTACCCTACGCATGACTTGGAACTTGCAGCAGTCGTGTTTGCATTGAAGATATGGAGGCACTACTTATATGGAGAATCATGTGACATTTTCACGGACCACAAGAGCTTGAAGTATATCTTCACTCAGCGTGAATTGAACATGAGACAGAGGAGATGGTTAGAGCTGTTGAAGGATTATGACATTAATCTGCAGTATCATCCCGGTAAGGCAAATGTAGTGGCAGATGCACTTAGCAGAAAGTCCAGAATGATAAACGGCATTAAAATTGAGTAGGAAATTATAAGAGACTTGGAGCGACTAGACATAGAGATCATGGTACGTGGACAGAACGGTATCTGGGCTAATCTTAGAGTGGAACCCGAGTTACTCTCTAAGATCAAGGAAGCTCAGAAGGATGATGGTGAAATCTGGGCGATAATTCAGATTTTGGAGAAGCAAACAAAAATTCGAGTAGACGCAGATGGTATCTTATGGCATGGTACGAGACTTTGTGTTCCTGATGATCAAGAACTTCGGGAAGCATTTGTTAGCTGAGGCTCATAGCTCCCTACTCTCTATTCATCCTGGTTCGACCAAGATGAACCATGACATCAAGTAGTACTTTTGGTGGAGTGGTATGGAATAGGATGTTTCGACTTACGTCTCCAAATGTCTTTCCTGCCAGCAGGTTAAGATCGAGCATCAGCGATCTAGCGGTCTTCTTCAACCATTAGATATTCCAGAGCGGAAGTGGGACAAGATCACCATGTATTTTGTTACCGGTCTTCCGCAAACAAAGAGGAAGCACAATGCGATTTGGGTTATCGTTGATCGACTTACCAAATCAACTCATTTCTTACCGATCCGCAAGGGAAATTCAGTCAGTAAACTCGCCGATACTTATAGGAGGGAGATCATGAGACTTCACGGTGCTCCATCCAGCATCGTCTCAGACAGAGATTCTCGGTTTACTTCGCGATTTTGGAAAGTCTACAGAAAGCTTGGGGGACAAAACTTAAGGTTAGGACGGCTTTTCATCCTCAAACAGACGGGCAGTCGAAGCGAACGATTCAGACATTAGAAGACATGCTGAGGTCATGTGCGTTGGAATGGATGGGAGATTGGGACGATTACATCTGTTTGGTAGAGTTTGCATACAACAACAGTTGGCACGCAAGTATCAAGTGTGCTCCTTTCGAGATGTTGTATGGCAGAAAGTGTCGCGCCCCAATATGCTGGGATTAGGTTGGTGAGCGTACACTTGAAGGACCAGAAATGATAGAGCTGAATAATGAGAAGGTTGCAGTAGCTAAGCAGAAACTGGAAGAAGCACGGTCACGTCAGAAGAGTTACGCGGACAAGCATCGTAGGGACTTACATTTTAACGTAGGAGATCACGTTTTCCTTAAGGTTTCACCGGCACGTGGTGTTAGACGTTTCAGAATCAAAGGGAAGCTCAGTCCTCGATTCATCGGACCGTTTGATGTAATTTAACGAGTCGGTGAAGTATCTTACCGTTTAGCGTTACCTCCGTAGCTTTCTCATGTTCACGATGTTTTACATGTGTCCTTACTCAGAGGGTACAAGTATCATCCCCTTCACATGGTTCACTATCCACTGGAACAGATTCGTGAAGATCTCACTTTCATAGAAGAACCCGAACGAGTTCTTGACAGACAAGAACGAGTCATGAGAAGGAAGACGATTCCATTCGTCAAAATACTTTGGAGGGATCATACCGAGCGGGAAGCCACTTGGGAAACAGAGGAGTCTATCCGGGATTCTTACCCTCATTTCATATTTTGAATTCGGGTATGTTCTTCTTTTCCAGTTTACTTTATCTATAATTCGGGGACGAATTATTCTTTTTAGGGGGGAAGAGTTGTAAACCCCGCATGCTTTTACCATGAATAGTACCCTTACGATCGTACGTACATGATTAAAATTTTCCTTTTATAGCATGTTTACGTTTCACGAACAAGATTTACAAGTATTACGTACGTGTGATAACACTCTAAGTATTTAATACATATTAAGACACGATAATTATTTCAATAATAATT
Organism: Glebionis coronaria; assembly: GCA_025667525.1. Lineage (NCBI taxonomy): Eukaryota > Viridiplantae > Streptophyta > Magnoliopsida > Asterales > Asteraceae > Glebionis > Glebionis coronaria. The sequence continues at coordinate 431,208 of JANFOE010000440.1, read as the reverse complement.
ATAATCACGAACATACGAACATGAAATCATGAACGTAAATAATCACGAGCTTAGTATTACGTATTATGTATATTTGTTACGATCATGAATAAATATAATAAGACACGAACAATAACTATTTAAATCATGTAAACAAGAACTCGAGAACACACTTAATTTTAGACACGAGAAAACTATGGGTTACCCTTGTGGGCCCCATCATACCCGCAGCTAGAAAACAAGATAAGGGCCAAGCCCATTTAAATTTTTACTAAATAAGAAAAAGGGAAAACTTATTTTCATAATTACAGAAATTAGAAAATAAAACCCTAAATCTCTCTTTTGGTTCTCTCTTGGCCGCCGGGTATAAACACACACAAGGGTATGTTGGTTGATTTTTGGTGATTGATTTATTGCAAGGTTGTTAGTGTGTTCGTTCTCCTTTGATTCACGTAATCGGTAAATCCTTAAACCCTTTTTTTCTTTATGTTTTTATTTAAATCAAGAACACATGAAATCATGAGTGATATTAAAACAAGTAAATACATGTTAATAAATCATGGGGGTAAAATTAATTAGGGTTTAAGGGTGTTTATTTTTGGCCGACGCATGGAACCGAGACCAAGGGGGTCTCAGCTTGCTTTTGATTCACACTAAACGAGATCTCAAGGTCTCGGTGTGTGTTGTGTGTCTTGGCCGCAGGAACAAAGGGAACCCCGACCTCGGTCGGGGTGTGTTTTTGGCTTGGTGTGTCTCGGCTAAGAAGAAGGAACCACCACCGGCTTAAGCCGGTTGCTAAATAAGGAAAGCAGGGGGAACTTAGGCCGCGGAAGCAGGGGTAACCACCGGCTAGCCGGTGGGAACTTTTGCTAGCCGGCGGCTAGCCAAGACCAAGGGTGCGTTTGGTTGGCCGGTTCATGGGTTAAACCAGTCCGGTTCACGACCATGTTTAGATTAAAACACGGGTTCGGTTCATGGGTTATTTTGCAAGTTAATTATTTTACAAGGTTAATTATTTTAACAAGATTTAAATTAAATTAATTAAAACATGTAAATGATTAATTTAATTTAAGCATGACTTAGGTTATTAATATTATTATTAATACATGAATTTTAACCTAAGTAATTACCATTTTATTTAGACTATATAATTAATTAATTATTAAAATCATGACTTATTATTAATTAATTTACATGACTTAGGTTATATTATTAATAGATAATAATACATGTTTTAACCTAAGTATTTGTTACCTTTATTTAATTAAATCATGTTATATTTAATTAAATACTTTAACCTATAGTTTATTTAATTTACATGAAAGAATTAATAAACTATACTATTTAATTACATGACTTAGAATATTAATCAGTAAACACTTAAGCTTATATAATTAGCTTAATAATCCAGCTTATTTCTATTTATAGAAACTTTCTATTTTTAGAAACTTATTTAATTAAGGCAGATAATATATTTATGGAAACTTTCTATTTTTAGAAACTTATCTATTTTAAGCAGTAAATCTATTTTTGGAAACTTTCTATTTTTGGAAACTTTCTATTTTTGGAAACTTCTACTTTAGGAAACCTGCTATTTTTAGAAAGTTACTTATTATTACACAACAAGTATAATAATACAAGAAATACAAGAAATACTTAATCAGAATAGACAGAATACATGATAAACACAGTATAAAGCTTTAATCAGTAAAACATGACATGAACATATAAAACAAGCTAAGACATGATATAAAACCAGTTACGTACTCAGTAATCAGATACTTATACACGTATGTATTTATCTAGCATTAGTGATACCGAAGTAGGACTCTCTTCCGTTCGTCTTCTTCGTTCACTAGATACAAGGTACGGATTCTCCGTCCTTTCAGTATGGATATTCTTCCTTATTAGGATTTCCCGTATGCAGCCAACTGTTTTCCCTAGTATATGTTTTATATGTTTTTGAATTGCTTATGTTTAATTAGATACCTAAAGCCATATACATGCATGACCAGTTTCACCTAGTTATGGAGGTACCATAACCATAACACTAGAGGGACCAGTGTTATGACTCCACCACGACGGAGTGATAGCTCGTGGCGTCTGATGTGATCGTGATAGTATAGTGATAATTAAGATACGTTATAAGGTAAATAAGAAAATTACCTTTAGGAAAAAGTAATAGACTAATATTACCAAAGACGAATTCAATTAAGCACGTGATGAACCAAGTTCATTGTACACGAAGATCTTATGAATTTGAGACGTTTTGTATTGATTTGGACAATCGATTCAAATTGGTTTTCGGTTTTTAAGCTAAAAATTAAATCTGTCAACTTAAAACTATTTAATTTTATCCTAAAGTGCATGAATCGTAATCCCCCAAATTATTTTAATCTACAATTAATTACTTAAAAATTAAAACTATTAAACTACTAATAAATCTATAAAAATTAATCTATTAAAATAATTTTAACTCTATTTAAAAATCTAGTAAAACTCTTTAAACTAACTAAATCTATTAAAATTTAATTAAACTAAATCTATTTTTAAAACTATATTTTTAAATTTAAATCTAAAACAATAAAAATCTTATTATTTGAAAACTAATTAAACTTTTAAAATTAATAAAAACTTTTTTATTTTATTTTATTTTGAAACTAATTATTAATTTTAAAAACTCCAAATTTACTTTAATAAAAAATATTAATAAAACTTTATTTGAAACCGAAACTAAATTAAACAATGAAAATCTGCTAGTAACAATTTAACTACATTAAATAATAAACTGATAGAAAAATTAAACGAGCATATAGCTCAGTTGGCTAACACGCTGGTAGTGCAAACGAGAGGTCTCGAGGTTGAGACCCACTTGGGACATATTTTTATTTATTATTTCTTTTTGAACAGATATGATTTTTCACAGTCACAGGAGGTGACTTGTGCTGATTTTATGAAAAGCTAAAAAGGATTTCAGCTTATGAGCTAATCAGGTCAAAGGGATCTGATAAGCTATAAGCTTAAACAAAAAATACAGTAAGAACTTAAATGGAATAAACCAAATTGCACATACCAGCAAACAAAACAGTTACAATAAGCACCACGTAATAACAGTCAACACAAATTCAACAAACATCAGCAAGGCATTCTCTCATGCGCAACAAGCCAGTATCAGATTTAAATCCATAGCACAATATAAGAAGAAACCTAAGAACATACAGCTGAACAACTATAAGCAGACTGTTATTAAACTATCAACACAGATGTGCATACATCCTTCGAAAAACAGGCAAACTAGATTCGAAAATTGGCTTGAATCAGCAAGATTATAGCCCAAAACTTATATCAGCAAACTAATCAAACTGCATTTAGACTTTTAGCAACCTAATACTTCTAACAAATCATACTTTAAGCAAAACGAAACTCAATAAGCAGACTAAGTAACGTACAGTCAGCAAACATTTCATTCCAGATATTGAGACAACAATAAAACGGCTAAACAAGTACCTAATAAACTTAAAAATCCTATCAGCAGACTTTCGAAAGAGTTCACAAATATAATAAACAGACTAAACTCTTCATAGCAGTAAAAGAATAGTTTCTCAAAACATATTAAACTAATACTCCACAAACAAAATTAACCTCAAGCAAACAATATCAGATTCATAAACATTTATCCCTAAAAACTAAACAGATCCAAATAACCCTAAAACATTTGTATCATTCATAAACAAATTAATTAAAAATCATATTTAATAGAATAAAAATAACTAGTAAACATACCCTTTGAAGAAAACCTTTGAGAAGAAGGTTGTGTTGAACAACCTTGTGAGCCCGTAACAACACCTTATTCACCACTTGAACGCCACCGAATCAACATTCATCACCATCGAATTATTTTAAACAAATTTCCAGTGGGAAAATTTGTCATCCATATCTTACTTAATTATTTAATATAAGCTATTAAACAAGCTTAATCAAATAACTTCTATTATGGCATTTAATAGATCATTAAAGAAAAATTAGTAAATAAAATTTCAACAGAAAGTAAACCCACGAAAAAATTTCACTCAAAATTAACTTTTATTAATCATTAAATCAGTACAATACTATTGAAAAGAAATACAATTTGACCTAAACCTATTTAAACATAATAACATTAAGTAAAGAAAATGGAATGATGAATTATAGAAAAATAGAGGGTTTTTATAGCCATCTCAAAGGCTGTTGAGGGAGCATATTCGAATCTTCAATAGCATATTCCATCTTCAATTTTGGCCCTTAGATCAGCATCTTGATCTTCACTCTCTTTCTTGTTATCATCCAAGGGTGGATATTCGCACACTAGCACACGGATTGCCAACGTGGCATCCGTTGTGCTAGTTGTGCGTCTTGGTTGCTGCTATGTCTCTCTTCTATTGGTGGAGTGGGGATTTTGAGGTGTTTCATCCAGTAAAAAGCTGCCACGTAGCCTAGCCTCTCCATCTTCTGCCTTCCGAAAACTTGGGGGATTTAATTCCCCCATGCTTGAATCACACGTGGGAAATGAAAAGCCCAATTTTAATTGAGTGATTTATTGGCTTAGGGTTTGGAGGAATAGTAAGTTTTTTGTTGCAGGTTTATTTTGTGAAGTGGGGAAGAAACGAGGGAGAAAACACATAGGGGATATCAAAAATTAATTTATTGAGTGAGTGGTGTAAACGTATGGTGAATAAGTCAATTGACCAAGTATAAGTTAAATACACTTTCACAAATCGTTTGTTTAAACAAACCCTAAAGCCCAAAACTCCAATTCATTTCATTTTCATACATGGGCTTATGACCCATTGATTAAATAAACAATCCGCCTCTTTTCAAACAATCCAATTGGGCCATTTGACTTTTAAAACGAACTATTATACTTCCTTGAACTTCAAATGGGCTTTTGAGCCCATTTCCCAAATGTGGGCCCCACTTGTTGTCAAACTTGATAAATCCGTGAGTAAAATGACTTGATATCGGCTTTGTTGATCTTTTTCTTCAAACTCGTGTTGTTTTTGCCGGTTTTCGCGAACTTGGTACCTACACACACGAAACAAGAAAACAACACATATACAAGGCATTTTCATATGTTTTATGCATTTATTAGTTGTTTTAAGATACAATTGATATGAGTAAAATCACTCATATCAAACTCCCCCTTGCTAAGCAATTGCTGTGTCCTCACGCAATGATAAAATAAAACACAAACTACACCTTTATTCAACTTATGACACTTTATTTTGCAAAGACATAATGTATTGCTTTCATTATTCAAAAAATAACTTTTAGGATCATAAAAATTTTCACTTTTCCATGCCAAGTGCAAAAACAAGATCATTGTCAATCATAAGCCCCAAAATTAAATTAACTCATACAAGTAATTTGTGTTAAACTTAATCTCCTTTTATTCCTAATTGTATCTCTAGATTTTATTTTTCATTCACCCAAAGGCTCATTTGACTTATTTTGATATTTATTAGTCCAAAAATGAAGGCAAGAACGGTGTAAACTCAACACTCAAAACCTAACCTCGACTTCAAAAACCGTTGTCACTAAAGAAAGCCCACATCAAGGATAACTTAACACGATTTGAGGGATAAATCCCCGGATCCGAAATTTGGCTAATATGGCTACTTAAAAGCAAAAATAAAACCTCCAAAGTTAATTATGAACTTATAAATGGAGTTAGCAACAATTACATCATAACACCTTGTGGCTCTTAAAGATGCAATTGTGCTCCTTATTTAAAATCCACACCCGAAGGCTCCTTGGACAAAAACAAGGGAATTGACAACACCATCCCACCTTATGGCTCATGATGATGAAGCAATTTTTATTTAACACGTCCCCTCTCCATACACCCTAAGGCTCTAATGACAAGGTTAGTGCTACATGACTCCCACCCGAAGGCTCCTAGAGAACATGTTTTTATTTATTCTTCTTTATTAATATGATATTTATAGTAAGCCAAATTTCCGCAATCCCATGATCAAAAGTCCATGACGTTGACACCCTTAATGTGTTTTCACTTTAATTACAAGGGAAGAAAAATAAGGAGTTACGAGTTAAAATATCAAGCCTAAACCGCTAAAAACTTTATTTATTAAGCAATTATTATTCAAGCGTGAAAAATAAATACGAGGAGATTAAATCAAACACAAAAATACTTGCACAAAGAAGAGCTAATTTTAGAAACTTATGATTGAACTCTATCATCTCTTGTTCTCCATATTGTAAAATTTCAAAAATGTGAAATCAATGGATACTTAGCCAATTAAATCAAAGCTTTGGGGTTTCAAGTCATCTATAGGATCTTGCATCTTCTTATACTTTTCAAGTCTAAGAATTTGCGTTTTAATGTTCCCTTGATAAACGATTTTCTAGGATCAATTATAGGAACTTGCGAAAAGTTCTTGTTCTTAACTCGTATGAATTAAGACTTTCGCGTTTTAAAGCTCCCTATATAAAAGCCTAGCAAAATTTAATTCAAATACGTTAAGGAAAAGCTAAGGTAAAAACTGAGTCGAGTCAAAAACTATTTTTATTTTCACCAACGGAAAGCCTACATTTGTGTCAAAAGCACTTATTTAATTTATTAAAACTTAAAAATAACACTAAAAATTTAAAATTTTATGAAAAATAAGAAAAACAATTACGTTTGGAACCGACAAAAGCAATTGCAAGCGATTATATCGATTGACTCCCCCATGCTAAAACCAAACATTGTCCTCAATGTTTCTTAGCTCAAGAGTAACACCCCCTTGCTAAAACACGAAGAGTCTAATGCAAAATCCTAGCATGGAAATAGCACGCAAATCTATAAGCCGTTTATTAATTATGCCTTAAGATAAAACGTTAGTCGATACAAATCAAGGGATAAAGAGTGTGCCCCTTTTTGGCATTCAAATAATGGAAGATCAAGTGAACCGGCAAAAACCGAACACGAGAGTCTTCAAATATTAGGGTCATACCTAAGATTCACAACACAACAAAACATGAGCACGAGCTTGAAAGATCAAGCCTTATTAGTTGTTAGAAAATAGAAAGAAGATAGAATGTATGGGACTCCCCCACAAGGCACCTCGTTTTTGTTAACTGAGTCATGAGCTCGACTCGATCCCCGCATTCATTGGTCCTTAGGGAAAGTTTGAAGATCCGGGACAACCTCCGTAGGTATGTCCCCTCCAAAGTAATGTTTCACACGATGACCATTCACCTTAAAGTTAGGCCCGTCTTTTTGAGCTAGCTCAATGGTGCCATAAGGAAAAACTTGTGCAATGGTGAATGGCCCGGACCAACGGGATTTAAGCTTGCCTGAGAAAATCTTAAGTCTAGAGTTGAATAAGAGGACTTGATCACCAACATTGAAAATGCGGTTTTTGATCTTAGAGTCATGAATCCTCTTAGTCTTCTCTTTATAGATCAAAGAATTTTCATAAGCTTGATCCCTTAATTCACTTAGTTCATTCAATTGAACCTTACGATGATCACCCGCGGTCCTCAAATCAAAGTTACAATGCTTAAGAGCCCAATACGCCTTATGTTCGAGTTCAATTTGCAAGTGGCATGCTTTTCCGTAGACCAACCTAAATGGTGTACAACCAATTGGCGTCTTGTAAGCCGTACGGAAAGCCCATAATGCATCGTCCAATTTATCCGACCATGAAGTGCGATTCTCTCCAATAGAACGCTCCAAAATCCTTTTAAGAGCTCGGTTTGAAACCTCCACTTGACCACTCGTTTGAGGGTGATAAGTCGTAGAAAGTCGATGAGTGACACCATATTTCTTTAGAACTTTTTCGAATTGTTCATTACAAAAATGGGTCCCACGATCACTTATAATAGCCCGCGGAGTTCCAAACCTAGCGAAGAGTTGTTTCAAAATTTTCACCACAACTCGAGCATCATTCGTGGGCAAAGCCTTAGCTTCAACCCATTTAGACAAATAGTCCACGGCTACGAGAATGTATTTATTTCCTTTAGAAGATGGAAATTGCCTCATAAAATCGATCCCCCACATGTCAAAGATTTCACAAACTTGGATAATGTTTGAGGCATTTCATCCCTTTGTGAGTTCTTTCCTTGACGTTGACAAGTATCACAAGTCTTGATCAAGTCTTGGGCATCACGATATATGGAAGGCCAAAAGAAGCCGGCATCAAATACTTTCTTCGCGGTGGCGTTAGCACCATGATGTCCCCCGGTGGGTCCCTCATGACAAGATTTAAGGATATCTTGAGCTTCTTTGCCAAACACACACCTACGAATCACTTGATCCGCGCACACACGAAACAAATAGGGGTCGTCCCAAAAGTAATAGGATATATCTTTGAAAAAATTTCGTTTTTGTTGGGACGTCATACCCTTGATCACAAACTTCCCCGCATGGTAATTTGCAATGTCCGCAAACCATGGGGTACTATCATCACCACGAAAAGCGATCATACCAAGCGTCTCGAGAGGAAATGTTTCATTGATTTCCTTGTTCTCTTGATTGCTTTGGTGATGATTCTTAAGTCGAGATAAATGATCGACCGCGAGATTCTCGGCTCCTTTTTTGTCTAGAATTTTGACATTAAATTCTTGAAGGAGGAGAATCCACCGGAGAAACCTCGGCTTAGCATCTTGTTTATTAAGAAGATATTTGATAGCCGAGTGGTCCGTATATGTAACACCCCCACATTTACAACGCAGCGGAATACAACATTGGGGTGCTACTTCATAATACAAGCTCACGAGTCACAGTAAACGTATTTTAATATAAACGTTTACCAACGATGATTTCATCGAAAGATCAGAGTTACAAGGTCCCAATAAATTAAGAAAACTTATTTTCAAATAAGTTGCAATATATAAGTTTTTGTTTTATCTTTTTAAAAGAAAAGATTTTTATCCAATTTACAAAGTTCACCAAGTCCACTTCCTTCGATATCCGCATCCAATTCTATCCAAGCATGCCAATATAAACCTGAGATAAACATGCTTAAAGTCAACAAAAATGTTGAGTGAATCCATAGAGTTTATAAATAGTAACTTTGAACACAAGCTTAATAAACATTTTATTCATAGAACAATCAAACGATGCTAGAGCCACGAACCGAACCTTAACCATGTGCCCAACCTGGAGTGAGACACTCCCAATACTAAATACAATATATCCTCGTATGCTTCTCGCAAGAACACATACTCCGGATAGGTCGTTAGGCCAAAATAGATCTATTATTATTGTACTAGCGTTTACCGGTTATCGGTAATTAACGGTCCATGAAGGAAAGGCCACAACACAACACTCATAGCAACGTTCACATAATAAAACTACTTGTGTTAGATTTTCTAAAACAAGCATGTATCCCCCTCGCGGGTTTGAAAAGCATTAAAGGATTTAAATGTGAGGCTATGAACTCACCTTAGATGCAGACAATCAGCAGAATATAAGTATCAATACCACACGGCATATCATAACCCAGTATTGCTTCACATAATTATCAACACAACATCATAATCTATACGGCTTGATTCCAATAGTCATAATACACCATAAATAGCTAATAATCATGTAGCGTCAACTGTATCCTTTCGCGGGTGTAATTCATTCCACAACTATGCTCCAATCGTTTTGCGAGGTTTAGGTTTTGGTGTTTTCCTGATGGATGGTTACATCAACTCGACACAAAATAAATTAATAAAATTTAACTCGTAAAATCTTGGTGGTTGGCCAAGTAAAATAAAATAATAAAACAAATTATATAATATATATCCAGTATATATTTTATAAGTGAAAATGACGCAAATGATTCATGTCATAAATTACTATTTAGAACAAACATTCAAAAATGTATTTCTTAAATTATATACATAATCCTTCAGAATTAATAGTGTATACAAAGTTATTTTTATATAATTCGACACTCGTTCGAAAATATTATGTAACTCATTAAAATTTATTTACCATAATTATACGTTAAATGTCATCTTAACTGAAATAATACTTTTCGAAACTTATTATATAACGTAGTTATTTGTTATCAATTTCTTTTATAAAAGTATACATTTTTAGAAAATTTCGGCATGACCTTGCCGTTTTTATAACGTTTCCATGTATATAAAATACATAATTTTTCCCACATTGTCTCAATCAATACCCAATTAATACTTCTGTCAATCAATAGTCTAATTAAGGTATTCTTAATCAATATAATTATTATATTAATTATATATTCCCACCATTAATATTTTAATTACTTTCCATATTTCTTTAATTAATTCTTTCCATATTTCAATTAATACCATAATTAATATATTAATTATTCACCATCAATGTTTTAATTACTTTCCATATAACATTAAATAATTTTATATTTTAATATACCATTTATTAATAATAATATTAATAACAATATTCTTTGAATATATATTTATTTATTTATTTCTTATATGTCCTCAAATAATTATATATCCCATTATATCAAATAATAACAATTATTATTATAATATTTTCTGAATTCTTACACTCTATATTTTATTATACCCTAATTATTATTAATAATAATTATTATATTATCCTCAAAATATGTATTTTCATATATCCCACTATTGTTATTTCCTTTATTTATTTACTTTATCTTTTTATACATCACCTTTTTACATAATAATAATAATAAAGATAAAGTGATTAAAATTTTATTTAACCTTTTATTCATTATACTTTATTTATTATATCATTGTATAAAATAAAATAAAAATATATTATACATCTAGATCTATTATACCCAAAAATAAAATAATTAATAAAACAATTTTAAGAACATCACTACCACAAGCCCAACACCACCATGGTGTGGCTGTGGTTACTGTTGAGGGTCGGCCGTCACCACAGCGGTGGTCCTAGGCGGCGGTTCACGAAGAGGGTACACCGGGGTTCACACCACCACGACCCGAAACCATAGGTGCGTCGGAGGTGGCTGTCTCGTCGTCCGGCCGCCACCACAGCAGTGGTTTGGCGGCGGGCAGCCCCTTTTTGGTCAATTACAAGGTCAAACCATCATGAATTAAATAAAATAATAAAGATCTTTGTTAAAAACACTTGATGTAACCACCCTTGCATGGGTAGATCTAGACTAGATCTAAAGGTTTTAGGGGTTTTTATGGTTAACCCACATGTTAAAATGGTATATCCTTCACCCACACAGCACCACACAGCGGCGGTGGCCGGGAAACACCACCACAACATGGGTGGCAGCGGCGGTTTGGGATAAAAAGGGAGGAGGAGAGGCGGTTTTCATGGGTGTTGGAAAGAGGGGTGGCTCGGATTCATTCAAACTCGCCGAAAAAGATGGAGACTCGCTGGAAAACTTTTCCGGCGGCGGTGCATGGCCGGCGGCTGGAAGCCATGGGAGAGTTGGGAGAGAATTTTTAAGTTGTGTGTGTGTGTTGTTTGTGTTAAAATGAAGGAAATGGGAAGAAATATATATATATACTATAACTTTAAAATCTAAATAGAAAATAGATAATAGTTTAGGGTGAAATCTGTAAATGTTTTATTTACTTTTGTAAAGTAAGCGTTCGAGGCTCGTTTGGACGACTTAACAGACGATTCAAGAAACGAGACTTGCGCCATCGTTTTTAAAATCATTTTTCCAATAAATATGAGTCCTTACTTCGTCGAGTTTCGAAAACATTTGCTATTATTTATTTAAATGCTTGTTTAATTATTTTTAGCTATTCCGGTTAGATTTCACCGTAAAAATAAAACGTAAATTCTTTTACTCACGCTATTAGCAACGTTTTAGGATACAATGAAAAATACTATTTCTTCATATTTTCAAAGTTTTAGTTTTAAATCGCTTCAACTATTATTTTTATTATTTTCGTTCAGTCCGACTCTAAAACGTCGAAAAATACTCCAAGTAATTAAATAATAATTATTTAATTTATAAGACGTAAACGTAAAAATTAAGAAATATCAAATATCGAAATAATCGATATAAAAATATAATATTTGGGCATCCATCGGCATCGCGGTCACTAGTAGTCCTCGTTACTCGTCAGAACGAAAAAACTAAAAGGTTCAATATTGGTTTCAACTTAAATCGTTAAACGTCATAATAATTAACGTCATCATGTACTTCAAAAATATCCGAAAAAAATAGAATTAAATTATGATCTTATTTTTACGGAGTTTACATCCTCACCACCTTAAGGGAGCACCGTCCCGGGGCTCGTTAAAAGATATCACGTCATAGAAAATCTTCTCGAGAGTACATAACTTCATCGAATGCGTTACATAATTACTTAAAACAAGGTAATCGTTACTAATCATACGAAATCACGTAATCACATGATAGCTAGGGAAACCTTCCATTAAAGGAGATTTCTTCGAAGCATAAATAATTCGGAGTATACATTACTCCATCGAACGCACTACGACGTAAATTATAACATGGAATGCTATCATTAAGCACATATAATCACATTACGACATGCTTGCAAACTAACCAAGCCATGTCGAATCAATTAGTTCAATCAAGTTAACTCATGCTTGCTAAATAATCAAGCCATGATAATAATGAATATTTGACAGGATTTTTGGATATGTCCAGCCAAAAGAAAGTTTGCATATTAATGGATGTCCACGGACCAGATAGCCATGGATCAACATCCAAAACGACTTTTGTCATAGGAGGGTGCTCACACACGGATCCATACCCAAAATTTATTACGGGGTGTTCACATACAGATGCATACCCAAAATGATATTACGGGGTGTTCACAAATGGATGCATACCCAAGGTAATATAGGTACGCGTTACCTTCCGATCGGGCAGCATTTCACAATGCCACCTCGAGCTCATACCATGTACGATCACTCGACTAAGTCACATATCACATAAACACATAACAAGCAAGGTTTTGCACATAATTTCAACTATGGCTATCCGCCGTTCGATCATCGACGATCAAAGGGGATCGAGTCAAGCACAAGGATTCCTCAACTGAATAAACGAAGACGGCAACCCGGATTGTCTTTCATCTACCGATGCGCGGTCGGCAAACTTCAACTATCCATCGCATTACCGTTTTATTCCCTACAGATGATGATGACGGACGACACCACTGGATCTAGTAGGATCCGACCATTGTGCTTGGCTCTTGCGCCGAATGCTCTCCTTTTTGAACCATCCTTGCGTGACCCTACGTTGGTATACGAGTCAGCACTCTACGTTGGTATACGAGTTCACAAGGCAGAATAGGAACAAATCAAACACCTCGAATTCAAAACTCGAGTCTATGTAGATTCGTCCGTGTCATAAGCTGACCGAACACATACGTTTCGGGGGAAGATGTCTTCTTCAATGGCCTCGAAGTTACTCAAACTCGACTTTCCTCCGGTTTGGCAGTCTGCTGATCTTGTTAAAATTTCTTCTTAGTTTCGGTACGAGGTTCCTTGGTAATTCGTCACCAATATGGTGATTTAGACGGGATTCACACGTACATGACACCATAAAAATGTTTTACGAAAATATTCGGTCAAGGTTACTTTCTAAGCTAACACTAGTCGAAAGAGAATATGTCAAAGGATACAAGGAAATTTGGGACATGTTCTTACGGAGTCGAATCAAACATGATCACTTGCATAAGGATCCACCATTTGGAAGTGTTCTCACCCAAACATTTATTCAAAACCACGATTTTAAAGGCAACGACTGATTTGACACGACGTGGCTCTTCCTGCATTATGCATAGTTAGCTAGGCTATGTATAATTAAGGACCAAGCAACGACACACCTAATACGTCACGAATCTTCCTGAATTATGCATAGTTAGCTAGGCTATGCATAACTGAGGACCGAGTAAGGACATATTCGACGCTACAAAAAGAAGCTTTATAATTATTGCACAATCATACAAGATTATGAACATTTTTGACTTATTCTCTAAAATAAGTAAATCACGTGACATAGAAATCAGAAATTATTTTTAACGTGTTTCTAGAAATACATCAACTATTTGTATATTCATTCTTGGGAAACATATTTATCCTTCGCCTTCTTGTAAAAAAAATATCAACATAATTTGGTATTTGGTTCGATAAAATACTTTATATATTAATATATATTCTCGAAAAATTTTACATCATAAAATGACGCTAAGGTGGTTTGGAATCAAGGATCGATGCAAGTATAAATAGCAGGAATCAAGAATCAATGAGACTGAATGAGGTGAACGAGCAATATATTTGCTACTGACATTGCTTGCACTATGAGTCAAGATACACCTAAGATATGTCAAGAGTTCTAGGTAACAACGAAATCTACGAAATCATGAAATGAACATCGAGCATCATCACAATTACCGAAAATTGAAGAACGGTCATATTCTCCATAATTAAGCCAAGTGTAGTACATGCGCTCCCCAATTATACATTCAGTATCTGGAAGGTTATCTCCACTGTTTCGCGTGACACGCACATTCCACCAAATTTATTTTCCAATAACAAGAGAAGGAAAGGTTGCGGGGTCCGTAAAGGGGACAAAAATATAACGTGCAACATATCCTTACTAACATGTACTAGAAAAAAATAACGATCTATATAAAATGGTCCTATACCAAGGACAAGATCAAAAGTGAATACATGACAGGACTACTCAAGTCCAACGGTAGAATCGCGAAATCAGAGAAGATAAAGTATGATCAAACCATACGCATCCAGAACGTTAGATATATTAATTATATATCCTTAATAGAAATAATACGAGTCTGCATGCGATGAAAAATCCACTTGCGCGTTCTAATTAATATCATTTATCATATTGTAAAAGAGATTATTTTTTTCCATATTTAAAATATGTTACATCATTGAAAACTTTCTAACTTTGTCATTTTTTTTATTTTTTTTATTTATTTTTTATTTGTTTTTTTTTACAAGTCTCGTAGCAACGTAAAACGACATTTTGAAAAACAATCGTGTTTTGCCGGATGTCTAAGACTGACTCGAAAGTGCTCGGTAATACAGGCTTTAGCCTTACGTTAAAATATTCGTAAAAATAGATTTTATCTTATTTTAAAATTAAGAATAAGTTTTTCCAAAATCTCAAACCTCCAAATATGTGACAAAGTATCCATTCACAAGCGTATATTATGAAACGTGCCAAAGTTTATATTTGACGCAAAAATCATTTTATATCATGTTTAGACCCATGTATAAATGCGTTTCAAATCCTGAAAATTTCTCAACCATTCTATCAACTAATCTAAGCGAGTTTTCGACGGATCTCATCACATACATTTATCAACAACAAGTTATGTCGTAAAACAAAGGATTACATTAGTAATAGAGATTACTTTAAATGATTTACCAAAAGAATAGAGAGGAAATACTTTCGCCTTCTTCATGCGTTCCTTAGTCGCGGCTCAAAAGAGAAAACCAAACCAGAACACAAACAAAATCTAACCATGTTACATATATATATAGATGTATATATAATACCTTAACGTATATATATATGTTACATATGTACGAGATTTACCATATCGGATGATAATGGAAACACAATTATTTAGTATAAATAGTACAATCGAAAGTACGTCCATAGGGATGATCGTAAGGTGTAAATAGCGATCTAATAGTTCGTCAAAGAACGGTATCGTAAGTATATAATTATAATTTATACCACGCACGCATATGGTATAATATATACAATTAAAGACCTAGCACCAAGCACATAAAGAAGCGGGAAGGATTGTACGCGCGGATATCAGACATCGATGAATGACTCGTGAAAAATTTTAGAAAACAGTCATAGTCCAGGTTTTGAAAAACGACCTAGTTCGCTATGACTCGAGCTCTGATACCAATCTGTAACACCCCCACATTTACAACGCAGCGGAATACAACATTGGGGTGCTACTTCATAATACAAGCTCACGAGTCACAGTAAACGTATTTTAATATAAACGTTTACCAACGATGATTTCATCGAAAGATCAGAGTTACAAGGTCCCAATAAATTAAGAAAACTTATTTTCAAATAAGTTGCAATATACAAGTTTTTGTTTTATCATTTTAAAAGAAAAATTTTTTATCCAATGTACAAAGTTCACCAAGTCCACTTCCTTCGATATCCGCATCCAATCCTATCCAAGCATGCCAATATAAACCTGAGATAAACATGCTTAAAGTCAACAAAAATGTTGAGTGAATCCATAGAGTTTATAAATAGTAACTTTGAACACAAGCTTAATAAAAATTTTATTCATAGAACAATCAAACGATGCTAGAGCCACGAACCGAACCTTAACCATGTGCCCAACCTGGAGTGAGACACTCCCAATACTAAATACAATATATCCTCGTATGCTTCTCGCAAGAACACATACTCCGGCCAAAATAGATCTATTATTATTGTACTAGCGTTTACCGGTTATCGGTAATTAACGGTCCGTGAAGGAAAGGCCACAACACAACACTCATAGCAACGTTCACATAATAAAACTACTTGTGTTAGATTTTCTAAAACAAGCATGGATCCCCCTCGCGGGTTTGAAAATCATTAAAGGATTTAAATGCGAGGCTATGAACTCACCTTAGATGCAGACAATCAGCAGAATATAAGTATCAATACCACACAGCATATCATAACCCAGTACTGCTTCACATAATTATCAACACAACATCATAATCTATACGGCTTGATTCCAATAGTCGTAATACACCATGAATAGCTAATAATCATGTAGCGTCAACTGTATCCTTTCGCGGTTGTAATTCATTCCACAGCTATGCTCCAATCGTTTTGCGAGGTTTAGGTTTTGGTGTTTTCCCGATGGATGGTTACATCAACTCGACACAAAATAAATTAATTAAATTCAACTCGTAAAATCTTGGTGGTTGGCCAAGTAAAATAAAATAATAAAACAAATTATATAATATATATCCAGTATATATTTTATAAGTGAAAATGACGCAAATGATTCATGTCATAAATTACTATTTAGAACAAACATTCAAAAATGTATTTCTTAAATTATATACATAATCCTTCAGAATTAATAGTGTATACAAAGTTATTTTTATATAATTCAACACTCGTTCGAAAATATTATGTAACTCATTAAAATTTATTTACCATAATTATACGTTAAATGTCATCTTAACTGGAATAATACTTTTCGAAACTTATTATATAACGTAGTTATTTGTTATCAATTTTTTTTATAAAAGTATACATTTTTAGAAAATTTCGGCATGATCTTTCCGTTTTTATAACGTTTCCATGTATATAAAATACATAATTTTCCCACTTTGTCTCAATCAATACCCAAATAATACTTTTGTCAATCAATAGTCTAATTAAGGTATTCTTAATCAATATAATTATTATATTAATTATATATTCCCACCATTAATATTTTAATTACTTTCCATATTTCTTTAATTAATTATTTTCATATTTCAATTAATACCATAATTAATATATTAATTATTCACCATCACTGTTTTATATACTTTCCATATAACATTAAATAATTTTATATTTTAATATACCATTTATTAATAATAATATTAATAACAATATTCTTTGAATATATATTTATTTATTTATTTCTTATATGTCCTCAAATAATTATATATCCCATTATATCAAATAATAACAATTATTATTATAATATTTTCTGAATTCTTACAATCTATATTTTATTATACCCTAATTATTATTAATAATAATTATTATATTATCCCCAAAATATGTATTTTCATATATCCCATTATTGTTATTTCCTTTATTTATTTATTTTATCTTTTTATACATTACCTTTTTACATAATAATAATAATAAAGATAAAGTGATTAAAATTTTATTTAACCTTTTATTCATTATACTTTATTTATTATATCATTGTATAAAATAAAATAAAAATATATTATACATCTAGATCTATTATACCCAAAAATAAAATAAATAATAAAACAATTTCAAGAACATCACTACCACAAGCCCAACACCACCATTGTGTGGCTGTGGTTACTGTTGAGGGTCGGCCGCCACAACAGCGGTGGTCATAGGCGGCGGTTCACGAAGAGGGTACACCGGGGTTCACACCACCACGACCCGACACCATAGGTGCGTCAGAGGTGGTTGTCTCGTCGTCCGGCCGCCACCACAGCGGTGGTTTGGCGGCGGGCAGCCCCTTTTTGGTCAATTACAAGGTCAAACCATCATGAATTAAATAAAATAATAAAGATCTATGTTAAAAACACTTGATGTAACCACCCTTGCATGGGTAGATCTAGACTAGATCTAAAGGTTTTAGGGGTTTTTATGGTTAACCCACATGTTAAAATGGTATATCCTTCACCCACACACCACCACACAGCGGCGGCGGCCGGGAAACACCACCACAGCATGGGTGGCAGCGGCGGTTTGGGATAAAAAGGGAGGAGGATAGGCGGTTTTCATGGGTGTTGGAAAGATGGGTGGCTCGGATTCATTCAAACTCGCCGGAAAAGATGGAGACTCGCCGGAAAATTTTTTCGGCGGCGGTGCATGGACGGCGGCCGGCGGCTGGAAGCCATGGGAGAGTTGGGAGAGAATTTTTAAGTTGTGTGTGTGTGTGTTGTTTGTGTTAAAATGAAGGAAATGGGAAGAAATATATATATATACTATAACTTTAAAATCTAAATAGAAAATAGATAATAGTTTAGGGTGAAATCTGTAAATGTTTTATTTACTTTTGTAAAGTAAGCGTTCGAGGCTCGTTTGGACGACTTAACGGACGATTCAAGAAACGCGACTTGCGCCATCATTTTTAAAATCATTTTTCCAATAAATATGAGTCCTTACTTCGTCGAGTTTCGAAAACATTTGCTATTATTTATTTAAATGCTTGTTTAATTATTTTTAGCTATTCCGGTTAGATTTCACCGTAAAAATAAAACGTAAATTCTTTTACTCACGTTATTAGCAACGTTTTAGGATACAATGAAAAATGCTATTTCTTCATATTTTCAAAGTTTTAGTTTTAAATCGCTTCAACTATTATTTTTATTATTTTCGTTCAGTCCGACTCTAAAACGTCGAAAAATACTCCAAGTAATTAAATAATAATTATTTAATTTATAAGATGTAAACGTAAAAATTAAGAAATATCAAATATCGAAATAATCGATATAAAAATATAATATTTGGGCATCCATTGGCATCGCGATCACTAGTAGTCCTCGTTACTCGTCAGAACGAAAAAACTAAAACGTTCAATATTGGTTTCAACTTAAATCGTTAAACGCCATAATAATTAACGTCATCATGTACTTCAAAAATATCCGAAAAAAATAGAATTAAATTATGATCTTATTTTTACGGAGTTTACAGTATACACTATGGTTTGAGACAAGACGAGATATGGTCTAAACTTTTCAAAAGCATAAACAACGGCAAGTAACTCCTTTTCCGTTGTAGTATACTTTGTTTGAGCATCCGTCATAGTCTTACTTGCATAGTGTATAGGAAAGAAATGTTTTGATTTACGTTGCCCCAAAACCGCACCTACCACATAATCACTAGCATCACAAATAATTTCAAAAGGTATGTTCCAATCCGGGGAAACCAAGATTGGAGATTCGGTTAACTTCCTTTTAAGCATCTCGAATGCTTGAATACACTCATCCGAAAAGATGAAAGGAGTCTCTTTTTCCAAAAGATGGGTCATAGGCCGAGCTATCTTAGAGAAGTCTTGTATAAAACGTCGATAGAAGCCGACATGGCCGAGAAAACTCCTAATTCCCTTAACGTTGGTGGGTGGAGGTAATTTGGCAATCACGTCGATTTTAGCCCTATCAACCTCAATACCGGCCTTAGAGATCTTATGTCCTAACACAATTCCCTCTTTGTACATAAAGTGACATTTTTCATAATTAAGCACAAGATTCGTTTCCTCACAACTTTGCAACATTCTTTCAAGGTTAGAGAGACATGAAGTGAAAGATTCCCCAAAAACCGAAAACTCATCCATGAAGACTTCCATGGTTTTCTCGATCATATCATGGAAAATGGCCATCATACACCTTTGGAACGTCCCCAGATCATTGCATAGTCCAAAAGGCATGCGACGATAAGCAAATGTTCCATAAGGACAAGTGAATGTGGTATTTTCTTGATCACGAGGGTCAATGGGGATTTGGAAATAGCCGGAAAATCCATCCAAAAAGCAATAGAATTCATTCCCCGCTAGTCTCTCTAACATTTGATCCATAAAAGGTAATGGAAAATGATCCTTCCTAGTGGCATCATTAAGTTTCCTATAGTCAATACAAACACGCCAACCGGTCATAAGTCTAGTAGGAATCAATTCATTATCCTCATTGGTAACAACCGTCATTCCTCCTTTCTTTGGAACACAATGCACGGGGCTAACCCATGGACTATCCGAGATAGGGTAGATCATTCCGGCATCTAGAAGTTTAGTGACATCCTTTTTTATCACCTCCTGAATCTTTGGATTGACCCTTCTTTGATTTTGGATAGCGGGTTTATAATCATCCTCCATTACAATTTTATGAGTACCAAATTTTGGATCTATACCCTTAATGTCGGAGATTTTCCATGCAATGGCCCATTTATGTTTCTTAAGCACTTTGATAAGTTCATCCTTTTCATTTTCCTTTAATCCCTTAGCAATAATCACCGGTAACTTATCCGTTCCCTCAAGAAAAGCATACTCCAAATGAGTGGGTAATTCATTAAGTTCTAATTCGGGTGCTTCCTCAATAGATGTTTTCACTTTAGTTTCATTTTCACTCACAACTTTTAGTTCCACTGGTGGTGATTCAAAAGGATCCAAATTCAACAATTTTTCAATCAACGCAATATCTCCATCGGGATCAAAATTCTCACAATCAAACTCACTAGGATCAAATGGTGTGCTAAGGTAATCATCAATTTCCTTTTCGATTATTGAATAACCATTATTCTCAAGCTCTTCAAGAACGAAGTCACCTCCCTCGAATGGAGTGAGTGGAGGCTTAGCCGAAGAGATAATAGGATTCAAAGAAGTGGGATTGCCACTTTTAGAAGAAGCCGAGAATCCAAGCACTTCTTGAGAATATTCTTCACAAGTAACGTTAATCACATCGATTTGATTAATTGATTCCTCGTAATACTTGGAATAAAATTTAGAGGTATGACCAATATCAAACGTGATATTTTCATCATCAACTCTTAAAGTCAATTTCCCCGCTTTCATGTCAACTAAAGCACTAGCCGTCATCAAAAACGGTCTTCCCAAAATTAGTGGTAGACGAGAATCTTCGGGATAATCGCAAACTACAAAGTCCCTTGGAAAGACGAGTTTCCCTACCTTGACAAACACGTCCTCGGCTATACCTTTTGGTAAGGCGATCGATCGATCCGCTAGCTCGAGAGTCATCTTAGTAGGTGTAAGCTCGGGAAGTGATAACCTTTTCCACACGGAAAGAGGCATCAAATTAATGCTAGCACCAAGATCGGCTAAAGCTAAGCATTCTTCCATATTAGGGAAATTACATGGTATCACAAACTTTCCCGGGTCTCCAAGCTTTTTGGGAAGCTTTTGTGTAAGAACCGCGAAACAATTAGCATCTAAAGATGTAGACACTTCAACCAATTTCCCTTTATCATTCATCAATCTCTTAATAGTTGAAGCAAACTTAGGCATGTAAAGCAATGCATCCACGAAACTAACATTAATATAAAGATTCTTAAACATCTCTAAAAAAGTAGTCATTTGAGCATTGGACTTTTCGCGGAGCTTCTCTTGGTCAAGTCTCGAAGGATAGGGTAGTGTGGGTTTAGTCTTCGGAAGCTCGGGTTCCGGAATAGGCAATTGGTCTACCTTTGGTGGAATAGGAATTTCCTTTTATTTAACCACCTCGGGTTCTTGCTCCACTTCCCTCACCGGAGAGGTACTCACATGTGGAAGCAAAGGTCCGTCTAAAGCCTTCCCACTACGTGTGGTTATAGCTTTCATCTCACCCTTCGGGTTTGAAATGGTATTGCTAGGTAAGCCACCCGAAGACGAGGAAGGTTGACTCATAAAAGATTCAAACATCGAAAGAAATTTGTTTTGACTTTGTTCCATACTTTGTTGAATACGATTTTGGTTTTGCTCTAGCCTTTGTTGATTAAGCTCAATTTTATTGTTTTGCCCTTTAATTGTATTCTGAAAATCGAGTTTCAAAGTATTAATTTTCCCTTGAATGTTGTTTTGAAAAGCTTTCATATTTGCCTCATTTGACTTGATATAGCTTGACAACTCATTTTGATTATTGTGAAAACCTTGATTGTTTTGATTAGCATTGAACCCATTTCCTTGATTGAAATTCCCTTGGTTACCACGGTTAAAATTGTTCCCATTGTTTCCATTGTTGTACCTATTTTGAACCGGTGGGAAACCCGGGGAGCAACATGATTTTGACGAGGAACTTGACCGTTGGAGCCATAAGTTCCCGTTGTGGCAAAAGCACTAGCTTGATCAAACCCCATGGTCGAACAAGCATAATTAGGATGTGCTCCACCACATGATACACAAACATTCTCAACCATATTAATGGATCCATGAGGATTCTTCCTAATCTCATTCAACAAAGTCGCGAATCCACTATCAATCTTAGAGTCCAATCTAGCAATCTCGGGATTTAATGAATTCACAGTGGAAACACCCGGTGTGTTTCGTGAATATTGTACTCTAGACTTATCCTAAATTATTCTCCATGCGTCTCTCGGAGTTTTTCTTAAAAGATTACCACCCGCGACGACATTTAAAGAATCTTGTTCAATCATATTAAGCCCATTATAAAAAGTATTTATTTGATGCAATTCCGAGAAACCGTGGTGTGGACATTGTCTTAACAAACCTCCCAAGCAACCCCAAACGATTCATGCACTTTCTACTCAAATTTAGTGATCTCGTTCTTAAAGTGTGTTGTCTTAGATGGTGGAAAGAAGTAATCCATAAACTTAGACACTAAATCATCCCATGTTAAGATCGAACCCGGTGGTTCTTTCTCATACCAAAGCTTAGAATTACCCTCGAGCGAGTACGGAAAAAGCATGAGCTTAATCGCGTCATTCGGCACATCTCTAAACTTGAGAGTCGAGGTAATTCGAAGAAAATTCCGAATGTGAGAATGCGGGCTATCAGTCTCATTGCCATGAAATTGGTCGGCACGAATGAGCGATAAAAGACCCGTCTTAATCTCAAAATGATCCGCCAAAATAGCTGGCACAACGATTGCTTCCCCATACCCTTCGGTGGGTGCAGGGAGCAATTCCTCCATTGTTCGGTTATCGGCCATCTCTACAACAATAGGTGGAAGCTCGGGTTCCACTATTCGTTGTTGACGATTTCTATTTCTACGAGGAATATTTTCAAGCCTATTAAAATCAATCACAATACGAGAAGAACGTAATTGCATACACTACAAAGACGAGAATTTAGAGGATTAAAGAAAACAAATTAGACAAGAAGAAGATTATTTTTGGTATTTTTTTTGGTATTGCTCAATAAAAAATGATCGATAAAAACAAGGAATAAGGATAACTACTATGGAAGTAAATTACCCTCGGTCGACTTTGAAACGATAGGTAAAAACCTAAACGTCTCGAGGTTCAATAAGTAAACTACAAAAATAAGATTTATTACTACTTGAATTGGTAAACCAATAATAGGTCGTCCCTCTCAATATACGCACAAGCAAGCGGGGAAACGAGGTGGCACAAAGCACTTAAAAACCTTTTTCCTTAGACGGCCTTTTATAGCACGTCGCCTTATACCCACCTTATAGTTTGTATAAATCGAGTTCAAACTTCTTATTGTATTTATCTATTTTGCCTTTTATTTTTGTTTTGGATTCGACTACAATAGCTAGGTGATGAAATCCCAACTAAGGCCTTATTTGAAAAATATGTAAATTTATTGTTCTACGTAATACAATATATTAATCACAAAAAAAACGAGAAAAACGGTACTTACTATATAATAGAAAAATAACAAAACTCTCCGAGGACGGAAAGGGTCTTCAAATCAACGATCAACAAATCTCCACAAAAACGAATCGTACACAAGATCCCCGGCAGCGGTGCCTTTTTTAATGTGATCGTGATAGTATAGTGATAATTAAGATACATTATAGGGTAAATTAGAAAATTACCTTTAGGAAAAAGTAATAGACTAATATTACCAAATACGAATTCAATTAAGCACGTGATGAACCAAGTTTGTTGTACACGAATATCTTATGAATTTGAGACGTTTTGTATTGATTTGGACAATCGATTCAAATTGGTTTTCGGTTTTTAAGCTAAAAATTAAATCTATCAACTTAAAACTATTTAATTTTATCCTAAAGTGCATGAATCGTAATCCCCCAAATTATTTTAATCTACAATTAATTACTTAATAATTAAAACTATTAAACTATTAATAAATCTATAAAAATTAATCTATTAAAATAATTTTAACTCTATTTAGAAATCTAGTAAAACTCTTTAAACTAACTAAATCTATTAAAATTTAATTAAACTAAATCTATTTTTAAAACTATATTTTTAAATTTAAATCTAAAACAATAAAAATCTTATTATTTGAAAACTAATTAAACTTTTAATATTAATAAAAACGTTTTTATTTTATTTTATTTTGAAACTAATTATTAATTTTAAAAACTCAAAATTTACTTTAATAAAAAATATTAATAAAACTTTATTTAAAACCGCAACTAAATTAAACAATGAAAATCTACCAATAACAATTTAACTACATTAAATAATAAACTGATAGAAAAATCAAACGAGCATATAGCTCAGTTGGCTAACACGCTGGTAGTGCAAACGAGAGGTCTCGAGGTCGAGACCCACTTGGGACATATTTTTATTTATTATTTCTTTTTGAACATATATGATTTTTCACAGTCACAGGAGGTGACTTTTGCTGATTTTATGAAAAGCTGAAAAGGATTTCAGCTTATGAGCTAATCAGGTCAAAGGGATCTGTTAAGCTATAAGCTTAAACAAAAAATACAATAAGAACTTAAATGGAATAAACCAAATTGCACATACCAGCAAACAAAACAGTTACAATAAGCACCACGTAATAACAGTCAACACAAATTTTGCAAACATCACCAAGGCATTCTCTCATGTGCAACAAGCCAGTATCAGATTTAAATCCATAGCACAATATAAGCAGAAACCTAAGAACATACAGCTGAACAACTATAAGCAGACTGTTATTAAACTATCAACACAGATGTGCATACATCCTTCGAAAAACAGGCAAACCAGATTCTAAAATTGGCTTGAATCAGCAAGATTATAGCCCAAAACTTATATCAGCAAACTAATCAAACTGCATTCAGACTTTTAGCAACCTAATACTTCTAACAAATCATACTTTAAGCAAAACGAAACTCAATCAAGAGACTAAGTAACATACAGTCAGCAAACATTTCATTCCAGATATTGAGACAACAATAAAACGGCTAAACAAGTACCTAATAAACTTAAAAATCCTATCAGCAGACTTTCGAAAGAGTTCACAAATATAATAAACAGACTAAACTCTTCATAGAAGTAAAAGAATAGTTTCTCAAAACATATTAAACTAATACTCCACAAACCAAATTAACCTCAAGCAAACAATATTAGATTCATAAACATTTATCCCTAAAAACAAAACAGATCCAAATAACCCTAAAACATTTATATCATTCATAAACAAATTAATTAAAAATCATATTTAATAGCATAAAAATAACTAGTAAACATACTCTTTGAAGAAAACCTTTGAGAAGAAGGTTGTGCTGAACAACCTTGTGAACCCGTAACAACACCTTATTCACCATTTGAACGCCACCGAATCAACATTCATCACCATCGAAGTATTTTAAACAAATTTCCAGTGGGAAAATTTGGCATCCATATCTTACTTAATTATTTAATATAAGCTATTAAACAAGCTTAATCAAATAAAGTTTATTATAGCATTTAATAGATCATTAAAGAAAAATTAGTAAATAAAATTTCAACAGAAAGTAAACCCACGAAAAGATTTCACTCAAAATTAACTTTTATTAATCATTAAATCAGTACAATACTATCGAAAAGAAATACAATTTGACCTAAACCTATTTAAACATTATAACATTAAGTAAAGAAAATGGAATGATGAATTACAGAAAAATAGAGGGTTTTTATAGCCATCCCAAAGGCTGTTGAGGGAGCAAATTCGAATCTTCAATAGCATACTCCATCTTCAATTTTGGCCCTTAGATTAGCATCTTGATCTTCTCTCTCTTTCTTGTTATCATCCAAGGGTGGATATTCGCACACTAGCACACGGATTGCCAACGTGGCATCCGTTGTGCTAGTTGTGCTTCTTGGTTGCTGATGTGTCTCTCTTCTATTGGTGGAGTGGGGATTTTGAGGTGTTTCATCCAGTAAAAAGCTGCCACGTAGCCTAGCCTCTCCATCTTCTGCCTTCCGAAAACTTGGGGGATTTAATTCCCCCATGCTTGAATCACACGTGGGAAGTGAAAAGCCCAATTTTTATTGAGTGATTTATTGGCTTAGGGTTTGGAGGAATAGTAAGTTTTTTGTTGCAGGTTTATTTTGTGAAGTGGGGAAGAAATGAGGGAGAAAACACATAGGGGATATCGAACATTAATTTATTGTGTGAGTGGTGTAAACGTATGGTGAATAAGTCAATTGACCAAGTGTAAGTTAAATACACTTTCACAAATCGTTTGTTTAAACAAACCCTAAAGCCCAAAACTCCAATTTATTTCATTTTCATACATAGGCTTATGACCCATTGATTAAATAAACAATCCTTCTCTTTTCAATCCATCCAATTGGGCCATTTGACTTTTAAAACGAACTATTATACTTCCTTGAACTTCAAATGGGCTTTTGAGCCCATTTCCCAAATGTGGGCCCCACTTGTTGTCAAACTTGATAAATCCGTGAGTAAAATGACTTGATATCGGCTTTGTTGATCTTTTTCATCAAACTCGTGTTGTTTTTGCCGGTTTTCGCGAACTTGGTACCTACACACACGAAACAAGAAAACAACACATATACAAGGCATTTTCATATGTTTTATGCATTTATTAGTTGTTTTAAGCTACAATTGATATGAGTAAAATCACTCATATCAGCGTCCCTTCAGCTTTTGGCCATATTATTATTATTATCAGGTGGGGCGTATGGGTGCATCCTAGTTTACATGTTTTTAGCAGTTTATTCAGGTGAATGTGGTGTGTGCCTTGCACCCTTCACAAGGAGCTGATCCCTCCTACCCAAACCGGTATATTAAATTAGAGGCAGCCCCTCTAATTTACATGACGAGGTCACCCCTCCAAGTATTCATGCACGTTGATAATTCATGACCTATATTGGCTAATGGTAAACATGTTAAACAATTTTTATAATATAAACATAAGGCTTTTCAAACTATAAAACCAGTTTTAATAAGACATGCTAGGTTATTCAGGACTTAGTCTTTTCCGTTGCTCTATGCTTATATGCTTATGTTATTCATACTTTACTTGTATGTCCGTGCACTGAGCGTTATGCTCAGCCGTTTTCCTTTCATGTTCCCAAAACGGCAGGTACTCAAGGACGCTCGTAGACTTTAAGAGTACGTACACATGGATTGGAAGCTTCCTAGCCTTTTTTACTTTATGCATTTCTTTCTACTTTGATACTCATTTCCATGGACATTGTTTAGTCCTCTTCATTTACAGTACTTATGTTTGTGTGTGATGAGCTCTACTTTTGGGGTACCGATGTTTGATTCCGGTATTTCCTTTATGGTCATGTGATGTTTTATACATTTATCCTTGTATGCTTTGATGAGACGCCATAATCACGCGTGACATTCCATTTACAAAAATGGGGTGTTACAAAAGTACAACGACTAAAGACAGAACAACAACAGATTGGAGAGCAACAACTCCATTTGGAGGGGATAACGCGCCTATGATTCATATATCCAAATTTGATGATCATGTTTGTGGTTTGACTAGAACGGGTTGGGATTTCTAAGTTGGATTTTTAGTTGTGTTTTACAATATTATGGCTGGAGGAAACAAGGATGGAACAATCAATCAGAGATTCTTACCTACTTTAAGAGAAATCGAAGATTTCCAAAATTATAATTGGTGCGGATATGCTTTTAAATGCATTCGGTCAGGAGTTTCATTATGGAGGGAAAAGCCAAAAGGTTATTTCGGTGCTTCTAAACATCTTTTGGTGGTACGTTTTTTACTGAATTATTTATAGAGTTATTAATTGATTTGAATAAAGCATCAGAGATAGATGAACCAACAATTTTTCACTACATCAATTCTTCATATTCACTGCATCACTCCTTGTTTTTATCTGAAATACTTTTTACTACATTACAGTTAATAATTTTAAAATGCATTATTTATATTTCTTCATTGATTTGAATAAAAAATCAGTTGTTTGTTTTGCTAATATGTAATCATATTTTTTTGGTTGCATCACTACCTTTTTTCACTGCATCATAGATAGATAAACACAACAGTTTTTCCTTATATTAACTACATCACTTCCTTATATTAACTACATCACTTCCTTATATTAACTACATCAATTCCTTTTTGTAGCTTATATACTACAGCTCCACAGTCTCACCAACTATAACTGTGGAAAGAACATCACCTGTTTTCAAAGGATGGAACACAAACTTGCTCAAAAAAATAGAAGGAAGAAATATATATTATGAAAGGTTTTGGTAAACTTCGAATCTTGGAAGGTTACGAGTGCTTTCCCAAGAAGAAGGTGCACAAGAGAAAGAAAAAGAAACATATTGGAAATACAAGACAACCAGATGAGGAGCTTATACATTTTAGATAAAAAAACAAGTCAGGTAAAAAATAAATTGCATTTTGTATGTTGGATAGGGCTTGGATGTTTGTTTTCCTTTAGGCCTCAATTTGAACACCTACTTGTTCACTTTTTCCCTTTTTCTTAACAAAGTACATCAGCTTGTCCATCTTATTTGATTTTTTGTTCTAGATTTTTCCATTTAGGAATCTTGTTGTTTAAATGTTTCTTCAGGATGTTAATCATTGGTTTGAGGTTTTATAAGCTATTCAGTAAGTTGTGTTAGATCAAAGATCATAGATGTGCAATCTAGATCAACAACAAGTTCTGTGACTTTTCTATTAACAGTAGGAAGATTTCTTCTAATGTTAGCATTAAGGGTATAACCACTGCTAGTGTATTTTTTTGGTAAAGGGGACTAGACTCTTGTAAAATATATTACTCCAAGAAAACGCTTAAGTACAAAAGATATAGGTGAAGTACAATATCAAAGTCCGTATATAGGTGATAACTGGCTTTTACCTAGTATAAAAACAATAAAGTTCGTTTCTCGGTATCTTCTCGAATTCTTTACTGGTTCAAAGTGTGACTCAATTGTTTTTGGTTAAGAAAAATATTGTCGTTGTAGTGTAATTAAAATGCAAGACTTTAAAATAAAGGTAAAGTAACAAAAGCTGAAAATGATTCAAAATAAATGGCGAGAAATTAAAGCGCGACGAGAAATTAAATGGCACTTAAGGTAAATAACGCAAACTTAAAACTATCCTAAAGGCAAACTTAAAACGCAACTAAAACTTAAACTAAGGCAAAAATAAATCTAAGGCAAGTAAACTTAAAATTCAACTAAGGAAAGAGGCGGGAAAATTAAAGCTTAAAATAAACTAAAAATACCTCACTTGGAATAATTACTCGTTCGGAATGTCACCTTCACCTGGAATAATTCTTCTTCGTTCGGAATAATAAAAATAAAACACTCATTCGAAATAATCACTCCTTGATCCGGAATATTTGCTTCACTCGGAATAATGGTTCATCCAGAATATGTCAATTATCCGGAATATTCACTATTCCGAATGAACACCTTTGATTCAGAAGAAATTGTTGATCCGGAATGTTGCTTATTCGGAATAAATCCTCAAACCCTTCGTTCGGAATGTTCCGAATGAACCCTTGATCCGGAATATAAATTATTCCGAATAAACACCTTTATCCGGAATGTTCCGAATAAACACCTTTATCCGGACTGTTCCGAATAAACACCTTGATTCGGAATGTAGGTTTGGTGATCCGGAATATTCCACTGGTTCGGAATATTCCCTTTATTCGGAATGTTAAGTTATTCCGAATGAAGTCCCTTGATCCAGAATACGAGTTATTCCGACTGAATACCTTGATCCGGAATGTTCCGAATGAATACCCTGATCCGGAATGTTCCGAATGAGCACCCTTTACTCGGAATAATTGTTGATCCGCTCTGATCCAGAATGGCAAGCTGATCCGGAATATGTCACTTATCCGGAATGTTTGCTTGGTTCGGAATAATCACAACACCACCTTGATTCGGAATGCAAAGCTGGTCCTTGATGCGGAATAACCTGGGGAAACGAACAGTAGCGAAGAACAAGGAGAAACAAAAATAACACGAATCTAATCTAGATCAATCAAATCAAACCAAAAGATTAAACAAGACTAATAAAAAATATATCTAATAACATTAACCTATCAATCCAAATCAACAAAACTAAAAATTATAACCAAATCAATCAAAACCCACTTAATCAATTTAATAAAAACTCAATAACATGAACATAAACAATAAGCATAAAGATTTAAGATTAACAAGAAAGGAAGATAAGAGATGAACAATAAAAGTAAAAATTAACAATAATTAAAAGGAAACTTACTTGAAATTAAATGAATTTAAGGTGCAAGACAATTAAATAAATGACATGTATTTAAATGTGCAAGTGATTAAAATGGAAGAGCTAATTGTCACATTTAGCCAACAAAAACAAATGAAAGGAAATGACATCTATTTATAGGAGATTAGGGAGGTGCTTAGTGGAAGCTTCCTCCCCTCTTTCTTCTTTCTTTAATTGCTTGATTAGTCCTTAATCTTCCAAATTCTTCGACTTTTGTCTCGGGATTAATAAATTCGTCTTATAATTTCTTCAATAAATTAGACTTGAGTTCTTCGGCTTTTAGTAAACTTCCGTCTTTTGACTTTTTCTTCGATAAATCTTCAGAATTGGTCTTGGACTTCCGTTCTTTTTGCAATCTTGATTTCTTGGCTTCGTCTTTTGTCTTTTTCTTCGATAAAAGCCCGTAAATGCCCGTGTTTTCTCCCCTTTTCACATTTTCGTCCTAAATCACAACAAAAACACAAACCACGCATAATTCCAACATTTACGACATAAAATACACGTTTTGGCTTTGTTATTATTGTAATTAAGTGGTAAAAGGATGGGTGTTTACGCACCTATCAAATCCCCTACACTTTACCATTGCAATGTCCTCATGCAATGCATTAGTTACAAAGCAAGTTTTACATTCTCCATCATAATCAATCCACATTGTCCTTTATTAAAGAGATAGAAAATTATAAACATTCAAAGGAAGAAAGCAAGTAAAGAAATCAAAAACTTACCTTAGGGTTTTGGAAATGTCATGAATGATAACCATCCTTAAGTTTTCACATTCTCCACACCAAGCTTAAAAACGAGATCATCGTTATTATAAGTTAGCAAACTAACATGAACTTATGTGGGCCAATTATTTACTTAGACTCCCTTATTACTAGGTGTATCTCTTATATTTTATTGTTGTCTTGAATGATCACGAGGATGCATTGTTGACTTATTTTGATAGTTATTAAGGATGAAAATAAATTGGGACGATTTAATCAATAGTTAGCTAAAGGACAAAATCTTTTAAAACTGCTTCTCGGGACCTCATAAAGTTCATATCTTGGCATAACTCGCTTCACGATTTGAGACCTTTCTTGGACCGATATTTAGCAGTGACTTCATAATTCAAATCTTGAGAGACGTTCATGAAATAATGGTCTTCTCTTCATAATAGGAATTTCTTCACTTGAAGTTTTGAGAGATTCTTCATATTTGGACCACGACTTCTTCATTTTTCTCCAATCTTTATTTTGGACTTTGATATACAACGACCCGCCTCCTTTTACGACTTGGAACTATTTATCCTCATACCTTGCTAGGGTCTTTTCGGATACACTTCTCCATGATCTTTACGGGAGTATTTGCTTTTCATCGTTTGTCTCGATCCTTCATATTGATTTTTGATAAATGATTCTTCACATCACTTTGGATCTTTAGCAACAAAATGTAGCCCTCATGCCTTGTTAGGGCCTTTTCGGACTCGCCAATCTTCGCATCCCACTTCAATAAGTTATGCCTTGGCTATGAACTCTAATCATTACCGAGCAACTTTCAAACGATATTGGGCTAGAAGCTAAGTAACTTTTCAAATCGTACAACCTTATTTATTGTAGATAAATTTATTAGCAAGCGATGGGAGAATAGTCTTATAATTAACTCACATAAATTCACGAAAGAATACCAAACTTGTAATTGACTCTATCATCTCTCGTTCTCCATAATTTAAAATCTCAAGGAATGAGACTCGTGATTGCTTAGCCAATTAAATCAAAGTTTTGGGTTTTCGAGTCGCCTATAGGATCTTGCAAACTCTTAGAATTTTTCAAGTTTTAGAATTTGAATTTTAAAGTTCCCTTGATAACCGACTCTCTAGGATCAATTATAGGAACTTGTGAAAAGTTCTTGTTCTTAACCCGTGAGAGTTAAGACTTTCGCGTTTTAAAGCTCCCTATATAAAAGCCTAACAAAACTTGACTTAAACACGTTAAGGATACTAGCTAGAGTAAACTAAGATAAGTAAACTCGGGTTGAGTCAAAAGATTCACAACGTTTGAAAATTAAAACCACTTTATAAAATTTTATTCTAACAAAGAAAGAAAATAACTATACAAAGGGAAAAACTAATAGGCCAAAATAGATCAAAAATTTTGAAAAATGTCAAAAAATTTATTTTTCGGTTAAAATGAGGACAAATACAAGGAAAAGACCACTTAACTTCGATAGAAGTCCCCCCCTACACTTGATATAAACATTTTCCTCAATGTTTAAGCATGTGGGAGTAAACTCCCCTGCACTTAGGACATTGTGCACGTTATTTAAATCTTGCTAAGGAAAAGACAACTAACAAGATTCCTATTTTAATATTGAGGAAATATAAAATAGTGAATCGAAAAGAGTTTAGGATAGAACCGGGATGACGGAAACACGGAATCACGGGTCGTCAAAAATTATCAAAAGTGGATCTTTGAAAGCTCGAATCCCTGAATATGAGAAGAGAGGAAATAGCAAACACCAACGGGACTCCCTTACACTTATGATAAAGATAGCTAAAAGATAGATACATGGGTTGCCTCCCAAGAAGCGCCTGATTTTTGTTCACCGAGTCGTGAGCCAGACTCGACCTTGATTAGCATAGGAAGAAGCATGAAACACATCCACCGGGATCAAATACATAGTTTCCGTCCATCAAATAGCACAAGCTTAAGGCGAACAAGGCAACCCAAAGAAGAATAGGCAAGGTTCCCTTAAGCAAATATGGAGCACGGTGGGAGCAAGGGTGAAGAGGTGCAAGCATATCATCATAAGTTCCAAAGATTTTTCCTTTTATTTCATCAGACGGATACTGAGGTGGCTGAAGAATATCGATACCAAGATCGAACACCTTTTCCTTTAGGGGAAAATAGCACTCAGGCTCAGCAGAATTTGACGATGATCCGCTAAGAAAATGCACAACCTCGTCCTCAGAAGGTGGACAAAGAGGTGTCAAAACATACGTGCTACGGATGTTGGTGTCGTCCGGTTGCTTCTCCTTTGAAAGAATTTTATTCAAATCCGAAGTAGGATCAAGACCATAATCATCAAAGTCTAAAGGAGGAGCATCACTCTTATGAGGGAAGTATGTATTAAGAAAAGTAGAAAAGTCTTCCTCAAATGAGTAGTCATCCAAAGTAGGATTAAGCATGGTTGGCGGAGGATCTTCATCATGTGAAGAATCACTCGAAAGAGTATTGGCCTCATCAAAATCATCATAAGTGGGCATGTCAGGATACTCGAAAGTAAAATCATCATAATCATCCCCATCGGAGCTAGAATCATCATCATAAGCATCATAGATCGGTGGAGAATCATATATGGGCGAAGGTTCCAAACTGGAGAGAGAATCATCCACATCATCTTGAAAAAGTGGATTATCATTGCAAGAATCGAATAGAGGATTGTTGTAGACGACAAAATCATCAAGCACATTAATCATATTCGCTGATTCTCTTCCATAGGATTTTCCTGTAAGCTTCCCCATTTCAAAAACTTGTGCATCATCCCCGACTCTTAAGATGAGCTCACATTTATCCACATCTATTAAAGCTCTACCGGTTCTCAAAAATGGGCGTCCAAGTATTAACGGAATACGAGGGTCCATTTCATAATCAACAACGACAAAGTCGACCGGAAAAGTGAATGTGCCAACTTTAATGAACACATCTTCGGCAATACCAACAGGGTAAGCGAGAGTGCGATTGGCTAGCTCAAGAGTCATTTTGGTGGGTGTAAGGTCGGGCAATGATAACTTTTTCCAAACACTTAAAGGCATCAAATTTATACTGGCCCCGAGATCGGCTAAGGCAGTAAATTTGTCGGTTTGGTTAAAAGTACAAGGTAGCACAAAACGACCGGGATCTCCAAGTTTTTCCGGAAGTTCTTTAAGAAGGATTGCAGAGCAATTTTCGTTCAAACGAGTATTAACAAACGCGACCATCTTCTCCTTTTTATTAAGCAATTCCTTAAACATCTTGACAAATTGTGGCATTTGAGCAAGAGCTTCAACAAGGGTAAAGGTGACTTTCATGTCGGCAACCTTTTCCAAAAAGTTAGCGACTTGAATGTAATTCTTAGTCAAAATTCTAGCCTTGTTGAGTCGAGAAGGGTAAGGAATGCTGGGGTTATAGGTGGAAGGTTGAGTTGGTGGAGGATTCTTCTTGGGTACTTCGTCATGACGAGACGGAGACGGTGATGGTGTACTAATACTAGGTGTGGGAGTAGTAGGGATAAATGGAGGTGGAGGAGGTGTAGATGGAGTAACTGAGGGTGGGATATGTGGTCCTACTAAAGTAATTCCACTACGGGTAGTAATAGCACTCACATTCGCTCTCGGATTGGTGACGGTGTTTGAAGGTAGAGAGCCCAAAGTATAGGGTTGAGTGGTGGGTAGGAAACTAACCAGCATATTCTTCAAATCATTCGTTTGATTGCTGAAGGAGGATTGTATATCATTTCGAAGCTCGGTTCTAATTTCATTCCCTTGCTTGGTGATATCCCCTTTCAAATTGATAATTCGGCTTTGTGGATTCTTGATTTTCTCTCCTTTGGTTCTCATTAAGGCTTCAACATCTTGATTTATGGGTGGGGCTTGTTGAGCGGGTGGGTGATAAGGATTAGAAGCTCTAGGTGGGATTTGGTTTCTTCTAGTGTAATTGTTGTTGGGGTTGTGGTTTTGAGGAGAAAAAACGGGTGAAAGATAGTTGTTGGACCGGTAACTCAGCAAATTTCGATCCCCTTGAGGTCGGGCTTGGTAATTTTCCGGTGAATAATTACCATAAGCCGCATACACGTTTTCTGGATTGCCTTGAGTAGAAGGACAATCAGTGTATGAATGAGGACCGCCGCATGTCTCACAAGGATTGGCTACCGCTTTAACTTGTTGTTGTTGGTTTGAAGTGATGAGCAAGATATTTTTGTTAATTTCGGCCATCATGCGGGTGAATTCGGTCATGTCGGGGTTTGCTGAAGTAGAAGAAACATTGACTCTCGGGTTGTTCCTTGAAGAAGCGGAGGAATCCCAGTTTTTGTGATGAGTAGTCATGTTATCAATAAGCTCTCTACACTCCTCGGGTCGTCTTTTCATAAATGTGCCACCGGCGGCTGCATTAATCGTATCACGATCACGAAAAGTCAAACCGTTGTAGAAAGTATCAATTAAGGTCACGGGGAGCATGTTGTGGTTTGGACATCTATCGGTCAAAACATTATATCTTTCCCAAGCATCAAAGAGATACTCATCGGGTTCTTGCATGAAACCGCTAATTTGATTGCGAAGGCTCGTGACCATGGATGGTGGAAAGTAGCGCGACAAAAAGCGTTGAGTCATGTCATCTCAAGTATGAATGGAATTCTTCGGGAGACGATCAAACCATTTTTCGGCGTGGTGTGATAAAGTATGTGGGAAGAGTTGAAGGCGAATAACATCCATAGTAGCACCGGGCAACTTCATGCTTTGAGTGATAGTAATGAATTTGTCGAGGTGTTTGTTGGCATCATCATCAGGCAATCCATGGAATGGGTTAGTTTGCAATTGCTGGATCATGTGATGCTTCAACGAAAACTCAGGAGCCGTGATTTGCATCGGCGCAATCGGTCCTCCTCGTCCAAACATGGTAGGTTGACAAAGCTCCTCCATTGTCCGAAGATCGGGCTGTGGAAGAACATTGTTGTTGTTATTATTGAGGTACGGTGGATTATTGTTGTTGTTCACACCTGCCATAGCTAAATCTTCACGAGTCTCGGGCGCTTGATAAGTTGAAGATCTAGTACGCATACACCTGCGAAAGCAAAAGAAAACAATACCAAACACAAAGAGAATATATATACACTATAAAGAAAATAAAATCTTTTTGGATTTTTGAAATTTTTTAATTTTTATGGATTTTTTAACAATTTTTAATTTTTATGGATTTTTTGAAAATTTTTAAGCAAGATAATAACGCTCACGAATGAACGGATCCCAAAAAGCAACGCGTCTCTCACAGAAAACCGTTTATCCTTACGAAAAGAGCCGGCAGCGGCGCCATTTGATAACTGGCTTTTACCTAATATAAAAAGAATAAAGTTCGTTTCTCGGTATCTTCTCGAATTGATTACTGGTTCAAAGTGTGACCTAATTGTTTTTGGTTAAGAAAAATATTGTCGTTGTAGTGTAACTAAAATGCAAGACTTTAAAATAAAGGTAAAGTAACTAAAGCTGAAAATGATTAAAAATAAATGGCGAGAAATTAAAGCGTGACGAGAAATTAAATGGCACTTAAAGTAAATAACGCAAACTTAAAACTATCCTAAAGGCAAACTTAAAACGCAACTAAAACTTAAACTAAGGCAAAAATAAATCTAAGGCAAGTAAACTTAAAATTCAACTAAGGAAAGAGGCAGGAAAATTAAAGCTTAAAATAAACTAAAACTTAAAATAAACTAAAAATACCTCACTTGGAATAATTACTCATTCGGAATGTCACCTTCACCCGGAATAATTCTTCTTCGTTCCGAATAATCAAAATAAAACACTCATTCGGAATAATCACTCCTTGATCCGGAATATTTGCTTCACTCGGAATAATGGTTCATCCGGAATATGTCACTTATCCGGAATATTCACTATTCTGAATGAACACCTTTGATTCGGAAGAAATTGTTGATCCAGAATGTTGCTTATTCGGAATAAATCCTCAAACTCTTCGTTCGGAATGTTCCGAATGAACCCTTGATCCGGAATATAAATTATTCCGAATAAACACCTTTATCCGGAATGTTCCGAATAAACACCTTTATCCGGAATGTTCCGAATAAACACCTTGATTCGGAATGCAGGTTTGGTGATCCGGAATATTCCACTGGTTCGGAATATTCCCTTTATCCGGAATGTCAAGTTATTCGGAATGAAGTCCCTAGATCCGGAATACAAGTTATTCCGACTAAATACCTTGATCCGGAATGTTCCGAATGAATACCCTGATCCGGAATGTTCCGAATGAGCACCCTTTACTCGGAATAATTGTTGACCCGCTCTGATCCGGAATGGCAAACTGATCCGGAATATGTCACTTATCCGGAATATTTGCTTGGTTCGGAATAATCACAACACCACCTTGATTCGGAATGCAAAGCTGGTCCTTGATGCGGAATAACCTGGGGAAACGAACAGTAGCGAAGAACAAGGAGAAACAAAAATAACACGAATCTAATCTAGATCAATCAAATCAAACCAAAAGATTAAACAAGACTAATCACAAATGGATCTAATAACATTAACCTATCAATCCAAATCAACAAAACTAACAAATATAACCAAATCAATCAAAACCCACTTAATGAATTTAATAAAAAATCAATAACATGAACATAAACAATAAGCATAAAGATTAAAGATTAACAAGAAAGGAAGATAAGAGATGAACAATAAAAGTAAAGATTAACAATAATTAAAAGGAAACTTACTTGAAATTAAATGAATTTAAGGTGCAAGAAAATTAAATAAATGACATGTATTTAAATGTGCAAGTAATTAAAACGGAAGAGCTAATTGTCACATTTAGCCAACAAAAACAAATGAAAGGAAATGACATCTATTTATAGGAGATTAGGGAGGTGCTTAGTGGAAGCTTCCTCCCCTATTTCTTCTTTCTTTAATTGTTTGATTAGTCATTAATCTTCCAAATTCTTCGACTTTTGTCTCGGGATTAATAAACTCGTCTTATGATTTCTTCAATAAATTAGACTTGAGTTCTTCGGCTTTTAGTAAACTTTCATCTTTTGACTTTTTCTTCGATAAATCTTCAGAATTGGTCTTGGACTTCCGTTCTTTTTGCACTCTTGATTTCTTGACTTCGTCTTTTGTCTTTTTCTTCGATAAAAGCCCGTAAATGCCCGTGTTTTCTCCCCTTTTCACATTTTCGTCCTAAATCACAACAAAAACACAAACCACGCATAATTCCGACATTTTCGAAATAAAATACACGTTTTGGCTTGGTTATTATTGTAATTAAGTGGTAAAAGGATGGGTGTTTACACACCTATCAATAGGCAACAACCAAGCTAAAAAAATAGCTAAAACCCAAACCCGTACATAAGAGAACAAACTCCCTTATGACAACTAAACATATGTTTACTTCCTATCACAAGAACGAATTTGAAAATCACAAAAACCCTGAATTTGTCCTGGCAAATCCCGAATCTGGTCCGCATAATCATCATCATAAAAATCAAATTCGTCATCAAGTGGATGTCCTTGATGAGACTGCTTTTATACATGGTCTCATCGTCCAAATCGGGCTTAAAATCAATTTAATATCATCAAATATGCCAAATATATGCTCGTGTTTGTTACTTGTGTATTTTTAGGTACGGATATTGTGGAATTGGCAAAAGAACACAAGAATCAATCAAAAATGAACACGGAAAACGAAGACGCACAATGAACCAAGCTCAAAAATGGAATTTTGCAAAAAGACCCCTCAAGTTTGAAGAATTGGCAAAAATGGCCCCTCATCTTTGAAGAACTTGTCATAATTAACCCTCCAAATGTTAATTGTACAAGTGTGATCCTTGAAGAATGAAGATGTGACAAGAAAGGCCCTTGGAAATTGTTTAAAAGTACAAAAGTTACCCTTATTCACAAAAGGACTAACTTTGTAAATGGATTTGGACTTATGTTGAAAAGGAAGTTAATGGTTGTTAGCCATTTAAGGACTGGTAATAAAATTACCATCCACTAGCCCAAAAAACCCCACAGCCCATTACCCTAATACCCGGATTTAATTTAAATACGTGGTCAAAATTAGTCAAATCCCACTTAACCCACATTTCCCCCCATAACAGGTTTTTAAAAACTTGTTTTACCCAAAACAGATTAACCACCCCCCTAATCCCCATCAACCCTAATTAACCTCCAGGTCCAATCTCATCCAAACCAAAGGGGTTTATCCCAATTAAGTGCAGATCCTTAATTACCCATACCCTCACCATAACCCACCCAACAAAACATCTCCACGTGGCCTGTGGTCCTCACCCACGCACTCCCCTGCACCCGTCTCTTTCCCACAACCCAACAACCCGACAATTTGAACGGTTTGATGCTACTTCTTGGCCTCCAAGGCATTATAGACGTCCAAGATTGCTTTCTACAAGCTGGCATATCACATGGGGAAGAATTGACCAAGATTCGTCAAAGACCAAAGGGGCTTTTTAGAGATTTCCAAGATTAGGGATTTAGGGGTTGCAATTTCCTTGTATTTTAAATTCCTGTTTCTAGAATAGTCCATTTAGCAGTATTTAAAGAGAATGAGCCTGTTCATTCTTCTTTGTTCCAGTTTTTAGCAATCGCATTGTAATTCCTTTTTTATATATTTATAAAGTTTGGTATTTTTTTTGATAAAAATTGTAATTCCTTTTATTAATTATAAAAAGTTTGTGTGTTTGGATTGCTAAGACTGAGTTCCATCATATTTGTAAAACACTTGTGTGTTTTGAGTTTTTTCAAAAGTTTTTAAAAAGTTTTAAATTTGGTTAAAATTCCATAAATCCAATTCCTTTGAAGTGAAAGTAGAAAAGGAGGAGTGATTTGTGAGTTTGAAACGTGTTTGTTAAGGGGTGAAAGATTTTTAAGAAAGAAAAAAAAAGAAAACAGAAAAGTAAATATAGTATTTGTTCTTGTGTTTTCTTTTGATTTTTCTTAGCAGGTGTTGAGTTGTTGTTGATTAAGTTCTGCATAGACCCGGGTCTATACGGAGGTGACAAAGCTGTCACAAAGAGCCTTGGATGTAGGGCTCTAAGGTAAAAATCCTTTTACTTTTTGAAATTTTCAGAAAAGTGAAGTTTATGTGAATTCGTATGCTTAAGTGCCAATTGCTGTTTAATCTGTTTAATTTGACTCATTTGGATGTTATAAGTATGATAGGATAGTTATAAATCAGTTTGAGCAAGTTTTAAAGTGTTTTGGTTTGAAAAAGTTGGATAAAAGTTTTAAAGAGGGTGTTTGGATCTGCTTTTTATTTTGATTTTGATAGAAATTGGTGAGTGTTAAAACGTGTTAGATAGCTTGGTAGGGTTAAGAAAGGTTGTAAGTCAGCTTTGGGTGTAGTTTGGTGAAGTTTTGAAGCAAGTTGAATGTTGAAAAAGTGAAAAAGTAAGCAAAAAAATCTGCATATGCCATTTTCTGCTTGATTTTCCTTGAATGTGTGCTTGAATCTTTTGAAACCTGTTGAGATCTAGGTTGTTAGAGGATTATAGGTTGATTGTGTAACATTTGGTTGCTTTGTGTGCAAGATTTGAGAGTTGGAAACTCA
Source organism: Glebionis coronaria (assembly GCA_025667525.1). Taxonomy (NCBI): domain Eukaryota; kingdom Viridiplantae; phylum Streptophyta; class Magnoliopsida; order Asterales; family Asteraceae; genus Glebionis; species Glebionis coronaria. The sequence continues at coordinate 390,090 of JANFOE010000440.1, read as the reverse complement.
GTATTGTGCATCTAGATTGGCATGAACACCCACAGACCTAGCTAACTGCATCAGAAACATTCATTTGCTGATTTTTGATCATTTGGTGCTTGATTTAGCTTGAACTTGTTTGTTATTTGTACTTGTCTTGACTCCTTGTGCTCCAAAGAGCACAAGGGTGCCTTTGTCATTCAAAAACATCCACAAATTCATCAGCAAACCAAGTCCTCTTGGTCTTGACACAAGTGGTGAACTCACCCTTGTGTTCATCAGTCACCAAGCCCAACTGGGCACGTTTTTTGGCTTCTATTTACCTTAAACTTGGTCAAATTTGATTGTGTCTTTTGTTTTACAGCTTTACAAGTCACTAGATTAAGTTTGAAAAGAGAAAAAAAAAATAAAAAACTTTTATAAAAACTTCACCTGCACTGGACTCGAACCCCCGACCTGCAGCTCAGGAGTAAGGGGTTCTACCAGTGATCTAGATGAGTTCTTATGTTAGCATTTCATTTCATTAGTTATATAAGGACACTTTAGTTTTAGCTTATTTAAATAAGCTGTGGCTTATTTGATTAGTTTTAGCTTATTTATTAAGCATTTTTGATTTATTTCATTTTTCCTAGGTTTTAATTAGTATTGTTGACTTTTCTGTTTTAAAATTTATTTTTCCCTTTATTAAATTATTTATTAGAATTATTTTTAGTTTTATTTTTAGAAAGTAATAAAAAATAGTAAACAGTAATATAAAAATCCAAAAAAATAGTTTTTAGGTTTTAATTTGTATTTTTGAGGTTTACATATCATAAAGTTTTCAAAAACTTTAATTTTTAATTTTATTTGATTTTAGGTTTTTTATTAAACTTTAAAAATTAATATAAAACTAATTAAAAGGTTTTAGGAACTTTAATTTACATTTTCTTCTTAGTTAGAATATTTAGGATTTTTGAGAATTTTTTAGAATTTATTTGAGAAGTTTTTATTTTTTGGATTATTTTATTATTATTTTATTCATAAAAATTCAAAGTTTTATTTTTAACTTTTTTTCATTTTTCCTAGATTCTAGACATTAAATTAGGAACATTTTCATTTTCCAATTAATTTTTAGGCTTTTCAATTATTTTCTAGATTTAATTTAAAATTAAATAGATTTTAATAGTTTTTAGGAGTTTAAAAATAGTTTAAATTGGTTTTAAAATTTTTAAAAATAGTTTTTAGCTTAATTAGGTCATTTTTGAGGTTTACAAACTATAAAATCTTGTTTAGGGCTTTTTAATATTTAAAAGTGATTTTTAGGGCTTTAATTAGCATTAAAAAGTCATTATTAAATTAATTAAAAGGTTTTAGCAAGTTTGGATTTTTTGTAAACTCTTAGAATATTATTGTGGATTTTTAGTAATTTTTAGGAATTTTTAGATTAAAATTTTAAATTTTGCACTTTTTACGTTTCTACGTCGTAACTTTCTAGTAGTGTTTTTGCCTTATTTTTCTATTTTTTTTTCGTCTTCGTCATTTTCTCTTCTTTTCTTCTTGTTAATAATCAAAAACATTAATCAATCAATTCTTAACACAACACACGTGCCTCCTCGAGAGAACGATCCCCATTTGGGTCATAACTTGTGGTTTTCCTAAATCACTCGTTAACGCTTACCACTATTTTACCTCCTTTTCCTAAAGGGTAGTAAAAACACTATATCATTTTTGGCGCCGCTGCCGGGGAGGCGTGTTGTGTTTTGATTGAACATTGTTGTTTTGTATATTAGCCATAATAGTATTTGTATTAATAGCACTCTATTAATACGTATTATCGTTTTTCGGTTTTTGTGTGAATACTATTACTATATTGTATACGTAGAACAATAAATACACAAGTACTCCAAATACGTGAGCAATCACAACCTTGATTCGGGATTTCATCACTCGATCATTGTATTCTAATCTCAAACCAAAGAAAAAGGCAAAAATAGATAAATACTTTCGTGAAGCTTAATCTTGATAATACAAACTATAAGGTGGGTATAAGGCGGTTGTATTTCACAACCTAAAGGAAAAAGGATCTTAAGTGCTTCGCGCCGCCTCGTTTCCTCCACTTGCTTGTGCGTATTTGATTTTGAGAGTGAATCGAGGGTTTTGCCTCCCAAAGTATTATTACATATCATATATATTTTCTTGGTTTCCATTTGATTAAACCCTCTTGAACGATTTGGTGTTCCACCATCGTTCTAAAGTCATCGAAGGCGTTCACTCCACGTGATCGTTTTCATTCCTTGAGGCCTTTTTAATCAAGAGATTTGATTGAGGAGTATATTTGTGGACTTATTGTCTACTTAATACATTCACCAATTTTCAAAAAGGTTAATACAATCAAAAACCACAAAAAAAAAATTTGAAAAACACAAAATACCAAAAAGAATCTTCTTTGCTCGCCTTCTCGTTGTACGTGACGTTTATGCAAACTCGCTCTAAAGCTAGACGTGCTCGTAAACGAAGAAACAAATCACTCACTCATTCTAGTGAGGAGTCTCCTATTGACGAACCCATTGTACGAGAAGAACCAACCATGGCGAATCGAACTATGATGGAGTTACTTCAAGCACCCACTGAGGGTTATGGAGAAGCTATTGTGATTCCCGCAATCCTTGCGGAGAATTTTGAGGTGAAAACGGGTTTGTTGTCGATGATCCAAAACAACAAATTCCGTGGTGATGAGAAGGACAATCCCCACAACCATATCCGCCAATTTAATCGTCTTACCGCCACGTGCAAATTTAAGGATGTCTCGAATGACTTGATTAAGATGATGCTTTTTCCGTATTCCTTAGCGGGGCCCGCTAAAATTTGGTTAGAGAAAGAGCCACCCAATTCTATATTGACGTGGAAGGATCTCGTTTCGAAGTTTGTGAACCAATTTTTTCCGCCCTCTAAGACTACGCATTTGAAGAATGAGATTTCTAAATTTTCACAAGAATCAAATGAAAGTTTTTCTACGGCTTGGAATAGGTTTAAGGAGATGTTACATGAATGTCCTCATCACGGTTTTTCCGATTTGCACCAAATCGACACGTTTTACAATGGACTTAACGATCATGAAAGAGATTATTTAAATGCCGCCGCGGGTGGTAACTTTTTGTGTAAAACGGTTGAAGAAGCTTTGGTCATAATCGAGAATAGGTCTAAGGTTTATAGCCCTCGTCACACACCGAGTGTTGCCAAAATGGGCTCATCATCGTCTCAAAGTATCAATGCATTACATGATGAAGCAAATGAAGAAAACCGATTTTTCGATAGATTTGCTAACCTTATGTCCCATTGGAAGGCTCAAGAAGCTTCCAACACCGCTTCGGTTAAAGCGGTTTCTAAAAGTTGTTTGTCGTGTGGGGGAGCTCATGATCTTTCCGAGTGCATTACCGCGGATGGTAACACTTCGAATGCTTTTGTAGCCACGGGAACTTATAACCAAATCGGTCAAGGTTCACGTTCAAATCAAGCTCCACCCAATCAAAATGCTAATAATTATCGCAACAACAACCAAGGTGGAAATTACCAAGGAAATCAAAGAAATTATAACAAAGGTAATTACCAAAGTGGAAATGGGCAAATTTCTAATCAAAACCAAAACCGTGATTTTCAAAACAATGCCCAAGGTTTTCAAAACGATCACACCAAAAATCTTCAAGGAGAATTTTTGAGTTATGCTAAGGCTAATGATGCTAAGTTTTACAATATGCAACGTGAGATGATTAGCTTAAGGTCCGAATTAAAAACCGAGCTTAAAAATGAACTTGCTAATGAACTTAAAACTCATGCTAATAAAATGGAAGGAAATGTCACACGACTCCAACAAAATCAACAAAAAATGGAGCAAGGACAACATGAGATTAAGCAAGAGTTGTTAAAAGCGGATGCTAGGCAATCTAAGTTTGAAGACCGTATGGCTAAAATGTTTGAAGCTATCATGTGTAAGCCCTCTTCTTCGGGGTGGTCTTCCTAGTGATACCATCGTGAACCCGAAAGGAGAATTGAAGGTTATTACTACTCGTAGTGGTAAAACTTTCAAAGAACCCACTTCTCGTCCAAGTACTTCTATGGAGAAGGAAAAAGAGAAAGAACCCGAGGTTGTGGTAGAAAAGGAGCACATTGCAAGCCCACGAATTACCGCTCAAACCACACCTACGGTTGAACCTTCACCTATAATGGAACCCGAGATTCCAAGGCCGATGCCTATGCCTAATTTGCCCCAACCCACACCACCTTTACCCTACCCATCAAGACGAGACAAGGAAAAGGCACAAGAACGAAATAATTATCAATTTGAGCTTTTTATGAAAATGTTTCGTGACTTGCATTTTAATATAAGTTTTGCCGACGCCTTAGTCATGATGCCTCGATTTGCCGCAAACTTCAAAAGTATGTTGAATAACAAAGAGAAATTGCAAAAATCGTCTAGTTGTTCTTCGGTTTTTCTAAGCCGCATACCTCAAAAAGTCGGTGATCCTGGAAAGTTTTTAATCCCATGTGCTATCCAAGACATGGAAGAATGCTACGCCTTGGACGATCTTGGTGCTAGTATTAATTTGATGCCTCTTGAGATTTTTAAATCGCTCAATCTTCCAAATCTCACTCCTTCAAGAATGTCAATCGAAATGGCCGATCATTCTACGATTCTAGCTTGTGGAGTTGCCGAGGACGTCTTCGTGAAAGTTGGGAAATTTATTATCCCGTGGACTTCATTGTTGTTGATATTCCCATCGATCCTAAAGTTCCGTTAATTTTAGGTCGATCTTTTTTGGATACCTCGAGAGCACTCATCGATGTGCATGCAAGAAAAATCACTCTTCGTTTCAATGAGGAAGAACTCGTCATTAATGCAACCCAAAACTCCACTCTTTCTCATGTTTATTCGATCACATCTTTATACAATGTCAATCCCATCAAAAACATTTGTCAAAAGATTTCCAATAGAGTTTTAGGAGTAGTTGATAAAAATGAAGTTCCGTCCCCTCCGCCGATGGAGGTTAAGAGTGTTAAGCCTATGATTCCAATCTCGAGTGATTCTTCGGATGATGAATACGTTGATCCCGATGGGGAGGTTTTCTTTGTTGACAAAAGATTTGAAAACTTGCCACCACCTAAACCAAAAAGATTTCAAAATGTGAGAATTTTTAGTGTGACTAACATTGTTTTAGATACACCAAATATTTTTGACATAATTAAATCGGGTTTTCACAAGGAGAGTTTTAAAGATGAGAAAGGAAAAGATTTTAACTTGAATTTAAAAGATTTTTCTACAATTCTAACTCCGTCATCACCGCGTTTATTGAGTACTACAAGCTCGTCTTCTTCTTTTGACGATGCTTTGTGTGGACCTAGTGTGGGGGAAGCCCCTTATGTTCCCTCCCCTTTCTCCACCGAGGACGAGATATTTGATCCTGGAATTGCTTATATAGGGAAATCTCGGTCTTCCACCGATGCAATAAATGGAAAATCTTTTCATTTGATTGGTGCGAGTCTACCTCGAGTAGCTCAATGTTATGACTTACCCATTGTCCCACCCTTCTATTTCTTCTCTCCTATTTTCTTCTATCCCATTGGGATTTGTGTTGGAGTAGCGTTGTTTCGTCTTTCATCCGAAAACGAAGACGCTATCTTTGACCCCGGTATACGTTTATCGGTTTTTTAAAGTACTCCACGTGCTTTTGGGCCTTGTTTATCATGTAAGCCCCACCAAAAATTGACCATACCATGATTATCCCTAAATGATCACATTTATGGGGATTCGAGTCGAGCTTTTGACTCGGTTATCAAAAACAAGGTGCCTCGTGGGGGAGACCCATGCTTATCCATGTACATATTATTGCTTTCTAATTAGTTAATGTGAGGGGATTTGTGCCCTTCCAACCTTTGTTTCGTGGTTGTTTGTGCATTGTGGTTTTTAGATCATGATCTTCACGATTGGAGCCTCTCGTGCTCGTTTCATGGGAGCACTCGATCGTTTGCTTTGGAGGCCTTTCCTAATATCCATATGATATATCCTTTTATGTTCTAACCTTAGTTTTTTAGCACACTTCATAAACGGCTATTACTTATTGGTTACACCCTTTCCATGCTAGATTAGGCATTCGACTACGTCTCTAGTATGGGGGTGTTTTGCACCCCTAGACTCGAAACATTGAGGACAATGTTTAACTTTAGTATGGGGGGGGTGAATAGATACTTGCCTTGCCAAACCTTCACGCTTTCCAAAGTTTATCGTTTTGTTTATCGTTTTGTTGCAAAATAAGGCTAAAAATGGCCAAATTTTAAAATTTTTCTCATGTTTCATAAGTGTTTGAAGACACGAATGTAGATTTTCCGATGGCGAGAATAAGAGTAATTTTTGACTCGACCGTGCGTGTTGAGCACTTAGCTTTGATTCCTTAACTACACATTAGGCTAAGTCTCTTAAATGAGGACGAGAAATGATATAGTTAATTATAAGTTACTATGCTAAACGTAGAATACTCGTATTCTTTCAAAAACTCATGTGTTCTCGTTGTTTGCTTATTCTCCCTTCGCTTGTAAATATTTTTTGCTTAATAAATATTGACTTAGCGGTTTAGTTTTGATTGTTGGGTTTCTAGTCTTTTCTAGTAGCTTTCGTGTAATTAAATTGGGAAGACATTAAGGTATCGCCAGCGTCACGGTTTTGAAGTATTGGCACCCCAATAATCGAAAGCTTCACCTAATAATAAGATTTCAAGTGCTCACCTAAATCAAGCAAACAATTTGAAGCCCCACAAGGCCTAAAATCTATGCAAAAATTGAAAGTGAATCAAGCCTTCGAAGCTTTAAAGATCCAAAATTCGCTTTAGCGTGAGGATATACGTCTTTGGCTAATAAAACCACCGATGAGGCGGATAATAAAAGGCAAGGCAAGACCGAAGTCATAATAAAAGCTTCATGGCGAAGTTGAATAAAAGATGGAGGTAAACCAAAGATAATAAGGCCCTTCCGTTAGGGGGTGTATAAAAGTCTTGGTAATAAGTCTCATGTTCAAAACCGTTATAAAACCGTGTTTATCGATTCTTCTTGTCAACTTAATTTTTTAACATCGTTGTCTATTAGGAGGGGTTATTGATTTGATGGTCTTAGTTACACCGTTAGGACTCTATTTTTAGACCTAAATCTCTATTATCGCATAAGTCAATAATGTATCCTCTGATCATTAAGACACAATAAAATATAAGAGATACAACTTAGGAATAATGAGAGAATAAGTACGTGATTAGGGCATATGAGTAGTGTTAGCATTACTAACTTATAATAACAATGATCTCGTTGCACGCTTGGCATGGAATTAAGGTGAAAATCCAGGACGACGAAATTATTTCTAACGAAGCATTCACGTGTTCTTATTCTATGAACCTAAACGTCCCATTTTGCGATGAAAATCATACATTATGTCTAAGACACAAGTAGTAGCAATAGTGTAGTGTAGCTAGTTTATCATTTCAATAAAGTGAATAAATTAAATTTTGGAGATGCTTTGATACTTTATTCTAGCATTGCGTGAGGGCACGGCAATGGTTTAGTATGGGGGAGTGATGAGACTGCTTTTATACATGGTCTCATCGTCCAAATCGGGCTTAAAATCAATTTAATATCATCAAATATGTCAAATATATGCTCGTGTTTGTTACTTGTGTATTTTTAGGTACGGATATTGTGGAATTGGCAAAAGAACACAGGAATCAATCAAAAACAAACACGGAAAACGAAGACGCACAATGAACCAAGCTCAAAAATGGAATTTTGCAAAAAGACCCCTCAAGTTTGAAGAATTGGCAAAAATGGCCCCTCATCTTTGAAGAACTTGTCATAATTAACCCTCCAAATGTTAATTGTACAAGTGTGATCCTTGAAGAATGAAGATGTGACAAGAAAGGCCCTTGGAAATTGTTTAAAAGTACAAAAGTTACCCTTATTCACAAAAGGACTAACTTTGTAAATGGATTTGGACTTATGTTGAAAAGGAAGTTAATGGCTGTTAGCCATTTAAGGACTGGTAATAAAATTACCATCCACTAGCCCAACAAACCCCACAGCCCATTACCCTAATACCCGGATTTAATTTAAATACGTGGTCAAAATTAGTCAAATCCCACTTAACCCACATTTCCCCCCATAATAGGTTTTTAAAAACTTGTTTTACCCAAAACAGATTAACCACCCCCCTAATCCCCATCAACCCTAATTAACCTCCAGGTCCAATCTCATCCAAACCAAAGGGGTTTACCCCAATTAAGTGCAGATTCTTAATTACCCATACCCTCACCATAACCCACCCAACAAAACATCTCCACGTGGCCTGTGGTCCTCACCCACGCACTCCCCTGCACCCGTCTCTTTCCCACAACCCAACAACCCGACAATTTGAACGGTTTGATGCTACTTCTTGGCCTCCAAGGCATTATAGACGTCCAAGATTGCTTTCTACAAGCTGGCATATCACATGGGGAAGAATTGACCAAGATTCGTCAAAGACCAAAGGGGCTTTTTAGAGATTTCCAAGATTAGGGTTTTAGGGGTTGCAATTTCCTTGTATTTTAAATTCCTGTTTCTAGAATAGTCCATTTAGCAGTATTTAAAGAGAATGAGCCTGTTCATTCTTCTTTGTTCCAGTTTTTAGCAATCGCATTGTAATTCCTTTTTTATATATTTATAAAGTTTGGTATTTTTTTTGATAAAAATTGTAATTCCTTTTATTAATTATAAAAAGTTTGTGTGTTTGGATTGCTAAGACTGAGTTCCATCATATTTGTGAAACACTTGTGTGTTTTGAGTTTTTTCAAAAGTTTTTAAAAAGTTTTAAATTTGGTTAAAATTCCATAAATCCAATTCCTTTGAAGTGAAAGTGGAAAAGGAGGAGTGATTTGTGAGTTTGAAACGTGTTTGTTAAGGGGTGAAAGATTTTTAAGAAAGAAAAAAAAAGAAAACAGAAAAGTGAATATAGTATTTGTTCTTGTGTTTTCTTTTGATTTTTCTTAGCAGGTGTTGAGTTGTTGATGATTAAGTTCTGCATAGACCCGGGTCTATAAGGAGGTGACAAAGCTGTCACAAAGAGCCTTGGATGTAGGGCTCTAAGGTAAAAATCCTTTTACTTTTTGAAATTTTCAGAAAAGTGAAGTTTATGTGAATTCGTATGCTTAAGTGCCAATTGCTGTTTAATCTGTTTAATTTGACTCATTTGGATGTTATAAGTACGCTAGGATAGTTATAAATCAGTTTGAGCAAGTTTTAAAGTGTTTTGGTTTGAAAAAGTTGGATAAAAGTTTTAAAGAGGGTGTTTGGATCTGCTTTTGATTTTGATAGAAATTGGTGAGTGTTAAAACGTGTTAGATAGCTTGGTAGGGTTAAGAAAGGTTGTAAGTCATCTTTGGGTGTAGTTTGGTGAAGTTTTGAAGCAAGTTGAATGTTGAAAAAGTGAAAAAGTAAGCAAAAAAATCTGCATATGCCATTTTCTGCTTGATTTTCCTTGAATGTGTGCTTGAATCTTTTGAAACCTGTTGAGATCTAGGTTGTTAGAGGATTATAGGTTGATTGTGTAACATTTGGTTGCTTTGTGTGCAAGATTTGAGAGTTGGAAACTCAGTATTGTGCATCTAGATTGGCATGAACACCCACAGACCTAGCTAACTGCATCAGAAACATTCATTTGCTGATTTTTGATCATTTGGTGCTTGATTTAGCTTGAACTTGTTTGTTATTTGTACTTGTCTTGACTCCTTGTGCTCCAAAGAGCACAAGGGTGCCTTTATCATTCAAAAACATCCACAAATTCATCAGCATACCAAGTCCTCTTGGTCTTGACACAAGTGGTGAACTCACCCTTGTGTTCATCAGTCACCAAGCCCAACTGGGCACGTTTTTTGGCTTCTATTTACCTTAAACTTGGTCAAATTTGATTGTGTCTTTTGTTTTACAGCTTTACAAGTCACTAGATTAAGTTTGAAAAGAGAAAAATAAAATAAAACAAAGTTTTATAAAAACTTCACCTGCACTGGACTCGAACCCCCGACCTGCAGCTCAGGAGTAAGGGGTTCTACCAGTGATCTAGATGAGTTCTTATGTTAGCATTTCATTTCATTAGTTATATAAGGACACTTTAGTTTTAGCTTATTTAAATAAGCCGTGGCTTATTTGATTAGTTTTAGCTTATTTATTAAGCATTTTTTATTTATTTCATTTTTCCTAGGTTTTAATTAGTATTGTTGACTTTTCTGTTTTAAAATTTATTTTTCCCTTTATTAAATTATTTATTAGAATTATTTTTAGTTTTATTTTTAGAAAGTAATAAAAAAATAGTAAACAGTAATATAAAAATCCAAAAAAATAGTTTTTAGGTTTTAATTTGTATTTTTGAGGTTTACATATCATAAAGTTTTCAAAAACTTTAATTTTTAATTTTATTTGATTTTAGGTTTTTTATTAAACTTTAAAAATTAATATAAAATTAATTAAAAGGTTTTAGGAACTTTAATTTACATTTTCTTCTTAGTTAGAATATTTAGGATTTTTGAGAATTTTTTAGAATTTATTTGAGAACTTTTTATTTTTTGGATTATTTTATTATTATTTTATTCATAAAAATTCAAAGTTTTATTTTTAACTTTTTTTCATTTTTCCTAGATTCTAGACATTAAATTAAGAACTTTTTCATTTTCCAATTAATTTTTAGGCTTTTCAATTATTTTCTAGATTTAATTTAAGATGAAATAGATTTTAATAGTTTTTAGGAGTTTAAAAATAGTTTAAATTGGTTTTAAAATTTTTAAAAATAGTTTTTAGCTTAATTAGGTCATTTTTGAGGTTTACAAACTATAAAATCTTGTTTAGGGCTTTTTAATATTTAAAAGTGATTTTTAGGGCTTTAATTAGCATTAAAAAGTCATTATTAAATTAATTAAAAGGTTTTAGCAAGTTTGGATTTTTTGTAAACTCTTAGAATATTATTGTGGATTTTTAGTAATTTTTAGGAATTTTTAGATTAAAATTTTAAATTTTGCACTTTTTACGTTTCTACGTCGTAACTTTCTAGTAGTGTTTTTGCCTTATTTTTCTATTTTTTTTTCGTCTTCGTCATTTTCTTTTCTTTTCTTCTTGTTAATAATCAAAAACATTAATCAATCAATTCTTAACACAACACACGTGCCTCCTCGAGAGAACGATCCCCATTTGGGTCATAACTTGTGGTTTTCCTAAATCACTCGTTAACGCTTACCACTATTTTACCTCCTTTTCCTAAAGGGTAGTAAAAACACTATATCAGTCCTCCTCCTAACGACGACATGTAAGCCTCATAATCCTCCTTAGAAGCGAAAACTTCTTCCTCATCTGAATCACTGATATTAGCAAGATATAAATGTTCAAAAGAGCGTTTTGGCTAACTTGAAGAAGCCAAAGCCTCCTTAGCAGCCTAATTACCCTTTGGCGCATTGTGTGTACTTGAAATATCATTGCTTACATCTTTTAGTTCTTCCTGATCTTTGTTCCCTGCCTCTACCTAATCCGTCACATCCAAAAACTGAATCCTCATCCCTAAGTTTATCAAACGAATTCTTTAATTCCAACAAGTTCAAATCATCATTAATGTACTTTTTAGCTCCATTCTTGCCAGAATTCTTATCCTTGGATGACGATGGCTTAGAAGGTTTAATAACCCAAGCAGATCTAGGTTTAGTGAACCGGATACCTTCTATATGACGTGATCCTGGCAAAGACTGTTGATTGTTCCTCCTCTTAACTTCCACAAAGTCATTACCTTTATTCTTGTCAACAACCGGCTTACGAGGGCATTCTGAATCACAATGATAAAAAATCTTACAATTAACACATCGGGGTGGCTTCCATTCATATTCAACCTTTATAGTCTCAAATTCATGCCCCTCCTCACTTTGAATCAGAACTGCCACAATAAATGAATCAACAAGATCACATTCTGCACCCACCTCAATAAGAGCCCATGCATAGGAACACCGACCCCATGAATTCACACACATATCTACAGTATGAACATCTAACATAATAGGTTGACCGACCTTAGTGGCAATCAAACTCATCTCGATTTCAGAATATGCAACAATGGGTACATCATGCAATTTGAGCCACACCAGCACCTTAGTAATATCCTCTTTAATCATCTTCTTTGTTGGATTCCAAATATTAAGCATAATAGGTGTAGACCTAATACGCCATGGACCATTAGCTAGCACCCGCTCCATACCGTCCCTAGTAGAGAATTGAAAAATGAGAAATCCATGATGAAACATGGTTCTTTGAAGACCAAAACGCGCCCATGCTTTTTTAACATAACTCTCCATAATAGGAAATGCATGCCTTCTCCCAACAAAATACCCATACAACGTGTTATCAAACTTTTCTGCCTTTTCATCGACCACATGCTAAGGTAAAGCAATATCCGCTCCCGATATCAATTCATCATTAACACATGAAACAATATTCACTTTGATAGTACCTTCGATCTTTGCAGCTAGAGAGAAAGGTACAAACGAAGTAGAAAAAGTAGTAGGCACATGAGAAAGACCCACGGCATTCCCATCCTGCCCATTAGCCAGCACACTAGCATGTTCACGATCAACAGCAAACGATACACCCGTCCCCTTAACAGGCATTGACACCAAACTGCTACTTTTAAGAATAGATTTCAGTGGCATGTCTTTAGGATTATGAGGCGTCGGCCTCACACTATTAACGTCAACATCTGTAGTACCCAAACAAGAATATTTAGGTGCACCAGTTCTCACAACAAGGGGTTTACCGTCCTTGTCGATAAGCTTCCCGACTATATTCTTAGTTCTTTTACCAATGTCATGCTCCTCAACCCCAGCCTTGCCACGATGACTATTAAGGAACCCTTTTTCCATCTCTCTAAACCCAGAAACCAAACAACACCACACAACTACTAGATATACGCAGTGAACCCTAGGATATTCACACAGCAAGACGCTCAAAAGATAAACCCTAATTGGATACAAATAACACTACGGAACAGCCAAGCCAATCACCCAAATATGCAAAAACCCCTTAGATGTATAAACGATCATAATATTATCGCAATAGCAGTAAGATTAAAATAGGGTTTCACACAAACACACAACCTATATCCAACGTAACCCTAAAAAATAATAACAATAAAAAGTTAACCGTTAAAGAATAGACCAAAACCCTAGACGATTAAAAATGAAACGACACAAAGATATTAAGATCGAAAAACCCTAAATAACCAACCAGCCACCAAAAACCAATATCCTTTCTAGACTTGCGAATCGTTACCCCAAGATCAACACAACCTCAACGAATACTAACCTTTCGCTTATAACCCTAAAATAATAAACGGAACCCCAGAATTAGAAGAGTAATCAAAACTTAGGATGGATAAATCACAAGAACTAGAAGGACAAGATTAACGATGGAAGATAGATCAGAAAAGGTTAAAGATGATAAAAAATAAGTTTGATAGGTCTGTTGGAAATCGCCTAGGAGAGAGAATTTTTAGCTTTTTTTTATTCTGACAAATATCTACTAGTGTAAATTTTTGTGTTTACAAAAAGACAACTACTTACCCATGCCAAAATACTCAAACTGGCCCATCATGTCCATCTACAAACCCACGTTTTGTATATTATCCCCACAATACACATTTGAATTATGGTACCTTCACCCACCAATTAAAACATTGTACTCTCTTATCTCCCACCTCCCTCTTTAACCGTTACACATCTTTTTTCTCCCATGGACTTTTACTTAAGCATTCATCTTACAACCATAAATCTTATACTATTCAAACAAGTACACCTTTCCTTCCCTTGTTTCGGCCCTAAATGCAAAAGGGGAGTTTCTCTCTTCCTCGACAAAATGCAAAATCCCATGCTAGTTCCTTTGGTTAGGATCAAACTACAAAGCTAACCGAACCCTAATCAAGTCCTACCTAGAACTATTTTAGCTTTGATCTCACTCTTTTGTCTATAAATACAACTCTCATATCTCCATAAACTCACACACTTCAAAGCTAAACTCATCAAGAAAAATATTAGACCTTATATTGTTAGGTCACGACTAAGATTTAGAAGCAAGAAAATTGGGTTAATTTATTAACAAGCTAGGAATACTAAGGTAGTTTGGATGTGGGTACTTGTTCAACACAAGATAACTAGTTCCTGTTACTTCTTCATCAATTATCTTAGGACTCTTGTAAGTCCATTCTAATCCTTGTTTATATTCACCTTGGTTGATACTATACTTGTTATAAACTCTTAAAAACTAAAGATCATACAAACTAAGTCGTGGGTAGGGTTGATGGGTGTTTTCATAAATGGACTAAGTCATGGTTTCTTTGAACTAAACATGATACCAAGAGACCACGATTGTAATCTATGTGATGACCTAAACAACTTGAATAACTAAACGAACCACTACAAGGCTAACTAGGTAGACGAAAACATGTAAAGACTAGGAACCTTAGTTGTTTGTAGTCTCGGCATGAATAAGGTAGTGTAAATATGAATCCGAATGTTATGATTTTATGTGAAGGAGTAGAGTATGATTTAAATGTTATGTTTGTATGTATGCATGAAAACACCAAAGCTATCCCCTACAAACATGGTTCATGTATGTGTTTGTTTGAGATTTATGTCTTGCATGAAACATTGGTGTTGTGTGCGTGGGATCAGGCATATCACAGAGGGGGGCAAAAGAAAGTGAGTAGAAATTCAATCTTTCAAATATGCTTTGTGTGTTGTGTGTGTACATTCTATAAATGAGGTTTACAATAAAAACAAGACATGTCCCTTTTACATATATAAAACTCTTTCCGATTTTAAAAACTTGGTCCGTATGGTGGGGCATGGACCTGACCATAAGGCAGAAATGTAGGCAGAAGCAAATAAACTAAGTTTTCCAAATAAGTCTTGGAGCATGTTTGTATTGCGTGTTTATGTGTCAAGGAACCATATACCAAAACAAGTAAATGTAAAGTACTACTATAATACGAGTATTAAGACACAACAACCAACTCTTTTCATTTTCAACTGGCCATATTTAAAAGTACATTGCGTGTGGTATGTTTGTTACTATGTGTGCATATAAGTATGTGTAATACTTGAAACACACGAACTACAAACACGAATATGGATAATATAAAGGTGACGTGAGGTCGTGGATGAATAGATGAGATGATACAAAATATAAAAGAGATGAAGAACAAACAAGATTAAACAAAAAAGAAAGATTAGACTGAGATGAGAAAAAAGAAGAAAACAAAGAGAGGTGAAATCCTAATGAGAGAATACACACACAAGTTTCTCTCTCTAAACTTAATAAATGGGAAAACACACACACAAATGAGGAGGTTGTTTCCTTTTATACTAAGAAGGAGATGTGACAACGACTTTCCTTATTTGTGTGTTCGACTAATTCCCGTTACTAAAACAATATTAGCTTGGAACTCTCGACACCATTAAATAGCATTTTCTACGAGCTTCGCAACGGTGTATTATATGACCATCACATTAAATACGGCTAACAATCTCCCCCTAATGGGTGGTCATGTAATATGTGACTTTACTTCTTTGTTGTTGCATACTTTTGAAGCTCGTTGTCTTGAGAGTTCCTTCATATAGTTCCTTTCATGACTTGTGATCTTGGATCTTTGATATTTTCCTTGACTTGATCTTTAAACTCTGCCATCTTGTGATATTGTGTCTTTCCCCACATGCTCATACTTTGCATCGTGTTAAAAGCTTGCTAACAATCTCCCTTGATCATCAGAGTAGCGGAAGTCTTTGTCTTTAGATGTTTTTGAGATTTATTCATTTACTTGAGTATGTGGTCTTGTATTGTGACTCTTGAGATTCCACCACCGTTTCCATTCCTCCGGTTTCCCGTTATACAGTACCAATATTGTACCTGTGATTAGGTAAGTTCAAAGAACTTCATTGACAAGACTTCTGGTTGTGGTAGCCGTTCTCAATACTTGAACATCTCGAAAGATAATTCATAGTGAAGAGTGAATCATGCAGTTCCATTCTGCTGATTAAGTCAACAATTCATTTCCTGGAACAAGTTTGAATCAATTAAGAATTAAACCATTGTTGCTTTCTAGTTGACACAAGTTTGATTCATATAGAATCTCACAAGTTACCTACCGTAGTGTTGTTTGATGATGACACTGGAAGGATTTCCATTCGTCACTGTAAATACTAAAGAGTATTACTTTGAATGTTCTAGCAAGATCGTAAAGATATTACATCGAGATTTGGAACGAGTTTGAATCAATTAAGAATCAAACCACTGTTGCTTTCCAGTTGACATATGTTCAGTTCAAAGTGAATCTTACATATATCTGCCGCAGTGCTGTTTGATGTTAACACTGGAAGGATTTCCATTTATTACTATGAATACTAGAGAGTATCACAGTAAATGTTCTGGCAATATCACAAGGATAGAGCGTAGGACTCTGTAAATTATCGCTTATGTTCTAATGATGAACAACAATTGATACATGTAATTAGTGTCCTAATGAGATTTTTGATGAATCTCATTGGCTCTAGAATCTATAAGTGCATGTTTATTTGGTGATCAGTGGCTGGAGCAAACTATCATCTGTTAAATATCTACTATCTCTAAGTGAGAAAGTCGATAGAAATGATTTGAACTCCATGACAATAAAACAAACTTCTTTTGAGAGAAGCTTGAGTAGGCTGGGACGGGTTGTGCATTGCATCACTGGGTCTATGATGCTTTGTCTTCAAATACCATAAATCATCTAAGTGATTCTGATAGTAGATGTGTTGACCCGGCTTCTGCCTAAGTTATATGGAGGGCTAATTTTTTTACACCCATTATCCTTACATTTCTTTTTTATTCTTAAAACCCTTCAATGCTTACCAAGACACCATTACTAGCACCTTGTTGTGATTGTTTCAGTGCTACCTTAAGTAATTAGTCGACATTATTCCCGTACACTCAACTACTCCATCTTTCATAAGGACTTCTATAATCTAATGGATTGTCCCTGGGAAGATCCCTCCCGTTCTGGTTGGATCATAGGACGAATACCTAACCACCTTTTGACACCAATGCCGTCGTGAATAAATATGTTGAAGGGTATAGATATCCTAACCAGAAAACGATTGAAAAAGCAATCAAGGTGTTAATGAAATCGATGTTTACACTTTGATATTTTTCTATATCACAAAAATGCCACCCTACATAAGTGCATCATAAAATGAAAGATATTTGCACATATTAGGACGAGAAAGCACTTATATCCAATATCTTATCCAAAAATGAAACACTTTTTATCACATTTTAATCACTATTCTCCCCCTCACAAATTGCATGTGTTTGTGTAATTTTTGATATACTAGTGACGTAACATAGAGAGAATAATGTTTCCAGAAAATTTGGAACTATATGTTATGAGATTTTTACACTCCCCCTCGAAAAAAGATTATGTTTAAAAGAGGGGAGTATATGAGCACACAATTTAGAAAGAATTTGAAAATATCTTGAAAATTATGCTCAAAACCGAGAAAACTTAATTTCCCGTTGTTGAGGAATAATGTACATAAGTGAACATTTCCTTGTGTTCATGAGCTTAAAACTTTGAATGTTTTAATATAAGCCCGTGACCGAGAAAAATCAGTTTCCCGTTTTTCAGGATAAGTCATAGACTTTCCTTTCTTTGGGGACCGGGTTATAGTCTGGCATGTGACTATAAGCCATTGTACATGAGCTTAAAATTTTGAATATTTTATCAAAGCTCATGACAGAGAAAAACTAATTTCTCGTTGTTGAGGATAATGTTAATGCAAAGCAATGCCTAAAAACATTGTTAGTATTAATTAATCTTTCTTACTTTTGATCACGACAAATTACAAAGACATTTATTGTCAAACACAATCATAAAACGAATTATCTAACAAACACTATCATCAAGGTAATAATCATTACACTAACATATCTTAATCATGCTTAGTGATCATAAAAGTGATTAGCCTTAAAACTAACTTTTGTCAAATGTAACAAAATATTTTTAATAAACTTTATTTTTAATAAAATGTTTTATTAAAATGAAAATGTAAATTTGAATATGGCATATTCCAAATGCCATAAGAATATCCTTTGAAGGTTTAAACAGCCTCAGATATTTCAAATTCACTAAAAGACAAAAAAGGAGCGGAGTCTAGTACCCGCGGTTCCTTAAGGGCCTACACGGTTCCCTATCGATAATGAACCGCCTAAGTAGATAAGGAACCGCCCGCAGATAGCTGTTGGCATTTGTCTTCTATAAATAGTGGATCAAATCTGCATTCTCATTAACCATTTTTGGACATCTCTTTCAGCCTTCTTTCTCCCATCTAATCCTAGTCATTTGTAAATGATCACTTAATGTGTTAAGTATGTTTACTCATGATTATCCTCTTTATCTCCTTCTTTACCTTGTCCAAAGAGAAGATCACTCACACACTTATGGTGTGATTATAGATGAAGCATTGATAAAGATCACCTTCTCCTAAAGATCTAGTCATGTTCATCATTTGTTTATTTGTGTCTTATGTAGATCCAATGTATTTGTGAACACTTGGACTAGTTGTGTTCATCCAAGTTATATATGAATACTTGGATTAGAGTTGCATAAATCCATTACACATGTGTGTGCTTGGATTTGTGTTGTGTAGATCCAAGCTACATGTGTGTACTTAGATATGTTTAATTGAGTTGTAATTAGTTGTGTTAGTTCTCACTAAACTATAAAGTGACGTGGTTGTGTCTTGTGAGTTCTCACTAAACTATAAAGTGATATGTAGTTGTGTTGTGTGAAGTTCTCACTTAGCTTCAAAGTGAAGAGTCGTGAAGATTGGTTCTAGCTTTGGATTAGAACTCGACATCTAGCCTTGTGTCGGAAAATGGTGATGTAGGAAATGTTGTGAAGATTGGTTCTAGCTTTGGATTAGAACTCGACATCTAGCCTTGTGTTGTAAAATGGTGAAGTAGGCGACGTTGTGTAGATTGGTCCTAGCTAAGATTAGGTCTCCACATTTAGCTTAGTGTCGGAAAATAATGTAAGCGACGTTGTATGGTTTTCTCCGCCATGAAGGGAGCTTGTGGATATAGTTGAAATCTCGAGTAAGGTGTACTCAAGGAGTGGAGTAGGAACGAGGATAGAGCCTCGTTGCCGAACCACTATAAATCTTGGTGTCTTCCTACTAGGTTGTTTCTTTCCTTATTCATTACTTACATTCATTATCATTATACATACTACACATTGTTAATGCATTAGAATTGAACCTAATCATTTTGCAACTAGCTTTCAAGTAAAATATAGTTTTGTGCACTAACTTAATTGAAAGGAATTTTAATTAGGAGATAAAGCGATGAGAAACTATTCAACCCCCCCCCCCCCTTCTAGTTTCTACAATTGGTATCAGAGTGATGGTGACATAAGATCTTTGAAGTATATTGTACTTTAAAACATGGATCGATCCATTGTATCCTCAAATTAGAAGGTTAAGTTGTACTAAAGTTTTTCTTTGGTCAAAACTATTTTTGTTGAAAATAAGCCTATTAAATTGTCAATATTGCATCTTATTTAGATTAGTAGTATTAATGCATTTTAGATCTACTCTTGAAATGTATCTACTAGTTATCATCTTGTTATGTGTAGGTACTCATGAAGATAAATCATTCTATTGATTGTGGATTGAGTTACTTACACTTGTAGAAGACTCATCTTCTTTGATTTCCAACATCATTGAATGATGATATCAAGATGGGTAGGAGTGATACTATTATTTGAAGACTTAGTAGTCACTATTAGTCATAGTTGGGCTTTGCATTGATTCTTTGACAGCTCGGAATGCAATTTGTGGCCATGGTACGCGTTCGTTCTTCCACACGCCCTATTGATCATTCTTTTGATCATTAATTGACTATATGCTTGTTCTTGGCATCCTTGCCTTGGCATTTATTTGTGGTTTGTGATTCTTTCCTCTTTCCCTCTCAAACCTTCTTTGCTTGGATACTTGACTCACTATGGAGATGTAGGGTGAGTTAGTAGAAGCTTAAAGTATCAAGCATGATTTCCATAGTTTGCACCCTTACGGTTAGTAGGCCGAATATTATGTGTAACTTGTGCAATTAAGCTCAGCTCTAGGATGATTAGTGAATCCCTTGAGATACCAAACTACTTCATTAATTTGTAGGTGGGTTTTACACATTTGGAATTGAAATATTCCAAAGATATTGTTATTGTTAATTCTAGCAATAATTATCCGATCATGTAGGAGAGAAAGTGAATGTGTACTTTGCTAATGTTTTGAAATAGAATAAGACTACTCTTAAAAATGATCTTATTATATGCATCAAAATTATTTGGTATAATTCATTACCAAAGCCGTTTAGACTTTCACCGGAAAGGCATGTCTTAAACCACTATATATGACACAAGCTCTTCGCCTCCTCAATTTGAAGAATGTCATTTGTCTCTTGAGAATTGTTCTTGGTCTTGATTCACTTTCCTTGACTCCTCTCCCTTTTGCTTCTTTGCTACGAGTAGTCGTTTGTTCGTTTCGGTCTTTTCCTATCTCGATTCAACTCGTAATCCTTCAACAATGCATTATTACCTAGTGTTGTGGTGGTCCAATGATATCCTAAAAGGTTTAAGATATATTTTTAAGTAATTTAAAATTTTGGTTTTCAAAAATTCTTTGTTTTTCTTTGATAAAAACTGCCTACTGTAGGTGGTTCCTTATCTAGCGCAGTTCCTTACCGATAAGGAACCGCGGGCAGAATCTTCGCAAAAGCGCCAGTTTTATTAAAATAACCTTTTCAAACAAAACCCTCTCTCTCCTTCTCATACACAATGACGAAAACACCCAGTTTTCCACCATTGTTGCTCTTCCAAAACCTTTAATTACTCAAGATTAGTTGATTTCGATTTGTGGGTTTTACTCTTCCTTCATCATAGATCAATTATCTGTAAGTCATTTCTTTCAATTTCATCTAATTTGTTCTAGGGTTCATATATTCATAATTAGGGCTTTTTAAAATTGACATTGAATTAGAACCTCACTAGGAATAAGAGTGGACATAGTATTGCTACTATGATTCCTTAGGTTCATATTCATTGAGATTTCACTAAAACCCATTTGTAGAACAAATCCGAATTTTGACTAAATAATTTGGTTGATTGATGGAATTGATATGAACCCATGAACAAGTTGGTAATGGCATTGTTAAATGCTTACCTAAAAACCTTGTTTTGAAAAACCAATGTTCAAGTTCATTATTGATCTTACATGGTCAATGTGTCATTGTTGATGATGAACTTGGTATATTGTAAATATGAGAATGATAAGGATTAAACCTTGGTTTGTCAAGAGATTGATAAAACACATTCTCATTTTCTTTGATTTTTGGTTTATATGTAACATATGAGTAATTGGAGAAATATGTTTATATGTTATTTTTAGGTACTATCATGACTTCAGGATATCAAAATGACCATCTACTTACTAGAAGATACATGCCTAATCCTTCTTTGACAAATCAAACTCGCTCTTTTCAAAACACTTATCATAATCTTGAATCTCGTTATTTCCATGAAGGACGTATTGTTCCTTCTAACCTTCTTGGACCTGACTTCATTCGATTCATGTTCAATACCATTGGATTTGATTCTTTGCTTGATATAGATGAGCCAATCTTTCCTTCTTTCCTCATGTAATTCTTTAACTCGTTCAAGCTAATGTGCATCAAGAATGGTCTATCTATA
This sequence comes from Glebionis coronaria, assembly GCA_025667525.1. Taxonomy (NCBI): domain Eukaryota; kingdom Viridiplantae; phylum Streptophyta; class Magnoliopsida; order Asterales; family Asteraceae; genus Glebionis; species Glebionis coronaria. The sequence goes on along the minus strand of JANFOE010000440.1, from coordinate 368,279 downwards.
AGATTTTCCATCAAGGGGAAGACCTTTATGTACACTCTTGAGGAATTTGGTGAGATTATCGGAGTTCCATACGAAGGTGAATGTAGGTTCACTGATGCTTGGGGTTTATACCACTTAGAATCGTCCCCTATTGATGTGCATTATGTGACCGAGATTCCTTCGGCTTCGACCATCTTTCGTGCCCTTGCTACACCTCTTGAACATCCTATTCTTGGTAATTTTGAAGGAGAATTTCGTACTCTCACTCCTTGGGAATTGCTAACTAGTGATCTTAGTGATTTTATGGTCCCTTGGGCCAAAATCATTAGGGAAAATGCAATGTGTTTGGTTGGTGATGGCAACCATGTGCATGCTTGTCTTGTACATATGTTCTATTGTGTTGCTACTACTAATCCATACAACCTTGCATTTTTCATAGCTAGAAGGATAAGATTTATTCTCAATGGATCTCGTTCTACTCTTCCTTATGCCATGATTCTCTCACGGCTTCATAAGAGAGTTCTTCTTGACTATCCTCCTCTAATTCCTTCATCTTTTCACTCCGTGGTTCGAGTCATGCTTCCTATTGAAGGGAATGTCTCTTCAGTTCCCGCGCATGATTCAAATGAAGTGAAAATGTCTCTCAAGACAATTCTCTCATTTCTAATTATGATTTGTCATCATTTATCTCTCAATTGTCTTCACTAGACATTGACTCAGACAATCAGTATTGTCTTAATCTTCATCTTCAAGATCGAATCAGAAGTGAATCAAGGCAAGGAGGAAATGCTCATAGATGAATGATATATACCACTCTTGTGTGACTAACATGTGTGTAAACATGTCTGGATATGTCTGGATTGTTTAACTTTATCTCCTTTATCTTTATTCATAGGATATTGTGTATTCTTTAACTAACAATTTATGTTTGGATCATCTAGTATTTTAATCCTAATTATCCATGGTATCGATATTTTGATTTACATGGCTCTGTGCATCTTGTGAGTTAGATAGCCTTCTATTTTTTGATTATTAGTTCACTTTGGCTTGATAAACCTTGGTATGAAATCTAGGCTAGCAAAAGTTTTAGGGAGTGCTATTTTTAACACCTCTGGTCGCCGTTCCATATCAAATCCGTGGTTCCTTAGTGATAAGGAACCACGGACCTACATAAGGAACCGCCTAGTACTGTTTCAACAGAATCTTTGCTTTACACTATTTTCCTTAATCTGTGTAAAAATTTGATTAAACTTTTGCAAAAACCTGCACTTTCCTAAACTAGGCTACCTAATTTCATTATTCACATAAAATTCTTTTAACCTATTACTAGTTTGGATCATCCCCTTCTCTTCTTAAACCCTCTCTTGTTGATTGTGTTCTTCATCCCTTCAAATCTTCTCTAAACCTCAACATACAACCTTGGTATCCACTAGAACATCCAATTCCTCGAAAACCTCCTCATCCAAAAGAAGCCTTAAGATGAAACTCAAGTCCTCTAAACTTGGTTCTCCATCTTCTCTCAAACCAAAAAGTGAAGCCTCACCTATTCTCATCTCCTCATCACTTTCACCACCACTTGCTTCATGGAAAACAAACTTAACCGATGGTACTAACCATTCACATGGTTCTACCTCCTCTTCATTCCAATCAAGAATGAATGAGTTTTCCTCTCCACTCATTTCTAGTCCTCCCTTAAATGTGAATGCTCAACCACAACCTCATCAAAGGATTCCCTTTGTTTTTAGCCTCTTCCTTTCACTCCACCAAATTCACCTATCTCACCAATATCACCCTTGGATACCATGCCTTCTCCTCATCCTCCTACCTCCAACACTCCTCTCTTAGGTGTTCCCATTTCCCGTTTCTTGGGTTATCCACACTTGTTTGATTTTTTCATGCACAATGGAACAAATTGCCCTTGTTGCTTGAACAACTTTCACCTCATTGATATCCTTAGGTTAGAGATGATTGGGTCTCACATCAAGTTGCAAAGCTTCTTGTTGAACCTATTTGCTAATCCTCCACCTCCTAGGAGATGAATGATAATTTTTAAAATTAACATGCTTTTCAAAATAAGGTAAAGCCAAAAGAGGACTATGAATTCAAGACCTAGCTTTTAGCTATCTTTGTAGTAGTTTACTGTCTTTTTATTTATTGTATTTCCTCTCTTTTCCCTCATGATTTTCTCATGTGGATGATATATGGATTTAGTTTTTATGTGTTTTAATCTATGTGATCACATTAAACAACTTCAATTTATTTAAAGTTGAACCTAAATTTATCACAACCTCTAAAAACTTGACATAAAATTGGACCAAAATGTTATCTAAATATTTTGTCACCTTTTGTCAAGACATTCTATGTGAATGTGTTGCCTTTATGCAACCCTAGCATACTCTAGTGCTAAAAGAGGTAAAAATCCAAGATTTGTAAAATTTTGAAAAAGTCTTATTTTTCTCCAAAACTTTTGAAAATCAAGGATTGCTGTCCACTAGACGCGGCTCCTTAGCCCCCAGGCGGCTCCATATCGATATGGAACCACGGGCTATATTAAGGAATCGCGCATAGTAAAGCCGTTCTTGGCTTATTTTTGGTCTTTCTTCTTTGACCACTGTCTTGGTTAAGATTCTTTGTTTACCCAATTTGGCTAAACATTTCCTAAAACCTTTATTTTTCATTTCAAATCTTTGCCTTGTCTATTTTCTTCAAATTCTTCTCTTTTGGAAGTTCTTTTCTTCATCCCTCATAATGCCTAATTCTTCCTTTCCTAACCTTGACAACTCTTTGTCACAAACTTCTCAACCTAAAGCTTCTTCTTCTAAGCTTTTAAAGAAACCGAAAATATCGGTTAAACCCGTTTGGATCAAAAAGAACAAGAATCCTCATTATTCTTCTTCCCCAAAATCCTCCAAGAATTCCTCTTTCTCTCCAATTCAATATGGGAACGCGACTTACTCTATAAATCCAATTACTAGAGAAAAGGAAATTCTTCCACCACCACCAAAACCTTTCAACTCTCCTCAACTCAATGACCTATCTTCTTTCCTTAATCTCAATAGGCATTGTGAAAACATCTCTTAGCCATTATCTCCCTCTCCACCAACCTCAAATTTGATGGACCTCCCCCATCTAACGACTTTGTTTTGCATCATGGTTCCTGATAGGTGTGAAAACACCCATCCTTTTACCACTTAATTATAATAAAAACAAGACAATAACGTGTATTTTATTTCGTAAATGTCGGAATTATGCGTGGTTTCTATTTTTGTTGTGATTTTAGGATCAAAATGTTAAAAGGGAAGAAAACACGGCTTTCACGGGCTTTTATCGAAGAAAAAGACAAAAGACGAAGTCAAGAAATCAAGAGTGCAAACAGAAACGGAAGTCCAAGGCCTATTCTGAAGATTTATCGAAGAAAATTCCAAAGACGGAAGTTTAATAAAAGCCGAAGATCTCAAGTCTAAATTAATGAAGAAATTACAAGACGAGTTTATTAATCCCGAGACAAAAGTCTAAGAATTAAGAAGACGAGGGATTAAATGATAATTAAAGAAAGAAGAAAGAGGAGAGGAAGCTTCCTTCCACTAATCCCCTCCTCCCCTATAAATAGACCTCATTAGTCATTTGTTTAGGTTGTTGGCTAACTTGACAAATTAGCTCTTCCACCATTTTCATTTTCTTTCAACTTTATTTTTCATGTCATTTTAATTAATTGTCTTGCACTTTAATTCCATTAATTCAAGTAAGTGTTTTTAATTTTGTTGTTTAATCTTTATTTTCCTTTAATCAAGATTTTCTTTATCATTCTCATCCTACTTTCTTGTTTTTGATTTGTTACAAATTCGGATTAAGCAATCTTTTGCTTAATCCCATTGCTTATTTGATTAAAAAGTTCATATTTTTATTTCCATCTAGGCTTGTATACGAATTAAGATATAAGTTTGACAATCTTATTGGCTTATTTTGTATTTAGCTTATTTGATTTTAAAGTTTTCTAAAAAGTTTTATCTTTTTAAAGTTCCTTTTATAAAGTTTATGAATTTCATATTTCAAAAGTTGTCAAATTTATGCTTAGTGAGTTGTTTTAGATTTGGTTAAGTGAGCTTATTGAAAGTGCTTATTGAGATTTTTGCTTATCTGCATTTTCGGATTTGTTGGTGTTCATCGCAATATTTAGGGTAATACACATTCCGATGGATTGCTTATTTGTATCGCAATAACCAATTGTGGTTCTACTTTGCGATCTAGAGTAACTTTTCCCTTATTCCGATCGGGCATATTCCGACGGGATTTAAAGTATATTGCGACGAAGTGCTGCCCAAATTTTGACAGCCACATTCGGATAGATTTTGGTACTTAAATTATTCCGAAAATTTTTATTTTTAAAACATTCCGACAGTTTTTTTTATATTAGTATTCCGATAAAATTCTTTAGCCACATTCCGATGGTTTCAATCTTTACTATATTCCGATACTTTTTTTTAGTTTCATTCTGACAGTTTTCGTTAATATAATATATTGCGACAATTTTTAATTCAAAACAAAAAAAAATAAAAAAAATAAAAACATTCCGACACTTAATTTCAAAGAAACATTCCGATAGATTTTGTTATTAAACATTCCGATATATACACAATACATACATTGCGATGGATGTGTCCTAGCTGCTTGCATGCTTAGCCTTTTTGCCGCCAAAATGAGCTAGTAGGCTGCTAGCTTGAGCTAGCTGCCTGCTAGGTTGTTTATTTATTATCTTTGTTCCGTAATTGTTCAGTTTAATCTGAAAGTTGTTCCGATTTTATTTCTGAAAGTTACGTATTTTTAGTTGAATTTTTCGTGCAATTTTAAAATTAATATTTTTTCGTAAAGTTTAAGTTTTATCTTTTATTTAGTACCCGGTTTAGGTTTTGCCTCGTTTAGCTTTAAAGTACCATTTAGTTTTATTCTCTCCTTTTTCATTTAGAAAACTTTATTTTCAAGTCGATAGTTAATTTCGTCTTTTAGTTTTATTTTTATTAATTGTTTCGCTTTAAATTTACGTTTGATTATTTATATTGTTTTGTTTTTATTAATTAATCGCTTTTAGTTTATTGTTTTTATTTTGTGCATTTACCTTTTAAGTAGAATAGATAACCAAACCATTTTATTTGCCACCAAGAACAACCGAGTCACACTTTTAACCGGAAATCAATTCGGTAAGACACCGAGAAAACGAACTTTTTTTCAACTAGCAAAATCCTAATTTCAAATGGCGCCGCTGCCGGCTCTTTTCGTGAAGATTAACGGTTTTTTGTGAGAGATGCGTTGGCTTTTGGGATCCGTTCACTCGTGAACGTTATTTTTCGTATCAAAAATTTTCAAAATAATCCCAAAAACATTTGAAAAATCATAAAACGCATTTCTTTTTCAAAGTTTTGCACCAAAAATATTCTTCTTGCTTCTCTATTTTTCTTTATGGATTCTTATGTCCATTGCGTCGGGTGTGGGAGACGATTATACGGGAACGACTCATGTCAATGGTGTACATGTGAGCAGTGCGAAAATGATATCGACAATACACAATTCGGATTTTGTCCATCGTGCAACTCGACTAATTCGTCCTTTTATAATCCACCTCCTGTTCCCCCGTGCATCTATTGTGGAAGCGATTCTCATTGGCATGTTTCGTGCCCGGTTCGATACCCGTATGATCACGGGCAAGAACCGGGTTACAATTATAACAATGGTAATAGCTTTCCACATGACGCACCCAGTTTTTCTCCATACCCATGTTGCCAAAATTGTGGGGGCCCTCACGATACTTCTTATTGTCAGCCAATGAATTATTATGAGCCAAATCCGTGTCCTCATTTTTCTTCACCGATGGATTATTATGAACCAAATCCGTTTTATAATTCTTCTCAACCGATGACTTACTATGAGCCACATCCGTGCTATAATTCTGGTTTTCATAACTGTGAGCCCCCACACCCCAACCTCAATCATCAATCCTCTCAGAGAATTCATATTGCCCAACAACTCACTACTCTGAATGAAGAAAGACAAGCGATTCCTTGGAAACTTCATGACGGCTTAATTCAACTGACCGAGGCATTGAAGGAACAAAAGCGACAACAACAAGAGCAAGTATCTAATCTTAGTGATTATACCCCTCCTCTTGCGCGTCAATACGATTATGATGATGATGACGACGATGATGTCTACGCTCTCGACCCATCTTCTAAAGTTAATACTCCGACTCTCGATATTCCTAATGCGTCTAAGGCTGATGATTCATTGAGTGAGATTAGTGATTTTGGTCTCGACAAATTCTTTGATGATGAGGTTTGTGACATACCGACTACTATGGAGCTTGAGGACGACGTTGCTCTTAAGAAGGAGGTCGATCCTGATGATACCGATTTTTCTCAGTGCTATGAGAATTTCACTTATGAAATTTCTCAATCTCCATCGGGAGATGCGGGCGATTGCGGGCGATGACGATTTATTCTCTCCGGCTTACGAGAAGTTCACCAATGAACTTGCTCTTGTAAATGAGGTGGAAGACGTGATTCTTCGCGACAGATTACAGAAAGTTCATCTTCTTATTGCTCAAATCGAAGAGTTGACTTCTCCTCCTCTCTCCGAGTCTTTACCTCTATCTATTCCTCCCGTTGAAGATAATGACCCATTGCTATAAGAAATCGACATTCACTCAATACCTCCGGGTATTGATGATGATGACACAGAGGGGGATATTATTTTTGATAATTTGTTGTAGGAAGGTATTGTCCCAAGTCCCCCTCCCGAGCACCTTTCATCCACTCTTTTAGACACCATTACGGAGGATGAGTGCTTTGACCCAGGAGGTGACATTGATTATTTTATAATTGATAACCTTACGGCTTTGCCGCTTTCTGAACATCCATTTTCTTTGGAGGATGACAATGTGATTCCTTTACCCACCCCACCTCCCGTGGCTCACGACTTCGCATACTTTTCGTATGTTGAAAGGACTTTTCTCCCATTTAAGACTTATCCTCCCGCCTCCCCTTTGTTGATGTCCTCCGGGAACGAGGAAAAGGTCTTTGATCCCGGTATTACATTCGAGGCTTCCCCATGGACCATTTAATTCGGGGACGAGTCAGGCTCGTGACTCGGTTAACATAACCAAGCGCTCTTCGGGAGGCAACCCGATTATCTATCTTTACTTGTTTTCATCATAAGTGTAGGGGAGCCCCGTTGGTGTTTCTTGTTTTCTTTTTTATGATGTGCAGGGATTAGAGCTTCAAAGACACACTCTTGATGACTTTTGACGACCCGTGATTACGTGTTTCCGTCTTCCCGGTTCTATCCTAAACTCTTTTCGATTCACTATCTTATAATTTCCAATATTAAAATAGGAATCTCGTTAGTTGTCTCTTCCTTAGCAAGATTTAAACAACGTGCACAATGTCCTAAGTGTAGGGGAGACTACTCCCACATGCTTAAACATTAAGGACAATGTTTATATCAAGTGTAGGGGGACTTCTATCGAAGTTAAGTGATCTTTTCCTTGCATTTGTCCTCATTTTAACCGGAAAATCAATTTTTCGACATTTTTCAAAAATTTTGATCTATTTTGGCCTATTAGTTTTTCCCTTTGTATAGTTATTTTCTTTCTTTACTAGAATAAATTTTAATAAAGTGGTTTTAATTTTCAACGTTGTGAATCTTTTGACTCAACCCGAGTTTACTTATCTAAGTTTACTCTAGCTAGTATCCTTAACGTGTTTAAGTCAAGTTTTGCTAGGCTTTTATATCGGGAGCTTTAAAACGCGAAAGTCTTAACTCTCACGGGTTAAGAACAAGAACTTTTCGCAAGTTCCTATAGTCAAGTTTTGGATTCGTCTCCTCACAAACCGTTAACTTGATTATTAGATTTTCGGTTTGTAGTGTTTCATCCACGATCGTTTTTTGGCGAGATCAAGAAGCCGTTCTAGGGTTTTATGTTATGGTCTATCCTTTCTAGTTTCGTAGATCGTGGGAGGGTTTTGTTTTCGGCCTATGTTATTATGGTTAAACCTTTTCTAGGGTTACTAATTGCCGAAGATGTATCAGCTTGTTTCGGGTGCGAAGACGTGATCAAGAAACCGTAGTTTTTCTAGGGTTTTCCATGTAATGTTTATTATTTCTGGTTTCGTCGAGCCCGCGTAGTTGATGAAGCGTTATTGATTAAATATGAAGTTTGATGCGCTGGTCTTCATGGGTACTTGTTTCGTTGTCAGTTTCATCCACTTGTTGGATGGACCGAATGTAATTCTTTTAGGGTTTCATGTGTGACAGCGGGGTTCGTCGGCTCTTTCAAACTGCTCATGATTGTTGTCCTTTGGTTAGATGTCGTGGCTGATTATTGATCTGGATGTGGGTCTGGTGTTTGGTTCGAGGAGTCATGGAAGTCATGCACCATGTTCGGGGTATGGTGGTGATTATCATGTGATAGTTACGAGTTACCTTGTTTAGGCACTCATGTTCTGGTCTACATATGATGTTTTGGCCGTGTGTTAGGGTTCGATTCTAATGATATGCAAGGTGCTCGATGGTGTATTGGTTGAGCTTGGTTGTAAGCATTCGACTACGTCCAGGTCATTTGGTTTATCTTGAAGACGAATGAATGCTTGGTAGAGATTGGAAGTAAGCAGTCATGCACGTCCATGTCATATCATGAAGATGGATTGCTCGCTTTTGGTTTTATAAGTTTGAAAGCGTTGTCTTTATTGTTCATATTAATTATTATGTGTTCCACTTATTCGGTAGTCATAAGAGTGGCATGTCATTCTTATGTAGGTATTTTGGTTATTGCACATTGCTTTATTGTTGGTTGTAGCCCATGTAACGGGCCGTGATGTTAGGACTTCACCTACATCCGATTGTACTTCAATGATTTTTTGGTCAATATATTTTACCGGGGTTAAGACCCTTTTACCCAGAAAAACATATTTTGTCACAGCAACCTTGGGAAAAGGTGTTACAACAATACATGTAGTTCCCAAGGTTGATGGTTTAGCAATCATAGTATCCACACTCGTGCTAGGCCTCATAAGTCTTTTATTTTAACAAGGCCTTTAACTTGCAGTTTTTAAAGATTTTATCGATGAGTTTCTGATAGATAGACTTGACGTGTTCTACAGCCCGCATATATGAAACAACCTCAGATTCTAAATCTGCAATCTTAGCATTAAGCTTCTGAACATTCCCATCACTGGCTTTCTTTAACCCATAAGAAGCCAGATTCTTTCTTTTAACACCTCCTAACTGAGCTTGCAACCGTTTGATTGTTTGTTTCATTTCATGGTAAGATTTATCGTATGAAATTTTTTCATATTGCATTCATCACATTTTTTGACAAATTTATTCCAAAGAATCGGTGAATTCTTTATCCTTTTTAATTACATAAGATTCCATTTTCTCTTTCGTACGTTTATGCTCAGTTTGGAGGGGTTCGTTATCATACACAGAGATATTTAAAGCAACGGGACTACTATCAACACTATCACTTGCTTTAGAGAGACGTTCAAGATCGTTTTCCAAATCTTTAATTTTATCAAGAGATTCATCAGCCTCCTTTGCCAAAGATTTAAAGTCTTGAACAAATTTGGTTGCTTCTTTTAGAAAAGCATTTTCAAAATTGCTTATCATAGCGTCAACTTGCTTATCCTAGTTTTATCCCGAGACACTCATTTAATTTATAGCTGGTGATCAAGTAGAAGCTCAAAACGTATGACAAAATTTGCGTATGCGATGTCTAGTGTTCATTGCCCTCCGTATGCCCGTTATGTGAAGGTCAGCCTAATTCACATGATCATTTTTTTAATGCTCTTACTCGCGGCAGGTTTGGAATAGAGTTCGTGTAGCTGCTGATCTTGGCTGTTTGAGTCCGCGTTTCAATAATGTTATGGCGTACATTCTTCCTTGGGCTAAGCGTAAAACTACTAGAAGTATGGTATCCAAGTTGATGTTGGCTGCTTCGGCATACTTTATTTGGCAGGAACGTAACCGGCGTTTGTTCAAATTGGTTAAGAGGAAGGTTGATCAACCTTTTGAGTGCATTATTTCAACTATTCGTTTGAAGCTACTTACGTGTCGATTCAAACAGTCTAGAGAGGGGACTCGATTTGTGCATCTCTTGAGTCCATATTTAGTTGATGGTGGTTTTTAGTTTTGTTGGCGTATGTGTCATTAGGTGGTTTTTCCCTATTGGCGTTATTGGTTATGTAATAGATATAACTTTCATATGGCCTATCATATGAATTAGTGGTTGTTCAAGTTTAGGCAAGAGGTTAATGTGACAAGTCAGTCACAATCTTTTGTACTTAACTGTGTTTTTGGGAATTAATATATTTTACTGCGGTGAAGTCCCCTTTACCCAAAAAAAGTTGATTAATAATATGATTAATATCTTTTTCAAGCACTTTTTGTAACTCGACTTGAACGGGTGATGTAAATTTTCCTCTAGCTATTTTAGAATTAACAACACGTTCAAGTATGGCAAAGTTATCTTTTACCTTGTTGAGAAATCGTCGTGCAATTCTCTGTTTAGGAGGATCATCGAACGATTCCTTACTTGGTATCAAAAGCATTTCAATACTCGTTTTAGACAGAACAAATTTTCCTCAAGGAGGATTATTTTTTGGATAATAACCGGGTGTTACTTCTTTATTAAGCTTTTGCGTTCTTAAACAACTCTCTATAGAAAGTTCAGCATTTTCCTCTGAATCATACACAATAGGAGGATCATGCTTATCTAGCAACAGATTACCATTATATAAACTTTGTTAGGTGGCCTGAGCATGCTTAAGATATTCGGGATTAGGAGGAAGAGGACAACCTAAAGACAATTTGTAACGCGTGTGGTACCTTCCATTCACTTTTGGTGCAAGCATGTTAATAGTTTGCATCGATTGACCTCGTTTTATCAAAATATTATCTGATTCTCTAATCTTAGCCTCAGCATTGCAAATATCCTCAAGAAGTCCATCTTCTGGAATTTCGAAATCATGTTTCAGCTTTTTTCTTTCTTCTTTAATATCTGAAATAGTTGATTTTTCATTTGAAAGCTGTTTATTAAGAGAAGTGATTTCATCATTCAAACCGCTTATCTTTTTAACACTACTTAAATGTAAGGCATTTAATTTCTTTGTGATACATTTTTCTTGATAAATAGATGTTGCATGAGCTTGTTCAAGTTCCTTAATTTTAGCATGATGAATTTCAAAACTTTTCTCCCATTTCTTATAACCCGTAAGCTCAGTGGTCAATTGGGCATTAGTTTCTCTAAACTTATTATTGACCACCTTGACGTGATCAGTGTCCTTAGCAAGCTTTTCAAGTAATGATTTATAAAACGCATGCGTCTCGTTAAGAAGAGTTGGAAGCTGGGCGACTTGATCTCCACTAAGGTCCACACTGGGCGCATTAGAAATAATATTACTATTACTCGTTTGATCCCTGTGTGTCTTAGTTTAGGGCTCAAGTATCTTAGTATATTCTTCCTCCAGATTAGACATACTATATATATCATTATCATCGAAATGTGGGTGTACCTCAGAGGGACCGTCTGAATCATAGACGGGAGCTCTGTCATCATGAATTCCCGAGGTTGATGCTTGCTGCAAGTTTGCCATCAAGATGTAGTTTGCATTCACCTCTTCTTCCTCATCATATTCTGCTGCAGAGGCCATAAGATCAATTTCCTCAGTTTGGAGAGGAATTCCTGCTTCTTCCTTTTGAGCTATGAGGAGCTGAGTTTGGAGATAAGCGACATTCATCTTCTTTTTGGCAGTGCATTAACGAGCATAATGACCATATCCCCTGCAATTGTAGCACTGAATCTGAGATTGTTGTTTCCATTTCCCGTACCAGTATTTTCAGCCCTTGTAGCCACAATATTTCCCATCTGATTTCCAACCGCTGGCACAACTATTAATCCATTCTTATTTCCCACATTCTGAACTCCCTGATTCTGACCACAGTTTTGTCCAAACTGTTTTTCTGCGTTCGAAACAATTTGCCATGCATTTTGACCATACTGATTTCCCACATTCTGAGCACCATATTGTTGAAACTGGCTCCCTTTGTTCCCTCAACTACCAACTGACGATCTTGATTCACATTCATCATTGGTTGAGCAATCTGCCTATTTCTCGTGTTCGAGGAGATTCTCTGATTGTTTTTGGTTGGTTTAATAGTGAATTTGAATGCCTTTGCAAGAAGTGCTAGACCAATATTAATCGCATGAATAGGATATGTGATGTCATCAAAGCAATCCATAGGTTGTTGCAAGTAGTTCACAGCAGCAGGGAGTTGATGAGCATAAGTGGTGAGTTGTTGTTGTTGTGGCATGTAGTTACTCGAGGAGGGTTGATGGTAAGGGACCATGGGATATGAAGTAGATGACGTAGAGTTTGCCATAAAAGCCAATGGATCTTCTGTTTTGCAAGCCCCTCTGCCCTAACCTCATTAGCCTCAGCTTGATTCATCTTCAAATAATCATACAGTTGAGTGTAGTTGATTGTAGTAAATTACACCTCTTGTTTAGGAAAACAAAAGAGCGTAAATGAGCGGTAAAGTATTAAGTGATGATTTAGGAAAATCAAGCACTAATGACCCAATGAAGTTCGTTTCCCAAGGAGGTATATGTGTGTGACTAAAATGTAGCAAGATTTGAGATTAATATTGGTTAGAAGGGGATGAGAAAAGAGGATGACTTAGACGTGAAATTAATTACTACTACGACTTAACGTAAAACCGTAAAATAAGCTAAAATAAAAATTAAATCTAAAATTTACCAAAAATTCACCAAAAATCAAAATAAATAAACTAAGAGTTTACCAATGATCAAAACTTTTTTAAACCTTTTAATTAATTAAATATTGATTTTTAAATGCTAATTAAAGCCCTAAAAATAAAATTAATTATCAAAAAGCCCAAATAATGATTTTTCAAATGATAAACCTCTAAAATGACCTAAAAAGATAAAAAACTATTTTTAGAAATTTTTAAGCTAATAAAAACTATTTAAAATGATTTAAAATACTATTAAAACTTAAAATAATTATAAAAATAAATCTAAGAATGATAAAATTAATCTAAAAGTTGCAAAATTCCTATTTTAATGTATTTAAGCTAAGAAAAATATAAAAAGTGCAAAAATGTGAAATTTGAATAATAATAATAATAAAATAATATTAAAATAATAATAAAAATCCAAAAATTATAAAAAATTCTAAAAACATGCAAACTAGTTTATTTTAACCTAAATAAATAGAAAATGAAAGTGAAATGACCAGAATACCCCTATTGGCCCCCTAAATGGGTCAAAATCAAAAACAGTCAAGCTTATTGGGCTTTTTAGCCCAAAAAGTCAAAATAAGCCCAAAAGACTTGGAAAAGCACTATCTGACTCAAAATTCAATTCTAAACACAAAACTCTGAAGGCCTAAAAGTTGAAAGTGAGCTTATCACAACTTAATGATCAAACAGCTTATCCTTATTGGGCCATTAAGCCCATTAGGCAATAAGCTAATGCCATAAGCTCTAATTTGACACACAACCTTCTTTTGGGATACTAAAGAGATCTGTAAAAAGAAATTTTGAAAAAGCACACTCAATAAGCTAGAAATAAGCAAAGTACAAATCCACTAAAAGACAAAATAGGCGGGTTTGAGTTCTAGGCTGTTTCAAAAGCTCTAGTTTTTCGCAAAAGTTCACAAATAGCTTAACTAAGAATAATCAATCAAGAAAATCACAAAAAGCCAAGTAGAATAAGCTATGAGAACCAATAAGCACTCTGAAAAAGCCAAATAAGCTAGTTTCCTAGCAAAAGCTTAACCAAAAGACTTGTAACCTTCCAGACTTGAGATTAAGCTGTGAAAAATGAGTTCTATTACAAAAACCAAGTTGTTGCATGTACCAATAAGCAAAACAAATTGAAGAAGCTATGTGACCAAGTTTGACAAAAAGTCAAACGCTGACAAGTGAAACTCAAACGCTGACAAGCACAAATTGGACGTTGACAGACTTGAAGAAGTGTTTAGACTTGTTTTTCACCCTGCTGGTCAAGGCTTGAGTGCAAACCTTGTGAATCAAAGCCTACCAGTTGAGTAGACTTGATGTGTTTTGGCACAAATAAGCCAATAAGCCAGTAAGCTTATAAGCTATCAACAAATAAATCCAAGTAGCCAAATAACCTCACAAGCAGCACACAAATAAGATTCAAGCAACAAAACAACAATCCTTACACTAAGAATACTAATGTAAACACCAAATGAGGTGGTCACTTTGCTGATGCAAATGACCACTTCAGCCAACTTTGATAAGCTATAATCAACACAATAAGCCACCAAATTCAACAACCAGATAACCAATAGATAGCTTATCACCCAAACTATTCCCAAACCTGATTTCAGACCTTAGATCCAAGTAACAAAGAATTTATTGGATCTGATGTGTTTAACCAATCTCAAAAACACTTTTATCAGATTTTAGCAAAACTTCCAATCCTTTTTCCAAACTTTCAGAAACTTAACCAATGATTAAAACTTGTTAAAATGACTTGTTTAGACTTCCCAAACCCTAAGAACCAAGGCCACAAGGCCACAAGGCCTTATGAACCAGTAATCCCAAACAGTCCTTAACCCACCACTTTTCAAAACAACTTGTGATTTTTAAACACAACCTACTGATTTTATCATTCAAACAGCTACACTAGGTGACAATTAACAGTTTGCAACCATAAAATACAAAGCACAAACACAGAATCACCAAATCACAAACCAAAATGAAAAACAGACAAGATCATATGATTTTTTCGAGGAATCTTAACAAGAGGTTATACCTGTCCTCCAAAACATCCTAGGAGGACCAACTATGCTCCTTGGACCTTGTTCAAGAGCTAGAACAAGACCAAGGTACTTCCATAAGAAAGATGGATGAATGCCTTGGTTGATGTTTCAAAGCAGAAACTCAAGGGCTTGATTTCTTCAACACAATGAACAAACAACCCAACCAAAGGCCTTAATCCCTTCACAAGCTTGGTGTCAACAAGCTTGCAAGATCTTATAGCTTTTGGTTAAGGATTAGTACACAAAAATAAGCAAATTCAGAAACCTCTTTTCAAGCTTTTTCAAACTTGAAAAATCTTACCAAACATAAACGTCCTTGAACCAAATGATTCAAGCACACTTATAACAACAAATGGAACTCAGAATCACCTTTAAACAACACCAACTTTCAAAAACATAAAAAGGAATTACAATTTTCTCAAAATACCAACTTTTATAAAATTTAAAAAGGAATTACAAGTTTAAAAGGTAAAACTGGAACAAAGGGACTCTCACGGGTTGAGGTCTCCTTTTAAAGGAAAATGCTACCCTAACACTATTCATAAACCCTAGAACTGAATTCCCAAAAGTGCCCTTGAGGTCTTCTAGATCATTTGATGTAATGAGCTGTCCAAATGCATCATGGATGTTTGTTTTAGCTTTGGGGTTAAGCTAAGAGTCTTGGCCGTTGATCTTGACACGTGGCAATCCTTGGAGAATAAGTTGTCATGTGATGGGTGAAACGGTTTTGGGTGTGGGGTCCATTGGTGAGTGGAGAAGAGAGTTATAAGGTTGGGATGGGTTTCTACATGTGTGAATCACACATGTGCCAAGGTAATTTCATTTTACCCTTTGGTTAAGTGGGTGTAGTTACTGGGTTCATCACGTGCTACAGTAGTAACTTTTGATCCGAAAATGGGGGATTGTGTTTGTTTGGCGCGTGTTTGTGTATTCAAACTTTGGGAATGGCAGCTTTGGTCCTTGGTCTTTGGCAAAGTATGTATAATAAGAATTTCAGCCCATAAAACGAATTCCCTTTGTTAATAAACTTTCCAAGTTTATACATTTGCCACAAAACTTTGGTGAAAAGGTTTAAAGGGTTGTTTTTGCCATTTTTCCATATTTGAAGGACTGATTTTGGACTTTCTTGATCTTCAAAGGTCTTCAATAGATGTTTGTCTTCATGAGGGACCATAATTGACAAATTACATTTGATGAGGGACTAATCATGCAATTTCTTCAAAGTTGAAGGACCTTTTTGCAATTTTCACAAACTTAAGGGACCAATCTTGTAATTATGAATTCACAAGGGTTTTAAGTGTCATTTCTTCATTGTTTGAGGATCAATCTTGCATATCTTCAAGCCTTCAAGGGTAAATGTTGGATAATTCATGAACTAGGGCCCAGTTCTTTGTAGGGCTTCGTTTCTCGTGTTCGTTTTTCCTTGTTTCTTGTGATCTTTTTTCTTTTTCACGATATCCATACCTAAAATACACAAGTAAACAAACACAAGCATATAGATATGGTATTTTATGACATTTTAATGCATTTAAAGCCCGAAAAGAACGATGAGATCATGTATAAATGCCATCTCATCACTCCCCCATACTAAGCCATTGCCGTGCCCTCACGCAATGCTAGAATAAAGTATCTAAGCATCACCAAAATTCAATTTTATTAAACTTTATTGAAAAGTAAAAGACTTGCAACAATACTTACGAAGATGTGAAAAGACATAATGTATGATTTTCATCACGAATGTGACTTTTAGGATCAAAGAATAGAAACAAGTAAATGTCCCTTAGAGTAAATTTCTTCATCCTTGATTGTCATACATTCCATGCTAAGTGCAAAAACGAGATCATTGTTGGTACAAGTCACAATGCTAACCCTACTCATACGTCTAAATTGTGTAATACTATTTCTCCCCGCAATCAAAGGAAATGGGTTACTAGCATTTTTCAACTATTTGTCATGGATCACAAGTGATTCATATTGACTTATTTAAGTAGTTGTTAGTCCGAAAGCAAAGTAGCACGATTTAAGCGATAGTTAGTCGAAGGACAAAATATTTTAAAACGGCTTCTCGTGTATCTCCTTAAGTTCATATCTTGGCATAACTCGTTTCACGATTTGAGACCTTTCTCGGACCGATATTTGGCATGTACTTCATACTTCAAATTTTGGGAAGACGTTCTTGAAATTATGGTATTCTCTTCATATATTTGGAATTTCTTCTCTTGACGTTTTTGAGAGATTCTTCATATTTGGACCACGACTTCATCATTTTTCTTCAATCTTTATTTTGGACTTTGATATACAACAATCCGCCTCCTTTTCGGACTTGGATATATTTATCCTCATACCTTGTAAGGGTCTTTTTGGATAGACTTTCTCCATGATCTTTAGGGGAGTAATTGCTTTTCGTAGTGTGTCTCGATCCTTCATATTGATTTAGGAATAATGATACTTCACATCATCTTAGATCTTTAGCAACAAAATATAGCTCCTCATGCCTTGTTAGGGCCTTTTTGGATCTTCACCAATCTTCGCGTCCCGCTTCAATAAGTTATGCCTTGGCTATGAACTCTATTCAACCCCGAGTAACTTTTAAACGATCTTGCGCTAGAGGCTAAGTAACCTTTCAAATCGTACGACCTTACTTATTGCAATTATTTTTATTCCTAATGCATTGATCTTATGGGAAAAAAAAGCCACAATTAAAAACATATGAGTTTCTGAAAGAACATTTTCATGTTCTACGTTTAGCATGATCACTTGTCTAACTCTATCATCTCTCGTTCTTCACTATATAAAGACCTCTAATTAAAGAGACTCGTGAATACTTAGCCATGCAAGTCAAAATTAAGCCAAATTTGGATTAGCTTTCATTAAAACTATATCAAATCAAAGTTTTGGGTTTTCAAGTCACCTATAGGATCTTACACTTTCTTGGACTTTTTCAAGTTTAGAGAATGCATTTTATAGTTCCCTTGATAAGTGACTTTCTAGGATCAATTATAGGAACTTGCGAAAAGTTCTTGTTCTTAACCCGGTTGAGCTAAGACTTTCGCGTTTTAAAGTTCCCTATATAAAAGTCTAGCAAAACTTGAATTGAGCGGGTTAAGGAATGTAAATGGCTCCAAATGCCCATCAAGTAAAAAATTAGCTCTTATTCTACCCATCGGAAAATATACATTCGTGTCTCAAAAACACTTATGAAAACTAAGAAAAATTTAAAATTTGGGCCATTTTTAGCCTTATTAGCAACAAAACAAAACACTGAAAGTTGGAAAACGTGAGGGCGTAGCAATGCAAGTATCTATTTACCCCCCCCCCCATACTAAAAGTAAACACTGTCCTCAATGTTTCGAGTCTAAAGGTGGAGCACCCCCATACTAGAGACGAAGAATCAAATGCTTATGATCTAGCATGGAAATGGTGATCAACAATATATCTAAAGCCGTTTATTAATTATGCTAAAAGATAATTGTTAGAACAATAAAGGATATGTCAATGGATTCGTGAGAAACTTCTTCAAGCAAACGATGGAGGCTCACGTAAACGAACACGAGAGTCTTCAATCATAGATGATGATGATGATCTAGATAACATAATCACAAACAACCACGAGACAACGATTTGGAAGGGCACAAATCCCCTCTCATTATTTATTAAAAAGCATAAAAAGGATAAGCATGGGATCTCCCCCACGAGGCACCTCGTTTTTTATTACCGAGTCATGAGCTCGACTCGATCCCCTCAAAATGTGAACATTTAGGGAACATCATGGTATAGGGAATTTTTTGATGGGGCATACATGATAAACAAGGCCCAAAAAGCAACCGGTATTAAGGACTAAGTCCTTTAATGATACAAAATTCCGGGATCGAAGATGGCGTCTTCGTTTTCATTGGATAAACAAATCAACGCCACTTTCACACGTGCCATAAACTCAAAGAGTTTGAGAAAAGAGACGAGAAGTAGAAGGGTCGGACAATTGGTAAGACAAACTTTTGAGCTACTCGAGGTAGGCTCGCACCAAGCAAATAGATGTAGTTTCCATTTATTGCATCGGTGGAAGACTGAGATTTCCCTTTATAATAGATTCCGGGATCGAATATCTCGTCCTCGGTGGACAAGGATGAGGGAACATAAGGGGATTCCCCCATACTAAAACCACATAAAGCATCGTCAAAAGGAGTAGGCGAGCTTGTAGCACTCAAAACACGTGGTGATGACGGAGTTAGATTTGTAGAAAAATCAATTAAATCACATTTAAAATCTTTTCCTTTTTACCTTTTAAACTCTCTGTATGAAAACCCTTTTTGATTATGTCAAAAATATTTGGTGTTTCTAAGACGATGTTAGTCACACTAAAAATTCTCACATTTGAAAACCGTTTTGGTTTTGGTGGTGGTAAGTTCTCAAAACGTTTATCGACAAAGAAAACCTCCCCATCAGGGTCAACATATTCGTCATCCGAAATATCTTCCGTAGAAACCGGCGACTTATCAACACTTTTCAAGAATGAATGTTCGAGGTGAGGCGAAGGATTTTTCGATTCAAGTATTGACGGTTTCTTCTTTGCAGGCTTTACACTCATAACCTCCACCGGCGGAGGAAATGGTAAATTGTTTTTGGCGACATTTCCTAAAACTCTTGGTGAAAATTCTTTGCAAACGACATTGGTTGAATCACCATGGTTTAAAGTTGCAATAGAATAGACATGAGAAAGATTGGAGTTTTGTGTTGCATTGATGACAAGTTCTTCCTCATTGAAACGAAGGGTGATTTTTCGAGCATGAACATCAATAAGTGCTCTTGATGTATCCAAAAATGAACGACCCAAAATGAGAGGAAATTTTTGATCGATAGGAACGTCTACAACGATAAAGTCAACGTGATAGTAAAACTTTCCGACTTTAACGAAAACGTCCTCGGCTACTCCACATGCTAAAATCGTAGAATGATCGGCCATCTCGATAGACATGTTCGAAGGAGTAAGAGCCGGAAGCGAAAGCGATTTGAAAATCTCAAGAGGCATTAAATTAATACTAGCACAAAGATCGGCCAAGGCGCAGCATTCCTCCATATCTTGAATTGCACACGGAATCAAAAATTTACCGGGATCACCGACTTTTTGTGGTATGCGGCTAAGAAAAACCGATGAACAACTAGACGATTGTTGTAACTTCTCTTTGTTGTTTAGCATACTTTTGAAGTTTGCGGCGAATCGAGGCATCATTATAAGAGCGTCGGCAAAACTTATGTTAAAATGTATGTCACGAAACATTTTCATAAAAAGCTCAAATTGATAATTATTCCGTTCTTGTGCCTTTTCCTTGTCACGTCTCGAAGGGTAAGGTAAGGGTGGTGTGGGTTGGACCTTAGGCAACGGCCTTGGAATTTCGGGTTCCACAATTGGTATTGGTTCAACCGTAGGTGTGGTGTGAGCGGTACTTCGTGGGATTGTAATATGCTCCTTTTCGACCATCACCTCGGGCTCTTTCTCGATTTCCTTCTCCGTAGAAGTACTTGAACGAGAGATTGGTTCCTTGAAAGTTTTACCACTTCGTGTAGTAATAACCTTCATTTCTCCCTTCGGGTTTGCAATGGTATCACTAGGAAGACCACCCAAAGAAGAGGGTTTACACATGATTGCTTCAAACATTTTTGCCATTCGGTCCTCAAATTTTGATTGCGTAGCATCCGCTTTTAACAATTCTTGCTTAATCTCATGTTGTCCTTGTTCCATCTTTTGTTGATTTTGTTGAAGACGTTGAACATTTCCTTCCATTTTATTTGCATGAGTTTTAAGTTCATTAGCAAGTTCCTTTTTAAGCTCGTTTTTCAACTCGGATCTTAAGTTAATCATCTCACCTTGCATGTTATCAAACTTAGCATCATTTGCTTTAGCATAATCCAAAAATTCTCCTTGAAGATTTTTAGTGTGAGCATTTTGAAAACCTTTTGTAGTGTTTTGAAAATCACGGTTTTGGTTTTGATTAGTGACTTGTCCATTCCCACTTTGGTAATTCCCTTTGTTATAGTTACGTGAATTTCCTTGATAATTACCACCTTGATTGTTGTTTCGATAGTTATTAGCATTTTGATTTGGTGGAGCTTGATTTCGGCGGGAACCTTGGCCGTTTTGGTTGTAAGTTCCTGTTGCTACGTAAGCACTCGAAGTGTTACCACCGGCGGTAATGCACTCGGAAAGATCATGAGCTCCACCACAAGACAAACAACTCTTTTCAACCGCTTTAACCGAAGCGGAATTCAAAGCCTGTTGAGCTTTCCAATGAGTCATAAGATTAGCAAATCTATCGAAAAACCGATTTTCCTCATTAGCTTCATCATGTAAGGCATTAATGCTACGAGACGATGACGACGATGACGAACCCAAATTGGCAACACTCGGTGTGTTACGAGGGCTATAAACCTTAGGTCTATTCTCGATAATCTTTAAAGCTTCATTGGTTGTTTTGCACAAACAATTACCACCCGCGGCGGCATTCAAGTAATCTCGTTCATGATCATTAAGCCCATTATAAAAATTGTCAATTTGATGTAATTCCGAAAAATCATGGTGTGGACATTCAAGTAACATTTCTTTAAATCGTTCCCATGCCATTGAAAAACTTTCATTATTTCTTTGAACAAATCTTGAAATCTCATTTTTCAAATGTGTTGTTTTAGATGGTGGAAAAAATTTGTTAACAAACTTAGAAACGAGATCACCCCATGTCAAAATTGAATTTGGCGGTTCTTTCTCAAGCCAAAATTTTGTGGGTCCATCTAACGAGTATGGAAACAACATCATCTTAATGGCGTCATGTGGAACATCCTTAAACTTGCTAGTAGCGGTGAGACGATTAAAATTCCTAATGTGGTAATGCGGGTTGTCTTTCTCATGACCTCTAAACTTATTAGCTTGCAACATTGACATTAAACCCGTCTTAATTTGGAAATTCTCCGCAAGGATAGCGGGAATCACAATGGCCTCTCCAAAACCCTCGGTGGGTGCTTGTAGCAACTCCATCATAGTACGATTAGCCATGACGACTTCTTGTTCTACAATAGGTTCAACAATTGGAGTTTGTTCTTCAATCAACGTCTCTTGATTTGCTTGCTTTTTAAGACGTTTACGAGCTCGTTTTGCTTGATTACGAGTGATCATAAATTTCACGAAGAATGGGAGGTGAGCAAAGAAGATTCTTTTTGGGTGTTTTGTGAATTTTCAATATTTTTTTTTGTGTTTTTGATTGTTTTTAATTTTTTTGGATTTTGGTGTATCTTCGTAGACAACAATCTACCAAATATCTCCTCGAATCAAACTCTTGATTAAAAAAGCCTCAAAGGAATGAAAACGATCACGTGGAGTGAACGCCTTCGAATGACTTTAGAACTTTGGTGAAAACCAAATTGTTCAAGAGGGTTTAATCACAAAGAAAACCAAGCAAATATATTATACGTAATAATACTTTGGGCGACAAAACCCTCGATTAGCCTTCAATCTCAAAATACTCACAAGCAAGCAGGGAAACGAGGCGGCGCGAAGCACTTAAGAGCCTTTTTCCTTAGGGTGTATTTTATAATACCCGCTTTATACCCACCTTATAGTTCGTATTTTTCAAAATCGAGCTTCACGAAAGTATTTATCTATTTTTGCCTTTTTCTTTTGTTTGAGATTTGAATACAATAATTAGGAGATCAAATCCCAATTAAGGTTGTGTTTTCACACTTTTGGAGATATTTTGTATTTATTGTGATACTTAATACAATATAGTAATAATAATTTCACAAGATAAACCAAAAAACCGATAATACGTATTAGTAGATTTCTACTAATACAAATACTATATATGGTTAATCTAAGAATGATAAAATTAATCTAAAAGTTGCAAAATTCCTATTTTAATGTGTTTAAGCTAAGAAAAATATAAAAAGTGCAAAAATGTGAAATTTGAAAAATAATAATAAAATAATATTAAAATAATAATAAAAATCCAAAAATTATAAAAAATTCTAAAAACTTGCAAACTAGTTTATTTTAACCTAAATAAACAGAAAATGAAAGTGAAATGACCAGAATACCCCTATTGGGCCCCCAAATGGGTCAAAATCAAAAACAGTCAAGCTTATTGGGCTTTTTAGCCCAAAAAGTCAAAATGAGCCCAAAAGACTTGGAAAAGATCTATCTGACTCAAAATTCAATTCTAAACACAAAACTCTGAAGGCTCAAAAGCTGAAAGTGAGCTTATCACAACTTAATGATCAAACAGCTTATCCTTATTGGGCCATTAAGCCCATTAGGCAATAAGCTAATTCCATAAGCTCTAATTTGACACACAACCTTCTTTTGGGATACTAAAGAGATCTATAAAAAGAAATTTTTAAAAAGCACACTCAATAAGCCAGAAATAAGCAAAGTACAAATCCACTAAAAGACAAAATAGTCGGGTTTGAGTTCTAGGCTGTTTTAGAAGCTCTAGTTTTTTGCAAAAGTTTACAAATAGCTTAACTAAGAATAATCAATCAATAAAATCACAAAAAGCCAAGTAGAATAAGCTATGAGAACCAATAAGCACTCTGAAAAAGCCAAATAAGCTAGTTTCCTAGCAAAAGCTTAACCAAAAGACTTGTAACCTTCCAGACTTGATATTAAGCTGAGAAAAATGAGTTCTATTACAAAAACCAAGTTGTTGCATGTACCAATAAGCAAAACAGATTCAAGAAGCTATGTGACCAAGTTTGACCAAAAGTCAAACGCTGACAAGTGAAACTAAAACGCTGACAAGCACAAATTGGACGTTGACAGACTTGAAGAAGTGTTTAGACTTGTTTTTCACCCTGCTGGTCAAGGCTTGAGTGCAAACCTTGTGAATCAAAGCCTACCAGTTGAGTAGACTTGATGTGTTTTGGCACAAATAAGCCAATAAGCCAGTAAGCTTATAAGCTATCAACAAATAAATCCAAGTAGCCAAATAACCTCACAAGCAGCACACAAATAAGATTCAAGTAACAAAACAACAATCCTTACACTAAGAATACTAATGCAAACACCAAATGAGGTGGTCACTTTGCTGATGCAAATGACCACTTCAGCCAACTTTGATAAGCTATAATCAACACAATAAGCCACCAAATTCAACAACCAGATAACCAATAGATAGCTTATCACCCAAACTATTCCCAAACCTGATTTCAGACCTTAGATCCAAGTAACAAAGAAGTTATTGGATCTGATGTGTTTAACCAATCTCAAAAACACTTTTATCAGATTTTAGCAAAACTTCCAATCCTTTTTCCAAACTTTCAGAAACTTAACCAATGATTAAAACTTGTTCAAAATGATTTGTTTAGACTTCCCAAACCCTAAGAACCAAGGGCACAAGGCCACAAGGCCTTATGAACCAGTAATCCCAAACAGTCCTTAATCCACCACTTTTCAAAATAACTTGTGATTTTTAAACACAACCTACTGATTTTATCATTCAAACAGCTACATTAGGTGACAACTAACAGTTTGCAACCATAAAATACAAAGCACAACCACAGAATCACCAAATCACATACCAAAATGAAAAACAGACAAGATCATATGATTTTTTAGAGGAATCTTAACAAGAGGCTATACCTGTCCTCCACAACATCCTAGGAGGACCAGCTATGCTCCTTGGACCTTGTTCAACAGCTAGAACAAGACCAAGGTACTTCAATAAGAAAGATGGATGAATGCCTTGGTTGATGTTTCAAAGCAGAAACTTAAGGGCTTGATTTCTTCAACACAATGAACAAACAGCCCAACCAAAGGCCCTCATCCATTCACAAGCTTGGTGTCAACAAGCTTGCAAGAGCTTATAGCTTTTGGTTAAGGATTAGTACACAAAAATAAGCAAATTCAGAAACCTCTTTTCAAGCTTTTTCAAACTTGAAAAATCTTACCAAACATAAACGTCCTTGAACCAAATGATTCAAGCACACTTATATCAACAAATGGAACTCAGAATCACCTTTAAACAACACCAACTTTCAAAAACATAAAAAGGAATTACAATTTTCTCAAAATACCAACTTTTATAAAATTTAAAAAGGAATTACAAGTTTAAAAGGTAAAACTGGAACAAAGGGACTCTCATAGGTTGAGGTCTCCTTTTATAGGCAAATGCTACCCTAACGCTATTCATAAAACCTAGAACTAAATTCCCAAAAGTGCCCTTGAGGTCTTCTAGATCATTTGATGGAATGAGTTGTCAAAATGCATCATGGACGTTTGTTTTAGCTTTGGGGTTACGCTAAGAGTATTGGTCGTTGATCTTGACACGTGGCAATCCTTGGGGAATAAGTTGTCATGTGATGGGTGAAACGGTTTTGGGTGTGGGGTCCATTGGTGAGTGGAGAAGAGAGTTTTAAGGTTGGGATGGGTTTCTGCATGTGTGAATTACACATGTGCCAAGGTAATTTCATTTTACCCTTTGGTTAAGTGGGTGTAGTTACTGGGTTCATCACGTGCTACAGTAGTAACTTTTTATCCGAAAATGGGGGATTGTGTTTGTTTGGCGCATGTTTGTGTATTCAAACTTTGGGAATGGCAGCTTTGGTCCTTGTTCTTTGGCAAAGTATGTATAATAAGAATTTCAGCCCATAAAACGAATTCCCTTTGTTAATAAACTTTCCAAGTTTATACATTTGCCACAAAACTTTGGTGAAAAGGTTTAAAGGGTTGTTTTTGCAATTTTTCCATATTTGAAGGACTGATTTTGGACTTTCTTGATCTTTAAAGGTCTTCAATAGATGTTTGTCTTCATGAGGGACCATAACTGACAAATTAGATTTAATGAGGGACTAATCTTGCCATTTCTTCAAAGTTGAAGGACCTTTTTGCAATTTTAACAAACTTAAGGGACCAATCTTTTAATTATGAATTCACAAGGGTTTTAAGTGTCATTTCTTCATTGTTTGAGGATCAATCTTGCATATCTTCAAGTCTTCAAGGGTAAATGTTGGATAATTCATGAACTAGGGCCCGGTTCTTTGTACGGCTTCGTTTCTCGTGTCCGTTTTTCCTTGTTTCTTGTGATCTTTTGTCTTTTTCACGATATCCATACCTAAAATACACAAGTAAATAAACACAAGCATATATATGGTATTTTATGACATTTTAATGCATTTAAAGCCCGAAAAGAACGATGAGATCATGTATAAATGCCATCTCATCAGTAGTCCACGATATGAAGATCCTTGGTTTGATTGACGAATGTGACATATCGTGACCATTGAGATTGAAGATTATCAAGAAATTTGATGTTGGCATCAATTTGTTTAGGTTCATGTTTATTTCTCCTAAGATGATTCATGAGTGTCGAAAATCGATGATAGTAAGGTTCAATTTGTTCCCCTTCAATTGAAGTAAACTTCTCCCATTCACGAAGCAACTTAGTCTCTTTTTATTGTAAACCAATTTCACTCCCCTTTATCATTTTCTGAATTATGAGCCACATCTGAGCGGTGTCACAACTATCGACTACAACATAAAAATCTTCAGGAACTCCCATAAGAATGACTTGAATTGCTTGATCATCAGCGTCGAGATGTTTAGATTCAGCTTCAGTTAATTCTTCATCCGTTTGCTCATAACTAGAGTCAGCCACTGTGTTAGCACTCGTGGGATCCCCAGGCAGAGTAATTGTTCGTCTAACATACGGACCTTTTTGGATATAGTTTACGATCATCTTTCCCAATGGTTTACATTTTTCATAAAGAAGAAGACAACTAGCCCATGTGGTGTAATTTTCCTTGGTTAGCATTGGAGGACAATTCCCAGTACTCGCAGCATAGATGTCTTGTTGAGAAGTCATTGTAGAAGTCTTGTGTAAAATAGGATCACAATTCGTAAAAAGCGCGTTTCGGATTCTCGGATAGTCGAATTTCGCCGATATTTTTCTGTCCAAAACTGATATTCACGTCACTCCCAAAGTTAATATTCTCGGCACCAAAAAACTAATAATCTCGGCACTCCAAAACTGATATTCTCGGCACCAAAAAAATAGTAATCTCGGCACTCCAAAACTGATATTCTCGGCACCAAAAAACTAATAATATCGACATTCCAAAAGTTAATATTCTCGGCACCGAAAACTAATATTATCGGCATGAATCAAAATAATCTCGGCATTCAAAGATCAACATTCTCGATAAGAAAAAAGTAACATTCTCGACACCAACAACAATTTTGGCATATTAGGGTTTTAAATATGCTGAGATTTTTCCAATTTTCGCAACTTCAAAAAGCACAAGTTTTTGATCAAATCTAATGAAACGGCTTGTACTTACAAGTATTATACCAACCAAATAACTATAAATGCAAACTTTTTGAATTTTGAGCCGAAAAATTTTACGAACCAAACGCGAATATGGATGATATGAAGGTGACGTGAGGTTGTGGATGAATAGATGAGATGATACGAAATATAAAAGAGATGAACAACAAACAAGATTAAACAAAAAAAGAGAGATTAGATTAAGATGAGAAAACAGAAGAAAACAAAGAGAAGTGAAATCCTAGTGAGAGAAAACACACACAAGATTCTATCTCTAAACTTAACAAATGGGAAAACACACACAAAAATGAGAAGGTTGTTTCCTTTTATACAAAGAAGGAAACGTGACAAAGGCTTTCCTCATTTGTGTGTTCTAGAGTAATTCCCGTTACGTAAACAATATTACCTTTGAAGTCTCGACACCATTAAATACCATTTTCCACGAGCTTCGGAAAGGTATATTATATGACCATCACTTTAAATACGGCTAACAATATAGAATTGTTACAACACAAAAGGGGACCATTTTGGCTAGCCTATACCGAAATAGTAAAAACACAACAAAGGGGAATTCCATCTTTGGGAATAAAAGGTGGTACATAAGCGTGCTTGTGGTGAGGCGTATAACAGCAAACAGAAACCCAAATGAATTGACACTGCTTACTTAAATTAAAACAAGTACAAGTATTATATAGTGGATATAAACTTTGGCCGATCACACTACTTTGCGTCTATTTTAACCGGCTTCATGACCATGCCCCATAGATCTAAATATGCCTTGTTAAACTTGACATGGCCTAGTTTATAATGTGACTTTCTTTTTGTCTTGAAGTTCAGTAACGAACCCGCAATTAATTTCCAAAAATACTTGTTTGACACAGAAATAATTGAACTTTGCTTGTTTAAATAAATGTGCGAGTACACTACTTTGTCTAATTACTTGACGCACCTAGAGACTTCATTAAAATGCGATGTTTATCAAATCTCGAAGATCACCCGGTCTAGTTTTCATAATGAGAACCCATTTATTTTTTGGACTATTAAATAACGAGATATTAAGACCCAAAGTTGACCCCGTGAAGGAAATGGACGAACATGGAAAATGTATAAAAACATTTTATAAATTAAGAGCAAGTATAAATTATCAACCAAGGGCATTGTAAGTTATTATTTTATGTATTTAGCCTATGTACGGATATTTTATTTAGGTTACGACCCACTTGTTAAAATGGAATATCACAGTAATATAAGGCGTGTCATCAAAGCATGCAAGGTAAATGTCTAAACATTCATGACCATAAATGGAAATACCGGAAACAAACATCGGTAGTCCAAGTAACTCAACACAAGAAAACATAAGTACTGTAAAGGAAAAGGACTAAACAATGTCCAACATGAAATAAAGTAAGATAAAGTATGATAAATGCATAAGATATCGAAGGTTGGATAGCTTCCATCCGAATGCACATACTCTTGAGATCCTACTTGCGACCTTGGGTACCTGCCGTTTGGGAACATGGAAATGGAAAACGGCTAAGCATAACGCCCAGTGCACGGATATACAATAAAGCATGGAAATAATAGAATTATGAATGCATATTAAGAGCATATAAGCATGGAAGGCAGCGGAAATGATTAAGTCATGGGAAACCTAGACGTATAATATGTTTACTGGTTTTAGTTCTGAAAACATAGCTTATGTTTACTTATGAAAATCTGTATTAGTTTAATATACCAAAAGCCAATTAAGGTCATGAGGTCAATGATTGTAGGTAAATCTTACACGTTTTAGGAAAAATGCGTATGTGGCAAGTATTAAATTCGACGGTCTAGGAAAACCGAAAAATCGAATAAGTGCGAGTTCGTTCTCGAAGGAGGTGTAGTAGTTGTGTGCCAATAATATAAATCAAAGTTTTGATTAGTGTCGTTTTTGGACGAGAAGAGAAGGAAAAATAAGACGATTTACGCTAAAAATTACCCTACGACGTAAAAAACGCGAAACCGTAAAACTCGACAAAAAATGGAAGTCAACTAAAACTAACCAAAATTTTAACTTAAGCTAAGAAAAATATGAATAAGACAAAAATGAAAACCAAAATGTCCAAAAACTTTTTAATAATTTTATATTAATTTTTAAAATTCAATAAAAGACAAAAAATTAAATAAAATTGAAAAAGAGTTAAAATGAAAACTTTTGCTTTTATAAACCTCAAAAATGTAATTAAAAACTTAAAAACTATTTTTCCAAATTTTAAAAACACTTTTTTCTATTTTTTTAATGACTTTCTAAAATTAAAACTAAAAATAATGATAAAAATAAATAATAAACGTGAAAAATTATATTTTTGTTTTGAAAAATCCTAAACCACTAAACTAACATAATAAAAATATAAAAAGCCAAATTTGCTTATCTAATAAGCTGAAAACCAGCTTTTAACACTCGAATTCAAATATAAGCTAAGAACACAACACCCCTTAAGTCAAAGCCCTGGGGAACTATAACCAGTAAAGTCCCTAGGGTAGTTGGTTATATCGTTGTTGTGTTGTGTGAGTGGCCCAGGTTCGAATCCTGGCCACTGATTTTTTTACAACTCTTTTTTTTTTCTTTTTAAACTTATACTACTCACTACCTGGTACTTTAAACTACACGAAAACACAAAATAACCCTAAGATTAACAAGATCAAAATCAAAATTCGATCAAAAAGGTGCCCGGTTGTAAAAATGAAACAGTAATAAACTTCTCAACATATTGTGTTGTCCGATATAAGAAAAGAACAAAATTGTCGTTCTCGGGTAGCACTGGAAATGTTACTGTATGCTTTTGAAGGCCTGATTTTGGTTCGTTTTACTGTTGCTTGGATGTTTTTGTTACAATATGGCACCCCCACAACCAGTTGGGTTGTGGGGATTCAAGTAAACAAGAAGAACACACAAGTGCACACAAAAATCACACAAATCAACCAAAAAGTATTCACTGATGTGTTTTAAGCAGGCCTGGCATAATTTGCTGATCTATTTGACCACAAGGGTGAGATTTAGGTTACCAAATCTCACTCAAAACACACCCAAGCTACTCTTAACTAACACAAATCCCTAGATTACCCTATCCCTAACTAATATCCAAGATTATGGATCAAATCACACTAAAATAAACTGGTTCTCCCCTACTGATTGAATTTGACAGTTTTTTTACCAAAGTATAAACTTGCAAAATCTTTTTAAACCTACCAAAGTTAAAACCAAATGTTGATAGCACCTACAACTACTCTTGTGAGTGTGTCTAACAGGTTTTAATCCTATATTGTGTCACCTAATATAGTTTAAACCATAGACCCAAACACCCTCTTATATTCTGAAACAAAGATTTCTCAAAGCAATACCATTCTAAATCTATCCAAACTGATTTAATCTTACTCTAACATGCATATTAAACATAAATGATCATAATCAAAGCATAAAACAGGCACATAAACAACTAACACACAAAACACATAAAGCATGTAAAAAATCAGCAAAATTCATATAGAGGGTTCAAGCCACTTACAGCTGATGCCTTCTATATCTGAATACTTTGAGGATGTTTATGAGCTTATGTAAACGTGTAGAGAGAACCCTGCTGATGGAATCTCCAAGAGACCCAAGGGTGGTGAATATATCTTCAAATAAAAAATGAAACGCAGGAAAGGAATGAGTGATTGTAGTCATCCTGAAAAAGACGAGCAAACACAAGCCCCAGAGACCTGCTCCAAAAGCTAGTTGTCAATTAGCTTTTGGAGAAGCTCTTTGAACAGTAAGATCAACAATAAAATAAGAAAAACTGATTTTTTTTAAAAACAATTTGATGAAAAACCAACTAAAAACCAAACCTTTGAAACCTTTTGGAAAACAAAGCTAAATCATTAGCTTATACGAGCTATTGAATGATGTTTCTTTGTCAAACAAACAATCTTTATAACCCCTATATTCTACCAAAGAAAAATAGAGCTATTGGCTTAAGTTTCCTCTCACCAATATCTCTTTTTCTTCTTGATAAAACTAACATAAATTTGATGCAAATAAAAATAAATGTTTTAAACTACTAAAACAGGAATTAAAGGAACTTAGTGTTGCATAAAAATCAAATTTTCATTTTCATTAATCATTTAAAATTTATACCAAAAAATGGAACAAAATAAAAGGGGTACATACCACCCTCTTTTATACTAGTCTATAGACTATTCTAGATGCTGAAATAAAATAATACATTAGTGTAACCCTAATCACTGAAAAACCAATGTTTCCCTTGGTCAAAATCTTGAAATTTTGGTCTTTGTTCATACATGTGAACATGTCGACATGCCAGTTGTGTTGTTTGCATCTTGGCTGTTGATTTTAAACTTTGGTAGCAAGTTTTGTGTGATAGCCGATTATCTTGTCTATTCTAGGTGTTTGAGATGAAAGTGACACCAAAGAGACCATTTGGGAGGGAATATGGGTGATATGGCAGGGGTTTTACGAGGTGGGTTTGGCTTAGGTGGATATGAATTTAGGATCTGGACGTTATTAGCCAAAACCCCTTTGGTTTTTGGGTAGTTCATGATTAGGGTTTATATGGTTTAGGAGATGATAAACAGTGTGATTAATCTGGGTTTATGTTTAAACCTTTTGTTTCCCACGAAAAAATTAATATAAACAAATTTATTAAAAAAAACCTGTTAAATAAAACTAAGTGGGATGTGACGTAGGTAAATGGGGTATGGTGATTGGTTGTGGGGTATGAGGTGGCAGGTTGATTGGCTGGGAAGGATTGTGATATTTGAAAAAATAGCCCCTTGACTCCTTTCTTGTTGTCTTTCAAAGTTTAACAGCCCACAAAGTCTTTTCCCTTTGTATATAAACTTTGTAATTTCACACTTTGGAAACAACAAGTTTATGAATACTTGTTTCAAGGACCAATAGTGTATTTTGACCATAATCCAAGGACCAATGATGTAATTTCTCATCATTTAAAGGACCCATATGCAATTATTAAGTTTTGCAAGGGATTAAAATGACAAGTCTTCAAAAGTTGATGGACCAATCTTTCCAATCTTCAAAACTTCAAGGACTTCAATGAAAAATCATGATTCGGGTCCGGTTCTTTGTGCGGCTTCGTTTCCCGTGTTCGTTTTTGCTTGATTCTTGTGATCTTTTGTTGATTTCACGATATCCGCACCTAGGATACACAAGAACAAACACGAGCATATTTTGAGGTATTTTGATGATATTTTAAGCGTTTTAAGTCCGATTTGGACGATGAGACTATGTATAGAACCAGTCTCATCACTCCCCCATACTAAACCATTGCCGTGTCCCCACGTAATGCTAGAATTTAGTATCATAGCACTTCCAAAATTCATTTTTATGTGACATTTATTGAAAACATAAACTTAAATAAACTACTAGACGTGTTTTAGAAATAATGTATCGTTTTCATCACGATTAAGTGACTTTTAGGGTCAATGAATAAGAACACGTGAATGCCTTATAGAGATAAGTTCGTCATCCTCGATTTTCACCCGATTCCATGCTAAGCATGTAACGAGATCATTGTCATTATAAGTTAGCAACACAATCATTACTCATGAGTGTTAATTACATACTTAGACTCCCTTATTCATAATTGGTATATCTTATATTTTATTTTTGTATTAATGATCACGAGGATACATCATTGACTTATTTCGATAATTTATTAACGCCAAAAATAAAGTAGCACGATTTAATCGATAGTTAGCCGAAGGACACGATCTTTTAAAACGGCTTCTCGTAATCTCCTTAAGTTCATATCTTGGCATAACTCGTTTCACGATCTGAGACCTTTCTCGGATCGATATTTGGCATGTACTTCGAACTTCAAATCTTGGAAGAGGTTCTTGAAATAATGGTCTTCTCTTCATATGTGGAATTTCTTCAAACTTGGACCACGACTTCATCATTTTTCTTCAATCGTTATTTGGGATTTTGATATACAACGATCCGCCTCCTTTTAGGACTTGGATATATTTATCCTCATACCTTGTTAGAGTCTTTTTGGATAGACTTCTCCATGATCTTTAGGGGAGTATATTGCTTTTCTCCGTGTGTCTCGATCCTTCATATTGATTTTGCTACAATGATACATCACATCATCTTGGATCTTTAGCAACAAAATGGAGTTCCTCATGCCTTGTGAAGGCCTTTTTGGAACTTTTCCAATCTGCGCATCCCGCTTCAATAAGTTATGCCTTGTCTATGAACTCTATCCGAACACGAGCAACTTTTAAACGATCTTGGGCTAGAAGCTAAGTAACCTTTTAAATCGAACGATCTTACTTATTGCATTTATTTAAACAAAAGCGTGGGGTGAATAAGCTAATAATTACTACACATGAGATCGTGAAAGATTACGTAACTTATAAATAACTCTATCATTTCTCGTCCTCATTTAAGAGAGTTAGCCTAAAAAGTTAAGGAATCAAAGCTAAGTGCTCAACACGCACGGTCGAGTCAAAAATTACTCTTATTCTCACCATCGGAAAACCTACATTTGTGTCTTAAACACTTATGAAAAATAAGAAAAATTTTAAAATTTGGCAATTTTTATCCTTATTTTGCATAAAACGATAACAAAAAGATGAAAATTGGATTGCGTGGTTACGCGAGCAAGGTGAAGTATCTACTCACCACCATACTAAAACTAAACATTGTTCTCAATGTTTCAGGTCTAGGGGTGAAAACACCCCCATACTAGAGACGAAAGTCGAATGCTTAATCTCGAGCATGGAAAGGGTAAAACGAATAACCTAAAAGCCGTTTATGAATTATGCTATTAAGATAAAGGTTAGAACATAAAAGGATATTATCGGATATCAGAATCTCCAAAGGCAACAATCGAAGCTCGAGTGATCCGTAAAATGAACACGAGAGGCTTCAATGATGAAGATGAACATATTAAATCACAATCACAAACAACCACGAAACAAAGGTCGGAAGAGCACAAGTCCCCTCGTTACACTATTAGAAAGCAAAAATTTATACAAGGATAAGCATGAGAATCCCCCACGAGGCACCTTGTTTTTGATAACCGAGTCAAAAGCTCGACTCGAATCCTCATAAATGTGAGCATTTAGGGATAATCATGGTATGGTCATTTTTGGTGGGGCTTACTTGATAAACAATGCCCAAAAGTACATGGATTACTTTAAAAAACCGATACACATATACCCGGGTCAAATATAACGTCCTCATTCTCGGATGATAGACGAAACAACGCTTCTTCAACACGTGCTCGAACCTCAAAGAGGTAGAAGAAAATAGATGAGAAGTAGAAAGGTGGGGCAATGGGTAAGACAAACCTATGAGCTACTCGAGGTAGACTCACACCAAGTAAATAGATATGATTTCCATTTATTGCATTGGTGGAAGACTGAGATTTCCCTTTACAAGTAATTCCGAGATCGAATATCTCGTCCTCGATGGTAAAGTGTGAAGAAAAATAAGGGGCTTCCCCCACACTAAAACCACAACAACCGTCGTCAAAAGGAGTAAACGAGGTGGTAGCACTCAAACAACACGGTGATGACAAAGTTAAACAGGTAGAAAAATCTTTTAAATCAATTTTAAAATCTTTCCCTTTTTCATCGTTTAAAAACTCTTTATGAAAACCCGATTTGATGATGTCGAAAATACTTGGTGTTTCAAATTCAAAATTAGTCACGCTAAAGACCCTCACATTTAAGTCGCAGTTAGGGGGTGGTGGATTGTATAAGTTCTCAAAACGTCGATCGGCAAAGAACACCGCCCCCTCGGGTTCTACATATTCATCATCCTCATGAACATCGATCTCTTCGATTTCTTCATCATAGATAGGCTTGTCAAACCACGGTCTGTCATTCCCCTCTTGTAAGATTTTAGAAACTCTCTCGAAGAGATCACTATCAAGCACAAAACCATCATTCTTTTGTGGGGATCGTTGATAAGTTAGATCCTCACGAATGTGGTAAACGTCATTCTCAAGTGAGGACTGTTGATTAGGTAACTCCTCGAGAATGGGATTTTGGGTCACATGAGTTGGTTCGTCATTGAAAATAAGACGTTCCAACTCATTAAGTTCATCGTCAATCTTGGAAAAATCAGCCTCACTCGTAGGTGGAAGTGGAGGAAAAAGAGCTAGCTCTCGTTCGATAATTTCCTCAATCTCGGGATCAAACTCGTAATTATCGTACTTAACACAATTCTTTTTAGGAGAATCAAAAATTTCATGTGGATTTTTAAGCACGTGATCAATCTCGGGAAAATCGCCATCGTCATCGTCAAAGAAAGAGTCGATGTGAGCACTCACAACCATGGTCTTACAAGTCGAATGACTATGCTTAGGTGACTTTTCTAAGACGATAGGATCGATGTCGATAAAACCTTTAGCCTCAACGGGTGTTGGGCTAGGAAATGGAGTCACTTCGATGGAGTTAGAAGTTGAAGCCTCAAAGAGGTGGTCCTTCGAAGGTGGTGAAGACGAGTCCATATTGGTCATTGTCGTGATGGCACTTACGTCGCCCTTCAGAATTTGTTGTTCACTTGTTTCGCCAAATACATCCCAAAGTGATTTTTCATCCATAAATCTACGAATACCCTCTTGAATCAAGTACACGTATTCTTTATCATTAAAATCATCATCTTTAAAACCGTTCATTTTAGTTCTTTCAAAACATGCATCAAGCCTCATATTTTCCGCTAAAGTTAACATTCTGAAATCATTAGAATTTGAAACATTAGGTTTTGAAACCTCGGTTTTTTCAAGATCATTTGAAACTTGGGATTTATTTGCGAAAAAGTCCATTAGTTCCTCCCCATATCTCATAGTTAATCTCCCCTCGTGGACGTCGATTACGGCTCGAGCCGTCGATAAAAATGGTCGACCTAAAATAATGGGACATTAAGGGTCACACTCGTAATCGGAAATGACGAAATCCGCGGGAAAAACAAACTTTACAATCCTAACATAGATATCCTCGGCTATTCCTATTGGTTTTAAAGGCGTACAATTTGCAAGCTCGATTTTTCATGTTCGTGGGGGTAAGTGAAGGCAATCTCATCAATTTCCATAGAGAATGAGGCATGAGATTGTTGCTAGCACTTAAATCGGCAAGGGCTAAGCATCCCTCAATCTCAGAAAAATCACAAGGTAATAGAAACTGGCCTGGATCCTCTTCCTTTCTCGGCATTTTCCTTTTGGGTTTTTGAAGAAGGATCGAAGCACAAGTTTCTTTGAGGGTTACTTTGGTAAGGTCGATAAAACTCTCTTTTTGAATCGTGGATGGAATTTGAGGTACACGAGGGTGTGCACTCTTTTCCTTGGTCGCCACGTTCACCCCATCGACTTTAGAACAAGAAGGTGTCTTAGAAGTCGAGGGTTGAGAAGAAGGAACAACCAGAAATCCATCAAGGTAAGGGGTAATCACACGACTTTTCTCACGAGACGAGGCGGCTTTACATTGTTCCTTCGGATTTGCAACGGTGTCACTAGGTAACGAACTCGATGAAGCACACGAGGCTTTGTTCATAATAGTCGAAAAAATCTTTTTTATTTCGATTTGTCCTCGCTCAATCTTCGTGTTTTGATTTTTCAAAGTATTAGAAAAATTATTTTTCAAAGTACCAATTTGTCCCTCTAATCGTCTCATATTAGCTTCATTCGTTTTCATGTATTCTTGAAAATCGTTTGACGAACTATTTTGATTTGAATTAAAGTTCCCTTGGTTTTGATTGTTTCTTTGAAAATTTCCTTGATTACCATTTGAAAAATTGTTACCTTAATTGTTGTTTTGAAAACTCGAGTTTTGGTTGTTGTTATTATCTTTGTTTTGCCAATTCAAATTTCGACCTTGATTATAACCTCTTTGATTCGAAAATTTTCCTTGAAAATTGTTTCGGTTTTGATTATAATTGTTGCCTTGGTTATAATTTCCTTGTGATGGACCCGTGTTATTTTCATTTTGAAAATTGTTGTTTAACGTGTTTACACTCGACGTTTGGCCATCCGTATCCGCACACTCGTAATAATTATGAGGCCCCCCACAAAACGTATACAATGCCTCAACCGCTTTCACCGTAGCGGGAGTGTCTTTCTTTTGCATCTCAATGAGAAAAGACGTAAACACATTCGTTAGCTTGTCGACTTTCGCATCAACTCTCTCAATGTATCGATTAGAATTACTAACATTGGCGACATTGGCAATACTGGGTGCGTTGCGGAGTTGGTAAACCTTGGATCGATACTCGATAATCATTAATTCGTCTTTCGGAGTCTTACACAAAACGTTGCCACCGACGGCGGAATTCAAAGAATCTTGTTCTTGAAAACTAAGTCTGTTGTAAAACGTATCGATGTGGTGCAACTCGGAAAATCCATGATGAGGACATTGCCTAAGCAATTCCTTAAAACGATCCCACGCGTCTCTAAAAGATTCATTCGGTTTTTACTCAAATCTCGTAATCTCGTTTTTGAATAACGTCGT
Organism: Glebionis coronaria; assembly: GCA_025667525.1. NCBI lineage: Eukaryota > Viridiplantae > Streptophyta > Magnoliopsida > Asterales > Asteraceae > Glebionis > Glebionis coronaria. The sequence goes on along the minus strand of JANFOE010000440.1, from coordinate 330,619 downwards.
CTTAGACGGTGGGAAAAAATGATTAACGAATTTGGAAACGAGATCCTTCCACGTAATTATGGAATTAGGTGGCTCTTTCTCGTACCAATCCTTGGCGGCACCATCGAGCGAGTACGGAAAAAGCATAAGCTTGACGACATCGGTGTCGACGTTCTTAAACTTGCTCGTGGCCAAAAGACGATCAAAATTCCGAATGTGATCGTGAGGATTATCCGCCTCACGACCTCGAAACTTTGTAGCTTGTATCAACGGAAGCATTCCGCTCTTAATCTCAAAATTCTCCACTTCAATTGCGGGAATTACGATCGCGTCTCCATAACCCTCGGTGGGCGCTTGGATAAATTCCATCATCGAACGATTGTCGGCCATCTCGTCTACCGTCTCTTCAACAACGATATTAGGAAAGTTGGTTTCTAAATCTCGTCTACGTCGTCGATTCCTTCGATTGCGTCGATTCGAAGCGTCGCTAGAATTAGAATAATCTTTCGATCGAGTGCGCATGCACTAAGCGTAGAATGGGGTAGCAAAGAAGATTCTTTTTGGGGTTTTTTGTTTTTTCAATTTTTTTGGTTTTTGATTGTTTTTAATTTTTTTGGATTTTTTGTGTATTACGTAGACTCAAATCTACAAATATCTCCTCGAATCGATTTCTCGATTAAAGGAGCCTCAAAGAATGAAAACGATCACGTGGAGTGAACGCCTTCGATGACTTTATAACGTTGGTGGAACACCAAAACGTTCAAGAGGGTTTAATCTTGAAAACAAGCAAATATATATGATACGTAGATAATACTTGGGCGGAAAACCCTCGATTATCCCTCTATCTCAAAACACGCACAAGCAAGCGGGGGAAACGAGGCGACGCTAAGCACTTAAGAGCCTTTTTCCCTTAGGTCATGAAATACAACCGCCTTATACCCACCTTATAGTTTGTGTTAATAAAAATTAAGCCTCACGGAAGTATTTATCTATTTTGCCTTTTGACTTTTGCTTTGAATTCGAATACAATAACTGAGTGATGAAATCCCAATTAAGGTTGTGTTTTCACGCTTTTGGAGATATTGTATATTAATTGTGATATGTAGTACAATATATTAATAATATTCACAAGAAAAATGAAAACCAATATATCTACAATATAGTAAAGATTGTTACGTGTTTAATTTAAGAAAATTAAACACGATTTATTTGGATATTATAATATAATAGAGAAAAATAACAAAAATGAGTATGTACGTTATTTACGCTTTCCAAAAATTGAAAAGCAAAAACGCACTACTCACACAAACACGATAATAATAATGGCGCTATAAACACCTCCCCGGCAGCGGCGCCAAAATGATTGTAGGTAAATCATACACGTTTTAGGAAAAACGCGTATGTGGCAAGTATTAAATTCGATTGTTTTGGAAAACTGACAAATCGAATAAGTGCGAGTTCGTTCTCGAATGAGGTGTAGTAGTTGTGTGCCAATAATATAAATCAAAGTTTGGATTAGTGTCGTTTTTGGATGATAAGAGAAGGAAAAATAAGACGATTTACGCTAAAAATTACCCTACGACGTAAAAAACGTGAAACCGTAAAACTCGACAAAAAATGAAAGTCAACTAAAATTAACAAAAATTTTAACTTAAGCTAAGAAAAATGTGAATAAGACAAAAATGAAAACCAAAATGTCCAAAAACTTTTTAAGATTTTTATATTAATTTTTTAAATTTTAATAAAAGACCAAAAATTAAATAAAAATGAAAAAGAGTTAAAATGAAAACTTTTTCTTTTGTAAAGCTCAAAAACGTTATTAAAAACTTAAAAACTATTTTTCAGAATTTTAAAAACACTTTTTTCTATTTTTTAATGACTTTCTAAAATTAAAACTAAAAATAATGATAAAAATAAATAATAAACGTGAAAAATAATATTTTTGTTTTGAAAAATCCTAAGCCACTAAACTAACATAAGAAAAATAGAAAAAGCCAAATTTGCTTATCTAATAAGCTGAAAACCAGCTTTTAACACTCGGATTCAAATATAAGCTAAGAACACAACACCCCTTAAGTCAAAGCTTTAGGGAACTATAACCAGTAAAATCCCTAGGGCAGTTGGTTATGTTGTTGGTGTGTGGTCGCATGTTCGAGTCCTAGCAACAGATTTTTTTACAACTCTTTTTTTTCTTTTTAAACTTATACTACTCACTACCTGGTACTTTAAACTACACGAAAACACAAAATAACCCTAAGATTAACAAGATTAAACTCAAAATTCGATCAAAAAAGTGCCCAGTTGTAAAAAGTGAAACAGTAATAAATTTCTCAAAAGATTGTGTTGTCCGAACAAAAGTGTCGTTCTCGGGTAGCACAAGAAATGTTACTGTATCTTTTGAAGGCCTGATTTTGGTTCGTTTTGCTATTGCTTGGATGTTTTGGTACATTATGGCACCCCCACAACCACTTAGGTTGTGGGGAGTCAAGTAAACAAGAAAACCACACTAGTGCACACAAAAATCACACAAATCAACCAAAAAGCATTCACTGATGTGTTTTAAGCAGGTCTGGCACAATTTGCTGATCTGTTTGACCACAAGGGTGAGATTTGGGTTATCAAATCTCACTCAAAACACACCCAAGCTACTCTTAACTAACACCAATCCCTACATTACCCTATCCCTAACTGATATCCAAGATTATGGATCAAATCAGACTAAAATAAACTGGTTCTCCCCTACTGATTGAGTTTGACAGTTTTTTACCAAAGTATGAACATGCAAAATCTTTTTAATCCTACCAAAGTTAAAACCAAATGTTGATAACACCTACAACTACTCTAGTGAGTGTGTCTAATAGGTTTTAATCCTATATTATGTCACCTAACATAGGTTAAACCATATACTCAAACACCCTCTTATATTCTGAAACCAAGATTTATCAAAGCAATACCATCCTAAATCTACCCAAACTGATTTAATCTTACTCTAACATGCATATTAAACATAAATGATCATAATTAAAGCATAAACAGGCACATAAACAACTAACACACAAAACACATAAAGCATGCAAAAAATCAGCAAAATTCATATAGACGGTTCAAGCCACTTATAATTGATGCCTTCTCTATCTGGATCCTTTGAGGATGTTTATGAGCTTATGAAAACGTGTAGAGAGAACCATGTTGATGGAATCTCCAAGAGAACCAAGGGTGATGAATATATCTTCAAATAAAAAATGAACAGGAGGAAAGGAATGAGTGATTGTAGTAATCCTGAAAAAGACTAGCAAACACAAGCCCAAAAGACCTACTCCAAAAGCTAGTTGTAAATTAGCTTTTGGAGAAGCTTTTTGAACAATAAGATCAACAATAAAATAAGAAAAACTGATTTTTTTGAAAAAGAATTTGATGAAAAACCAACTGAAAACCAAACCTTTGAAACCTTTTGGAAAACAAAGCTAAATTAGTAGCTTATACGAGCTACTGAAGGCCGTTTGTTTGTCAAACAAACAATCTTTATAACCCCTATATTCTACAAAAGAAAAATAATGCTATTGGCTTAAGTGTCCTCTCACCAATATCACTTTTTCTTTTTGATAAAACTAACACAAATATTTTGCAAATAAAAATAAATGTTTTAAAATACAAAAACAGGAATTAAAGGAACTCAATATTGCATAAAAATCAAATTTTCATTTTCATTAATCATTTAAAATTTATAAAAAAACTGGAACAAAATAAAAGGGGTACATACCACCCTCTTTTATACTAGTCTATAGACTATTCTAGATGCTGAAATAAAATAATACATTAGTGTAACCCTAATCACTGAAAAACCAATGTTTCCCTTGGTCAAAATCTCGAAATTTTGGTCTTTTATTCATACATGTGAAGATGTCGACATGCCAGCTGTGTTCTTTGCATCTTGGCTGTTGATTTTAAACTTTGGGAGCAACTTTGGTGTGATAGCCATTTATCTTGTCTACTCTAGGGGTTTGGGACGAAAGTGACACAAAGGGGACCATTTGGGAGGGAATATGGGTGATGTGGTAGGGGTTTTAGGAGGTGGGTTCCGCTTAGGTGGACATGAATTTTGGATCTGGATGTTATTAGCCAAAACCCCTTTGGTTTTAGGGTAGTTCATGATTAGGGTTTATATGGTTTAGGAGATGATAAATGAAATTGTGTATAATTGAAGTTCGTTTTCTCGATTCTTAACAAATTGGAAGTCCTAACAAAATCGGGTTTATGCTCGTTTTTGGTTGGTAGGGTTATTTGGCTTTTCTATGTCTAATTGAACAATCAAGTAAAAAGTTGCAAAATATTTACTACGCATCCGTAAAACAATTAGTCAAATACCAAATTTTTATTCAAATAAGGACAAACATGTAAAACTATGAAATTAAAGTGCTTAAAATGTAAAATCTTGAAACTAGTATGCTTGAAATGTAAATTCAGTTAACTAAAAGGACTAACTATGCAAATGTAACAAACTAGTAACCAATTTGTAACAAAATGTGAAACTACCTAACTGAAAATGTAAAGTCTAGAAAATGTAAGGACTTAACAAGTGCAAACCCTAGATTAGTGAAAGATTAGCCCTTAATGAAAACAGTATCAAACTTGAGAGATCAAAATGCAATTAAAAGTGAAATATTCTAAAAAATGGGCAAGGATGATCAATAAGCTCGTATAAGCTATATACTGAACCAAATAAGCTCTAGTAACTTGCAAAAGGCTAAAAACTTCATTTTACCTAGGCTTGTAAAAGGATTAAGTCTGAAACTCAGTCAAACTCAAATAAGCTAATTCTAATAAGCCACAATTAAGCTATCTAATAAGCTAGACGTGCACAAAATGATTTTATTGCCAAAACTTGTTTATCAAGCCATAAAGAGCATGGAATGTCCTTTGAAATTGAAAATGATCAAGAAACGAAGTTGGAAAACGGAAATAAGCTGAAACAAGCTTATTTGACCAGCGTTGACCAAATTTTTGGAAAAGCTGAAAATTTCCAGATCTATCCAGGAACACTTACTAAACACAAATGTGGAAGAAAACTAGAAGGTTTATGAAGTGAAAATGCTGGTTTGAGAAATCAGTTAAGCACTATATTACAGAAACTTCACTTAACTCAACAGCTTATCAAAATGCTTATTTCTCTTTTGAAACTTAAAACTGTACAATTTCTTTAAAAGAACTTGACATTCAGATGTTAATTGACATTTGAGAACTGGTTTGAGACAATTTCATCAAGAAATAAAGAAATGCTAAGCACTTGAAATCAACAACTTTTTATGAAATTTTAAGCCAAGAACAGACCCATACTTTTTTTGTGACCAATTGCCTTTTTGACTCAAAACTTGACTTGAAAACTATTGAACCTTGTTTAATATGACTAAATGACTGCAAATGGACAAAAGTTAACCAAACAACAACACTTTAAACTACAATGCCAACTTAAACCAAACACTAGTTAACCAAGTTTTACAAACTTTTATGAAGGGAATTTGAGCAATTGGCTAAACTGATCAAAATGAAATATCAGACTAAGTTTGATAAGCAAAATGAAGTGTAAAGAAACCAATAACAAACAGTTACACAAGCTAGAACTCAAAATGCACAATTAGGCTAAGATGACTGATAATCTGATAACAGGAACAAGAATTAAGCTAGTGAACAAGTATTAAACTACAATTAAGCTACTCAAACTCCAAAATCAATTCAAAACACACTTGATCATGCCAGCACACAAGATTACACTAAGAATTAAGCAGGCATAACTGTTTAGAGGAACAAAAACTCAGAAATTTGAAACCTATAAGCTAAAGCCTCCTTGGATGGAGTAGGTAGGCGTTGAGCCTCCTAGATAGTGTTAACCACCACCTTAAAACTATCAACTATCAACTCAAACAGCTAACATCATCATCTTCACCATTGTTGAACAATTTTGCTTCAAAATCAACTGAAACTCTACTGGATGAACATAATCAACTCAAACAGCTACAAGTCTTCAACAATTGCTATTCATGATCCATAATGATCACAAATAGCTAACAACAGCACCAGGATAACAAGATTGCAAGGTATGAACAGTAGATTTAGGGAAATGAAAGTAGGATTTTTATTGATTGAAGAATGAAGTTTGTTACAAAGCTGGTAAAGTTGTTACGACTATATTAACTAACTCAAGAGCTTATTAGACTCTTGAGTTTGTTAAGCTACTACTAAGAACTAAGGATTGAGAGAAAAAGGAGATGTGTGTGAAAATTTCACACATTAGCTACTACTTCAAAGGAAAGAGTACATCCCTATTTATAGACAAAATGTGAGTATGTTTTGGAGTTGATGACGTGTTCCCACCATTTAATTGCTGCCACGTGTCATCAAGCTGCTAATTACTCTTCATCATGTTCTTCAAGAATTGGGGATTTTTGATTCATTAGGTTTGAGCTTGATTAAGTGTGTCCAATGTGTTCCTCTCTTGAAAACGTCCACTTTTCATGTAGAAGTCATGGTCTGAAATTAAGTGTAGCTCAAAAATGGTTATGTGTTGCGTTTAGGAAGAAAGCGCCACGTGTCATATTATGGTTGGGAGAAATATGCACACGGATCGCTATCCATAAGTGGATAAATGTATTATTGCATGTCTTGCTCTGATTGGGTGAAATAGAGATAGTGGGGGTTATTTATTGCTTTGCGGCGTAATAAATGAAAGGGTGAGGTTGCATGATATGTGGCAATCCGAGTGACCATTTCCTTTCAATTTCATTGGTCCAAACAATAGCACATGGATTAAACTCAATTTGACTTTAGAAAATGGCAATTTAAGTCCCTTTAGTATGGCAGATTGTACAAATGAGCTAGGAACTTAATTTCTTTGGCATAAATGGTCCTTCCACTTGCATTCTTGATAAGTTTGACCCTTTGACTTGGTTGACTAAAGAGTTGACCATGTTTGACTTTTATCTTGACTTTGACAAATTTACACTTTAGTCCTTCAACTTTGGAGTGTTGTCAAGATAGGTCCCTTGTCTTCGAAGTCTTGTTATCTTTGATCCTTCTTTGTCTTTTTCATCCAAATAAGCTTGATTTTCTTCTTGTTTGCTTGAAAATGTATCCATCTTACCTATTTATACACAAACACAAAACATACCACATAATTCCGCTTTATAGCACAAAAGTTAGGTATTTTCCTTGTGTTTTAGAGTGATTTGTTGACTAATTGATATGAGTTTTTGCTCATATCAAATCCCCTACAATTGAACATTGCCATGACCTCATGCAATGCTATATTTTGAAGCACAAATTTACATTCTCCTCATAATTAATCCACCTTGGCCAATATGGAATGCATCTACACTACTCTACACTATATAATGCATGATTTTGATTTTGAACAATGCAATGCAAAAGAAACAATTCTATTTATATCTTTTTGGCTTTTCTTGAAATGGTTTTGATGGAAATAACTCATAAAGAAATCAATGACTTAGATTAGGGCTTTGGTACCATGGACACTTATCACCCTCAAGTTTCACTTTCCCCATACCAAGCTTAAAAATAGGATCATTGCATTTACAAGTAAAAAGGTGCATCAACTTATTCATGCCAATTAAATATGGAACTCGTTATTAATTGAGCAAATTGATTTTGAGAAAATTTGTCATTATTTAAAGTGTGAAGTATAAGAAATGCAAAATCCAAAAATAAGGAAGCACGGTTTTAATCCTAAGTAATCCTCTCATCCATTACTTGAAAAACCGCTCACAATTAATATAAATCCGTCTCAAGAGTAATAAGTCATTCGCCTTATGTGTAAAATCCTTATGTAATGCATTAATAAGTAGCTACACACTCGCTAAGGAAAGAAAATAATACTCACGCAATAATTTACATCCGCCGCCTTTTTGAGACTTTAGATCTTCAACCCCGCAACCCGTCAAGGTAATATTGGATTGGAGCAACTATTAGATCCCCGCAACACGTCAAGGTAATATTGGAATCTAATAGTTACTATAATTAACACTTCACTGCCCCTCTTGGGAGTCTTGTATAATTATTTTTTTTCTTTTTCTTTTTTTCTAGCCACTCATTTTTTTTGTAAGCCGATCTTATTTTTCTTTATTCCTCACAAAGAAAGTTGAAAAGAATAAAAGGAAAAACACCCGCTAAATATTAAGCATGACATAAGTCTAGTACACATAAAACGTTCTAACTTAGAATCTTAAGACGTACTTATACCAACCATGAATGATTAGACAAAAATGAATAAGAGATTACAAACCAATTAAAACCGTTCTTGATTATTTATTAACATATATACATGCGAAGAAAATAGAGGTAAAGAAGAGAAGGGTTTAGCCACAAGTAATTATCATGAAGTTTATATAGCCCTTTTACACTTGCTTCAACTCTATCATTTGCCATTCTCCACAAATTTAAAATCTCAAAAAATGAGATTGGTGGATGCTTATCCTAATAGACCCATGAAGGACTACATGGTTAAGGATACTAGTTAGAGAATGCTAAGATAAGCAAACTCGGGTTGAGTCAAAATATCCATGGCGGGCCTAATATGTCAATGAAGTCTAAACTTGTTAAACCATGTCCTTATTATATTTTTTCCTTTTTCTATATTTTTGATGAAAAACAAAAGAAGAAATATATACAATGCAAATGTGTTATGCAAATGAAAAATGATTGACTCAAAAATTATAAATGCATATTTTTGTTGGCCAAAGTAGATCAAAAATTTGAAAAATTAGTTTACAAGTTATCATGAAGTTAAGGCAATGGTCTAGGTAAGGTCACTTCGATAGAAGTCTCCCCTACACTTAAGATAAACATTGTCCTCAATGTTTAAGAGTATTGGAGTGAACTCCCCTACACTTATGACATTGATTACTTTGCTTAACTCAAGCTAAGGAACGATCAACTATAGTGAATTCATTTTTAAAGCACAAGGTGTCTATGAAAGATCACAATAGTAGCAAAGTGAACCGGATACAAGGGCTTCCTCCATAAGCTCCAAAGCATGTGATGAGTGACCAACCCTATAAACATCATGAAGACAAAAGAAGGTCTACCCCAACACGTCTCATCAATTTGTTATCCTTAGTTCTAACCTACAACACTCTAGATCTAACAACTTCTAAATCTAGTTATCTAAGCTTGATTTAAGGAGTCTCTAGCTCGACTCATCCCACACTCAAAAGTGTCTAAAACCTATCATGGAGAAGAAAAGTTTTGCCCTTTTTAAGAAAAATCTCCATGATGAGGTAAAACAAGTTTTCATTTATCAAAACTCCATAAATATCCCCCCAGGATCAAATACATAATTACCATCCCACTTATAACACAAAGCCACAACTAACTTCCCAAGCAATGGTGAAAAAGGTGAGGTGTAGTTCTCCAAAATGTTTTTCCATATGTTCTCCAAAAGGTGATAAGGTGATACTCTCAAATCTTTAACATGTTTTCCTTTTGTTGCATCAGGTAGATACTGAGATGGTTTAGCAAACTCTATGCCAGGGTCAAAAATCCGTTCCTTGATGGGAAAACAACAAGTGTTGGTTGCCTTAGAAGACTCTCCCTTGTAGGTCACATGGTGAGATAAAAGGTGTGGAGTAATGGGTAATAGCAAGTTCTTAGAAGGAAGCATCATCGCTTGTTCTCCTTTATCACATGGAAGGGTTGAGGTGGACAAAGAAGAAGGTAAAGAATCCTCATGCAATAAAGATTCTAGATAGAGTATGTCCCTCCTCATCAATATAACCAAGAGTGTACTCAAAAGATATATCCATCTCTAAAAACTCATCACTCTCATCCATGATAGAATCCTCCTCATCACCATAAACATCATAGATTGGGCTATCAAATACTGGTGATTCCTCAAAACCCAAAGAAGTGTGATCATCAACAAATGGAGAGTCACAAGTAGAAATCTCATCATCACTATAGTCATCATATGTTGGTGAATCACAAAGAAGAGATTCTTCATCACTAAAATCCTCATGAATATCTCTATCATTGTGGAAAAGTGGATTGTCATATGAGGTTTCACCAAAATTTAGCTCTTGAGATTCATGAAAATCCAAAGATGAAGTAATGGAAGCAATAGTCTCAACATGAGGTAAATCATAATCTCCACTTGAGCAAGCTTCATAAAAGTATTCATCACAAACGTCATCAAGGATATCATCATGAGTTTCCTCCTCATTCACAACATCAATATGTTTTACCGCTTCGGGCTCATTAGACTTCTTTGACAACTTTCCCATGTTAAACACAACTCTCTCATCTCCTACCCGCATTGTAAGTTCACCTTCCGCCACATCTATGAGAGTTCGACCCGTTCTCAAAAATGGCCTACCAACAATCAATGGCACTCTAGGATCCATATCATAATCAACCACCACAAAATCCGCGGGAAAGGTAAACCTATCAACCCCAACAAAAACATCCTCCGCAATTCCCACTGGATAAGATATAGTATGGTTAGCCAACTCAAGAGTCATCTTACTAGGAGTGAGCTCGGGAAGTGAAAGTTTCTTCCAAACCAATAAGGGCATGAGATTTATGCTTGCTCCTAAATCCGCTAAAGCCATGCACGTTTCCACCCCCGGGAAATTGCAAGGAATCAAAAACCTCCCCGGATCTCCAAGCTTAGTAGGCAACTTCTTAAGCAAAACCGCGGAGCAATTTTCATTCAAGGAAGCATTAGGAAAATCCACCGATCTCTCCTTGTTAGAAAGTAAGTCCTTGATCATCTTAGCAAACTTAGGCATATTGGCTAAAGCTTCCGTAAAGGAGATATTTATGTTAAGTTGCTTGAACATCCTCAAAAAGTTTGAAACTTGGATATCATCCTTGTTCTTAAGCTTTTCCTTTCTCAATCTTGATGGATACGGGAGACTTTGTTTTGGTTGTGGTTGAGTGGTTGATGAAGGATTTTCCTTGGTGGTTTCTTCATGAGTAGGTGTGGGAGTCGTAGAGATAGGAAAACTTGAAGATGGTGAACTAGATGTAGAAGGCTTATCACAAGAAGGAATCATAGTAGGCTCTACCAAAGAAGGTTTGGGTGGTGAAGGATCATGAGTTTTATTTCCACTTCTTGTTGTGATAGCATTGACATTTTCCCTTGGGTTTGTTTGTGTGTTGGATGGCAAAGCCCTTTGTTGTCTTTGATTGAATGCCATCAAAAGCCTCTTAGTTTGCTCATCCATTGAAAGTTTCATTTGGTCATTCATTCTTTTCTCACTTTCACGAATTCTCCTCTCAACATACTCATGAGTCTCTTGTAGTCCATATCCTTGATTTTGAAGTTGAGGGTATGCTTGATTTGGGATTTGAGGGAATGGTGGATTAAATCCTTGATTTGGTGGATAAAAGTTATTTCCTTGATTTTGAAAATTGTTAGGTGCCTTGTAGTTATTCCCTTGGTATTGTGGTCTTGGTGTGACAATCCGTCAATTTATGGTTGATATTTTATTCTCGAATATTATTTAAAAACAATTTACAATATGAACTCACTTATTTTTGGGAAGAAATTTGGATTTACGTCTTGAAGTAGCGTCGACTACGTCTAAACCGGAGGATTCAACGTTACGTGCTTACGTTTACATACACCGTCTTTGGTGACAGTCCCACATTTCAGAAAATAAATTTATCCATGAATATTTTTTTGGAGTTTTAAATTTGTGTTGATTCATAAACTTACAAATTTACGAGAAGAGATTATAACTTACGATTTTATTTTAACATCCTTTACGACTAAACCGGAAACCCTAGGATTACGTATTTACGTTTTCGAACTCCGTTTTTTATGAGACAATTTTTATTGGATTCGTTTTGTGACGTTGATTCATAATTTATAAAAACGTTTTTCGTAAAACGACCCGAGGGCACGCAAATCGAGGAAACTAGAATCGAGGAGTACCCGTAAATAAATGGGGATGAGACAAGTGGGACACTTGCCCCACCCCCATCAAAATCGGCCAAACTATTGCCTCAACACCATGAGGTGTCAAAGCCTTATAAACAAGTATACACTTGTCCTTTAAAGCTTACATTGTAAGCTACTTCTTATCAAAACCATCAACCTAAACAACTAGTCTCATTTCCACCATGCAATACCACACAAATTTCTCTCATCTCCCTCAAATATGCCGTCCCATATTACCCCAAAAACACCATTTTGATCAAAAATCAACCATGAAATCCTATGTTATTCTTGCACATGTTGAAGCCCTTTTGAAACCCTATTGATTGGAGGTGATTATAACATCCATGGAGGAGTTTCCATGGAGTCTTGAGGATGATTTTCCACAAGGAGTATATGAATATTGGTGGTCTTGAAGATGGTCTTGGCTATGCACAAGTTTCTCCATCAAAATCCATGCTCAAATCACAACCTACATCAACTTGGTGGTATAAAGATTGTCCTCCTCATCTTCTTGTAATTTTGGTTATGTAAACATGTATTTTATTTCCTATTGTATATGTATATGATGATTATATGATGATAAAAATGTTATGTGGGGATTTGGTGTTGATAAACATGATTAAAAAGGTGAAAAACTATAAAGAACAAGGCTAAAATCTTGTTTAAAAGTGATGGCTGTATAAAAAAGTAAAGAAACAGGTCATGTACTGATAAAATGATGAAGTAGAATCCATTTACAGTAAGCTATGAGTCTTGTACACATGTGAGAGTTGGCCATGCAATGGAATCATTGTAATGAGTGAGATATGATCAAAACAAGTTTAAGGTACAAATCTGAGTTCACTGTTTTGGACGATTTTTAGAAAATACTTAGAAGATAATTCAACAGTAGATATAGAAGGGTTAAATGTAGCACATATCATGTAGTTTATGTGATAAAAATTTGAGCTTCTATCTCCATATAGAACTCTAGATATGGCAGTTTTGGTGAAAGTGAAGATAAAAATCAGATTTTGGAAATTAAAGTATAATACTATTATATAAGCACTCAAAATTTAATAGTATAAAATATAAATTAAAACCCACTAACTTATATAATAAATTTATATAAATATGTAAAATGGTAAATAAGTGTACATTTTATAAAAATGGTAATTTGTTAAGTTTTATAAGTTATAAAACTATAAACATGATTTTTATGACTTTTTCGGCTAATACCGTAAAATTAACGTTTTTTTAAAATAAAACTTAGATGGTTGGACCCACCTAATGTAAACTTTATAAAACTTATATACTGATATATAGACATGTATAACAAGTAAAAACTGATAAAACCCGAACTATAGGACATACGGACGTTAACGGACTAAATTAACGTTATTGGACTAATAATACAACAAAAATGGACTAAAACACTTATAAACTTATTATTGGGCTTGACCCATTTAGGCCCAACTTGTAAAGTGTAGATACTGATAATATAAGTATAACATGGATTAATACAAGTTAAGAACTTATAATAGGCTTATTGGACCTAAAACACGTAAATAGGTAAAACAAGAAAACTAGTATAAAAGTTATCGACACATAACACAAAAATGAGCAAACGAGAATATGTAAACCCAATTGATCATCATATAAATCATCATATGTATACATAATTGTTATTTTTATAAAGTCATTGGACATGAGTCTAAGACGATTATTATTTGTCTAGGTTTCCGTGATTGAAGCACGTACCGTACGTCCGAGTTGCCGATAACCCGCTTTCCCATATCAATGTGAGTTCCTAGCCTCGCACTCTTTTAAATGTCTTTATAAATGTTTTATAAACCCGCGAGGGAGATAACATGTTAGTTTTATAAAATAGGACACCATTTGTCCCGATTGTTTGTTTATTGATTTTGGACCCGAATGATTGAATGACCCGATTGTATGACCCGATAAATGATTAATGGACCCGATAGATGAAATAAAATGGATTATTAAAGTTAGGTTATGTCACTAAAAGTCCCATTAGCATGAATTGTGAACTACCGGGAGTTGGTAGACGCTTATGCATTTAATAGTACTATTTGGGGACGATCACCCCAGTTCGCGCCTTGCCGGTTGATCCCCGTCGTGCCACATTGATTGGTAAGCGAATTTATGTATGAGAAGTTTTCCATAGCGTGACCTTTGTGACGACACGCTACTTTAGATGGGCAAAATTGGTATCGGGTTAGCTACCCGTTGTTGGTTTAGTAAGGTAACAATGTCATGCGGCTTATAATAATCCAAAATTAACGAAATACTTATAGACGCTCCGAATTACGATGTATTGCCTGACTAGCAATACAGGGTCATACTATAGATATTATGTTTGTGTTTTGGTTTTTATAACCATATTCATATAACGGTTTTTATTTAATCTATACAACGTTGCAAAACGTATTGTATGGTGTTTTTAACGACAATGATTCGTATAATGATTTTTAAGGCAAATGCCTATATTATGATTTTGATGAAGATTTGTATAAAATGATTTTGGCTATTTCATGGCCTATCAAAACGATTTGTACAAAATGATTTTCAGTAATACTTTTATACTGATATTATATTGATGGATTTTATGAAACTCTATGAATTCACTCGGCGTTATCGCTGACCTTTTATTTTAACATGTTTTATCTCAGGTACTTGAAGGTAATTCTCGGGAAGACAACAAGAATTCATGGCCCGCACCTAAACTATATTTTCCATTCAAATACTTTGTAAAACTTTGTATGAAATATAATGACTTGGGACCGATGTAACTTTGATATTTATGAATGGAAATGATTTATTATTAAACAACACGATTTTTATGCGTTGTCTATGATGTGAGTAATGTGCTATCCCGTAACACCAACTAGTCTCCCGCTGTACTAAGTTGTATAAATTTGGGGGTGTTACAGTTTGGCATCAGAGCTCTCGTTATAGAGAACGAAAGATTTTTAAAACCAAGGTTTTGAATAAAACATTTCAAAATCTTTTAACTATAAACATTTTTCTAAAAATGTCTAAAAAAAATCTTTTGACTATAACGGTGCCGAAGAATTCCCGAGTTACCGACAAGGCCAAGACTGAGAAGTGTTATTTTAATATATATATAACTTGGATTATATATATATATATATATATATATATATATATATATATATATATATGATGTAATTTTATTACATGATTGTTTGATGATTATTTTGATATTTATACGAGGTATTTATACGACGTAGATTGTCACAATGTACCCTAAATCCCCTAGTAAATTAATCGAAGCTATTCTCGTAGGAATTCTAGCTATCCTAGATCTAAACTCAGTTGTGGATATTTATGATCCCAACAAATGGTTGATATTCGTAGAATTTAGATAGTAGTTGATTGTGATACTGAAAAAGAATTGGCGAGATTAAATCTGATATCGATGTCATGACGATCTTTTCTTATAGAGTGGAGTTTGACAAAACGTTACCACCTAGAAAGATGTCATCTGATTCGTTGTCATCCAATTCTTAAATTGAAATCGAAAGGGTGAATGTTGCACTTGAGGCTGTCATTGGAACCATTGCCCAAAAGCCTCATGCCACTAATACCTTTCCGAGAAGTCTAATTGACTGATCGAGTCATTTAATATTAGTGACTCATTTGATAATTGTTGTTGTAAGAGATATAGGATTGGAAATTAAGTGTTGATCATATCGAGCTTTTATTGCCCTTGCAAAGTCTAAAAGTAAGGTTGAAAGTATTGGAAAATGAGGTAGGATATCGAATTGAGTATAAGTTGATTGAAACTTGAATGAAATAAAATTTAACTTGTGTGAAATATGAGATTATTAAGAGGAAGTCGTTAAGTTCTGTGATTGAATTATAAGGTTTTAATTGATTGTTGATTCGTGTTAAGGGTTGTTCCTACACCATTGTCCAATGACGAGGATGCCCAGTGTCCAATAAATAAAGTGAAGAGATCTTCTTCTGAATTGGGACCGATGGATCTTTCGAGACATGTGGAACACCTAATGACTCTTGTAGATTAGTATTCATTGTGGTATCTTTTAAAAATCCCTAACTTAACTGAGACATCAGTTGGTAGGATGAGTTCTGAGAATTGTATGACATAGTGACACGTAATGTGTTACGGTACAATTTTGACTTGTTTGTGGTTAATGAAAAGACTACCTTTGATTGCTAAATTCTACATGTATCGATGTTATCTATCTTTTATTTCTTCATCCTAATGTTCGCATTAGTGATGCAACCATTGAACAAGTACTCATCTTGATTTGAGTTACGTTGTGGATTATTCTCTTTGTATTCCTGAGTGCCATCGAAGTCATGAACCTCATGATTGTTTGGCTAAGCTCATTTCCTATCATATTGTAGTTAATTCTTGGTGAACAAGCTTTCATCACTCTTTTGCAGATCACACATTGTTTTTATAAAGTTAAAACGGTATCCTTCGAGGAAATTAAATTTTCATCACAATAAGGATTATTTAAAGTGAGATTTATAAGTGATTGATATCAAAATGAAGTTGTTTATAAAACACCTTAGAAAACTTAATTGTCTTCATAACAAAGAAAATCTTTGTAAAGTTATTTTTGATTCTTATATAAGGATTAAGCATAAAAATGTTTTTATTACAAACATGATGACAAAATTTTGACGAACTAAGTATTGCATCGTTAATCTTGAAATTGTATATAGTTTCGCGCCTACATACAATTTGGAATGGACTATGCAAGGCTGATTAGTAGTCACCATAAAACTGATTAATAAACACTGCATTTCCTTTGAAGATTGTGAAAGATTAAAATTTTTAAGAGATCTGCAAGAAGTGAAAAAAAATAGGGACATAGTGTTAGGGACACCTACACATGTGCCTATAGCATCTATTCTTCTGAGTCGAATTTACTCATCTGTGGAAATTATCTTATTTGACAATTGACAATTCTTTCTTGTCCAATTATCCCGTAGTGAGATTCTTAGGAAAAGTATCTGATTATCGAGTGTTGATACCGGACTGGATGTATCGACGTTCCTATCATTTCTTTTGATTTGATTTCATTTGAATGACCTGGGTAACGATCCAAGGAGTTTTTGAATGCGTACTCAAATTATGAAAACATGGGATATATTCATATTCGTTAAATGTTTTCGTCTGTATCTGATTTGTAATTCTCTCGCATAGATTATGCGTTGACCTTACTCTTTTAATAGTAGTTGTGTCTCCAGATATCCCTGAAATTGTGAAGGATTATGAATTATTATTAGTCTTTTGAGAAGTTCATATCTTATCGACGGCAATGAAACTGAAAGGTTGATAATGCCGGTAGAATGGATTGATTTATTATGACATGACAACATTGTCTTAATTGATGGGAACTCGAGTAGAATTCCCTAAATGATAAGATGTTGATTATCAAAAATGATCTAAATAATTCTTGATGGATGACTTAAAATTATACCATGAATGGTTGTGAACTAGTCATAGATATTATAATCTAGAAGAACCTAATATGAATTTATTAAAAGATGTTTATCTTATCTGAAACTTTAGGAGGTATTTGTTGGTGAATTACCTAGAATTTCGCCATTAAGGCAAGTTGAAATTGGTATTGATTATATTTTCGGTGCTGCACTTGTGGCTTGTGCACTGTACGTCAGCACCATCTAAATATAAGGAATTACCGTACAACTGAGAGAGTTGTCGGAGAAAGATTTTATTATACCAAGCCTGTCATCATGAAGAGCTATGGTGTTATCATTCCTTATATTTATAGATTATTGTGACTGAGTAAATTGACAATCGAAAGCGATATCCATAACTCGAATGGAAGATTTGTTCGATCATTTACGAGGTTCTAGCGTATGTTTTAAAGATTTGATTCACGGCATGGTCATCATCAACTTCGCGTCCGCGAAAAAGATTATGTATTCCAATCACTACATCCGGTACTTGTAATGAACATTATGAGTTTCACGTGATGTCGTTTGGATTAACTAATACACATGTAGCATTCATAAATTTGGTGAATCTCGTGTGTAGACGGTAATTTGATAAATTCATGCTCATGATTATTAAGGACCATTTGTTTATAAGAATAAGAATGAGTTAATAATTGTTTATAGGTTGCCCTGAATTGGCCGAACAATTAAAACCTATACCTTGAATAATTAACATGTGATTAAAGAATTAATCCTTTACATTATTTAACCGTGTGATTAATGGATAATGGAATATAAATTGACTCTTCAAAAGTTAGAAGTCATTTAAGACTTTGAGTTATACTAAAAAGAAAGTGCAAATATATTTTGACAAATGTTTTAACAATGGATTTTAAAGGATTATCCTCTTATACACAAACCATTTAACTAAACTTCTGTTTAGGGGTAAATGTTTGTGTATACCTCAAGATAACTTAAGAAGGATTGAGTAAAACCATTTATACCATAACCTGAAAACTTAAAACGACAATTTTTGCTTTTAACTAAGAAAATTTTAACCAAAGTATAAACGAAGGTTTTCCAAACATTTACGAATCTTAATAATTATTTTCGATAAATCAACAAAAATCGTGTTAATTAAATTCAAAATTTATTTTTGAACACCTTTATATAATTGGACAAACTAAGAAAATTTAAAACTTTAACGTTTACGTTTCATAAAAATTAAATAATTATTGTTAATTTACATATAATAATTATCGACGCTTTAGACGCCGGATTGAGAAAAACTGATAAAAATGATAGTTGAGACGAAACTGAAACATAAAAGATATGAAGAAAGAATTTTGAATAAATACAGTTATGATATTTATTTCATTAGGAGAAAGTGAACGTAATTACTGACACATTATGTATAAAAAAAAATAAAGAATCAATTACGATGTATTTCTTGATAATGAAAGTGCAAAATAAATTGTCGAACGATATAAAAATAAACGATGTTTGTAAAAAAGGATAATATAAATAGTGAAAGGTTTCACGGCTAATGTGAACCATTAAAATTGAGAAGACAATAGCGTTAAATGTTTTAAAAGGCCACTTGTGGTTGCATAAATACGGAGATTGTGAGATATAGTTAAGTTGGAATTTGTAAGTATAAGTATTCTATTTATGTCATTTATGACTAAAAGTATCTTTGTCTGAAGAAATTGTACTAATGGCAATTATGAAGGCAGACATCGCCTCATACATTAGTAAACGTCTAGCTATTGCAAAGGTCATCATCTGAATTTGATTCGGTTTGGGTCATCGTCGACAGACTGACCAAATCTGCTAATATCATTCTCGTTAATGATAAATGCAAAAGAGTTATGTAAACATAGCGTGCCTGTATCGATCATCTATATCAAGATCCTCGCTTCGCATCGAATTTCTAGAGATTTGCTCAGAAATCATTAAGAACGAACCTTGATGAGAGTACTATGTACCACCCCAAATCGAAGGGACGAGGTAAAGTAGCGATACAAAATACTATAAGTACTGTTTTATGTTTGAATGATTGACCTTTGGTAATAGACAGTATAATCGTTTTCCTTTGAAGAGATTATCATTGATAATCATCGTATTAGGATTGAGATCGAATCTTGTTAGGATCTAAATATTAGAGCGTCTGTAAGCAAGAGTTGAAATGAAGACATCCGACATACACCCACTGTGAGTTGGACATGTCTTTTAGGTTTAAGGTTTCCTATGATGGCGAACCTAACCTTACAAAATACCCGACCCGCGAGATCTGAAATGATTGTTGAAATTAGGATCTGATTATTGACTGCCGGTAGTGGGCAAGAGGTTATGTGAATATGAAATGTAGATCTTGAAGTGCCAAATGGGTGGCGAAGTTATGCCAAAATTTTTAACCTTGGAAAAATGAATTCATGATCTGACAAATCATGGGATATAAGTCCCCGTTGTATGGGACCATTGAGATGATATAAAAGATTGGTTTGAAAGGCATATAAGCTGGATCTACCCTAGGACTTCAAAGACTGCGTGAATTATGTTTCGTAAATCGAACTTGATGGAATATCTATCAAGTGAGAATCTGATTATTCTTAGTAGAGCTTAGATCGGCGAAAAGTTGCAATCATCAAAAACTCGTGAACATCATGGATAGAGAAAGTAAGTCAACATTTAGCTTGATCTTATTCCCGTAGTTATGTTTGATGAAACTCGCGTATTATAATGGATTACACTTGTGAGAAAAGACCGAATGTGGAGGAATTACCCACATGGCTTTAACTCTATAAGAAGCGAGTAGTAAGGTAAGATGATCTTTGAGGACAAAGATCCTGTTTAGGGGTAAATGCTGTGACAATCCGTCAATTTATGGTTGATATTTTATTCTCGAATATTATTTAAAAACAATTTACAATATGAACTCACTTATTTTTGGGAAGCAATTTGGATTTACGTCTTGAAGTAGCGTCGACTACGTCTAAACCGGAGGATTCAACGTTACGTGCTTACGTTTACATACACCGTCTTTGGTGACAGTCCCACATTTCAGAAAATAAATTTATCCATGAATATTATTTTGGAGTTTTAAATTTGTGTTGGTTCATAAACTCACAAATTTACGAGAAGAGATTAGGACTTACGATTTTATTTTAACATCCTTTACGACTAAACCGGAAACCCTAGGATTACGTATTTACGTTTTCGAACTCCGTTTTTGATGAGACAATTTTAATTGGATTCGTTTTGTGACGTTGATTCATAATTTATAAAAACGTTTTTCGTAAAACGACCCAAGGGCACGCAAATCGAGGAAACTAGAATCGAGGAGTACCCACAAATAAATGGGGATGAGACAAGTGGGACACTTGCCCCACCCCGATCAAAACCGGCCAAACTATTGCCTCAACACCATGAGGTGTCAAAGCCTTATAAACAAGTATACACTTGTCCTTTAAAGCTTACATTGTAAGCTACTTCTTATCAAAACCGTCAACCTAAACAACTAGTCTCATTTCCACCATGCAATACCACACAAATTTCTCTCATCTCCCTCAAATATGCCGTCCCATATTACCCCAAAAACACCATTTTGATCAAAAATCAACCATGAAATCCTATGTTATTCTTGCACATGTTGAAGCCCTTTTGAAACCCTATTGATTGGAGGTGATTATAACATCCATGGATGAGTTTCCATGGAGTCTTGAGGATGATTTTCCACAAGGAGTATATGAAGATTGGTGGTCTTGAAGATGGTCTTGGCTATGCACAAGTTTCTCCATCAAAATCCATGCTCAAATCACAACCTACATCAACTTGGTGGTATAAAGATTGTCCTCCTCATCTTCTTGTTATTTTGGTTATGTAAACATGTATTTTATTTCCTATTGTATATTTATATGATGATTATATGATGATAAAAATGTTATGTGGGGATTTGGTGTTGATAAACATGATTAAAAAGGTGAAAAACTATAAAGAACAAGGCTAAAATCTTGTTTAAAAGTGATGGCTGTATAAAACAGTAAAGAAACAGGTCATAGACTGATAAAATGATGAAGTAGAATCCATTTACAGTAAGCTATGAGTCTTGTACACATGTGAGAGTTGGCCATGCAATGGAATCATTGTAATGAGTGAGATATGATCAAAACAAGTTTAAGGTACAAATCTGAGTTCACTGTTTTGGACGATTTTTAGAAAATACTTAGAAGATTATTCAACAGTAGCTATAAAGAGTTAAATGTAGCACATATCATGTAGTTTATGTGATAAAAATGTGAGCTTCTATCTCCATATAGAACTCTAGATATGGCAGTTTTGGTGAAAGTGAAGATAAAAATCAGATTTTGGAAATTAAAGAATAATACTATTATATAAGCACTCAAAATTTAATAGTATAAAATATAAATTAAAACCCACTAACTTATATAATACATTTATATAAATATTTAAAATGGTAAATAAGTGGACATTTTATAAAAATGGTAATTTGTTATGTTTTATAAGTTATAAAACTATAAACATGATTTTTACGACTTTTTCGGCTAATACCGTAAAATTAACGTTTTTGTTAAATAAAACATAGATGGTTGGACCCATCTAATGTAAACTTTATAAAACTTATATACTGATATATAGACATGTATAACAAGTAAAAACCGATAAAACCCGAACTATAGGACATACGGACGTTAACGGACTAAATTAACGTTATTGGACTAATAGTACAACAAAAATGGACTAAAACACTTATAAACTTATTATTGGGCTTGACCCATTTAGGACCAACTTGTAAAGTGTAGATACCGATAATATAAGTATAACATGGATTAATACAAGTTAAGAACTTATAATAGGCTTATTGGACCTAAAACACGTAAATAGGTAAAACAAGAAAACTAGTATAAAAGTTATCGACACATAACACAAAAATGAGCAAACGAGAATATGTAAACCCAATTGATCATCATATATAAAAAATCATCATATGTATACATAATTGCTATTTTTATAAAGTCATTGGACATGAGTCTAAGACGGTTATTATTTGTCTAGGTTTCCGTGATTGAAGCACGTACCGTACGTCCGAGTTGCCGATAACCCGCTTTCCCATATCGACGTGAGTTCATAGCCTCGCACTCTTTTAAATGTCTTTATAAATGTTTTATAAACCCGCGAGGGAGATAACATGTTAGTTTTATAAAATAGGACACCATTTGTCCCGATTGTTTGTTTATTGATTGTGGACCCGAATGATTGAATGACCCGATTGTATGACCTGATAAATGATTAATGGACCCGATAGATGAAATAAAATGGATTATTAAAGTTAGGTTATGTCACTAAAAGTCCCATTAGCATGAATTGTGAACTACCAGGAGTTGGTAGACGCTTATGCATTTAATAGTACTATTTGGGGACGATCACCCCAGTTCGCGCCTTGACGGCTGATCCCCGTCGTGCCACATTGATTGGTAAGCGAATTATGTATGAGAAGATTTCCATAGCGTGACCTTTATGACGACACGCTACTTTAGATGGGCAAAATTGGTATCGGGTTAGCTACCCGTTGTTGGTTTAGTAAGGTAACAATGTCATGCGGCTTATAATAATCCAAAATTAACGAAATACTTATAGACGCTCCGAATTACGATGTATTGCCTGACTAGCAATACAGGGTCATACTATAGATATTATGTTTGTGTTTTGGTTTTTATAACCATATTCATATAACGGTTTTTATTTAATCTATACAACGTTGCAAAACGTATTGTATGGTGTTTTTAACGACAATGATTCGTATAATGATTTTTAAGGCAAATGCCTATATTATGATTTTGATGAAGATTTGTATAAAATGATTTTGGCTATTTCATGGCCTATCAAAACGATTTGTACAAAATGATTTTCAGTAATACTTTTATACTGATATTATATTGATGGATTTTATGAAACTCTATGAATTCACTCGGCGTTATCGCTGACCTTTTATTTTAACATGTTTTATCTCAGGTACTTGAAGGTAATTCTCGGGAAGACGACAAGAATTCATGGCCCGCACCAAAACTATATTTTCCATTCAAATACTTTGTAAAACTTTGTATGAAATATAATGACTTGAGACCGATGTAACTTTGATATTTATGAATGGAAATGATTTATTATTAAACAACGCGATTTTTATGCATTGTCTATGATGTGAGTAATGTGCTATCCCGTAACACCAACTAGTCTTCCGCTGTACTAAGTTGTATAAATTTGGGGGTGTTACACTTGGACCTTGGTTCCTTTGTAACAATTGAGTAGGATTTTGTTGAGGTTGGGTGGGTGGTTAGGGTAGGAATCCCAGTGGAGTAAGGTAATTTTGAGACTTGTAAGAATGGTTGTTTGGATTGATGTTTGGCTTGAAATGTTCACGATGTTCCTCTTTGTAAGCATAGCATTCCCTTTGATATCCTTGCACCTTATCACATTGTTTATAGGAATGGGGACCTCCACAAGTCTCACATGAAAGAGTAATGGCATGCACATCATTTGTGGAATGATTGCCCATAGAAAGCTTCATAAAGTCATTAATCATTGTTTCTTGCATCTTTTGAGTGTTTTGGATGAGTGTTTGACTTTCCTTTTGAGCTTGAGTCAATGCTTGAATGCATGAAATGAGTTGAGTCTCCAATGACATGTACTCTTTCATCAAATTGTGTGTTGGTTTGCACCATTGCTTTGGTCTCAATAATATCCCAAGCCTCTTGAATGGATTTAATAAGAATATTTCCTCCCGCGGAAGCATTGAGTGAGTCTTGATGATGAGGTTTAAGGCCATTGTAGAAAGTATTGATTTGGTGAACTTCATCCAATCCATGGTTAGGGCATCTCCTCAATAACTCTCTATACTCCTCCCAAGCATCACTAAATGTTTGACTAGGTTTTTGTTGGAAGCCTATAATTAAGTTCCTTAAAGCCGTGGTCTTAGATGGGGGAAAGAACTTGTTCAAAAACTTCTTAGTGAAACCATCCCATGTGGTAATGCTCTCGGGTGGTTGTGTATCTAACCAATGCTTAGGCGGACCCTCTAGTGAAAATTGCACCAATATTAACTTAATAGCATCATGGGGAACTCCATTGTACTTAATAGTGTTGCAAAGAGCAAGAAACTTCTTAATATGATCATGTGGATTATCATTCTTGTTCCCATAAAAAGGTGAGTTTGAAACCAAGTTAATCATGGACCTTTTTAGCTCAAATGTGATTTCGGGAATATCGGGTATCTTGATAGCATCGGCATATCCTTGCACATTGGATTGTAATTGCTCCATCAAAGATCTAGTATCAACTCCGGCCATGGCTTCTTGTTGTGGATGAATCAAAGCATGATTCTCGGGATCGGCTTGATGGACGGTGGTGTTCCTACTCTTTCTCTTTTTCTTCCTTTTCGGAGGAAGGGGTTGTACACCAATCAGTATTTGTGCACGCCCGCGAGTGAGCATGCAACTCAATACGAGGAATGAGAGAGAAGATCTCGTGTGACTTTGAAGAGAAAAGGATTTTCCTCTTCGAGTTTCAATATGAAATATACACAAGAAAATAATAATATACGTATGTACTACTTGGGTTCAAGACCCCCAATGAAGCCTTCCTTCTTAGAATACTCACAAGTGAACGGGGGGTTAGGTGGCGCGAATCACTTAAGTACCTATTGACTCTTAGATGGCATTTTATAGCACATCGCCTTTCTATTCACTTAATTGTTTGTATTCTTCGAATTGTTGCTTATTGGAAGTATTTATCTATTCTTGCTTTATTTTGTTTGATCGATACGCGTGTCAAGGACCGGAACGCCCCTCAACACGGTGTATTGCCTTGGCAATACTTATGGAGAATATGTGTGTTGGTTGTTCTAATACATATACGTATTTACTTATAATAATATATGGAAAATATTTTTGTATTTATGGGTTTTTAGAGAAAATACTATATGTGTATAAAAACCGAGAGAATCCAATAATATATATTTTTGGGTGCAATCTCTTAGGAAAAAGATTGATTTTTGGATTTTTTAATTTGTTTGGTCAATTCTTTAGGAAAATAATAGTTTTTGTTATTTTTTGGTTTTTATATTATTATATTTTAGATTTTTTTATTGTTTTTGATTTATGATACGTAAAAATAACGTTCACTAGGTGAACGGATCCCAAAAGCCAATGAAAACCGTCAATCGATAGTCTCTCGTAAAGTCAAAGAACCAGCAACGGCGCCATTTGAAATTGTGTATAATTGTAGTTAGTTTTCTCGATTCTTAACCAATTGAAAGTCCTAACAAAATCGGGTTTATGATCGTTTTTGGTTGGTAGGGTTATTTGGCTTTTCTATGTCTAATTGAACAATCAAGTAAAAAGTTGCAAAATATTAACTACTTATCCGTAAAACAATTAGTCAAATACCAAATTTTTATTGAAATAAGGACAAAAATGTAAAACTATGAAATTAATGTGCTTAAAATGTAAAATCTTGAAACTAGTATGCTTGAAATGTAAATTCAGTTAACTAAAAGGACTAACTATGCAAATGTAACAAACTAGTAAACAATTTGTAACAAAATGTCAAACTACCTAACTGAAAATGTAAAGTCTAGAAAATGTAAGGACTTAACAAGTGCAAACCCTAGATTAGTGAAAAATTAGCCCTTAATGAAAACAGTATAAAACTTGAGGGATCAAAATGCAATTAAAAGTGAAATATTCTCAAAAACGGGCAAGGATGATCAATAAGCTCGTATAAGCTATACACTGAACCAAATAAGCTCTTGTAACTTGCAAAAGGCTAAAAACTTCATTTTACCTAGGCTTGTAAAAGGTTTAAGTATGAAACTCAGTCAAACTCAAATAAGCTAATTCTAATAAGCCACAGTTAAGCTATCTAATAAGCTAGACGTGCACACAATGATTTTATTGCCAAAACTTGTTTATCAAGCCATAAGGAGCATGGAATGTCCTTTGAAATTGAAAATGATCAAGAAACAAAGTTGGAAAATGGAAATAAGGTGAAACAAGCTTATTTGACCAGCGTTGACTAAAATTTTGGAAAAACTGAAAATTTCCAGATCTTTTCAGGAACACTTACTAAACACAAATGTGGAAGAAAACTAGAAGGTTTATGAAGTGGAAATGCTGGTTTGAAAAATCAGTTAAGCACTATATTACAGAAACTTCACTCAACTCAACAGCTTATCAAAATGCTTATTTCTCTTTTGAAACTTAAAACTGTATAATTTCCTTAAGAGAACTTGACATTCAGATGTTAATTCACATTTGAGAACTGGTTTGAGACAATTTCGTCAAGAAATAAAGAAATGCTAAGCACTTGAAATCAACAACTTTTTATGAAATTTTAAGCTAAGAACTGACCCATACTTTTTTTGTGACCAATTGCCTTTTTGGCTCAAAACTTGACTTCAAAACTATTGAACCTTGTTTAATATGACTAAATGACTGCAAATGGACAAAAGTTAACCAAACAACAACACTTTAAACTACAATGCCAACTTAAACCAAACACTAGTTAACCAAGTTTTACAAACTTTTATGAAAGGAATTTGAGCAATTGGCTAAACTGATCAAAATGAAATATCAGACTAAGTTTGATAAGCAAAATGAAGTGTAAAGAAACCAATAACAAACAGTTACACAAGCTAGAACTCAAAATGCACAACTAGGCTAAGATGACTGATAATCTGATAACAGGAACAAGAATTTAGCTAGTGAACAAGTATTAAACTACAATTAAGCTACTCAAACTCCAAAATCAATTCAAAACACACTTGATCATGCCAGCACACAAGATTACACTAAGAATTAAGTAGGCATAACTGTTTAGAGGAACAAAAACTCATAAATTTGAAACCTATAAGCAAAAGCCTCTTTTGATGGAGTAGGTAGGCGCTGAGCCTCCTAGATAGTGTTAACCACCACCTTAACACTATCAACTCAAACAGCTAACATCATCATCTTCACCATTGTTGACCAATTTTGCTTCAAAATCAACTCAAACTCTACTGGATGAACAGAATCAACTCAAACAGCTACAAGTCTTCTACAATTGCTATTCATGATCCATAATGATCACAAATAGCTAACAACAGCACTAGGATAACAAGATTGCAAGGTATGAACAGTAGATTTAGGGAAATGAAAGTAGGATTTTTATTGATTGAAGAAGGAAGTTTGTTACAAAGCTGGTAAAGTTGTTACAACTATATTAACTAACTCAAGAGATTGTCAGACTCTTGAGTTTGTTAAGCTACTACTAAGAACTAAGGATTGAGAGAAAAGGAGATGTGTGTGAAAATTTTACACAATAGCTACTACTTCAAATGAAAGAGTACATCCCTATTTATAGACAAAATGTGAGTGTGTTTTGGAGTTGATGACGTGTTCCCACCATTTAATTGCTGCCACGTGTCATCAAGCTGCTAATTGCTCTTCATCATGTTCTTCAAGAATTGGGGATTTTTGATTCATTAGGTTTGAGCTTGATTAAGTGTGTCCAATGTGTTCCTCTCTTGAAAACGTCCACTTTTCATGTAGAAATCAAGGTCTGAAATTAAGTGTAGCTCAAAAATGGTTCTGGGTTGCATTGAGAAAGAAAGCGCCACGTGTCATATTCTGGTTGGGAGAAATATGGTCACACGGATCGCTATCCATAAGTGGATAAATGTATTATTGCATGTCTTGCTCTGATTGGGTGAAATAGAGATAGTGGGGGTTATTTATTGCTTTGCGGCGCAATAAATGAAAGGGTAAGGTGGCATGATATTTGGCAATCCATGTGACCATTTCCTTGCAATTTCATTGGTCCAAACAATAGCACATGGATCAAAATTAATTTGACTTTGGAAAATGGCAATTTAAGTCCCTTTAGTATGGCAGATTGTACAAATGAGCTAGGAACTTAATTTCTTTGGCATAAATGGTCCTTCCACTTGCATTCTTGATAAGTTTGACCCTTTGACTTGGTTGACTAAAGAGTTGACCATGTTTGACTTTTATCTTGACTTTGACAAATTTACACTTTAGTCCTTCAACTTTAGAGTGTTGTCAAGATAGGTCCCTTGTCGTCAAAGTCTTGTCATATTTGATCCTTCTTTGTCTTTTTCTTCCAAATAAGCTTGATTTTCTTTTGTTTGCTTGAAAATGTATCCTTCTTACCTATTTATACACAAACACAAAACATACCACATAATTCCGCTTTATAGCACAAAAGTTAGGTATTTTCCTTATGTTTTAGGGTGATTTGTTGACTAACTGATATGAGTTTTTGCTCATATCAATAAAAAGTGTGATTAATTTAGATTTACGTTTAAACCTTTTGTTTCCCACGCAAAAATTAATATAAACAGATTTGTTAAAAAAAAATCTGTTAAATAAAACTAAGTGGGATGTGACGTGGGTAAATAGGGGATGGTGATTGGTTGTGGGGTATGAGGTGGCACGTTGATTGGCTGGGAAGGATTGTGATGTCTGACAAAAATAGCCCCTTGACTCCTTTCTTGTTGTCATTCAAAGTTTAACAGCCCACAAAGTCTTTTCCCTTTGTATATAAACTTTGTAATTTCACACTTTGGCCACAACAAGTTTATGAATACTTATTTCAAGGACCAATAGTGTATTTTGACCATAATCCAAGGACCAATGATGTAATTTCTCCTCATTTTAAGGACCCATACGTAATTGTTGAGTTTTTAAAAGGTTTAAAATGACAAGTCTTCAAAAGTTAAGGGACTAATCTTGCCAATCTTCAAAACTTCAAGGAATTCAATGAAAAATCATGATCCGGGTCCGGTTCTTTGTGCGACTTCGTTTCCCGTGTTTGTTTTTGCTTGATTCTTGTGATCTATTGTTGATTTCACGATATCCACACCTAGAAAACACAATGAACAAACACGAGCATATTTTGGGGTATTTTGATGATATTTTAAGCGTTTTAAGCCCGATTTGGACGATGAGACTATGTATAAAAGCAGTCTCATCAGTCAACAACGTGCATGAATACTTGGAGGGGTGACCTCGTCATGCAATTAGAGGGGATACCTCTAATTAATATGGTAATGGTTAGGAGGGATCATCTCCTTGTGAAGGATGCAAGGCACACACCACATTCACCATGAAATCCTGACTGATACTGTAAATTGGATGCACCCATACGCCCCACATAATAATAAATAATAATAAAGGCCAAATAAACTGAAAGGTACGCCACGAGCTATGACTCCGCCGTTGTGAAGTCATAACACTGGTGCCTCCAGTGTTATGGTTATGGTACCTCCATAACTAGGTGAAACTGTCATGTTTGTATATGGCTAAGGTAACTAATAAAACCTAAGCATTTAAATCTGTAACTACTAGGAAAACAGTTAGCTGCATATGGGAAATCCTAATAAAGGAAGAGATTGTCCGTACTGAAGGACGGAAAAATCCGTACCTTGTGTCCAATAGAAGCAAACGGAAACGTTAAAGAACCTACCCCTCCTTGATGGATAATACTACATAAGAAAAGGGACTTGTATGAGTTGTTTGAGATACATGTGGTTTACTGGTTCTGTGTGTTCTTAGCTTATTATTCATGTTCTGTCATGTTTTAACTGCTTTAAGTGTTAACTGTAGTTATTCTTGTATTCTGTTGTTTATTATGCATGTAATAAGGTATTATAATACTTGTATTGTAATACTAAGTAACTTTATAAAAATAGCAGGTTTCCTAAAATAGTAAGTTTCTAAAAATAGAAAGTTTCCAAAAATAGTAAGTTTCCATAATTAGAAATAAGTTGGATTATTAATGTCAAGTAAAGTTTATTTAGTAAAATACAAGTCATGGTTGAAGTATTATAGCTTATTAAATAATTAGCTTGATTAATTTAATAAACTATATATTTTAAGAATTTAATTTATTAACCAAAAAAGCATTGAAGTACAAAGGAATGTGGCTGAGATACCACATTAACCACATGCTACATGTAGCATATTAACACGTGGTTATTTAATGACATAAACACTAACTAATCTAGAACTACAATACAAGTAAACTAGATAGAAACCAAGATGCAAACATGAAGACACGCATTCTCTTCAGCTTCCAACAACACCACGATAGGAGCAAAGGAAATCCAAATGAGCCTGCCTCCTTAAAAAACCTTGCCAAAGAAAACCCAGTGGGAAAAACCTTGGACAAGGAAAAAAGAGTACAACCCTCACCCGGCACTCCCATCGGAAAAAATCTAAAGCTCGGCACCCTCCATTTGTCAAGCAGCAAACTCGACTTGGTACATGTTTAATTAAATACATGTTTAATTAAAATACATGTTTAATTAAATTAAGCTAAGTAAATACTTAGGTTAGTCATGAAATATTAATTTTAATATTTTAACCTAAGTCATGAATTTAATTAAATTAAATAGGCTTCGAAAATAATTTAATTAAACTATTGAACTGCTTTTAAAAATTCTCTAGCCCGAACCCATGTTTAAAATTCATCCCGAGCCCGAAAAATGCCTAACCGACACCACATAGCCGGCGGCTAGTGGTGTCAGCCGGCGGCTGAACATCAACCGCAGCCCCACCAGTAGCTAGACCGGCTAGCCGGTTGCCACTGGTGGTCTTCAGTTCCTACTGCCGAGCCCATCTAGCCACTGCCGAGCCTGGTTCACCCCGGCTTAAGCTGGTTCCTACTATTCTTGTTAACCCGAGCCACACCGTGACCCTTGTGGTCTCGGTTAGCCCAATATCAAACCAAAACCCACCCTGACACTAGGTCGGGGTTCCCCTTATCTTACGTCTGAGCCAAAACAACCCCACACCAAGACTTTAAGGTCTCGGTTGGGCGAATCAAACACCACCGAGAGACTAGGGCTCTCGGTTTGGGTCTCGGCCGAACAAAACCAACACCCAACACCCTTAAATATTGGTTTTAATTAATCCTTACATGTTTTTCTTGTTTTTTTTTAAGATTAATCATTATGAGATCATGCATTCATTAAAAGAATTAAAAATTATGGTGATTACCTGATGCGTGAAAGAAAAGGGATTAATAACACGAACACGTAAAACCAATTATCAAAGATTAAAATCATCCCGAACACCCTTTTTAGTGATCTACAGCAGGCGACAAGAAGAGAAGGAGGCAAGGAGTTTTCTTGATTTTTCTGTAAACCTAGATTATGATAATACTTCCCTGTGTTTTTCTTGTTATGGGATTAGTAATGGGTCATGGGCCAAAAGGCCCATCTTCCTTCTTTCTTTTTCTCTAGCCGCGACACCCTTAAGGCCCACACGCAAACTGAAGCCTTTTATTTTAAGTTATATATTCATGTACGTTCGTGTTTTAATTATCGTGAATTAATATATCGTGAACATTTCACATTTATAATATATGTAAATACATGTTATTTAATGTCGTGACACTTATAATTACAAATGGAAAGTTTTAATTTTATAGTATTTTAGTGTATTTACTGTTCATGTTTACTATTCATGGTATTTTAATACGGGTTTTACAACTCTTCTCCTCTAAAAGAACAATTCGTCCTCGAATTGGAGAAAACATAAACTGAAATAAACATACCCGAATCAGAACTAGAAATGAGGGTATGAAGTCCATATAGACTCCTCCGTCTCCCAAGTGGCTCCCCGCTCAAGATGATCCCTCAAGAGGATTTTGACGAATGGAATCGTCTTCCTCCGCATGACACGATCTTGTCATTCAAGAACTCTCTAGGGTTCTTCGACGTATGAAAGATCCTCTCGAATCTGATCAAGTGGATACTGAACAACATGAACGGGATGATAGTTGTATCCTCTGAGTAAGGACACATGGAACACGTTGTGAACGTGTGATAGCTGAGGCGGTAACGCTAAACTATATGACACTTCACCAACGCGTTCTATGATGTCGACGGTCCGATGAAGTGGGGACTGAGCTTCCCTCTGATTCCAAAACGCTTAACTCCTCATGCAGGTGATACATTGAGGAAAACGTGATCACCTACGTTAAAAGATACATCTCTACGACGCTTATCAGCATAACTCTTCTTGTGAGCACGAGCTTCCTGAAGTTTCGCCTTTGCGAAAACGACCTTCTCATTAGTTAAGTCAATCATCTCTAGACCCTCAGTCAATTGTTCGCCCACCTGATCCTAGCAGATTGGGGCGCGACACTTTCTACCATACAACATCTCAAACAGTGCACACTCGATGCTAGCGTACCAACTGTTGTTGTATGAAAACTCCACTAGATAGATATAATCGTCCCAGCTTCCTGTCCATTCTAGAGCACACGCCCGCAACATGTCCTCTAATGTCTGAATGGTACACTCTGACTGTCCGTCGGTCTGAGGATGAAAGGTAGTGCTAAGCTTAAGTCTAGTGCCTAAGCTTTCTGTAGACTCTGCCAAAATCGTGAGGTGAAACGGTGATCTCTGTCAGAGATGATTTCTGATGGAGTACCATGTAGTCTCATGATCTCCTTTTGAAAGGTGTCTACCAATTTGCTGACCGGATGCTCCTTGCGGATTGGCAGAAAATGAGCAGATTTGGTTAATCTATCAACAATAAACCAGATGGCGTCATGTTTCTTTTGAGTTACCGGAAGACCAGTAACAAAATACATGGAGATTTTGTCCCACTTCCATTATGGAATATCCAGTGGTTGTAGTAACCCACTAGCTCTCTAGTGTTCGATCTTAACCTGCTGGCAGATCATACATTTAGAAACGAAGGTGGCAACATCCTGCTTCATACCACTCCACCAGAAATGCTGCTTGATGTCGTGGTACATCTTGGTGGAACCAGGATGTATGGTAAATGGAGAGCTGTGAGCTTCAGTCAGCACAGCTTCCCTGAGTGTAGAGTCATTAGGAACCACTAGTCTAGTTCCCTGCTATAAGATACTGTCATCACCAACACGAAACTTCGTCTGCTGATCAAGGTTCTGAATGATAGCCTAAATTTCACCATCGTCCTTCTGAGCTTCCTTGATCCTAGAATGTAAATTTGGCTCCACTCTAAGATTCGCCCAATAACCATGTTGTCCTCGTACACAAAACTCGATATCAGTCATCTCTAGGTCACGGATGATCTCCTTTGCAATCCAGATGCCAACAATCATACCCAACCTTCTGCTTAGAGCATCTGCCACCACATTCGCCTTACCAGGATGGTACTAAATGTTGGCGTCGTAATCCTTCAACAGCTCTAACCATATCCTATGTCTCATGTTTAGTTCCTTCTAGGTGAAGATGTACTTGAGACTCTTGTGATATGTGAAGATGTCACATGATTCACTATACAAATAATTCCTCTAGATCTTCAATGCGTAAACAACTGCTGCAAGTTCCAAATCATGAGTAGGATAGTTTTTTTCATAAGTTTTAAGCTGCCGTGATGCGTATGCAATAACCTTCCCATATTGCATGAGAACACAACCTAGCCCCTTTCCTAAAGCATCACTATAGATCTGAAATCCACCTGTATCAGATGGGAGAGTAAGAATAGGTGAATTCACTAACTTCTGCTTAAGGTCTTCAAAGATCTTCTCTCGTTCTTCAGTCCCTACGAATTTCTCTCATTTCCTCATCAGCTTAGTCAAAGGTAAGGCTAACCGTGAAAAATTATCTACAAACCTGCGGTAGTAGCCAGCTAAACCCAGAAAGCTTCTGACCTCTGTCGCAGATGTATGTCTCGGCCATTTGGTGATAGCTTCAACCTTTGCTGGATCCATGGTGATCCACTCTGCAGATACAATATGGCCCGGAAATACCACCTTGCTTAACCATAACTCACACTTGGAGAACTTGGCATACAGCTGCTTCTGACGAAGAATCTGGAAGACTGTACAAAGGTGTTCCTCATGTTCCTCCTTGGATTTGGAGAAAATTAGGATGTCATCAATGAAACGATAACGAACTAGCCCAGAAACTCATGGAAGACACGGTTAATCAAATCCATGAAGACTGCTGGAGCATTTGTGAGTTCGAATGGCATGACTACAAACTCGTAGTGCCCATAACGTGTACGGAAAGAAGTCTTAGAAATATTTTGCTCTTTAACTCGTAACTGATGGTAGCTGGACCTCAGATCGATCTTTGAGAAATACTTGGCGCCCTGAAGTTGATCGAATAGGTCATCAATACGCGGCAAAGGATAACGATTCCTGATCGTGATCTTGTTCAGCTCACGATAGTCTATACACAAACGCATGCTACCGTCTTTCTTCTTCACGAATAGTACCGGTGCACCCCATGGTGATGCACTAGGACAGATGAAACCTCGCTCCAGAAGTTCCTGCAGCTGATCTTTTAATTCTTTAAGCTCAATGGGAGCCATGCGGTAAGGATCTTTAGAAATTGGCTCTGCTCCTAGGATGAGCTCAATTCCAAACTCGACTTCACGAACAGTTGGTATGCCCAGAAGTTCATCAGGAAATACGTCATGAAGTTCTGACACAATAGGCTGATCTTGAATCGATGGAGACTCGGCAGTAATGTCATGAATGTTGGCTATGAAGCCCTGACAACCATGTGTTAGTAATGCACGCGCCTCCATGCATGTAATAATTTGTACAGACCTCCCTGGCAGAAAACCATGGTGTATGTACTCTTGAGATTTAACATCACCGGAGATAACCCGATAAGTGTGGCAGTCTATCGTTTCCTGGTGTTTGAATAACCAGTCCATGCCCAATATCAAGTCAAAATCGCACATGTCCAAAGGAAGTGCGTCAACTCTGCGGATTCTATCATCAAACTCTGGGGGAAGATCTCTGTACACATAGTTGATTCGTACAGAGTCGCTAAGTGGCGTGGAAATGCTTAAGGCATTATCTAATGGCATAGGGGAAATCCTAATACGTGTAGCAAAAGCAATGGATATGACTGAATGAGTCGCTTCAGTATATCAAACAAAACACATGCTGCTAGACCATTCATGAAGAGATTCCCAGTGATGGTACCTGAAGTCTTGTTCGCCTGATCTCTAGTAGTAGTGAACACGCGACCAGAAGTAGGAGGTGGTTTGAAGTCGGCATGTCCAGAGGTGCCTTCTATCTCACCTTGGCGACAATCCTTCTGCTAATGGCATTGCTGGACACACTTGAAACAACCACCAGTACCCTGGCGACAAACACCAGAATGTCTGCACAAACAATTAGGGCAGATAGGATGCGTGAACCCTCCAACAGGCGTCCTAGCTAGCTGAGATCCTGTTTCATGATTACATGCATGAGAAATGATCATGGAACATAAGCTTGATTACATAGAAGGTTTAATAGTTACCAGATGAAGTAGAACGGTTAGGCTGCGAACCTCTATGGTCCTGATCCCTGCCGTTGCAATTGTTCCTGAATATGATTCGCTGGAGTGTCAGAACACCATAACATAAGATAGTTAAATCATGAATGAAGGTAAATGTAGGGACCTGCTGTTGTTTGAGTTATTGGTATTGTTGCGGTAATTGTCATTACCGCCACACCTATCTAAACCAAAACAGTCATTGGTCTGACCGTTTCCCTTAGATGATTGTTGTTGAGCGACCATAGGTATCCGGTCGTCAGTCTTCTGTCTGAAATATAAGATTGAACAAAGGATGATATGAAAATGAAAATACTGAGTGAAAAGAATGATTAACGGTTGGTGATTGAAGATACCTCATCACTGCTCGGTCATCACCAAACTCCTCTCGTTCCTGAAGCATCTCAAGCTTACGGGCTACATCAGCCACCTGTGCCACTATAGTGAACGTAGCTTATACCAAACTGTTGGTAACCGAAGTGCGAAGAGCCCATCGAAACTTATCAGCTTGCTCCTCGGCAGTACCAGCTGCTACACCCAAGAATCTAGCCAAATGAAGAAACCTCTGTATGAATTCGTTGCTGTTCTCCATAGCAACCTGTCGGATATTATGATAATCCCTCTTAAGTTTCACCTGCTCAGCATGTGGAAGTACTGATTAAGGAAGAGCTCCTTAAACTGGTCCCATGTCAGTAGTGCAACCCAATCATCAGCACCGTTGGACTGCTTGACTGACTTACACCACTACAGCACACCACCTTCGAACTTATAGCAAGCCCGTCTTGTTTTAAAAACACCGTCACAGCCCATCGCATCAAATATCTTCTCGATGTGAGAAATCTAAGCATCAGCCTCAGACGGGCTGTCAGTCTGCTTAAACAAACAGTGTCTCTGTTTGTTGAATCACTCCAACCAAGTCACAAGCGTAGCAGGCGGTGGAGGTGGAGGATTGTTGTGGTTCTGAGGATGAGGGCCAAATTGAACGCCCTGAGCTTGGACCTCATCATGAACTTCGTCCCTGATTTCATTGCGAAGTTGGGGAAGGAGGGCTTGCAAAGCTGCATTGACAGCTGCAGCCAATTCTTAAGCATTGCGTGTGTTCACCATCTGACAGTTTAAAACAATATGCAACATAAATAATGAGTCTGATAAAATATGACATGAATAGAAATGCATGAACAATGTATAAAACATGAGTTTATTTATGGTGCGTAAAAGAGTTTTAAACTGCATGGTAAATTAAATATGATTATATGTCCATGAGTGAACGCATATGGGTCGGTTCACAAAACAAAGAGGCAAGAATGGACGCCTATGGTTCGGTCCACTAAACAAACAAAAATGTTTCATTAAAAACACATACCACTAAATAGGGTCAGTCCTGTACCAACCATTACTTAGTCAAAATTCCTGCGACAATGAGATGAATGCATGAAATGAATACATGAAATTAAAATGAAATGAATGCATGAAAACCAACTGTCAGTTCTAAGAAGACGTTGGTGACTACCCGTAAGTCACAGGTCAGGTTTTATAGAGCTATAGGTCGAAACCTTGGCTCTGATACCATAATTGTAACACCCCATTTATTAAAATGGAATATCACAGTAATATATGATGTTTCATCAAAGCATGCAAGGTAAATGTCTAAACCTTCATGACCATAAATGGAAATATCGGAAATAAACATCGGTAGTCCAAGTAACTCAACACAAGCAAATATATAGTACTGTAAAGTAAAAGGACTAAACAATGTCCAACATGAAATAAAGTAAGATAAAGTATGATAAAAGCATAAGATATAGAAGGCTGGATAGCTTCCATTCGAATGCACATACTATTGAGGTGATACTTGCGACCTTGGGTACCTGCCGTTTGGGAACATGGAAATGGAAAACGGCTGATCATAACACCCAGTGCACGGATATACAATAAATCATGGAAAGCATAGAATAATGAAAGTATAATAAGAGCATATAAGCATGGAAGGCAGCAGAAATGATTAAGTCCTGGGAAACCTAGACGTATAACATGTTTACTGGTTTTAGTTCTGAAAACATAGCTTATGTTTATTTATGAAAATTTGTATTATTTTAATATACCAAAAGCCAATATAAGTCATGAGGTCAACAACGTGCATGAATACTTGGAGGGGTGAACTCGTCATGCAATTAGAAGGGACACCTATAATTAATATGGTACTGGGTAGGAGGGATCAGCTCCTTGTGAAGGATGTAAGGCACATACCATATTCACCACGAAATCCTGACTGATATCGTAACTAGGATGCACCCATACGCCCCACATGATAATAAATAATAATAAAGGCCAAATAAACTGAAAGGCACGCTACGAGCTATCACTCCGCCGTGGTAAAGTCATAACACTGGTTCCTCCAATGTTATGGTTATGGTACCTCCATAACTAGGTGAAACTGGCATGCATGTATATGGCTAAGGTAACTATAACACCCCCAATTTCGGTCATAGCATCAGAAGGGTCATTGGGTGTTACTATCATGGTTCAATCTCATAATCATAGAAAACGGCTCAAAACAAGTCGTTTTAATAAAAAACATCCATTCATTTTCATTCAATAAAAGTACAATTTCATACACGGTCCCAAATAACTTCAAGTTTACAAAACCTAGTAACTGGTAAAAATTATTTGAATGGATATTATTTATAAAAGCGGACCAAAACATTTTAAATAAGCAAGCTTCACGAAACCGCCTTCCTCGAGTGCCTTCCCAATGGACCTGAGATAAAACATGCTAAAAAGTCAGCAAAATTTACCGAGTGAATGTATAGAGTTTAATTTAAATAAAGAGAACACAAGTATTCAAAAATAACCTTTCATGGTTAATAATTTATCAAAGAAAATTATGTTGTACAGACATAATTATCGTGTCATTACATAAGTCTCGTGACATTGAACGTTAACATATACTATTTCAGGCCAACACACCTAGCCAAGTGCGTATATTTCTCTTATACAATGCATCCGATGTTTCATTACTAGTGCATCACAACACCAAGTGAGAGCTAGTCGCGACTGGACTGGGCGTCACCCCAATAGATCTATCCATAGCATTAGCGTTACTTCGATTAACAATTCACGATTCATGTGTCTTTTAAGGCTAAACAAACTTATGTAATAACTTTCATCTAAACATACAATTAAGTTCTTTGTGTTCAATTTTAAAACAATCATGAGTTTACCACAACTTATAGTTGTACATTTCAATTTCAATAATTACTTTTCAAGTAAATAGGGTTCCCACAACTTCT
Source organism: Glebionis coronaria (assembly GCA_025667525.1). NCBI lineage: Eukaryota > Viridiplantae > Streptophyta > Magnoliopsida > Asterales > Asteraceae > Glebionis > Glebionis coronaria. The sequence goes on along the minus strand of JANFOE010000440.1, from coordinate 291,576 downwards.
CGTTGTACCCCTTTATTTTAATAAAACAAGCATATTATCCCCCTCGCGGGTTTTAAAATCATTCAAAACAATTATAAAAGCGAGGCTATAGACTCACCTTAGATGCAGACAATCAGCAGAATATAAGTATCAACACCACACGGCATATCATAACCCAATACTGCTTCACATAATTATCAACACAGCATCATAATCTATACGGCTTGATTCCAATAGTCGTAATACACCATAAATAGCTAATAACCATGTAGCGTCAACAATATCCTTTCGCGATTGTAATTAATTCCAACAGCTATGCTCCAATCGTTTGGTGAGGTTTACGTTTTGGTGTTTTCCCGATGGATGGTTACATCAACTCGACACAAAATAATTTAATAAAATTTAACTCATAAAATCTTGGTGGTTGGCCAAGTAAAATAAAATAATAAAACAAATCTTATAATATATATCCAGTATATATTTTATAAGTGAAATGACGCACATAATCCATGTCGTAAGTTATTATTTAGAAGGAACTTTTAAAAATGTATTTCTTAAATTATATACTAATCCTTCAGAATTAATAGTGTATATAAAGTTATTTTTATATAATTCGACACTCATTCAAAAATTATTATGTAATTCATTAAAATTTATTTACCATAATTATACGTTAAATGTCATCTTAACTAGAACAATAATTTTTTAAAAACAAATTATTATATTACGTAGTTATTCGTCTACTATTTCTTTTATTAACGTATACATTTTTAGAAAATTTCGGCATGACCTTGCCGTTTTTATAACGTTTCCATGTATATAAAATACATATTTTTTTTCCACATTTCTCAATTAATATTTCAATTAATACTTTCCTCAAACAATACAATTAATATATTAAATATATATTCTCACCATTAATATTTTAATTACCTTCCATTTCTCCTCAATTAATTTATTTCCATATTTTAATTAATACCATAATTAATATATTATTTATCCACCATCAATATTTTAATTACTTTCCATATAACATTAAATAATTTTATATCTTAAAATACCATTTATTAATAGTAATATTAATAAAAATATTCTTTAAAATATGTATTTATTTATTTTTATATATGTCATCTACTAATTATATACTCCACTATCAAATAATTATTATTTGTTTTAATATTTTCAGAATCTTCCACTTTACATTTATTTATTATTGTCTATCTCTTTTTAAACTTATTATATCTCTTATTTATTTATTTTATCTTTTTATACATCACCTTTTTACATAATAATAATAATAAAGATAAATGTAAAATTTTATTTAACCTTTTATTCATTACACTTTATTTATCATATCATTGTATAAAAATAAAAATATACAATTATCATTATACATCTAGATCTATTATACCTAAAAATAAAAATAAATAATAAAAACAAATTCAAGAACATCACCACCACAAGCCCAACACCACCATGGTGTGGCTGTGGTTGTACCGCCGTACGGCCGCCACCACAGTGGTGGTTTGGCGGCGGCAACCCTCTTTTTTGATCAAAACTAAGGCCAAAACCACCATATATAAGATAAATAAAAACTAGATAAACTATTTTTTCTAATCTTGATTGTAACCATCTTGCATGTGTAGATCGGGACAAGATCCGAGGGTTTTAAGGGTTTTTAAGGTATACCACTTGTTGAAATGGTAAATCTGTCACCCACACACCACCTTACGGCGGCGGCGGCCGGAAAACACCACCACAGCATGGTGGTCGCGGCGGTTTGAGGATGGCAGCGAGGAGGGAAAATGATTTCAGTGGTGTTGGAATGAAGGGTGTCTCGGATTTAATATACATACGCCGGAAAAAATGGAGGTTTCGCCGGAAAACTCACCGGAAAAGTTTTCCGGTGGCGGCGGCGGCGGCAGCCTGGTGGCCGGCGGCTGGCAGCCATGGGAGAGGTGGGAGAGAACTTTAAGTTGTGTGTGTTTTGTTTTGGTTGTAAATGAGAAAAATGAATATATTTTTCTTTATATACTAAAACAGTTTGTAACAAAATAGCAAGTGTATAGAACTTTAGGGTATATTATGTAAATACTTTATATACTTTTGTTCCATAAGCGTTTGAGGCTCGTTTGGACGACTTAACGGACGATTCAAGACACGAGACTTGCGCCATCGTTTTTAAAATCATTTTTCCAATAAATATGAGTCCTTACTTCGTCGAGTTTTGAAAATATTTGCTATTATTTATTTAAATGCTCGTTTAATCATTTTTAGCTATTTCGGTTAGATTTCACCGTAAAAAAACGTAAATTCTTTTACTCACGTTATTAGCAACGTATTTGGATATAATGAAAAATACTATTTCTTCATATTTTCATAGTTTAAGTTTTGAGTCGTTTCAACTATTATTTTTATTAATTTCGCTCAGTCCGACAATTAGAACGCCGAAAAATACTACAAGTAATTAAATAATAATTATTTAATTTATGAAACCTAAACGTAAAAATTTTAAATTTCTCAGTTCATAAACTAAAAGAAAATATTCAAAATAAATTTGAATTTAGTTAACACGATCTCCGTTGATTTATAGAAAATAAGTAACAAGTTTCGTAAATGTTCGAAAAACCTTTGTTTAAACATCGGTCAAAATTTTCGGGTTGTTACAGTAACTAATAAAACCTAAGCATTTAAATCTGTAACTACTGGGAAAACATTTGGCTTCATACGAGAAATCCTAATAAAGGAAGAGATTGTCCTTACTGAAGGACGGGAAATCCATACCTTGTGTCCAGTAGAAGCTAACGGAAACGTTGAAGAACCTACTCCGCCTTGACGGATAATACTACATAAGAATAGGGACGTGTATGAGTTGTCTAAGATACATGTGTTTTACTGGTTTTGTGTGTTCTTAGCTTATTATCCACGTTCTGTCATGTTTTAACTATTTTAAGTGTCAACTGTAGTTATTCTTGTATTCTGTTGTTTATTATGCATGTAATAAGGTATTATAATACTTGTATTGTAATACTAAGTAAATTTCTAAAAATAGCAGGTTTCCTAAAATAGTAAGTTTCTAATAATAGAAAGTTTCCAAAAATAGTAAGTTTCCATAATTAGAAAAAAGATGGATTATTCATGTGAAGTCAAGTTTATTTAGTAAAATACAAGTCATGGTTGAAGTATTATAGCTTATTAAATAATTAGCTTGATTAATTTAATAAACTATAGATTATAAGAATTTAATTAAAATACATGTTTAATTAAATTAAGCTAACTAAATAGTTAGGTTAGTCATGAAATATTAGTTTTAATATTTTAACCTAAGTCATGCATTTAATTAAATTAAATAGTCCAAGAAAATAATTTAATTAAACTATTAAACTACTTTCAAAAATTCCCGAGCCCGAACCCGTGTTTATAATTCATCCCGATCCCGAAAAATGCCTAGACGACACCACATAGCCGGTGCCTAGTGGTGTCAATCGGTGGCAGAACATCAACCGCAGCCCCACCAGTGGCTAGATCGGCTAGCCGGTTTCCACTTGTGTCCTTCGGTTCCCACTGCCGAGCCCAGCTAGCCATTGTCGAGCCCGGTTCACCCCGGCTTAAGCCGGTTCCGACTGTTCTTGTCAACCCGAGCCACATCGAGACCCTTGTGGTCTCGGTTAGCCCAAAATCAAACTAAAACCCACCTCTACTCGAGGTCAGGGTTCCCCGTGTCTTGCGTCTGAGCCAAAACAACCCCACACCGAGACCTTAAGGTCTTGGCTGAGTGAATCAAACACCACCGAGAGCCTGGGGCTCTCGGTTTGGGTCTTAGCCGAACAAAACCAACACCACAACATCCTTAAATCTTAGTTTTAATTAATCTTCATATGTTTTTCTTGTTTGTTTTTAAGATTAATCATTATGAGATCATGAATTCATTAAAAGAATTAAGAAGAAAAGGTTATGGTGATTACCCGATGGGTGAAAGAAAAGGGATTAATAACACGAACACGTACAACCAATTATCAAAGATTAAAATCGTCCCGAACACCCCTTTTGGTGATCTACAGCCGGTGGCAAGAAGAGAAGGAGGCAAGGAGTTTTCTTTATTTTTCTATAAACCTAGATTATGATAAAACTTCTCTGTGTTTTTCTTGTTATGGGATTAGTAATGGGTCATGGGCCAAAAGGCCCATCTTCCTTCTTTCTTTGTCTCTACCCGCGGCACCCTTAAGGCCCACAAGAAAACCGAAGCCTTTTATGTTAAGTTAAATATTCGTGTACGTTCTTGTTTTAATTATCATGAATTAATATATTGTGAAGACGTCACATTTATAACATACGTAAGTACATGTTATTTAATGTCGTGACTCGTGTAATGTATTATAAATGGGGAGTTCTAATTTTATCGTATTTTCATGTATTTACTGTTCATGTTTACTGTTCATGGTATTTTAATACGGGTTTTACACGAGTAGGTCGTTTACGCATCGTTTTACGTGCCTTGATTTTTCTTGCTATCTTTGTTTATCATATTTACTACTTCGTCGAGGTGAGTTTCATAGCCCCGCTTTTTACTATATTATATCATCTTTTGGGGTGAGACATTGCTTGATTTAACGTATGAACACAAGTACATTTACTCGTTTACTTATTGGTCTAAGTCCCGATTTAACCCAAGTTTCTATTTGACCACTTATCATGAACCGTTAATTATGTAGTAAGTGCGAATGTTATGGATAGATCTATCGGGGTCGACACTCGTGCCCGACTTAGACTGACATTAGTTAAGCGGATACAGTTTCATTGAGTCAGGTTACGAGTATCCTGGGTTAGATACTTGCATGGGCTTTCATTGTTGGTTATCAGTTAACGGGTCGGTGTCATGAGATTAGACAATAGTAAATGCATTTTTATGTGACTTTGTATTTGTTATATTGTCACATGTGGATTAAATCTTGTGGTTCATTAAACATTACTGCTTAATGAAACCTATGAACTCACCAACTTTATGTTGACACTTTAGCAATGTGTTTCTCAGGTGAAAAACGGAGGTGCTATTTGAGGTCTCATGCATTGCAGTCTTTCCAGTATTTGAACTATCATAATTTGTAACTTTTGAGAACTATGTATTTCACATGTGACAAGATTTTATGTTTTCGTGATATCTAAACATTTTTATTTCTATTAAATGCAAGTGATCAATTTTTCCAAACGTCTCTTTAGAGGTCGTTCTTTATTATCTTGTGGTATGATAATTATGACGTCATGACTCCCACACGGCTATTATACTCTAGTATGTTGGGGGTATGCCATATTGGTATCAAAGACAAGGTTATAGAGAACTAGGTTGCATTTAGTAATTCTAGACTATAACTGCATACCTAGTTTACTTAGATTATCATATCTACATTATACATGAGATACATATATGAGGAACATGTGATTTAGCAATATCATACTATACATATCTCTATGGGATAGATATGACATCACATTATTTGATATACATACTTCGCATGTGGAACATGTGTACCAACAAATCTTGAGATATATTATATGGACTACACATGATTTTGGCATTCTTGAGTTATAATATATATCAATTTTGGGAGATTCTTCATGTATGGGGTATTTACACATTTTAATTTCATTTTTGTCACAGTATCATGTCTTCATCTAACGATTCAATATCATTGGGAGATAATGCTCCCCACAGCTCGATGTCTACCATTGCCTCATCTAATGGATCACCCAGAGGGATACCCTTGGATGCCATCAGACGACAACATCGAGAGAGAGCCTGGTGAAGCCCCTCATTCTCCGATAACTATTCAAGATGCACCTGTTCATGATGTGCTGAGCCTCGAGGGCGGAGATATCATCCTAGACTCTTCAGTATCATTATCACCCCGACGCATATCAGACTCCGAGGAGGAACTTATAGAGGACTTAGACATGGACCTTAAGGAGTATATTGATGAGGATGGAGATCATATAGAGGGATCTGATTCAGAGGATGATATTATCGCATTTAATGCTATACCAATGTCCTCTACAGACCTTATTTCTTCATCATCATCTAAGGGAGAAGAAGAGATGCCCATGCCAGCTGCCAGACTTCCATATACTTTGCCATTTTTCTACTCTAGGGGTCGTCTTGTTCGCAGGTCTATTCAACGACCTCCTTCACCTCTTCAGCCACTGATTCCTTTCCATGCTACCTAGAGGCGTATTGCTCGTATATCAGTCATTCCTGTTCTTGAGTCTGATCCTATGGCCCGTGCCAAACTTGATGCACTTGACATTTCTGACTTTCAGGTGGATCTTGAAACGCCACCTTTTTCACCTCCGACTTAGCCTATACCTGCTGTCTATCAGGAGACTCTTGTTCATGTAGGCAAAGAGACTCATGAGGGAATTTTAGTCACCATACTACCTAAAGGGATGACTGTAGGAGAGAGTTCTACTACAGGACCTTCGGCAGAGACATATTTGATGATGTGCACGACTCGTCTTAAGTGCCAGTTACAAACCACCTTGGAGCAGATGGAAACTTACCTAGCATCTCGACTTGAGGATTTGGAATCACTTATGTGTAGGTGGGGAGTGGAGCCCTAGGTGGAGATGGATCAGTTAGAGGTACCAGTTTGGGATCCCATTGCTGACTTAGATTGGCGGTTCAAGCAGGAGTGTATGGATGTGGAGATTCGATTTCATGAGACTCAGGACCGTGAGGAGGCACTAGAAGGGAGAGTTAAGGCACTTGAGAGGCCCTTGCAGTAGAGTCGTGGTGGTAGTGGTTAGATTCCTTTCCATATTATCTTTTGTTGTTGTTCAACCATTAAGCTATGAAGTTTGTCTTAGCCAATAGATTTATGCATCTCGTTGTGTTCTTTTCTTTTGTTTTACCTTGAAAACTATTGTATGGATGTTGCATTTTGTTTATGGTATCGTCTTATTTGGGTTACATATCGCGATGGTTAACATGTTTATATTGTGAAATTACGTACACTACCTTATTGCTACCTTATGTGCCATGATTGTCATATCCGGCGTGATCTAACTAATTCATTTATCTTATAGAAAGATGGCAAGGGGAAGAAGGCCTGCTGCTCAAAACTCACCCGCTAATAACGGTGGGGTTGATCTAGTGTTACTTAGCCAGTTGATAGTCGGGTGATTAGCTAAACCTCTCGTAGTCGCTGAAGTCACGCGTACAGTTAGCACGCAAGGAGAAACTAACCGTGGAGACGCCATCACCACCACCAAATCATGCACTTACAAGGAATTCCATGTAGTTATGCAGGGACATTTCCATGGCACGGAAGGGGCGGTGGGCTTGACCCGTTGGTTTGAAAAGCTGGAATCCCAACTCGGGATCAACAGTGTTGCTGAGGGTGACAGGGTGAATTTGCATCGAGCACGCTACTTGACGGTACTTTAACTTGGCAGAACCGTCACATTCGCTCTATAACTCTTGACACTTCTCATGTCGTCGTGGAATGAATTCAAGGCTATGTTTATCAGGTGGTATTGTCCTTGGAATGAGGTTAAACAAGTGGAGAGCAAACTATGGAATTTAAAGGTTAAGGGAACAACTCTCAGTGCTTATAATCAGCGTTTTCAGGAGTTGATTCTTCTATGTTATGAGATGGTGCCTAATCAATGACCGATTGCTGGAAAGGTACATTGAAGGCATACCCCTGAACATCAAGGGAAATGTTACCTCTTCTAAGCCAACAAATCTGCATGAGTCCATTGAAATGGCTCAGGGCTTGATGTACCAAGTGGTACAAGAGCTGGGGGAAAGCTTAAATGATAAAAGGAAATGGACTGGCGACCACTACAACAATAACAACACCGGTAACACCAGAAACTGTAGCCAAAACAAGCGCCAGGAAGTGGCAAGGGTGTTCACTTCTAGTCAGAGTGATAGGGGAAGATATGTTGGAAAACTACCCTTTTGTCGGAAATGTGGTTGCCACCACACCGGCTCATGTCTACCTACTTGCCACAACTGTTGAAGGTCCGAACATAAGACCAAGGACTACCGAGCTCTTGCTCGCCCCAGTAGCCTGAGAGGACCAGGAATTTAGTGTGGACTAGGCAGCACGGTTACCTGTTTTTGGATGTGGGGAAAAGGACCAATACAAGAATAAGTGCCCAAACATCGGGAATCAAGGTCGAGGAAACCAGATCTGAGGTAACCAGAACCACAACAAATCTCAGGTTAACTAGAGAATGACTCAAGGAGCCTCAGTTGGAGAAATCCGAGCACATAGTGGGAACCAAGGAGGAACCCGGGCACATGCTAGGGTTTATCATTTGGGAGCTGAGGAGACAATGCATGACAAAAATGTTGTCACTGGTACATTTCTATGCATTGGTACTTTTTGATTCTGGTGTGGACATAAGCTTTGTGTCTACTACATTTAGTGATTGTTTAAATGTCACCCCTACCGCCTTAGATACTAAGTATAGTGTAGAGCTAGCCGATGGGAAGTCAGTAACTACTGATAATATTTTTAGGGGGTGTACCCTAAACTTACAAAACCATCCATTCAATATGGACCTACTCCCTATAGATTTAGGAAGTTTCGGCGTTATCATTGGAATGGACTTGAGGTGGCACGTGTAGAGATTGTGTGTCATGAGAATTAGGTTCGTGTTCCTTATGGAGACGATGTGCTACTCATACGAGGTGAATGAAGTAGAAGGAAGGGTGAATCAAGACTATAGGTCATCTTATGTATTAGAACTCAAAGATACATTATGAAGGGATGCCTAGTGTTCTTAGTGCAAATCACACAAAAAGGAGAAACCGAGGCCGTCAAAAGAAAAATTGAAGACGTGCCGATTATCAGAGATTTTATAGAACTATTTTCTTAGGATTTTCCAGGACTACCCCCGAATCGCCAAGTGGAATTTCACCTTGTATCATGAGTTGCACCTGTTGCACGAACACCATACCGATTAGCAACGACAGAAATGAAGGAGTCAACTGAACAGCTAAAAGAACTTTTTGACAAGGGTTTTATCCGACCAAGTTCCTCACCTTAGGTAGCATCGGTCTAGTTTGTCAAAAAGAAAGATGGGCCATTTAGAATGTGCATAGATTATCTTGAGTTGAATAAACTTACCGTAAATAACTGCAACCCGTTACCGAGAATCGACAACCTTTTCGACCAATTAAAAAGGTCTAGCATATACTCCAAAATAGACGTAAGGTCAGGATATCATCAGCTGAAGAACAGAGAGGAAGACGTTCCTAAGACATGATTTCGAACCTGGTACGGTTACTATGAATTCCAAGTTATGCCCTTTGGTTTGACAAACGCACCCACGGTTTTCATAGACCTCATGAACCGAGTGTGCAAACCATATTTGGACAAATTTATGATCGTTTTTATTGACGACATCCTCATTTATTCTCGCAATGAAGAAGAGCACAAAGATCATTTGAAGACCATACTAGAGTTGTTGAAGAAGGAAGAGCTATACACAAAGTTTTCCAAATGTGAATTTTAGATAAACACAGTGAAATTTCTTGGGCACATGATTAATAGTAGTGGCATTCACATGGACCCCACTAAGATTGAGGCCGTTAAGGATTGGGCATCTCATACGACTCCCACGGATATCTGACAATTCTTAGGACTGACTGGTTATTATTGAAGGTTCATCGAAGGATTTTCTAAAATAGCTAAGCCTATGACCGAGTTGAAACAGAAAGACACAAATATTAACTAAGGAGAAGACCATGAGTATGCCTTTCAATTATTGAAGCAAAAGTTATGTGAAGCGCCTATCCTAGCACTACCAGAAGGTAGTGAAGACTTTGTAGTGTATTGCGATGCATCCATAAAAGGGCTAGGTGCTGTGTTGATGCAAAGAACTAAGGTTACTGCATATGCATCTAGACAACCGAAGGTTTACGGGAAGAACTACACGACACATGATCTAGAATTTGGAGCAATGGTTTTTGCCCTAAAGATCCAGAGGCATTACCTTATCGCACCAAGTGTGTTGTGTTCACCGACGCTAAAATTCTACAACACATCTTGGACCAGAATGAACTCAACAGAGACAACGACGATGGTTGGAACTACTTAGTGATTACGATTGTGAAATTAGTAATCATCCAAGAAAAGCAAATGTCATAGCTGACGCTCTGAGTCGAAAGGAGAGAGTTCTTAGGGTGAGAGCTTGGTGATGACCATTGGATTGGACCTTCCGTCTCGAATCCTTAATGCTTAGAGGAAAGCATTAGAAGCAGAAGTCATTGAGACCAAAGATATCGGTGGTATGTTAAAGAAGTTAGAAGCCTGCACTGATGGTACCGTATGGTTGGATATTAGGAGTTGGATACCGAGCCACGGTGATGTACGATCCTTGATTATGAACAAGTCACATAAGTCGAAGTACTCTATTCATCCAAGTGCTGGCAAAATGTGTCATGACCTCAAAATGTTGTATTGGTGGCCAAACATGAAGGCTGACATTGCCACTTATGTAAATAAATGTTTGACTTGTGCCAAAGTTAAGGCTGAACATCTGATGTCCTCGGGACTACTGGTTCAACCCGAAATACTTGTATGGAAATGGGAAAGAATAACCATGGACATTGCCACCAAGTTGCCTAAAACATCTACCGGTCTTGACACGATTTAGGTCATCGTCGATCGACTTACCAAATCGGCTCATTTCATACCCATTAGGGAAACTGATCGGATGGAGAGATTGACGTCTATATCTGAAAGTAGTAGTCTCAAGACATGAGGTACCGGTGTCAATAATCTTTGTCCAGGATAGCCGATTCATTTCACAATTTTGGTGGTTGTTGCAAAACGCTTTGGGAACGCAATTGGATATGAGCACTGCTTACCAACCCCAAACGGATGGTCAGAGTGAGAGGACCATGCAGACATTACAAGACATGCAGAGAGCTTGTTATTGATTTTAGAAATAGATTGGATAAACATCTACCATTGGTTGAATTTTCGTACAATAACAATTACCATACAAGAATCAAAGTTGCACCTTTTGAAGCACATTACGGTAGAAAGTGTCTTTCACCTGTTTGCTAGACCGAGGTAGGAGATTCTCAACTCACCGGGCCAGAGATTATCCATGAAATCACGGAAAAGATTGTTAGGATCAGGAGTCGTATGCAAGCGGAACGTGACCGTCAAAAGAGTAATGCCGATAAGAGACGAAAGCAATAGAGTTTCAAGTTGGCGATAGAGTCATGTTGAAGGTAGCACCTTGGAAGGGTGTGATCCGCTTTGGGAAGCATGGAAAGTAAAACCCCTATTACATTGGGCATTTAAGACCATAGGGAGAGTTGGCCATGTAGCATACTGATTGGAGTTATTGCAAGAGCTTAGTTGGGTTCACAACTTTATCCACATTTGTAATTTGAAGAAATGCTTATCTGATGAAACACTCATTATTCAATAAGAGGAAATCCAAGTCGACGACAAACTCAATTTTGTAGAAGAGCCAGTGGAGATTATGGACTACAAGTTCAAGCACCTCAGGCGAAGTCGTATACCCATTGTTAAAGTCCGTTGGAATGCATAAAGAGGTCCAAAATTCAAGTGGGAGCGTGAAGACCAATTTAAGATCAAATACCCTCATATTTTTAATTAGATAAGTTTTATCGACGTATGAGCTTCAGGGACGAAGCTCATTTTAACGGATGTCGAATGTCACAAACGTGAATTTTAAATTATTTAATTGACGTGAAATGCGATGCTTCGGGTTAGACTTGTGTGTCTATTGATGTTCCCGATTGTTTACGCATATTTTGTGTACGAATTTGAATTTTTATCAATGACGTTTATATCAATTTCTACTTGAATGACTTATGGTTAACTTACATTACGTGCTAGGATTTACTATAATTAGAAGTCAACATTTATTTACATCAACGTAATCTTATTTAAGAGTTTCACTACACAAAATAAATATTTCGCTCAAAACATTTAGGACACACTTAGAGATTACCTATTTTCTCTTTTGACCAAATTACTAAGCTACTACTACTTCAAATATTTCACAATACATACACATCTAAGCTACACAATATTGTACAACACCAATAGCAAACACTTACAAGATTCCCAAAATTAAAGAAAAGACAAATACTTGCCCATGCCAAAATACTCAAACTGGACCCTCATGTCCATCTACAAACCCACGTTTTGTAAATTATCCCAATACATATTTGAATTATGGTACCTTCACCCACCAATTAAAACATTATATTCTCTTGTCTCCCACCTCCCTCTCCAACCTTTGCGCATCTCCTTTCTCCCATGGACTTTTACTTAAGCATTCATCTTACAACCATAAATATTATACTAGTCAAATAAGTAAACCTTTCATTCCTTTGTTTTTGCCCTAGACGCAACAAAAGGGGAGTTTATATCTTCCCCAACAAAATGCAAAACCCCATGCTAGTTCCTTTGGTTAAGATCAAACTACTAAGCTAACCAAACCCTAATCAAGTCCTAACTAGAACTACTTTGGCCTTGATCTTACTCTTTTGCTTATAAATACAACTCTCATCTCTCCATAAACTCACACACTTCAAATTTAAACTCATCAAGAAATATACTAGACCTTGTATTGTTAGGTCACGACTAAGATTTAGAAGCAGGATATTTGGGTTGATTTATTAACAAGCTAGGAATACTAAGGTAGTTTGGACGTGGGTACTTGTTCAACATAAGATCACTAGTTCTTGTTACTTCTTCATCAATTATGTTAGGACTCTTGTGAGTCCATTCTATACCTTGTTTATACTTACTTTGGTTGATACTATGCTTGCTATAAACTCATTAAAATTAAAGATCATACAAACTAAGTCACGGGTTAGAGTTGATGGGTGTTTTCATAAATGGACTAAGTCGTAGTTTGTTTGAACTAAACATGATACCAAGAGACCACGGTTGAAATCTTTGTGATGACCTATACAAATTGAATAACTAAACGAACCACTACAAGGCTAACTAGGTGGGAGAAAACATGTAGAGACCAAGAAGCTTAGTTGGTTTTAGTCTCAGCATGAATAGGGTAGTGTAAATATGAATCTGAATGTTATGATTTTATGTAAAGGAGTAGAGTAGATTTAAATGTTATGCTTGTATGTATGCATGAAAACACTAAAGCTATCCCCTACCAACATGATTCATGTATGCGTATAGCTTGTGTTTTAGATTAATGTCTTGCATGAAACATTGGTGTTGTGTGCGTGGGATCTAGCGTATCACAGACGGGGGCAAAAGAAAGTAATTACAAATTTAATCTTTCAAATAGGATTTTTGTGTTGTGTGTGTACTTTCTTCAAATAAGGTTTACAATAAAAACATGACATACCCATTTACATCCATAAAACTCTTTCTGCTTTTAAAAACTTGGTCCATACAGTGGGGCGTGGACCTGACCGTAAGGCAGAAATGTAGGTAGAAGAAAATAAACTAAGTTTTCCAAATAAGTCTTGGAGCTCGTTTGTATTGCGTGCTTGTGTGTCAAGGAACTAGGAACCAGAACAAGTAAATGTAAAGTACTAAACTATATGCATGAATACTAATATAATATAACACCTCTTTCCTCTTTAAACATATGTGTTTGTGGCGTGTGTGTAATGAGTTTGTGTGCATGTGTGTCACGGAACCAGGAACCAAAACAAGTAAATGTAAAGTACTAAACTATATGCATAAATACTACTATAATGCAACAACCATTTCCTGTTTCAACATATGTTAACCATCAACTGAGTCAAGAATGTAATATATAATTTTTCTTTGAATTGATTTTTAACCAAATTGGCTCAAAAAGGTGTTGGTGGATTTCAAGATTTGTTCACCATCAAGCAAAGGTTGCCTTTCCTGATGCAAGTCAGCTCGGAGTTGAGCTAAACTTTCTAGAACATCATTCAAAGTAGTGAGTTGTTGGTCAAGACTAATTTGCTGAGAGGATTGATGATTGAGGGTGTGATGTGGGGGCTCAAAGTTATACACACTGGGATGATAGCACGGAATTTTCTCAAAGATGTTCATCGGTTGACAAGAAGAAGGATCGTGAGGGCCCCCACAAATATAGCACCACGGGTATGGAGAAAAACCCGGTGCATTTTGAGGATAAGGATTGTCATAGACGGGGGAGGGTGAGAAAGTATTGTAAGAGGAGAAGTACGAATTTGTTGAATTGCAAAATGGACAAAATCCAAATTGTGTATCGTCGATATCAGAACCACATCGTTCACAAGTACACCATTGCGGAGGATGAGTGCTTTGACCCGAGAGGTAACATTGATTATATTATCAATGATAACCTTACGGCTTTTCCGCAGTCTGAGCATCAATTGTCTTCGCGGGATGACAATTTGATTCCTTTACCCACCCCACCTCCTGTGGCTCACGACTTCACATACTTTTTGGATGTTGAAAGGACTTTTCTCCCATTTAAGACTTATCCTCCCGCCTCTCCTTCATTGATGTCCTACGGGAACGAGGACAAGGTCTTTGATCCCGGTATTACATTCGAGGCTTCCCCATGGACTATTTAATTCGGGGACGAGTCAGGCTCGTGACTCGGTTAACAAAAACTAGCGCTCTTCGGGAGGCAACCCGATTATCTATCTTTCCCTGTTTTCACCATAAGTGTAGGGGGAGCCCCGTTGGTATTTCTTGTTTTCTTTCTTTTACTGTGCATGGATTAGAGCTTCAAAGACACACTCTTGATGATTTTTGACGACCCGTGATTCCGTGTTCCCGTCTTCCTAGATCTATCCTAAACTCTTTTCGATTCACTATTTTATATTTTTCAATATTAAAATAGGAATCCCTTTAGTTGTCTTTTCCTTAGCAAGATTTAAATAACGTACACAATGTCCTAAGTGTAGGGGAGTTTACTCCCACATGCTTAAACATTGAGGACAATGTTTATATCAAGTCTAGGGGGACTTCTATCGAAGTTAAGTGGGCTTTTCCATGAATTTGTCCTCATTTTAACCGAAAATTTTGATTTTTCGACATTTTTCAAAATTTTTAATCTATTTTGGCCTAGTAGTTTTACCTTTGTATAGTTATTTTCTTTCTTTACTAGAATAAATTTTAATAAAGTGGTTTTAATTTTCAACGTTGTGAATCTTTTAACTCAACCCGAGTTTACTTATCTAAGTTTACTCTATCTAGTATCCTTAACGTGTTTAAGTCAAGTTTTTGCTAGGTTTTTATATAGGGAACTTTAAAATGCGAAAGTCTTAACTCTCACGGGTTAAGAACAAGAACTTTTCGCAAGTTCCTATAATTGATCCTAGAGAGTCGTTTATCAAGGGAACTTTAAAATGCGAATTCTAAACTTGAAAAAGTCTAAGAGTTTGCAACATCCTATAGATGACTCGAAAACCCAAAACTTTGATTTAATTGGCTAAGCATCCACGAGTCTCATTCCTTGAGATTTTAAATTGTGGAGAACGAGAGATGATAGAGTCAATTATAAGTTTGGTATTCTTTCATGAATTTATGTGAGTTGATTATGAGCTTTTTCTCCCATCGCTTGTTAATAAATTTAATTGCAATAAATAAGGTCGTAGGATTTGAAAAGTTACATAGCTTCTAGAACAAAATCGTTTAAAAGTTGCTCGGTATTAATTAGAGTTCATAGCCAAGGCATAACTTATTGAAGCGGGATGCGAAGATTGGCGAGTCCGAAAAGGTCCTAACAAGACATGAGGGCTACATTTTGTTGCTAAAGATCCAAAAGTGATGTGAAGAATCATTTATCAAAAATCAATATGAAGGATCGAGACACACGACGAAAAGCAAATACTCCCAAAAGATCATGGAGAAGTCTATCCAAAAAGGCCCTAACAAGGTATGAGGATAAATAGATCTAAGTCCTAAAAGGAGGCGGATCGTTGTATATCAAAATCCCAAATAAAGATTGGAGAAAAATGAAGAAGTCGTGGTCCAAATATGAAGAATCTCTCAAAAAAGTTCAAGTGAAGAAATTCCTATAGAGAAGACCATTATTTCATGAACGTCTCTCAAGATTTGAAGTATGAAGTCAACGCCAAATATCGGTCCGAGAAAGGTCTCAAATCGTGAAGCGAGTTATGCCAAGATATGAACTTTAAGAGGTCCCGAGAAGCAGTTTTAAAAGATTTTGTCCTTTAGCTAACTATTGATTAAATCGTCCTACTTTATTTTCAGCTAAATAACTATCGAAATAAGTCAACAATGCATCCTCATGATCATTCAAGACAATAATAAAATATAAGAGATACACCTAGGAATAAGGGAGTCTAAGTGAATAATTGGGCCACATGAGTTTGTGTTAGTTTGCTAACTTATAATAACAATGATCTCGTTTTTAAGCTTGGTTTGGGGAACGTGAAACTTGAGGATGATAAACATTCATGACAATTCAAAACCCCAATGTAAGTCTTTAATCTCTTAATTAGTTTTTCTTCCTTTAATTTGTCATATGTTTAATAAAGGCCAACGTGCGTTAATTATGATGAAAAATGTAGAACGTGCTTTGTAATTAATGCATTGCATGAGGGCATTGCAATGGTCAAGTGTAGGGGATTTGATAGGTGTGAAAACACCCATCCTTTTACCACTTAATTATAATAATAACCAAGCCAAAACATGTATTTTATGTCGTAAATATCGGAATTATGCGTGGTTTGTGTTTTTATTGTGTCTTAGGACTAAAAGATGAAAAAGGGAGAAAACACGGGCTTTCACGGGCTTTTATCAAAGAAAACGAGAAAAGACGAAGTCAAAAGATCAAGAGTGCAAAAAGAACGGAAGTCCAAGGCCTATTCTGAAGATTTATCGAAGAAAAAGTCTAAAGACGAAAGTTTAACGAAGTCAAAGAACTCAAGTCTAATTATTGAAGAAATCATAAGACAAGTTCAATTTATATCGACAAATCCCGTGACGACGTCGAGAAAGACAAAGAATTAAAAGACGAGAACGAGAAAGAGAAAGAAAGAAGGAAGCAACACATGAACTCCCCACTTCCTATATATACCCTCCTAATGACACATTAGGAGGGTGTTAGTCATTTTTAGTAGTTAGTTTAGATTAGGAGTAGTGTAATTTTATTTTCTCTCTCTAGTTTTTCACTTTCTCTCTCTAGTTTTTCTATCAAGTTTTAATCTTTAATCTTTAATCTTGTATTTTTGAATCTTTAATCTTAATCTTATTTCAAGCTTTTTACAATCATCTTCTTCTACCTTTCTTGATCTTTTTTATTATGTTTGATTCGAAATAATCTTTGATTTTGCTTAATCTTGATGTTTGATTGAATAAAAAGTTTATCCTTTTATTCATCTATAAGTTTTAATACGAATTGAGCTTTGAGCTTGACATGCTTATTGGCTTAACTTTGTGTTTAGCTTATTTACTTTTTAGTTTTCTTAAAAAAGTTTAGTCTTTTTAAAGTTTGTTTTATAAAGTTTGCTTATTTCGTATTTTAAAAGTTTTCAAATTTGTGCTTATTAAGTTGGTTAAGTTTTTGTTAAGTGTCATTTTTAGAAGTGCTTATTGTTTTTCTAGCTTATGCTCATCCATCCGAATATTGTGATCTTTCCATCACAATAGGGTTTCTACATTGTGACGACTTATTGTGATAGTTTTTCCGATTACTTTTCCGATCGTAGGTTGCGATCGCCCCTGGCATCGTACTTTGCGATCGTGTATAAGGCTTATTGTGACGAAATGCTGCCCAAATTTTGACAGCCACATTCGGATAGAATTTGGCACTTTAATTATTCCGACAATTTTTATTTTTAGACATTCCGATAGTTCATTTTTAAAATATTCCGACAGTTTTTTTTAATATTAGTATTCCGATACATTTCTTTAGCTTACATTCCGATAGTTTAAAAAAAACAACATTCTGATAGTCATTAACTACAACATTCCGACCATTTGAGCAGCATGCTATCTTGGTTGCTATCATTATTCCGATAGATATTCATTTACACTTTCCGACAGATTTGGTAAACATTAACACATTCCGATAAAAATGTCCTCCTTGCATGGTAGCTTAATTTTTTTCCGCCATTTTCACCAGCTAGCTTGCTAGCTTGAGCAGCTTGCTTGCTAGCTTGTTTATTATTTAGTATTATTCCGTAATCGTTTAGTTTAATATGAAAGTTATTCCGATTTTAATTTTGAAAGTTACGTATTTTTAGTTATATTTTTCGTCTAATTTTAAAATTAATATTTTTTCGTAAAGTTCAAGTTTTATCTTTTATTTAGTCCCCGCTTTAGGTTTTGCCTCGTTTAACTTTAAAGTACCCACTTAGTTTTATTTTCTCTATTTTCATTAAGTAAACTTTATTTTCGAGTCGATAGTTAATTTCGTCTTTTAGTTTTATTTTTATTAATTGTTTCGCTTTAAATTTCGTTTTATTGTTTGTTTTAATATTCGTTTTAATATCGTTTTAATTTTTAGTTTTTAATATTCACCTTGTTTTACTTTTATTATTTGTACTTGTTTTTAGTTTGTTTTTAAATACTTTTCGCATTTACTTTTTAATTACTTATAGATAACCAGCTTCCCTTTTTCTTAACCAAAAACAATTGAGTCACACATTTAATCAGAAATCAGTTCGTTAAGACACCGAGAAAACGAACTTTTTAACCTAGCAAAAATTGTTAAATCAATTCAAACTCAGTTCCTTTTTGAATAATAACCGAATAATAAACAAACACAAGAACAGTGATATAAAAAATTAAGGCAGATTCAAGATTAATTCAAATTGACAGAAAATAAATTGGAGACGAAATTAAATGAAAGAAACTTTTCATTAATCATTAATCAAAAATTACAAAACTGAAAATTAAAAAAAAATTACAAGATTAAAACTAAAACCTAATTTACTGAAATATTAAAAGTAAAGAAAAAGCTTTTTAATGAATTACAAGAAATGGGTTTTTATAGAGAAAACCCTAAACTTGGAGCCCAAGTTCTTCAATCACCACCATTCGATTCTTCTTTTCTTCTTTCTCTATCTTTTCTTCTAATCAAACGATGGAGAATCCATCTAGAGCCACAGATTGCCAGCTTGTTTTATTGTGATTGGATGATTTGAGGAGTGATGTGTTCCATCCAATCACAAAAGGCCACGTCAGAGAGAGATGAGGACCACTCTAGTGTTTGCCTCCAATTCTTTGGGGGTTTTATTTCTCATAGGTTGAATTAACTATTAAAGGTAAAAGCCCCAAAATCAATTTTGGTGTAGGATTTTTAGGGTTTGTGTAAAAGTAAAAAAATGGCTGTGTGAGTTTTGGAGAGGGAAGAGGATATACAGTGAATGGGTGTTTATTATTTTTTTTACCTTGGTTATATCGAAACAAGGTGTGTGGTTGGGGGAAGGTAGGGATCGGGTGTGGGTGAGGTGCATGAGAGTGAGGGTGTATGGTAAAACGTGTGGGGGTGAGACACGTAGGGAGTGATTGTGAGGGTAAGGGAAATAAACGTGAAATGGTTGACCAAACTTTTGCAAAACACAATTATTTACTCCATTTGTTTTTATTAATTTGTGTAAATGGGAAATGAGCTTTTAGCCCAAATATACTCCTTCCGTTTTTAGTTATTTAGCCACATGGGCTTGGGCCAAGTATGTCACAAGAAAACACCATCCGTTCCTTCTTTATAATTGGGCTTGTGTTGGGCCTTGATTCGTTATTCAATTTTCCAAATGGGCTTGTGGGCCCAATAAGCAAATGTGGGACCCATAAGGCCCATTAACCTCAAATAATATTAAATCCACTCAGAACGAGCTCGACTTCGGCTTTCTTGTTCATTTTCTTCAAACTCGTGTCGTTTTAGCCGGTTTTCGTGAACTTGGGCACACTTTTGGTCTTTAGACTTTGTCTTCGTCTCTTTTTGGACTTTTCTTCAATATTTGATCGTGAAATCCCGTGTTTTATTTCCTTTTGATCATTTGTACCTATTTGAACACAAAAACACAAAACCACGCGTAATTCCGACTTTTAAGATGTAAAACACATGATTAGGTCTTGTTTTTCCTTGATTTTAGTGGCAAAAGGATAAGTGTTTACACACTTATTAAATCTCCTACACTTGACCATTGCAATGACCCCATGCAATGCATTATTTTAAATAATAAAGTTACATTTTTTATAATTAATCCATCTCGGCCTTTATTACTATATGCTATTATTACTATAACGAAAAGATAAAAACTTAAAAGGAGACAAAAGTTATAACAATTTATTTTAACTTGGAAATTTATTTGATGGGAGAAACTCGTAAAGAAATCTAAGACTTAGATTAGGGCTTTGGTGTCATGAATATTAATCACCCTCAAGTTTCACGTTCCCCACACTAAACTTAAAAATGAGATCATTGTTATTACAAGTTAGCACAACTAACACTTACTCATGTGGTTTAGTTAATCACTTAGACCCCCTTATTCCTACGGTGTATCTCTTGTATTTTATTTTTGTCTTGAATGATCACGAGGATGCATTTTTGACTTATTTCGATAATTTATTAAGGCCGAAAATAAAGTGGGACGATTTAATCAATAGTTAGCTAAAGGACAAAATCTTTTAAAACTGCTTCTCGAACCTCATAAAGTTCATATCTTGGCATAACTCGTTTCACGATTTGAGACCTTCCTCGGACCGATATTTGGCTTGTACTTCAAACTTCAAATCTTGAGAGACGATCTTGAAATTATGGTCTTCTCTTCATTTTGGTATACATCTTCATTAGGAGTGAAAGATGCTTCAAACGTTGACCACGACTTCTTCATTTATCCTCTTCTTTATTTAGGATTTTGATATACAACGATCCGCCTCCTTTTCGGACTTGGATCTATTTATCCTCATACTTTGTTAGGGTCTTTTTGGATAGACTTCTCCATGATCTTTAGGGGAGTAATTGCTTCTCGTCGTGTGTCTTGATCCATCATATTGATTTGGATTAGTGATCTTCACATCATCTTTGGATCTTTAGCAAAAAGTGAATCCTCAGGCCTTGTTAGGGCCTTTTTGGACTCGGGTATCCTCATGCCTTGTTAGGGCCTTTTTGGATAAGCCAATCTTCGCGTCCCGCTTCAATAAGTTATGCCTTGGCTATGAACTCTAATTAATACCGAGCAACTTTTACACGATCTTGTGCTAGAAGCTAAGTAACTTTTCAAATCGTACAACCTTATTTATTTCAAATATATTTATTAACAAGCGATGGGAGAAAAAGCTCATAACTAACTCACATAAGTTAATGAAAGAATACCAACACTTTTTTGTTGTTCCCATTCAATCCATAACACAAGATTTAGAGAGAGAAATAGTAGAAAAGTAGAAAGAGAAAGTAGAGAGAGAAGTGGAAGGTTTACACTAAAACTAGGTGTTTTTTGAAATGAACCAACACCCTCTTCCACATGTGGAAGAGGGTTATATATGCCACGACTCTAAGGCCTTTGTGGGCTTCATCTTGGGCCGGGCTTGGCATTCACTTGGGCATATAGCCCCTAACAAAGACAATATTAGCTTAAAGTCCAAGCCCGCTTTTCCCGACTAACCTATTACTATACAAGACCAATAACGACTAAGATGACCTATTACATTCTTGTTCGACTATATAAAATATAAGGCTAACAATCTCCCCCAATGTATCGGTCATCTTAAAAAGCTTAAAAAGCATAAGATGGTTGAGTGAATACATTCTTGTAGAGGAGATTTTCCTGCTTTGGTCTTGTATCTTGGTCTTGATCTTGTTTGTAACAGCTTTGTTCCTTCATGCTTTCGTGATCTTTATCTTGAGCCTTTGTCATTTGACTTTGAGTGCTTGAGATCTTCATTGTGCTCCTTGTGACTAAGATGACCTATTACATTCTTACATTCTTAGGTATCTTGATTATCGCCATCTTGTGCTCTTGTGACTTCTGAATCGACATCGGTATCACAGCTACGCCACCTTCTTGATATGCAGCAACACATATAGACACGGATAAAATGGCTTTGAACATTTCATCCAAACTCGGTAGCGTTTCACCTCCGGTCGGTGAAGACCGTTAAACGGTATTAAATACCGTACCTATGATCAGGTAGATTCGATTAAGAACCTCCTTGACAGGGTTTCCCGGCGATAGCAGCCAGTTCTCTTTACTCAACCGTCTCAAAGCAGACTGCGAACGTGAAGAGTGAATCATAAGGATAAATTATCCGTCTGATTAGAGTCGTCAATTCAGATTTCCTAGAACAAGTTTGATTCTAAAAGAAAGCTTGATTCATAGAGAATCTTGCGAGTTACCTACCGCAGTGCTGTTTGATGTTGACACTGGAAGGATTTCCATTCGTCACTGTGAACACTAATGAGTGTCACTCTGAATGTCTGGCAAGATCACATGGATTTTGCGAAGAAACCTGGAATCAAGTTTGAATCAATTAAGAATCCAAACTTAGTTGCTTTCCAGTTCTCACAAGTTTGATTCGTGTAGAATCGCACAAGTTACCTACCATGAGCTTGTTTGATGCTGGCTCAAGCAGGATTTCCATCTTCATTGTGAATCGTATCACTCAGATGTTCTGGCAATATCACAAGGATAATGCGTATGACTCGATTGTGTCCTAATGAGATGATAAATTGATCTCGTTTGGCTCTAGACTCAATAAGTGCATTTTGGTAATCGGAGGCTGGAGCAGACTGCCACCTTTTCAATATTAACTTACTCGTAGTGAGAAAGTCAATAGATACGTGTTGATCTCAGTGACAATGAGACAAGTTTCTTTTTAGAGAAACTCGAATGGCTGGGAAGGGTTGTGCATTGCATCACTGGCTCCATGATGACTTGTCTTCAATAAATGTATTGACCCGGTTTCTGCCTAAGTTGCATAGAATATTCAACTCCTTCAATGCTTACCAATACGTCATCATTAGCACCTTGTTGTGATTGTTCCAGTGCTAACTAAAGTACTTGGTCCGCATTCAGTTTCATTCCACTCCATATTTCCTAAGGACAACTATTTCTAGCTATGGAATGTCCTTGGGTAGATCCCTCCGGTTCTGGTGGGTTCATAGGACTTAGTTTCCTATCCTAAACCACCTTTTGACTCCATCGTTCCGTCGTGGATAGTAGGTGGTTTTAGGTATAGATCGTAACCATAAACCATTGAAAACCATTCAAAGTGTTTGATAAAAATCAAAACTTTTAACACTTGAAAGTTTTACATTTCCCAAAAGCTCCCCCTACACACATGCATCAATATACGAAATAGTTTGGCATTTGAAGGAAAGAGTTGCACTTGAGTCTTTAAGATCACTTGTTGCGATATATTACATTTTAATCACATTTTCTCCCCCTATCTCTAATATAAAAACATCATATTAGAGATACCAATTGATTAAAATATGACAATTTCTGAAAACCGATTGGGAGAGAAACATGTGTGCACGCATGAATCATGGAACTTTTTC
This sequence comes from Glebionis coronaria, assembly GCA_025667525.1. Classification (NCBI taxonomy): domain Eukaryota; kingdom Viridiplantae; phylum Streptophyta; class Magnoliopsida; order Asterales; family Asteraceae; genus Glebionis; species Glebionis coronaria. The sequence continues at coordinate 268,122 of JANFOE010000440.1, read as the reverse complement.
AGTCGGGACGCTCCCCCTCAACAATATATGTGTGTCTTGAAACAAAATTTGACAAAATTTTAGAAAAACGACACCACAAAATATGTTGAGGTACGGAGTTGAGATGCCTTTACCGATAATATATGACAGATTTAATATCATTTTCGGAATGTGTTTGATACATAAAATATGACAATTTTAGAGATGTACCCAACAACATTAAAAGGCTTGATTTTAAAACTCTCCCCCCTCAAAAATTGATCAAAATAACATATGATAATTTTGAGATATAAAAACCACATATGAGGAAGGGAGTGTTGAACACACAATTTTGAAAGATTTAGAAAAACCTTTTGAGAAATTCTTGAAAAATTTTGTTCAACGGTTTTAAAATAATCAGGATAGAAGACTTCTCTTCTATTGCTTAGGGAAAGCGCACTAAAACGTACACTCCCCTTTCGGTTTCGTTTTTCATGAGCTCAAAACTTTGATTGTTTTGTGACTAGCTCATGACCGAGAAAAATAAATTTCCCGTTGTGAAGGATAAGTTATCATCCGTGATAAACTTTCTTTAAGTTGAAGTTCGAGTTCTAAGATGACATTTACTTAGAAATCTTTTTTCATGAGCTTAAAAACATTGAATGTTTTTATGAGAAGCTCGTGAACGAGAAATATGAATTTCTTGTTGAAAAGGATAAGTTATCGTCCGAGATAACCTTTCCTTATTTGAGGTCCGAGTCCTAAGTTGTGATGTGCTTAGAAGTCATTATGAGAGAATATCAAGCAGCTTCATTTGCCAAAACCTCCAAGTCTTCTGGAGTCATATACTTCATACCAAGACGGCCAACGAGATACGCAAACCTATCTTTCGATAGAGCTTTTGTAAACAAGTGTGACAGCTGGTACTCAGTTCTGACAAAGTATAATTCCACGATGCCGTGTTCCACTTGTTCTTTGATGAAGTGATATCTGACATCGATGTGCTTGGTACGGGAGTGCTGAACCGGATTGCAAGATATGGCTATGGCCGACTTTGAGTCACAATACATAGGTATTTTATCAAAGTGGAAGCCATAATCCGTGAGTTGAGTTCTCATCCAGAGGACTTGAGCACAACACGCGGATAGAGCCACATATTCTTCTTCAGCTGATGAGAGCGAAGTGCAATCCTGCTTCTTTGACGACCAACTGACAAGCTTGTCTTCCCCTAGAAATTGTATGCTACCAGAAGTGCTTTTACGACTATCAAGACAACCTGCGTGATCAGAATCTGAAGAAGCCGTTAGATGAGAACCGGTTTCCCTCGGATACCAGAGTCCCATGTGAATGGTATTCTTAAGGTACCGAAAGATCCGTTTAACCTCTTTGAGGTGCTTTTGAGTAGGTCTGGCTTGATATCGTGCACAATAACATGTGGCATGATGAATATCAGGCCTGCTGGCTGTAAGGTACATAAGTGACCCGATCATACTGCGATATCGCGTTTGATCTACGAGATATGAGTACAAGTCAGCGTCTAGGGATGTGGTTGACAATGGTGTACCAACGCGAGCACATGAGGTCATACCATGCTTTTTAAGTATCTCTTGAGCATACTTAGCTTGGTTAATGAAGATACCACGTGGGGATTGATGAATCTGGAGCCCTAAAAAGAATTTTAGCTCCCCCATCATTGACATTTCAAATCTGCTGTGCATTAATTTTTCAAAACGTTTTGAAAGTTTTGGGATCGTAGAACCAAAAATGATGTCATCAACATAAACTTGCACCAGCATTATGTCATCCCCATATTTATTAGTAAAGAGAGTAGGATCAATAGAACCATTGGAGAATCCTTTGGACACCAAGAAGTTTGAAAGTTCTTCGTACCATGCCCTTGGAGCTTGTTTAAGTCCATATACAGCCTTCTTGAGACGATAGACTTTGTCAGGATGATGAGGATCGATGAATCCTTCTGGCTGATTCACATACACTTCTTCCTTCAAATGACCGTTGAGAAAAGCAGTTTTAACGTCCATCTGAAAAACCGTGAAGCCCTTATGTGCAGCATAAGCAAGGAATATCCTGACTGCTTCCAAACGAGCGACTGGAGCGAATGATTCATCGTAGTCTATGCCTTCTTGTTGACGGTATCCCTTAACCACAAGACAAGATTTGTTTTTGATGATTGTTTGTTCTTCATCCAGTTTGTTTTTCCAGATCCATTTGAAATATAAAATTGACATTCCATAGGGTCGGTCAACAAGTTCCCAAACATTTAGGCGTTCAAACTGATGAATTTCGTCTTGCATTGATTCAATCCACGCATGATCAATCATGGCTTGTTTGATTTTTGTAGGTACAGTTGAACTCATGGTGAGTGCATACATACACACATCGCCATCAGTTTCGAGTTGTCTGCATGTTCGAACCGGTTGTGAAGGATTTCCAATGACTTGCTCCAATGGATGATCACGTGTCCAATGATGAGTGGATGGATATGGTTGGTAGAATGTATGCATGTTGGACGGATCAACATGTTGAGTAGAAGACTCTCCGACTTCGTGTACCGGAGTACCGAACGGATTGATAAATTCTTCATCGTCAGGTTGTGCATCAACTGCTTGATTGTTGGTTCCTCCTTCAGCATTTATGGTTGGTGATGTTGGTTGTATGATGGTTTCTAGAGTTTGTTGAGTATCCAATGGAATAGTCTCTTGAGCAACGGTTGCTGAAGTAGAGGGAGTTGTGTCTTGTTGATTTTGTTCAGGTGCATCAGCAGTATTGACAGCGGAAGGCTTTGACACACCTTGATTGTTTCCATAGTAATATTCATCAAACATTGGATCATATAAATCAACCAACTCATTCATATGTGTCGAATCCGTCAATTCTGCTGTAGGAGTATTTTCTTGACATTCTTGCACGAGACGTACACTGTTGTGTGTAGGTGCCATAGCTGGACATTGAGGTGCGGGACTTGAGCTGTTGTGATCAAGTACCATATGTGGCAATTCGTCAAAGTTCACATGAATTGTTTTGACAATGATCTTTGTTCTCTTGTTATAGACCCGATATCCTTTCGACAATGTAGCATACCCCACAAAAATACATGCATCACCTTTTTCTTTCATCTTGTCGAGATTCTCACCGTCTTTAAGGATGTAGCATAAAGATCCAAATACGTGAAAGAATTTTACAGTAGGTTTCCTGCCATTGATGATGTGGTAAGGTGTCTTTTCATGTCTAGGGATGACGAGAGAACGATTCTGAGTATAGCAGACAGTTGCAATTTCTTCAGCCCAGAAGAATAGCGGTAATTTTGAAGCAGAAAGCATTGTTCGAGCAGCCTCAACCAAAGTACGGTTCCGTCTTTCGACAACGCCGTTTTGTTCAGGAGTTCGAGCAATAGACGTTTAATGTTCGATGCCTTCTTCTTGAAAGTAAGATTGCAAGTTCTTGTTCAAAAATTCAGTACCCCTATCCGTTCTTACGGTTAAGACTTGAGCTTGAAGATTGCGTTGTATCATCTTGAGAAAGTTTTTGAGAACCTCTAGTGTTTCATCTTTGGACCTTAAGAAGAAAGTCCATGTGTATCTAGAGTAATCATCAACAATCACTAGAATATACTTTTTCCCGTTAATACTCTCTACACGCATGGGACCACATAAATCCATGTGTAGAAGTTCCAATCGTCCTTTTGAGCTAGGGGTAGTCTTTGTTTTGAAAGACTTCCGTTTTGCTTTCCCCAACTCACAAGAAGAACAAAGATGGTCTTTGACGAATTTCAACTTAGGAAGACCGGTCACAATATCATTCTTCGAAAGCAAGTTGATGGTGTCAAAGTTGAGATGTGACAATCGTTGATGCCATAACCATGCTTGAGATGATGAAGCTTTAGCTATTAAGCAAATTGGATTTGTTGAAGATGTGTCTTGAAGAGTTACTGTGTAGAGATCAGAACCACGAGAACCTGTAAGAAGGTCATTCCCATCGTAGTCTCTAACATAGCAAGTAGATTTCCGAAAAGCCACTTCCAAATCCGCATCACAAAATTGACCAACCGAGAATAAATTGTGATTCAGTCCCTCGACGTAATAAACCCGTTTTATAGTGATATTCCCTTGAACCAAGTCTCCATATCCGAGTATCGGTGCAAATTGATCATTTCCAAACCGTACCGTACCCAGAAACTTCTCCACGAAGTTAATGAGAAGCTTGAGATTGCCCGTCATGTGCTTTGTGCACCCGGAGTCCATTATGAATAGGATGATTTCGACGAGCTGCAGAAGAATTAGAAGACAATGTAGCATTTGACAAATGGGAGCCCTTGATAGAAACGGGTTCCAAAATAGTAGTGGACCTAGATTCTAAAGGCAAGCTAACATTCATAGACCCAATTAGAATGTGGGTTGTCTTAGGTACCCATTTGTATCCGGGTGGTGTAAATCTTGAATACCCCCGTGTACATGTCCTAATCATGTTCTCATAAAGCTTCTTTAACCTGCTTTGTTTACGTAGAGTAGTGGATTCTAATGCACTTAGTTTCTTAAGTGGTTGCTCAGTGGATTGGTTCAAAGTTCTTGTGGGTTCACGAGTACTAGTGGGCATACGAATAGGCTTCCTAGTTCTAGTAGTCACGCCATTATAATTAAGAGCACAAGCATCATGATTGAAAGTACGAACACATTTGCCACATTCAACACAAACAAATTCAACATTCGAGGTCTTAGCATTTAAACTGTCATTACATGCAGTTACAGACGTTTTATTCTTAGAAAAACTTAAAATTCCTACGGTGGTCTTCTACTTCCAACTTCTTTCCTTGACTATTGTTAGGCATGACCTTATCGTGCATTCTATCGCTCTTAAGCTGTGGTCCGCTAACGCTTGTAGTGGGGATTACTCATGTAGAAGAAGACACACGTTGATTAGTTTTCTTAATATTCTAAGGTAACCTCGATGTTCCAGTCTGAGTGGGCTTAGTGTTCATCTTATACATTCCAGGTGCTATCACATTGGTACTCTTATCATTTCCTATATTAGGCAAAGTCTGTGGGGATTGTCCCAAAATAGATGATTTAGGGCATTTAACCGCATTCGGTTGACGAACGGCGGATGGTTTACCCAAAACAGACTTTCCTTTCATTTTCTCAATGAGTTTCTGTAACTCGCTTATGGCTATGTCCCTTTCTTTTAGCAGAGCTTTCAAATCATTTATTTCGAAATCTTTTTCATTTAGTAGGTGAAACGAAGAAGCTGACATTTCTTGACACTTTTTATGATTATGAGATTTTTCACCTTTTTGTGAAGCAAGTTCAAGAGAAATGGAGTGTTTCTAAAGTTGAGAAAAACTTTTCGAAAGTTTGTTGTATGACTAAATTTGTTTTGAAAGCTCTACTTCAAGACTGCGACATTTCTCGTCCGATTCTGACACTAGACATGCTACATGACAATATTGATCAAGATCGGTATACACACCTGTAAAACCCGCAAAAATAAGGTCATATTCTATTTTAATATATATATATATATATATATATATATATATATATATATATATATATATATATATATATATATATATATATATATATATATATATATATATATATATATATATATATATATATATATATATATATATATATATATATATATATATATATATATATATATATATATATTAATTCAAATTTATCGAATTGATTTATTACTTTTGGTTGATTTTAAATAAGAACCGTCAAACTATAACTTTGGCAAATCTTACGAATGGAAGTTATCTACTAGTGATCGTGATACCGACGGATGCCCAAATTTTAAGTTTTATTATCGATTATTTCGATATATAATATTTTGGACGATATCGTTTTTAATTGCGTATTAAGTCGTACGGGACTATATTATATTGTATTTCGTGTGCGTTTTAAATTTTGAAAAATATTTTTATAAAACCCGAGACCCGTAAATATTTTCAAAATTGACTATTAGTCATTTCTTGCTTTTTAACTAATAATTACATTTTAGCCCAAAACTATGCACTATTTACAAAATCTACCCTAAAGCCTTACTAAAATAATTTTTTTTACCATATACTTCCACTAACTCTTCATTTTAAAAATAAAATAAAAATTTCATCCACCTCTTCTCTCTTTCTTTTCTTAGCCAAGACCTACACCACCCCAAAACCCCATCTTTACCCAAAATTTCCTTGCTTATAACTTTGATCCATCCAAAAGTAAAAGAAGACCACATCTTAAAATCAAGAGGTGATTCTAATGATACCATTTTCATTAACATGCATGAACATTTATTTTCAAAAAATTTTTATGATGATCAAGTCATGTTTGATCCATTTTTATTGTTGTAGTATTGTGTTATTAATATTATAATTGAATTTTCGTTATTGCATGTATGAATTATGAAGTGGGTTTTATAAAGAATGAACATACAAGTGTTAGGATGAATATAAGATGATATTAGGGGTGTAGGATGATGAGGAAAATTGTTAAAATTGATCAAAAACATGATTTTGTGGGAGATTTTGAAAGGTGATTTTGGGCAGTAGGTTTGAGGCTGTTTTTAGGGGTCTTACTGTCTGGTAATCGCTTAAATAATGGGATAGGGTTGTAGAGAATTTCGTTAGCTTCGATTTCATATAAAGTAGGCCTTCCAACTCCAAACGAGGTGGATGATACACTAGTTTGATTTTCGTGTACCGGGAGACGAGTGTTGACACAATCCGAAAATTGTTGTCGATATTTGGATCGAATCTCGGGGACTATAAAATGAGTTTCAAAAGGATACAAGGGCTGTTCTCAGGCTCAAAGTTTTGTATTTTGAGTCTATTTTTAGATACAAGTGTCGGTTTTATAAATGGAGTTGTTTAGGGTGGTCAAAATGGTTTCGTAAGTCATGGTCGCTAAACTGTCCGAATTTTTCAAATCAAAGATGTGTCGGGCAGGGAACTTTAGAAGTAAAATCATTTGATGGGCTTTTAACAGGGCTTTCTATATATAGTGAGTGAGTTTTCTGATTAGTATCATAAAATTTTGACGTTTTTAAGTGGGGTAAATGAGCTTGTACATTCGGTATGTACCGGCAGATTTTTATAGAAAGTATAGACTAATAAAGTGAACATATAGAAGAGTATAATAGTATCACTTGTATTGTTTTCTTTCGGGTTTGTCGTGATTTTTGATTTTGAGTTTGACTTTTATTATGTACGATTTACTATCGAGTCTATTATTAATGAGCGCGCCTTGTTTGATAGGATGCGGTTTTCGTGATTAACGGGCTTCACATATCGTCGGCGATCGTTATCTCTACTTCTACCACTTAAGGTGAGATTATAACCTCGCCTTTAAATTTAAATGTTTTATTAAACCCGCGAGGGGGATACATGTTGTTTTATAAAATGAACACAAGTTGTTTTCGGTATGCTAGACCCGAATTAGATGATAAATGCATGAGTACCATTGTCTTATGAAGTCCCTGAATTTCATGCACTGTTAATTACTCGAAGGGGTAAACGCTAATACATATGGTAGATCTATTTGGTTTGACAAACCTTATCCTAGGGTATGTATCCTTGTGAGCACCTAAAAGGGGTATTATGTATAAGAGGTCGTTGGTATATGACAATATTACCTGTTAGTAGGGGCGCCGTAAGTGACTCGGTTGACGTGTTGGTTAACGTTCAGTGGCGTGAGCTTAATGCATTTATCTTTATATATGACTTGTCTGTGTGATAAGTTTCAGATGATTAAAAAAATTCTTGTGTTCACTTATTATTCTTATAAACTATATAAATTCACTCGGATTTTTAGCTGACTTTTTAGCATGTTTATCTCAGGTAATTAAAGATGGATGCTGGAGGTTTGGAATGGACGAGGAGGCAAGCGCAAAAGTTTTGGAAAAACATGTTTTCGTTCCATTCCGTTATCTTTTACTTTTAAAATGTTTATGTACTTTAAAAGTTTTATGTAAGAAATGTTGGTAACGGTTTGTGGGACCAGTACTTTGATCTATATGAATGGAACCCTTTATCTAAAAATGTCTCTTTTAGAGTCGTTCTTTATATTCTTTTGTGATTGTGCTATTTCTTAACACCCAAATGGTTGGTTCCGCTGCGAGTAAATTTGGGGGTGTTAAAGATTGGTACCAGAGCTTAAGGTTATAGAGAACTAGGTCTTTCATTTTTCAAAAACCTAAACTATAACCATGTTTTGTGCGCTAAGTCTTCTCGTGTTCCTAGTCCAAGCCTTCAGGTAACTTTTATGTTATTGTTAATGCTTATTTGATAAGCATTATTGTTAAGTATTTTCTAATAAATACTTTGAGATATTTGAGATATATTTGAGATATAATTTATATATATCGACTTTGAACGATGTTCTGATGTAAATTCATCCATTCGTATTTTTCATAATTTTTGAAATTTTATAATGACCTTATAAATTTATTTTACGGGATTTGCTATAACATATGAGCCATTTGGATCCCCACGTAACCCATAGTAATAGTAATTACTTTGTGTTATGATTTTTGTATGACTCGATGATTATTCATGTTGTGATCCAAAATTTGTACATGATTATGACAATATCATTGTATGAACACTCATGAGTTTTTCTTTGTGTTGTGACAGAATCATGCCACCGCGTAGGATGAGTCAGGCTGAAGTAAACCGAATTGTTGCAGCAGCTCTTGCTGAGGACCGTGCTGCAAGGAACCAAGCTGGTGGAGCCGGTGAAGCAGGAGGAAATGTTGGTCCAATTGGTGTGCCACCTGTTAGAGAGTGTACTTTCTCTAGTTTAAAGAAATGCGGGCCGATTAATTTCAGTGGTACTGAAGGAGCAGTGGGATTAACTCGTTGGTTAGAAAAGACAGAAAGTGTGTTTAGTATCAGTGACTGTGTGGAAAGGAACAAGGTGAAGTTTGCTACTGCTATAGTTCAAGGTCCAGCTTTAACTTGGTGGAATTCTCAAGTAGCTACCTTAGGACTAGAAGTGGCGCATGGGAGGTCGTGGACACAGTTGAAAACTATGATGACTAAGGAGTTTTGTCCTGCTGAGGAAATTCAGAAAATGGAAGTGGAGTTGTGGAACTTGAAAGTGAAGGACTGCAATATTGCTGCTTATACTCAAAGGTTTAATGAGTTGATTCTGTTGTGTCCTGAAAGTGTTCCAACTGAGAAAAAGAAAATTGATGCGTATTTGAAGGATTTTCCAGAGAACATCAAAGGAGAAACCACATCTTCAAGGCCTACTGTGTTGAATGAAGCTGTTCGTATGGCACATACTTTGATGGAGCAGAAGTTGACTACTAACGTTGAAAGGATTGCAGAAGGCAATAAGAGAAAATGGGAGAACAATAACCAATGTGGTAGTAGTGGTAACTACAGAAACAACAACAAGGGAAACAACCAAGGTAACAACCGCCATAATCAGTACCATAATCAGAGGCAAGGGAATGCTAGAGCAATGACCAACGCACAGAATGCAAGAGGTGATCAAGGTGGGAATGCTCCTAATTGTAACAATTGTGGGATTCGACACTTTGGGAATTGTCCACCGAAATGCAACAAGTGTGGAAAGCCTGGCCACAAGGGTAAGGATTTCTGGAGCAGGGGTGTTGCCACTAGTGCAAACACACAACGTGTTATAACTTGTTATGATTGTGGAGAGAAAGGCCATGTGAAATGGAACTGCCCGAAGAAGAACAATCAAGGAGGAGATGCTGCTGGAAAAGTGTATGCTGTTGGAGGTGCTGAGCAGAACGATGGACCCAATGTCGTGACTGGTACGTTTTTACTCAATAACCGATATGCTAGAGTACTATTTGATTCTTGATCGGATAAGAGCTTTATCAGCCTAAGCTTTAGTCTTTTGTTCGATACTAAACCAGATGAATTAGATACAAAGTATGAGGTTGAATTGGCTGATGGTAGGATAACTAGTACTAGTTCTATTCTAAGGGATTGTACTTTGAACATAGTCAATCACTTATTCAAAATCGATCTTATGCCTATTGAGCTCGGTACTTTTGACGTGATTATTGGGATGGATTGGCTAGTTAAGTATGATGCTACCATTGTTTGTGGGAAGAAAGTAGTGCATGTACCTGTTAAAGGAAAGACGTTGGTGCTAAAGGGAGATAGTGGTACGTCTCACTTGAAGGTTATTTCTTTTATAAAGGTGAGGAAATACATAGAAAGAGGATTTCAATTGTTCTTAGCCCATGTGAGTGAGTCAGAACCTAGGGAGAAGAATTTATAAGATGTGCTGGTGATATGTGACTATCCAGAGGTGTTTCCTGACGACTTGCCAGGACTTCCGCCACCTCGACAAGTCGAATTTAAAATTGAACTCGTACCTGGAGCTGCACCTGTCGCACGTGCACCTTATCGCCTAGCGCCGTCAGAAATGAAGGAGTTGGCTGATCAATTGAAGGAATTATCGGAGAAGGGATTTATTCGTCCGAGTTCATCGCCTTGGGGAGCTCCGGTATTGTTTGTTAAGAAGAAGGACGGATCATTTCGTATGTGTATTGATTACCGCGAACTGAACAAGTTGACGGTCAAGAACCGATATCCGCTTCCGAGGATTGACGATCTATTTGATCAACTTCAAGGTTCGAGTGTGTACTCAAAGATCGATTTGCGATCGGGTTATCATCAACTTCGCATTAGGGAGGAAGATATACCAATTACTACATTTAGGACTCGTTATGGTCATTTCAAGTTTCAAGTGATGCCCTTTGGTCTAACTAATGCACCTGCAATTTTTATGGACTTGATGAATCGAGTGTGCAAACCATACCTTGACAAGTTCGTGATTGTATTTATTGATGATATACTTATCTATTTCAAGAGCAAGGAAGAGCATGGTGAGCATCTGAAGATTATTTTGGAGTTGCTTAAGAAGGAACAATTGTATGCCAAATTTTCGAAATGCGCTTTCTGGCTAGAATCTGTACAGTTTCTTGGTCATGTAATCGATAGTAATGGTGTTCATGTTGATCCAACGAAGATTGAGGCTATTCGAGATTGGTCTGCCCCAACAACACCGACTGAAGTAACGCAATTTCTGGGTTTAGCGGGGTATTACCGAAGATTCATAGAGTGATTCTCTTTGATTTCTAAACCACTTACCAAACTCACTCAAAAGAGCAAGACGTATGAATGGGGAAAGGAAGAAGAGGAAGCGTTCCAAATGTTAAAACATAAATTGTGTTCCGCACCTATTTTGGCATTGCCAGAGGGATCTGAAGACTTTGTGGTATATTGTGACGCCTCACATAAAGGTTATGGAGCTGTACTGATGCAGCGGGAGAAAGTCATCGCTTATGCTTCAAGGCAACTGAGAAAGCATGAAGAGAACTACACGACTCATGACTTAGAACTTGGTGCTGTTGTTTTTGCATTTAGACTCTGGAGACACTATCTGTATGGTACAAAATGTGTAGTATATACTGATCATAAGAGCCTACAACATATCCTGGACCAAAAGGAGCTTAATATGAGACAACGTCGTTGGGTTGAACTTTTGAGTGACTACGACTGCGAAATCCGTTACCATCCCGGCAAGGCGAATGTAGTAGCCGATGCTCTTAGTAGGAAAGAAAGAGAAATGACAAAAAGGGTTAGAGCTTTAGCCATGAGAACTTATTCCGATTTATCTAATCGAATACTTAAAGCTCAACAAAAGCGATGAAAGAGGAAAATGTGAGGGATGAAGACTTGGGTAGAAGGATGACACCTATATTCGAGATTCGTGATGATGGAATTCGATATTTTGATAATCGTGTATGGTTACCGGTGTATGGAGGTCTGAGAGATTTAATTATGCACGAATCTCATAAGTCTAAATATTCGATTCATCCAGGATCGGATAAAATGTACCAAGACTTGAAGAAATGTTACTGGTGGCCGAATATGAAGGCTGACATAGCCACTTATGTTAGTAAATGCTTGACGTGTGCTAAGGTGAAGTTTGAACATAAGAGACCTTCTGGTTTACTACAACAACCTGAAATCCCAGAATGGAAATGGGAGAATATCACTATGGACTTTGTTTCAGGACTTCCGAGAACTTCTAGTGGTCATGATACAATTTGGGTGATTGTTGATCGGTTGACTAAGTCGGCTCATTTCTTACCGATAAAGAAAACCGATGATTTAGACAAACTTACTCGGTTGTACTTGAAGGAAGTTGTTTGTAGACATGGAGTTCCTTTGTCGATTATTTCAGATCGAGACAGTCAGTTCACATCCGAGTTTTGGAAGTCGCTTCAGCGAGCTTTGGGGACTCAGTTTGACATGAGTACTGCGTATCATCCGGAAACGGACGGTCAAAGTGAAAGGACTATTCAGACCTTGGAGGATATGTTACGAGCGTGTGTGATAGATTTTGGAGGTAGTTGGGACCGACACTTACCATTAGTGGAGTTCTCATACAACAATTGTTATCACGCGAGTATCAAGGCGGCGCCTTTCGAAGCACTTTACGGGCGAAAGTGTAGATCACCAGTTGGTTGGTGTGAAGTTGGTGAAAGTCAATTGACGGGTCCTGAATTGATTAGAGAGACGACTGAGAAGATCGTTCAAATCAAGAATCGTTTATTGACTGCCCGTAGTAGGCAGAAGAGCTATGCGGATAAGAGGCGAAAACCATTGGAGTTCGATGTTGGCGATATGGTTATGTTGAAAGTGTCACCTTGGAAAGGAGTTATCCGATTTGGCAAACGAGGAAAGCTTAGTCCACGCTATATTGGTCCATTCAAGATTATTGATAGAGTTGGTCCTGTGGCGTATAAGTTGGAATTGCCGGACAAGTTAAGTGCTATTCATAACACTTTTCATGTTTCTAATCTTAAGAGGTGTTTGGCGGACGAGAATTTGATAATTCCACTTGAGGAAGTTCAATTGGATGACAAACTTCATTTCATTGAAGAACCAGTAGAGATCATGGATCGGGAGGTGAAACAGCTTAAGCAAAGTCTGATTCCGATAGTCAAAGTGAGGTGGAATTCCCGACGTGGACCCGAGTACACGTGGGAACGTGAAGAAAAATTCAAGAGCAAGTACCCGCATCTATTCGTGGACGGACATAAGGAGAAGTAAGCCCCGGGACGGTGCTTCCCTAAGGGGGTGAGGATGTAAAACCCGCAAAAATAAGGTCATATTCTATTTTAATATATATATATATATATATATATATATATATATATATATATATATATATATATATATATATATATATATATATATATATATATATATATATATATATATATATAGATATATATATATATTTTAATTCAAATTTATCGAATTGATTTATTACTTTTGGTTGATTTTAAATAAGAACCGTCAAACTATAACTTTGGCAAATCTTACGAATGGAAGTTATCTAATAGTGATCGCGATACCGACGGATGCCCAAATTTTAAGTTTTATTATCGATTATTTCGATATTTAATATTTTGGACGATATCGTTTTTAATTGCGTATTAAGTCGTACCGGGACTATATTATATTGTATTTCGTGTGCGTTTTAAATTTTGAAAAATATTTTTATAAAACCCGAGACCCTTTAAATATTTTCAAAATTGACTATTAGTGATTGTGGTAAATTACACCCTTTAGGAAAAAGGCGTAAAAGCGGTAAGTATCGAGCGATGATTTAGGAAAATCAACACTAATGACCCTTAATGGTGTGAAAGTTCGTTTCCCAAGGAGGTATATGTGTGTGAAAAACTTGTCAAATGTTTGTGATTAATGATTGGTTTAGAAGGGGATTAGAAGAGAAAATGACGAAGACGTAAAAATAAAAATTAACAAAAAAAAATCACTACTAGAAAGTTAAAACGTAGAACTTTAAAAATCACCAAAATTAAAATAAATTCTAAAAATTACCAAAAATTCACCAAATATCAAAAATAATAAGCTAAGAGTTTACCAATGATCAAAACTTTTTCAAACCTTTTAAATAATTAAATATTCATTTTTAAAATGCTAATTAAAGCCCTAAAAATCAAATAAATTATCAAAAAGCCCAAATAAAGATTTTTCAATTGATAAAACTCAAAAATGACCTAAAATGAATAAAAACTATTTTTAGAAATTTTAAAACTAAAGAAACTATTTAAAATGATTTAAAAACTATTAAAATTTAAAATAATTATAAAAATTAATCTAAATGAGATAAAATTAATCTAAAAGTTGCTAAATTCCTATTTTAATGTATTAAACCTAAGAAAAATGTAAAAAGTTGGAAAAAGTGAAATTTGAAAAATAATATAAAAATAATAATAAAATAATATTAAAAATCCAAAAATTATAAAAAATTCTAAAAACTTGCAAACTAGTTTATTTTAACCTAAATAATCAGAAAATCAAAGTGAAATTACCAAAATACCCCTAATGGGCCCTTAAATGGGCCAAATCCAAATTCAGTCAACCTAAATGGGCTTTTGGGCCTAAAAAGTCAAACATGGCCCAATTGACTTGGAAAAACCCTATCTGACTTAAAATTCAATTCTAAGAACAAAACTCTAAAGGCCCAAAAGCTGAAAGTCTGCTTATCACAGCTTATTGAACACAAAGCTTATTCTTATTGGGCTTTTCAGCCCATTAAGCCATAAGCTAATGCCATAAGCTCTAATTTGACACACAACCCTCTTTTAGGATGCTTAAGAGATCTGTCAAAAGAAAATTCCAATAAGCTCACTCAATAAGCCAGAAAATAGAAAAGCAAAAATCCACAAAACGACAAAATAGTCGTTTTTGAGAAATAATGCACCTCAGAAGCTGATTCAACTTGCAAAAGCTTTCAAATGGACTCAATAAGCAATATCAATCAACAAAAATCCAATAAGCACAAGCAATAAGCCAGAATAAGCACAAAAGAGCTTATGTAAAAGTCAAAGGAGTTGGTTTTCTAGTCAAACCTAAAAGTCAACCACCTAAATGCTCCAGGATGAACAAATGGGTCAAAATATGAGCACCTATTACAAAAACAAAGTTGTTGCAGGTTGGAATAAGCTATTATAGCTTATTGATAAGCTGACACCAAAATTGCACTAGCAGTGGTAACCAGCAGGGGAAAGGAGTTCCCACTGCTTTGACTAATTGACCAAGCTTATTTGAGAGTTCTGGTTTGATTCAATTGGAAACAAAGGCACCCTTGTGATCAGTGAACCACAAGGAGTCAATAGCAACAATAAAATCACAAAATTATCCACACAATAAGCCACAATAAGCCAAACAGTTCACAGATATGCTCTAGATATGCAAATGAGCAGTTAAGCACTTAATAAGCAGATTTAAGCAAAATAAGCCAACCAAACTTAACCAGATGCATACACAAGCTATATAAACTAACAATAAACACAAAGCAACAAGAATCAAACACTGAATCAAAGTAAATAACAAGATCAAAGCATAAAAAGTTACTGATGAACAATGAACATATGCAGAAACAAGTTTGCTGATATACTTGACACTTGATCCAATTTCAAGCCCCAAATCCTTCTACCCTGGTGTGATTAACTATGATTTAGCACTTGTTACCCTTAACCTATGCTTAGATCTAGGTGTCCTCAAAATCCTAGCCAATTTTACCAAGTTATGAAGATTTTATAGCCAATCTATGAATCAATATGTTCAAACCCACAAAACCTGCAAACAGATGAACATATGCTCCCAAATAACAGATACCAATACTTGCATACAACACACAAGCACTTAACAAACCACAAATCTAACTTATGCAGTAATCCCAAACACTCCTTAATCTACCACTTAACAAAGAAACTTGTGATTTTAACTTATAACCTACTGATTTTAATGATCAAAAACACTTAAACAATAGCAACTAACATAATCAAACTCAAAAATCACCAGCAAAAACACCAATACTCAAAATCAAAGCACCAAATTCAAAACAGCCATAAACATGTAATTTTTAGGGGAATCTTAACCAAGAGATTATACCTGCCTTCCACAACATCCTAGGAAGGCCAGCAATGCTCCTTGGACCTTGTTCAACAACTAGAACAAGACCAAGGTACTTCAATGAAGGAGATGCAAACAGCCTTGGTTGATGGTTCAAAGTAGAACCTCAAGGACTTTATATCTTCAACACAAGCAGCAAACAAACTCAACCAAAGGCTTAGAATCCTTCTCAGGCTTGGTGTCAACAAGCTTGAAAGAACTCAAGGCTTAAGGCTAAGGGTTAGTACACAAAAATATGCCAAAATCAGAAATAAGGACTTCAAGGCTTTTGAACCTTGAAAACCTTTCAAACCTAGACGTGCCTTAACCACAAGGTTAAGGAAGGTCTAAACAATCAAATGGAACTCAGAATTAGGCTACTCAAACACCAAACTTTTAACAAAATCAAAAAGAGATTTCAAATTTCAGAAATTCAAATTTTATTAAGCTTAAAAAGGAATTACAAAGATTAGTAGCCTAAAACTGGAACAAAGGGACTCTCACATGTTGAGGTCTCCTTTTATAGGCAAATGCCTGGCTAAACACTATTCACAAACCCTAGAACTGAATTTCCCTAAATGCCCTTGAGTCTTCTAGACGTTTTCTGAATTTGAGCTGTCCAAGTTGATCAAGGCTGTTCATTTTAGCTTTGGAATGAAGCAAGGATCCTAGGCTGTTGATTTGGACACGTAGGATAACTTGGGGGCTAAGTTGCTTTTTGATTGGTGGAAAGGGAATTGGGGGTGGGGTCCATGGTGATGTGATGGGTGAGTTCAAGTGTGGGATGTATTCGTGTGAGGGTTAATCACTTTTTGGTCAAGGTAATTTGGATTAACCTTTTGTTGGGTAAAAGTAAAATCTGGGTGGAAGAACATGAATAGTGGACCCCTTTGATCCGTTTTTGGTGGAGTGGAACTTGTTTGGCGCGTGTTATGGATTTGAACTTTCAACTTGGCCATTTCAGTCCTTGTTCTTTGGGATTTTTGGTAAATAAGGTTTTTCAGCCTAAAAACGTATTTCCCTTTGCAAATAAGTTTCACCACTTGTCACTTTTGGCACAAAACTTTGGAAAAAGGATTTCAAGGGTTATTTTTGCCATTTTGAGATATTTCAAGGGCTGATCTTGGACATTCTTGATCTTCAAAGGTCTTCAATGTATCTTTGGCTTCATGAGGGACCATTATTGGCAATTTTGTTTTGTTGAGGGACTATTCTTGCCATTTCTTCAAAGTTGAAGGACCTTTTGTGTAATTTTGACAAACTTAAGGGACCAAACTTGTAATTATGAATATACAACGGTTTTAAGTGTCATTTCTTCAATAAATGAGGATCAATCTTGTTTGTCTTCAAATCTTCAAGGTATTTTGTTAAGAATTCCATGATTAGGGTCCGGTTCTTTGTACGGCTTCGTTTCTCGTGTCCGTTTTTCCTTGTAACTTGTGATCTTTTGTCTTTTTCACGATATTTATACCTAAAATACACAAGTAAACAAACACAAGCATATATATGGTATTTTATGACATTTTTATGCATTTAAAGCCCGAAAAGAACGATGAGATCATGTATAAATGCCATCTCATCAATTAGTCATTTCTTGCTTTTTAACTAATAATTACATTTTAGCCCAAAACTATGCACTATTTACAAAATCTACCCTAAAGCCTTACTAAAATAATTTTTTTTACCATATACTTCCACTAACTCTTCATTTTAAAAACAAAATAAAAATTTCGTCCACCTCTTCTCTCTTTCTTTTCTTAGCCAAGACTTACACCACCCCAAAACCTCATCTTTACCCAAATTTTCCTTGCTTATAACTTTGATCCATCCAAAAGTAAAAGAAGACCACATCTTAAAATCAAGAGGTGATTCTAATGATACCATTTTTATTAACATGCATGAACATTAATAAGTGTGAAAACACTTATCCTTTTGCCACTAAAATCAAGGAAAAACAAGACCTAATCATGTGTTTATTATTATAAATGTCGGAATTACGCGTGGTTTTGTGTTTTGTGTGATAAATAGGTACAAATGATCAAAAGAAGATAAAACACGGGATTTCATGGTCAATTGTCAAAGAAAAGTCAAGATAGAGACGAAGACAAAGATCAAAAGTCTAAAAGTGTGCAACGATCACGGGAACCATTGAAAACCGACACGAGATTGATGAAAAGATCGAGGAAGCCAAAAATCGAACTCGACATGAGTGGATTTAATATTTTGTCGAGTTTACGAGACAAATGGGACCCACATTTGGGTAAATGGGCCCAAAAGCCCATTTGAGGAAATGAACTTTTCAAATTTCATATTACAAGCCCAGCTAGGCCCAACTCATAATTAAAATACAGATGAAAGTAATCGGGCCAAGGCCCATATGGGTTGTGAATTGAAAAAAAAAAGAAAGAAACGAATGAAGTAAATTGGTTGACCAAGTCCAACCAGTCACACATTTTCACCCACCGACACTTTTCTATCTCCCACCCCACGTGTCTCAAATGCTCGGTAATCCCCAAAACCAGTCAACACACATAAATTAAACCCCATTTACCCTTCCCCACGTGTACCCTCTCCACACAATTATTTACTCTACCCACTCACCCCCAATTAAATAAAACTGTTTCACCCATTTACCGATACCCACACTTTCTCTCTCACATTTTCGATACTACCTATGTTCTTCTTCCCCAATTTACCTTCTTCCCCAAAAAAAAATCACCACTGTTCACAAACCCTAATTAGGGTAAAAAGTTAAATTAATAGAGGGGTTTTAATCCCACGTGCCTTGCACATGAATGGGAATTAATTCCCAACTTTTTCGGAAGAGAGAGTGGAGAGGCAAGAGTATGTGGCTTTATTTGATTGGCTCACCCACATCATCACAACCACTCATCCAATTAGATGAGTCCACCTCACCACCAAACTAGCACAAATCATCCACGCTGGCGATCCCTGTGAAGAAAGAAGATTGTCCACCGTTGGATGAAGAATGAAGAAAGAGAGGAAAGATCAATGGTCAGGATTTCACTCCGTAGCCTCCAAGAAAGCCTAGAAGGTTCGGGGACCCTTATAAAAACCCCTCTCTTCATGTAATGAATTATGCTTTTCTTTATTTTAATTTTTAGAAAATAGATAATTAGGGTTCATGTAATTTCAGTTTTCAAGTATTGTAAGTTTATTTAAATTAATGAAAAAAGTTCTTCTAGTTTTAATTTGTGCTTCAATTTAAATATTCGGTTACATTTTTTTAATCTGTTAAGTTAAATTGGTACTGTTCTTCAATTCGTTGGATTTCGTGATATAAAAAAAAAGAGATAAAGAAAAGTTAAGTAAATCTCCCACTGGAGGTTTATTAAAAAAAAAAAAAAAAGATTCGATTCTGTTTAGAGATTCGGTTGGTTCAAGTTTAATTAGTTACGGTTAAGAGTTTCGAAGAAGTTTGGTTCGCAAGTTCAAGATTGGTTCGATTCAGTTTTGGTGTTGCTATGGTTCGAAGTTTATATTAGTTTCGATTAAGGAGTTTTGATTGGAGTTCGATTTGGTTTCGGAGAAGTTGATATTGTTGACGAGTATTGGAGGTGTTGGTTTTGGTTTGAGCTCGCTCAGCGCGACGCTACGGCTCAACGGTATCGTCAAAAGGTTCCAAATCTTTCTATCTTGTTAAAACTCTAATTTGTGTTTAAATCTGCTTAACTGCTTATGCTTTATTTAGTCTAAGTTTTAGTTAGCTCGAAGTTATAGCTTATTTGAGTTTGGATTCGGGTTAAATTGCTTAGAATTGAATCTGCTTAGTAATTAGAATATTGTTTTGGATCTGCTTAAGTTGTTTCGAAACTGCTTATTAGTTTTAAATCGGTTATTTGGTTATGCTTATTTGATTTGCTTATCTGGTGGCCTGATTTGTGTTGTGTTTTTTCTGCTTATCACCTCAGACCCAATTGGTCTGAGGTTGCTTACTGTCCAAAAAATTCAAGTTCCAAAAGTAAAAAAAAGAAAAAAATATATATTCGTCCACGCCGGGTTTCGACCCTGTGACCTCTCGTTCCACAACCACACGCCTTAACCAACTCTGCTGGACACCTTTTTGTTAATTAAGTTACAATAGGCTATTAATAAAGGGTAATTAATTCTAGCAGTATTTAATTAGTTTCATTATAGTTTTAGCTTATTTAAATTTTAATCAAAAATTATTACTTAGTTTATTTAAATTCTGTTTTTATATATAAAAAAAAAAATAAAAAGAGAAAAAATATATTTTATTTAATTTGTTTTTCTTTAAAATTAGTTTTTTTTTTAGTTCAAAATTAATATAGGTTTTATTTTAGTATAAAATAGTTTATTTTTTAAAGTAGATTTTTAATTAAGTATTTAGTTTAAAAAGTTTTAAATAGATTATTTTTAAAGTAAAAGTTATTTTTATAGATTTATTTTTACAATTTTTAGATAGATTAATTTCAAATAGCTTTTAATAGATTTATTTTTAGTTTAAAAATAGATAATTAAATTTAGTTTTCATTTAATAAGTTTTAAATTAGTTTAAAAATACCCAAAAAGAGATTGTACCAAAAACGAATTAAGTTGAAACGTAAAAACGGAAATCAAATTCGAGTCGAATCGAGGATAAAACGAACTTTAATTTTAAAGGATTAAAAATCCGAGTTTCAAATTGGCGCCGCTGCCGCTTCGCTCGTACGATTGACGATTTTTCGTGAAGACGTTTGGATTTTGGGATCCGTTCTTCTTGAACGTTAATTTTCTTGCTCAAAAAATCAAAAACACAAAAAAAAAATCAAAAACATAAAATTACAAAAAAATTAAAAAAACCACAAAGCAATTTCTTTCCTAAGAATTGCAACAAAAAAATTAAAAAAGCAAAAACGTAATCGTTTTCCTAAACGTATTACACCAAAAATATTACGTATTATTGTTATTTTTCTTATTCGATTTCTTTCGTTTTTCTTGTGAATATATATTTTTCTTAAAAAATACAAAAAGATTTTTCATTTTACTATACTATATTACGTAGCAAAATAAATTACCTATTTATCAAATAAGGCCTTAGTTGGGATTTCATCACCTAACTATTGTATTCGAATCCATAACAAGAAAAAAAGGGCAAAATAGATAAATACTAATAAAACGTTTGAACTCGATTTATACAAACTATAAGGTGGGTATAAGGCGACGCGCTATAAAAGGCCGTCTAAGGAAAAAGGTTTTTAAGTGCTTTGTGCCACCTCGTTTCCCCGCTTGCTTGTGCGTATATTGAGAGGGACGACCGCTTATTGGTTTGCCAACTCAAGTAGTACTTACGTATATATTTTTGTAGATTTTTCATATTGCTCATCGAGAGGGAAAATCCTTTTCCTCTCAAAGTCGACCGAGGTCACCTACCTCATTCCAAAGTTTTAATTGTATGCGCACTCGCGCGCGTACATACATACCGAGTGGTGTACCAAACTCTTCCAATTCTTCCAAAAAGAAGAAGAAGAAGAAAAACAAAAAGACCGTCATTAAAGCCGATCCCGAGAATCGAGCTTTCGACAATACGATGGCAACGGATAATCGACCAATGATTGAGATTCTACAATCTCACGTTGAAGGAAACGATGACGCGATTGTGGTGCCGAATATTGGAGCTAATCATTTCGAACTTAAATCGGGTTTTATTCAAATGGTTTCCGCTACACCATTTTTAGGCCGAACTAATGATGACCCACACGCTCATATCAAACGTTTCATCCAATTAGCTAATACCGTCAAATACAATAGGGTGCCCCAAGAGGCCGTTCGCCTCCAACTTTTTCCTTTTTCCCTCGAGGGACAAGCCCGGATTTGGCTTGATAAGGAACCACCCCAAAGTATTACCACATGGATCGACTTAGAGACCAAGTTCATTAACTACTTTTTCCCACCATCACGGACCACTTCCTTAAGGAATGAAATAATCAATTTTGAGCAAAAATATGGGGAAACGTTTAGTGAGGCTTGGGATCGTTTTAAAGATCTTTTAAGAAAATGTCCACAACACGGTTTTACTAAAGTTCATCAAATCAACACGTTTTATAATGGTTTAACTCTAAACGACCAAGACTCACTTAATAGTGCCGCGGGGGGCAATATTCTTGTGAAAACAATGAACGAGGCTTGGGCCATTATTGAGAACAAGGCTAAAGTACAAACCAAAAGTGTTAGGGCTAATATGGCAAGTGCTAGTACGAGTAATAGTGAGGTGAATGATCAAATTAAGGAGCTTACTTCAATTGTGAAAACCCTTGCTCTAAGAACCGACGCCCTCACTACACATGTTCATGCCGTGAAAGAAAAAAATGAGACGTGTGAGACTTGTGGTGGACCACATTCTTACTTTAATTGTGACAAGGTTTACAATGATCAACAAGAAGTTTATGCTTATAATAACAATGAACTTGATCGGATTCAATTCAAACCAAATGTTGATGTTAACCATTTGTCTTACAAGTCTAATAACTATTTGGCTCCCCCGGGTTTTGTAGCACCACAAAGACCACCCCCACCCGCCCAACATAGGAACCAAGCTCCTCAACGGGGTAATTTTCAAGGAAGTTCTAATCAACGGGGTTTTAATCAAAATCAAGGGAATTTTCAAGGGCAAAACCAAGGGTTGAATAATCAAGGATATAATAACCAAAGTTTTCAAAATCAAGGATTTAATCAAGGTTCTAATCAATATCAAAACCAAGGTTTTAATAATCAAGGTTATAATCAAATGAACATGCATAATCCTCAAATGGACTTGGTTCTTCAAAAATTATCCGACCATGAACGAATGATGAGAGAGATGCAAGAGCATAATCGACTAACGCAAGAATCGAATGATAAGAAGTTTTTGACTATGATTCAAACCTTTCGTCCCCAAGGTGCCCTTCCCTCGAACACCGTGACCAATCCTAGGGCTAATGTTAATGCTATCACTACTAGGAGCGGTAAGACCACCATAGAACCTTCCCCACCTAACCAAGGACCCGAGATTCCTTCTTCTTCGACACAACCTCCCTCTTCTTCCACTTGTGACATACCTCCCGTTATGCATTCGTCTACACCTTATGTTCCACCGATACCCAAATTTTATACCCCACCTTCGATTCCAAAACCGGTTCCTTCACCTTCTATTTCTACTCCTCCTCCTCCTCCTAAGGATGTGAGTGAGCAATCCACTCCAAAGCCTTCATCTCAACCCAATATACCTTATCCCTCAAGGTTGCGGAAAGAGAAATTGAAGAATAAGGATGATATTCAAGTTTCGAACTTCCTAAAAATGTTCAAACAATTGAATTTTAATATCACCTTTGCCGAGGCGCTCGCTCACATGCCTAAGTACGCTAAGATGTTTAAGGATCTTTTAAGTGATAAGGAAAAGTTGCTTGATATTGCCAATACCCAATTGAATGAGAATTGTTCCGCGGTTCTTTTGAGAAAATTACCGGTTAAGTTAGGAGATCCCGGTCGATTC
Source organism: Glebionis coronaria (assembly GCA_025667525.1). Lineage (NCBI taxonomy): Eukaryota > Viridiplantae > Streptophyta > Magnoliopsida > Asterales > Asteraceae > Glebionis > Glebionis coronaria. Next base: position 244,672 of record JANFOE010000440.1, on the reverse strand, counting down.
CTTATTCCTTGTAATTTTCCGGGTGTTGAGAATTGTATGGCCTTGGCGGATCTCGGAGCGAGTATCAATCTTATGCCATTGTCCGTGTGGAAACAATTATCTTTACCCGAGCTAGTCCCCACCCGTATGACATTGGAATTAGCTAACCGTACGGTTTCCTATCCGGTGGGGATAGCCGAGGATGTTTTTGTAGGAGTCGACAAATTCACTTTTCCCGCTGATTTCGTTGTCGTCGACTATGAAATGGATCCCCGTGTTCCCTTAATTGTGGGACGACCCTTCTTGCGAACCGGGCGTACATTAATTGATGTAGCCGCGGGTGAACTTATCATGAGGGTCGGGGATGACAAAATCGTTTTTAACATGGGTAAACTTTCCAAACTTCCCAATGAGCCCGAATCCGTAAATTTCATCGATGTGCTTGACGAAGCATGCGAAGAACATTTTCACGAGGCTTGTAAGAGCGGGATTTCTCCTTTACCACATGTTGAGACCATAGCTTCTATTGCTCCTTCATTGACTCCATTTGGAGAAAGTGACTTAGATGAGTTTGAAGCTAGTTTGGGTCCTCTCGAGATTAACTATGATAATTCTCCCACCAATTGGGATGAAGACATTCGTACGATTGAGAGACTTCTCAATGAGGACAATATCTCTCCACCCACTCCAAAAGAAGTTACAAACAATGATCCTACTTTTACTAAGCCTTCCATTGATAATCCGCCGGATTTAGAGCTTAAAGATTTGCCGTCTCATCTAGAGTACGTTTTCTTAGAGGAGGATAATAAGTTGCCCGTCATTATTGCTAAGGACTTAAAAGAAGATGAAAAATCCCGACTTATAGATGTGCTTAAGAATCATAAGAAAGCTATTGCTTGGAAAATCTCCGACATTCGCGGAATTGATCCTAATTTTTGTACTCATAAAATTCTCATGGAAGATGACTTTAAACCCGCAATCCAAAATCAAAGAAGGGTTAATCCAAAAATTCATGAAGTCATTAAGAAAGAAGTTATCAAACTTCTCGATGCCGGAATGATTTACCCTATCTCGGATTCGCCATGGGTTAGTCCCGTCCATTGTGTGCCTAAGAAAGGCGGAATCACCGTTGTTCCCAACGAAAACAACGAGTTGATTCCTACTCGACTTGTAACGGGTTGGCGAGTTTGCATCGACTATTGTAAGCTCAATGATGCCACTCGTAAGGATCATTTCCCTCTTCCTTTCATGGATCAAATGCTCGAGCGTTTAGCGGGTAATGATTTCTATTGTTTCTTAGATGGCTTTTCCGGATATTTTCAAATCCCTATCGATCCAAAAGACCAAGAGAAAACCACATTCACTTGTCCCTATGGAACATTCGCTTACAAAAGAATGCCTTTCGGCTTATGCAATGCTCCCGGGACTTTCCAAAGGTGTATGATGGCGATATTTCATGACATGGTTGAAGAAACTATGGAAGTCTTTATGGACGATTTCTCGGTATATGGTGATTCTTTCTCTTCTTGCCTTGCTAATTTAGAACGTATGCTCCAACGGTGTGAAGACACTCGTCTCGTTCTTAATTGGGAAAAATGCCATTTCATGGTAAAAGAAGGCATCGTCCTTGGTCATAAAATTTCCAAAGCCGGTATCGAAGTCGACCGTGCTAAAGTTGACGTCATTGCTAAGTTACCTCCACCTACCACCGTCAAAGGAGTTAGAAGTTTTTTAGGCCATGCGGGATTTTATCGACGTTTCATCCAAGATTTCTCGAAAATAGCTCGTCCAATGACTCATCTCTTAGAAAAGGATGCTCCTTTCATCTTCTCTCAAGATTGTCTCGACTCTTTCGAACTTCTTAAAGGTAAATTAACTAAGGCACCGGTCTTAGTCTCTCCAAATTGGGAGTTACCTTTCGAGCTCATGTGCGATGCTAGTGATTTTGCGGTAGGAGCGGTTTTAGGTCAACGAGTTAACAAACACTTCCAACCCATTCATTATGCTAGTAAGACAATGACGGGGGCTCAATTGCATTATACCACTACCGAAAAAGAGCTTTTAGCTGTAGTGTATGCTTTTGAGAAATTCCGCCCCTATCTTGTGCTTTCCACCACCATCGTTTACACCGACCATTCCGCCTTGAAATACTTGTTGACCAAGCAAGATGCTAAACCGAGACTCCTTCGTTGGGTTTTGCTCCTACAAGAATTTAAAATTGAAATTCGTGATAAAAAAGGAGCGGAAAACCTAGCCGCGGATCACCTTAGTAGACTTGAGGATCCGTATCAAGGGGAATCTCCAAATCAAGAGATTAATGAATCCTTTCCCCTTGAAACCTTAATGTCTATTAATTCCAATCTTGATGATACCCCATGGTTTGCGGACATTGCAAACTATTTGGCGGGTGGTGTTCTTATCGAAGTGTTATCGTCCCAACAAAAGAAAAAATTCTTCAAGGACGTCAAAACGTACTATTGGGACGACCCTTATCTTTTCAAGCAATGTGCGGACTTAATCATTCGTAGATGTGTTGATGGGCCGGCGGCATTACAAATCCTTGAAGCTTGCCATAAAGGACCTACCGGTGGTCACTTTGGTCCTAATTACACCGCTAAAAAAGTTTTCGACTCCGGATTCTATTGGCCCTCCATTTATCATGATGCACATGAAATGGTTAAACATTGTGATGCTTGTCAAAGGCAAGGCAAGATCACACATAAAGATGAGATGCCTCAAAATTTCATCCAAGAATGTGAAATATTTGACGTATGGGGCATCGACTTTATGGGGCCGTTTCCATCATCGAAGGGTAACAAGTACATCCTCGTAGCCGTTGACTACGTCTCAAAATGGGTTGAAGCAAAAGCTTTACCTACTAATGATGCGAGGGTGGTTGTTAACTTCTTGAAACAATTTTTTGCTCGATTCGGTGTGCCTCGTGCTATTATTAGTGATCGCGGGACTCATTTTTGCAATGATCAATTTGCACGAGTCATGGCTAAGTATGGTGTCAATCACCGACTTTCCACCGCGTATCATCCTCAAACTAATGGACAAGCCGAGGTTTCTAACCGTGGTCTTAAGAGAATCTTAGAGCGAACCATGGGAGAGCATCGTGCCTCATGGGCCGATAAATTAGATGATGCTTTGTGGGCTTTCCGTACCGCTTATAAGACACCTATAGGTTGTACCCCTTATCGCCTTGTGTACGGAAAGGCGTGCCACCTCCCCATTGAGTTGGAGCATAAGGCTTATTGGGCCTTGAAATGGGCTAATTTTGACATAAACAAAGCCGGTGATCATAGGAAAATCCAACTCAATGAACTCAATGAACTTAGGAATGAGGCTTATGAGAATTCATTAATCTACAAGGAGAAAACTAAGCTCATTCATGATTCTAAGATTAAAAACCGAGAGTTCCATGTTGGTGATCAAGTTTTATTATTTAACTCTCGGTTGAAAATCTTTTCGGGTAAACTTAAGAGCCGTTGGTCCGGTCCATTCACCGTGGCCCAAGTCTTCCCTTATGACACCATTGAGTTATCCCAACCAAATGGGCCCAACTTTAAGGTGAATGGCCAACGGGTTAAGTTGTACTATGGAGAGGACATCTCTCACGAGATGATTCCATCCCTCTCCACATTTCCCTTGAATTAATTCGGGAAATCGAGTCGAGCTAGAGACTCGAGAAGCAAAAATCAAGCATCGTATAACTAGGTTAGATTTTTACCTTTACCATCCTTTCCACCCTTTTTCACCTTCATCCATTGTCCACCAATAAGTGTAGGGGGGAGCCGAGTAGGTTGTTTGTGTGTGGTGATTGTGTGCAGGGACATGTGCTTTGATGATCCACTTTTGATACTTTTGATGAGACCCGTGATCCCGTGTTCCCGTGTACCCGTTTCTATCAAAACTATTGTGATTCATACTTGTATATAAATAAAACGAATAAATGTAATCACTTTAGTTGTCCCTTCCTTAGCTCGATTTTAAACAACGTACTCAATGTCCTAAGTGTAGGGGAGTTTAGTCTCCCACATGCTTAAACATTGAGGACAATGTTTATATTAAGTGTAGGGGGGACTTCTATCGAATTTTAGTGGCCTTTTCCATGAATTTGACCCCATTTTACCGGAATTTTTTTTAAAATTTTCAACGTTTTTCAAATTTTTGATCTATTTTGGCCTTGTAGTATTTTTCTTTTATTTTATTTTCTTTGCATCGTATTTATATTTTCAAAAATAAAGTCAAAAATAAAATAAAATAAATAAATAAAATGGTTTAACAAGTTTAGATGTCTTTGATATATTAGGCCCGTCGTGAATATTTTGACTCAACCCGAGTTTACTTATCCGAGTTTACTCTAGCTAGTATCCTTAACCATATGGACCTTAATTGGTTTATTAGGCTAAGCATCCACGAGTCTCATTCCTTGAGATTTTAAATTGTGGAGAACGAGAAATGATAGAGTTAATTACAAGTTCGGTATTCTTTCATTAACTTATGTGAGTTAGTTATGAGCTTTTTCTCCCATCACTTGTTAATAAATATATTTGCAATAAATAAGGTTGTACGATTTAAAAGGTTACTTAGCTTCTAGCACAAGATCGTTTAAAAGTTGCTCGGTATTAGTTAGAGTTCATAGCCAAGGCATAACTTATTGAAACGGGACGCGAAGATTGGCTTATCCAAAAAGGCCCTAACAAGGCATGAGGATACCCGAGTCCAAAAAGGCCCTCACAAGGCATGAGGATTCACTTTTTGCTAAAGATCCTAAGATGATGTGAAGATCATTAATCCAAATCAATATGAAGGATCAAGACACACGACGAGAAGCAATTACTCCCCTAAAGATCATGGAGAAGTCTATCCAAAAAGACCCTAACAAGGTATGAGGATAAATAAATCTAAGTCCGAAAAGGAGGCGGATCGTTGTATATCAAAGTCCTAAATAAAGAAGAGGATAAATGAAGAAGTCGTGGTCAACGTTTGAAGCATCCTTCACTCCTAATGAAGATGTATACCAAAATGAAGAGAAGACCATAATTTCAAGAACGTCTCTCAAGATTTGAAGTTTCAAGTACATGCCAAATATCGGTCCGAGAAAGGTCTCAAATCGCGAAACGAGTTATACCAAGATATGAACTTTTTGAGGTTTCGAGAAGCCGTTTTAAAAGATTTTGTCCTTTAGCTAAATATTGATTAAATCGTCCTACTTTATTTTCGGCCTAAATAAATTATCGAAATAAGTCAAAAAATGCATCCTCGTGATCATTCAAGACAAAAATAAAATATAAGAGATACACCGTAGGAATAAGGGGGTCTAAGTGAATAATTAAACCGCATGAGTAAGTGTTAGTTGTGCTAACTTATATTAACAATGATCTCGTTTTTAAGCTTGGTTTGGGGAACGTGAAACTTGAGGATGATTAATATTCATGACACCAAAGCCCTAATCTAAGTCTTAGACTTCTTAACGAGTTTCTTCCATCAATAATTTTCAAGTTCATAAGTATTTTAATTTTTGTTTCCTTTTAAGTTTTTATCTTTCCGTAGTAGTAATAATTAATAAAGGCCGGGATGGATTGATTATGAGAAAAATGTAACTCTTTGCTTTCAAACTATGCATTGCATGGGGTCATTGCAATGGTCAAGTGTAGGGGATTTAATAAGTGTGAAAACACTTATCCTTTTGCCACTAAAATCAAGGAAAAACAAGACCTAATCATGTGTTTATTATTATAAATGTCGGAATTACGCGTGGTTTTGTGTTTTGTATGATAAATAGGTACAAATGATCAAAAGAAGATAAAACACGGGATTTCATGGTCAATTGTCAAAGAAAAGTCAAGATAGAGACGAAGACAAAGATCAAAAGTCTAAAAGTGTGCAACGATCACGGGAACCAATGAAAACCGACACGAGATTGATGAAAAGATCGAGGAAGCCAAAAATCGAACTCGACATGAGTGGATTTAATATTTTGTCGAGTTTACGAGACAAATGGGACCCACATTTGGGTAAATGGGCCCAAAAGCCCATTTGAGGAAATGAACTTTTCAAATTTCATATTACAAGCCCAGCTAGGCCCAACTCATAATTAAAATACAGATGAAAGTAATCGGGCCAAGGCCCATATGGGTTGTGAATTGAAAAAAAAAAGAAAGAAACGAATGAAGTAAATTGGTTGACCAAGTCCAACCAGTCACACATTTTCACCCACCGACACTTTTCTATCTCCCACCCCACGTGTCTCAAATGCTCGGTAATCCCCAAAACCAGTCAACACATATAAATTAAACCCCATTTACCCTTCCCCACGTGTACCCTCTCCACACAATTATTTACTCTACCCACTCACCCCCAATTAAATAAAACTGTTTCACCCATTTACCGATACCCACACTTTCTCTCTCACATTTTCGATACTACCTATGTGCTTCTTCCCCAATTTACCTTCTTCCCCAAAAAAAAATCACCACTGTTCACAAACCCTAATTAGGGTAAAAAGTTAAATTAATAGAGGGGTTTTAATCCCACGTGCCTTGCACATGAATGGGAATTAATTCCCAACTTTTTCGGAAGAGAGAGTGGAGAGGCAAGAGTACGTGGCTTTATTTGATTGGCTCACCCACATCATCACAACCACTCATCCAATTAGATGAGTCCACCTCACCACCAAACTAGCACAAATCATCCACGCTGGCGATCCCTGTGAAGAAAGAAGATTGTCCACCGTTGGATGAAGAATGAAGAAAGAGAGGAAAGATCAATGGTCAGGATTTCACTCCGTAGCCTCCAAGAAAGCCTAGAAGGTTCGGGGACCCTTATAAAAACCCCTCTCTTCATGTAATGAATTATGCTTTTCTTTATTTTAATTTTTAGAAAATAGATAATTAGGGTTCATGTAATTTCAGTTTTCAAGTATTGTAAGTTTATTTAAATTAATGAAAAAAGTTCTTCTAGTTTTAATTTATGCTTCAATTTAAATATTCGGTTACATTTTTTTAATCTGTTAAGTTAAATTGGTACTGTTCTTCAATTCGTTGGATTTCGTGATATAAAAAAAAAGAGATAAAGAAAAGTTAAGTAAATCTCCCACTGGAGGTTTATTAAAAAAAAAAAAAAAAAAAGATTCGATTCTGTTTAGAGATTCGGTTGGTTCAAGTTTAATTAGTTACGGTTAAGAGTTTCGAAGAAGTTTGGTTCGCAAGTTCAAGATTGGTTCGATTCAGTTTTGGTGTTGCTATGGTTCGAAGTTTATATTAGTTTCGATTAAGGAGTTTTGATTGGAGTTCGATTTGGTTTCGGAGAAGTTGATATTGTTGACGAGTATTGGAGGTGTTGGTTTCGGTTTGAGCTCGCTCAGCGCGACGCTACGGCTCAACGGTATCGTCAAAAGGTTCCAAATCTTTCTATCTTGTTAAAACTCTAATTTGTGTTTAAATCTGCTTAACTGCTTATGCTTTATTTAGTCTAAGTTTTAGTTAGCTCGAAGTTATAGCTTATTTGAGTTTGGATTCGGGTTAAATTGCTTAGAATTGAATCTGCTTAGTAATTAGAATATTGTTTTGGATCTGCTTAAGTTGTTTCGAAACTGCTTATTAGTTTTAAATCGGTTATTTGGTTATGCTTATTTGATTTGCTTATGAATTTTATTAGTATGCTAGAATAATTTAAGTTGTTTAGATTTGATTATTAAGTTTTCTGCTTATTTAGATAGCTTATTTAAGGTTGGCTTGTTGTGTTATGCTTATTTGTGTTAAACTGTTTTGTTTTGCGTATTAGCTTATTTAGATATCTGTTAATTATTAGTTCTCGTAGCTTATTGATTCCCTGCTTATTTTGAATTCTGCTTATTTGGTTTTTGCTTATCTGGTGGCCTGATTTGTGTTGTGTTTTTTCTGCTTATCACCTCAGACCCAATTGGTCTGAGGTTGCTTACTGTCCAAAAAATTCAAGTTCCAAAAGTAAAAAAAAGAAAAAAATATATATTCGTCCACGCCGGGTTTCGACCCTGTGACCTCTCGTTCCACAACCACACGCCTTAACCAACTCTGCTGGACACCTTTTTGTTAATTAAGTTACAATAGGCTATTAATAAAGGGTAATTAATTCTAGCAGTATTTAATTAGTTTCATTATAGTTTTAGCTTATTTAAATTTTAATCAAAAATTATTACTTAGTTTATTTAAATTCTGTTTTTATATATAAAAAAAAAAAAAATAAAAAGAGAAAAAATATATTTTATTTAATTTGTTTTTCTTTAAAATTAGTTTTTTTTTTAGTTCAAAATTAATATAGGTTTTATTTTAGTATAAAATAGTTTATTTTTTAAAGTAGATTTTTAATTAAGTATTTAGTTTAAAAAGTTTTAAATAGATTATTTTTAAAGTAAAAGTTATTTTTATAGATTTATTTTTACAATTTTTAGATAGATTAATTTCAAATAGCTTTTAATAGATTTATTTTTAGTTTAAAAATAGATAATTAAATTTAGTTTTCATTTAATAAGTTTTAAATTAGTTTAAAAATACCCAAAAAGAGATTGTACCAAAAACGAATTAAGTTGAAACGTAAAAACGGAAATCAAATTCGAGTCGAATCGAGGATAAAACGAACTTTAATTTTAAAGGATTAAAAATCCGAGTTTCAAACATTTATTTTCAAATTTTTTTATGATGATCAAGTCATGTTTGATCCATTTTTATTGTTGTAGTATTGTGTTATTAATATTATAATTGAATTTTTGTTATTGCATGTATGAATTATGAAGTGGGTTTTATAAAGAATGAACATACAAGTGTTAGGATTAATATAGGATGATATTAGGGGTGTAGGATGATGAGGAAAATTGTTAAAATTGATCAAAAACATGATTTTGTGGGAGATTTTGAAAGGTGATTTTGGGCAGTAGGTTTGAGACTGTTTTTGGGGGTCTTACTGTTTGGTAATCACTTAAATAATGGGATAGGGTTGTAGAGAATTTCGTTAGCTTCGATTTCATATAAAGTAGGCCTTCCAACTCCAAACGAGGTGGAAGATACACTAGTTTGATTTTCGTGTATCGGGAGACGAGTGTTGACACAATCCGAAAATTGTTGTCGATATTTGGATCGAATCTCGGGGACTATAAAATGAGTTTCAAAAGGATGCAAGGGCTGTTCTCAGGCTCAAAGTTTATTATTTTGAGTCTATTTTTAGAATCAAGTGTCGGTTTTATAAATGGAGTTGTTTAGGGTGGTCAAAATGGTTTCGTAAGTCAAGGTCGCTAAACTGTCCGAATTTTTCAAATCAAAGATGTGTCGGGCAGGGAACTTTAGAAGTAAAATCATTTGATGGGCTTTTAACAGGGCTTTCTATATATAGTGAGTGAGTTTTCTGATTAGTATCATAAAATTTCGACGTGTTTAAGTGGGGTAAATGAGCTTGTACATTCGGTATGTACCGGCAGATTTTTATAGAAAGAATAGACTAACAAAGTGAACATATAGAAGAGTATAATAGTATCACTTGTATTGTTTTCTTTCGGGTTTGTCGTGATTTTTGATTTTGAGTTGATTTTTATTATGTAGGATTTATTATCGAGTCTATTATTAATGAGCGCGCCTTGTTTGATAGGTTGCGGTTTTCGTGATTAACGGGCATCACATATCGTCGGCGATCGTTATCTCTACTTCTACCACTTAAGGTGAGATTATAGCCTTGCCTTTAAACTTTAAATGTTTTATTAAACCCGCGAGGGGGATACATGTTGTTTTATAAAATGAACACAAGTTGTTTTCGGTAAGCTAGACCCGAATTAGATGATAAATGCATGAGTACCATTGTCTTATGAAGTCCCTGAATTTCATGCACTATTAATTACTCGAAGGGGTAAACGCTAATACATATGGTAGATCTATTTGGTTTGACAAACCTTATCTTAGGGTATGTATCCTTGTGAGCACCTGAAAGGGGTATTATGTATAAGAGGTCGTTGGTATATGACAATATTACCTGTTAGTAGGGGCACCGTAAGTGACTCGGTTGACGTGTTGGTTAACGTTCAGTGGCGTGAGATTAATGCATATATCTTTATATATGACTTGTCTGTGTGATAAGTTTCAGATGATTAAAAAAATTCTTGTGTTCACTTATTATTCTTATAAACTCTATAAATTCACTCGGCTTTTTAGCTGACTTTTTAGCATGTTTATCTCAGGTAATTAAAGATGGATGCTGGAGGTTTGGAATGGACGAGGAGGCAAGCGCAAAAGTTTTGGAAAAACATGTTTTCGTTCCATTCCGTTATCTTTTACTTTTAAAATGTTTATGTACTTTAAAAGTTTTATGTAAGAACTGTTGGTAACGGTTTGTGGGACCAGTACTCTGATCTATATGAATGGAACCCTTTATCTAAAAATGTCTCTTTTATAGTCGTTCTTTATATTCTTTTGTGATTGTGCTATTTCTTAACACCCAAATGGTTGGTTCCGCTGCGAGTAAATTTGGGGGTGTTAAAACACCAAGTATATCATTCATATGGTCAGCATAAAAATATTCCTTAGCAAGTCGATCAATTTCGTTAGAAAGTTGGTGTTCTTGTGTCTTTAATTTAGTTTGAAGAAAGTCAACTTCATCTTCAAGAGATTTGACATAGCTTAAATCAGTTAACATTTCCTCAGTGAGAGCATTATAAAACATTTCCACATTTTTTGAAAGATCATCAATGGTTGGAACAATGCATTGTTGAATGACGACTTCTACTTGTGGGTTAGGTTTAATATTCCAAATGGTATCCCTAGAAACTTTTTCATAGTCGACGACACCTTTGTACAAATTTAAAACCCCTTGTTTTATAAACTCAAATTGTTGAACACTTTTGCTTTTCTCATCCTATTTACGTTTTTCATCCGAAATTTGTTTTTCTAACAAAATTGATTGCTTTTTGAAACTCCTTTTTAAAGAAACTTTCTTTTGGGGTTCATCACTTGGTGGTGAAACACTATTGTACATCTTTTGTTCTTTGGAAAGTTCTTTTTGAGGAACAAACTTAATATAATTAGCAGAATCAGAAAGGTTTATTAAATCACTTAAGTTTGATCGACTTTCTTCTTGTTGGCGAATGATTTCGTCGCAGTCAGGGGAAAGCATAAGAGCAAGATTATCAACATAGCAACCGATATCATAAAGAGCAGGCTTGGTACTTTGAGATTTCTTGAGATATTCAGGCTTGACAAAACTCGTTTTCATATTTCTATTGAGCATATTCATAGTTTGAATAGACTGACCCGTTTTGTAAACAATGTTGTTTAACGTGTCGACTCTCTTTTCCAAAGCAAGAATTTTTTCAATATCCTTTTCTTCACGAGTTTTATAAAGCTCAGTTTGTTCTTTGTTAACCGACTCTAATTCAGTAATTTGGAGTTTATGTAGCAGCAGTTGTTCTTCAAGTTCTGATATCTTCTGTTTTGACATATGAATTTCGTGTGTTACTTCAGAACAATATTGTTCGTTGAGCACCTTACGTTCATATACCAAACCATTAGCTATTGCAACCCGTCGATCAGCTTCTTTTACATAATCATACTCTTTAAGCGTGTCTATCTCCTCGGCTAAGGATGTGTTTGCTTGCTTCAAACGTTTATTAGCCTCTTTGTTTTCCTCAATTTCATGTTTTAAAGAATCAATAATAGACGCAAGCAAATCACGGTCCTCATCCGAGTCAGTATCCTGAACAGCTTTTCCGTCATCATTACACATATGCTGTGAATCCGTAGAGATATTGCTATCCTCCGTGTCCATTACATATGTGTCATTGATGCTTTCGGGTTGCTCAGGATGCCGTCGTTCAATAGCAAACACATTATAGTTATCATGTGATGGTACCTTTTCAAGTGGCTCAGAATCATAGATGGGTCCAGAAGTATCATCAGTCTCTGGGATCACTTCTTGAATCTTTGCCATGTACACATAATGTGCCTCTAACTCTTGATCATCGGCTTCATCATCAGTGTCATCACGCCAGTCAACTTCATCTGCTGTGAGTGGAATTCCTGCTTCTTCTTTCTTGCACAACAACATCTTTTCCTTGTGATATCCCGAATCCTTAACCCGTTTTGGCTTCTTACATTCCCTAGCCATGTGCCCAAATCCCTTGCAGTTGAAGCATTGAATCTCAGTCTTCTGCACAAGCGGAATGCCTACAGTATCTCTAGCCCCAACTTGATTTAGCATCCTCTGATTATCATACCTAGCATCACGATCGTACCTAGGTGCATTATCAACTTCCTTATATCTAGCATTGGATGATGATCTGAGGTTGTTGTTGGTAGGTTTGTAGATCTTCTTATAAGTTGTGATGAGTAAAGACATGAGTTCTTCAATCTTCTTGTCCCTTGAAGTTTGTTCATCATCACTGTCTCCATCTGACTCGGTGTCATACTTTGGAAGTGGAGTGGGGACAATCGCTTTTTCTTTGTGTTTAGCAGCAGCTAGAGGTTTGGTGGATGAGCTTGATGACTTCGAGGAATGAGTAGGTGGTTGTTGACGAGGAACGGGTTTTGTTGAAGTAGCAGCCACAAAAGCAATAGAATTAGCAGACCGTTCTGCCTTTTCAGCCCTTAGTTCATTCACTTCATTCTGATGTTGTTTCAAGATATCATAAAGTTTATGTAATAAGTGTGAAAACACTTATCCTTTTACCACTTATTTCCAATAATAACAAGACCAAAACGTGTGATTTATGTCGTAAAAGTCGGAATTATGCGTGGTTTGTGTTTTTATTGTGTTTTAGGACCAAAAGATGAAAAAGGAAGAAAACACGGGCTTTCACGGGCTTTTATCGAAGAAAACGGGAAAAGACGAAGTCAAAAGATCAAGAGTGCTTAAAGAACGGATGTCCAAGACCTATTCTGGAGATTTATCGAAGAACAAGTTTAAAGACGGAAGTTTAATGAAGTCGAAGAACTTAAGTCTAATAGAAGAAGAAAATTAAAAGACAAGTTCAAATCCCGAGACTACAAAGACGAAGAATTAAAATCGAGTCGAGAAGAAAAAGAAAGAAGAAAGCACCACACATGCCTCCCACTTCCCTATAAATACCCTCCTAATCACATTAGGAGGGGATTAGCTAGTTTTTATTTTCTTTAGTTTTCTTTCTAGTTTTTAGGGAGAGAAAGTCTTAAACTTTCTCTCACTAGTTCATCTTTTTCTTTTAATCTTTCAAGATTAAACATTTTTTTGTATTGCTTATTTCATTAATCAAAGTTCTAGTTTAAGCTTTTGATCCTTATTCTCATTCTTCATTTCTTGATTTATTTTACTTTTGATCCGAATATCATACTTCATTCGTATGATTTTATGATTTCGTGTTTAAAGGTTTGATCTTTTGGTTTGCACACAAGCTTTTACACGTTTAGGTCATAAGCTCATAATGCTTATTGGCTTATTCGAATCTTAGCTTATTGATTTTCGGATTTTATAAAGGTGTTAGTTATTTTAAAAGTATCTTTTATAAAGTTTTTGATTTCATATCTTGAATAGTTTTCAAATTTAAGTTTTTCTTTTGTGATTAAGATCCGGTAAGACTAGCTTATTGCATTTGCTTATTGAGATTCACTTTTCCACCAATTTCGGAACTGTTGCCTTCCATCGCAAAACTAGGGTTTTGTACTCATTCCGACGGTTACTCCACATTCCGATAGCCTTGGTTTTTGATCGCAATAACCCATTAGGGTTTTACTTTGCGATCAGTTGGTTAACCCCCTTATTCCGATCTGGGTTGCGATCGCACATTGCGATCGCGTATTCCGACGGGTCTTAAGGACTTGGTTAAGACGAAGTGCTGCCCATTTTCCGATAGTGTCATTGCGACAGCATCATTCCGATAGATGTGCATTGCGACAGAAGTGCCTTTTTAAGTATTCCGATCTGAACTTAATTATTCCGATGGATAATGTTAGTAATATTCCGATGTTTACTATTTTGGTGTATTCCGATGGACATGAGTTGTTTTATTGCGATTGATTAAGTTTTTAAGTTTTTATTAATTTTTCAAAGTTTTAAGTTTTAAGAATTTTCATAAATTAACTTTAAGTTTAAATTTTGTCAAAACTTTAATTTACTCAACGACACTTTAATTACTTGCTATTGGATTAAAACAAACCAACCAAACCTTTGATTCACCAAAAGACGATTGAGTCGCACTTTAGACCGGTTTTCAATTCGAAAGGATTCGGAACTATAACGAACTTGAACTTTCATATAGGGTGTCAAAAGCCTAGTATTAAATGGCGCCGCTGCCGGCTCTTTTCGTTAAGATAAACGGTTTCTAGTGAGAGACGCATTGAATTTTGGGATCTGTTCTTTGAACGTTATTTTCATTGCTATAAAAATTTTCAAAAATCCATAAAAAATATAAAATTCTTCAAAAATACAAAAACATTAAAAAACCTATAAAAACCAAAAATATTATATTCTTTGTGTATATTTTTCTGCAGGTGCATGCGTACTAGATCTACAAACTATTCTGAGCCCGAGAATCGTGAAGATTTAGATATGGCTGGTGTTACCAACAACAATAATCACCCACCTCAAAATAATTTGAATAACAACCACAACAACAACAACAACAACAATGTCCTTCTACCTGATTTACGAACCATGGAGGAATTGTGCCAACCCACCATGAACGGACGCGGAGGCCCGATTGCGCCAATGCACGTCACGGCTCAGGAGTTTTCGTTGAAGCATCACATGATACAACAAGTGCAAACGAACCCGTTTCGTGGAATTCCGGACGATGATGCCAACAAACACCTTGACAAATTCATTACTATTACCCAAAGCATGAAGTGCCCCGGTGTTTCTATGGATGACCTTCGCCTCCAACTTTTTCCACACTCGCTTTCTCACCACGCCGAAAAATGGTTTGACCGTCTTCCTAAGAATTCTATTCATACGTGGAACGACATGACTCAACGCTTTTTATCGCGCTACTTTCCCCCATCCATGGTCACTAGCCTTCGTAACCAAATCAGTGGATTTATGCAAGAGAATGATGAATCGCTTTTCGATGCTTGGGAACGTTACAATGATTTGATCGACCGCTGTCCTAATCACAATATGCTCCCCGTCACTCTCATTGACACCTTCTACAATGGTCTCACCTTTCGTGATCGTGACACGATCAATGCCGCCGCCGGTGGTACTTTTATGAAAAGGAGACCGGAAGAGTGTCGAGAGTTAATTGAAAACATGACTACTCACCACAAGAATTGGGATTCTTCCGCATCCTCAAGATCTAATCAGAGAGTCAATGTTTCATCTACTTCTTCCACCCCTAACCCGTCTATTTTGGAACGTGCTATTCTTGATATCAACAAAAGTCTCCAAATTTTGACTTCTAACCAAACTCAACAAGCTAAAGCCGTTGTTATCTCTTGTGACACATGTGGTGGTCCTCATTCCTACAATGAGTGTCCTTCTACTCACGGCAATTATTCTGAAGACGTTAACGCAGCTTACGGCACTTATCCCACGGGAGGCTATCAAGCTCGCCCGCAAGGAGACCGTGGCTTGCTAAGTTATCGTTCTAATAATTATCTTGCTCCCCCCGGTTTCCCCCCTGCAAACCAAACCCAACAACAAAGCTTTAACCGGAACAATCAATCCCAACCTCGTGCAAACAATCAGTATCAATCCCAAAGAAACCCATATCCAACTCAAGGAAATTCTCAAGCTTACCAAGCTCCACCTCTCAATCAACCGATGGCCGTAAGTCAAGACGTCGAGACGTTTATGAAGACTAATCGTGAGATGGTGACGAATCTTCAGAGTCAATTTGTCAACTTGAAGAATGACATGGTGAAACAAGGGAGCGATATTCGAGCCGAGCTAAGGAATGACATGGCCAAACACAGCAATGATATTAATGCCAACATGCAAAACTCTTTTAACAATCAAGCTCTTCACCTTCGTGATATGATTGGTTCGCTCATCCAAAGTAATCAACCCTCTGCTTCGGGTACTCTTCCGAGTAACACCGTCGCGAATCCAAGAGGGGAGATGAAAGCAATCACCACTCGTAGTGGCAAAGGTTACATGGAACCCGAGCTTCCTACACTTCCACCCGTGATTGTGAACAAGGAAACCGAGCAACTTTCCTCCCCTCTTTCACCTTCTATCCCCATTTCCCCACCACCCGTGGTTGTGAGTGATCCTATTCCCTTAAAGCCTTCTTCTTCATCCAATATACCTTATCCTTCAAGGTTGAGGAAAGAGAAGCAAAAAAGAAAGGATGATATTCAGGTTTCGAACTTCCTTAAAATGTTCAAACAATTGAATTTTAACATCTCCTTTGCCGAGGCTCTCGCTCACATGCCCAAATACGCTAAGATGTTTAAAGATCTTTTAAGTGATAAAGAAAAGCTTCTTGACATTGCTCAGACCCACCTTAATGAGAATTGCTCCGCAGTGCTCTTAAGGCAATTGCCCACCAAACTTGGTGATCCGGGTCGCTTCTTGATTCCTTGCAACTTCCCGGGAGTAGAGAATTGCATGGCCCTAGCCGATCTAGGTGCTAGTATAAACTTAATGCCTTTAAGTGTTTGGAAGCAATTATCTCTCCCCGAGCTTGTCCCCACCAAAATGACTTTGGAATTAGCCAACCGTACGGTTGCTTATCCAGTGGGGATAGCCGAAGATGTCTTTGTTGGCGTCGATAAATTCACCTTCCCGACGGATTTTGTCGTCGTTGATTACGAGATGGATCCCCGTGTTCCATTAATCGTCGGACGTCCATTTCTGAGGACCGGTCGCACTCTTATTGATGTTGCCGCAGGCGAAATCATCATGAGAGTTGGTGACGATCAAATTGTCTTCAACATGGGTAAGATTTCTAAGCAACCTTATTCATATGAGAGTGTTAATGCTATTGATGTTCTCGATGAGGCTTGTGAAGAACATTTTCATGATGCTTGCAAAAGTACTCTCTCTTCTCTACCCAATGTTGAGACCGTTGCCTCAATTGCTCCAGCATTGACTCCTTTTGGGGAAAGTGACTTGGATGATTTTGAAGCTAGCTTGGGTCCTCTCGATATTAAGTATGATAATTTGTCCACAAATTGGGATGAAGACATTAGTACTATTGAGAGACTTCTCAATGAGGACCCATTCTCTCCTCCTGCTCCTAAAGAGGTGACTAATGATGATCCAGCGTTAGTTTCACCATCTATTAAGGATCCTCCTACTCTCGAGCTTAAAGACTTACCGCCTCATCTTGAGTACGTTTTTCTGGAAGACGACGAGAAGCTACCGGTCATCATCGCAAAGGATCTGAAGCAAGACGAAAAAGAACGACTTGTCGCTGTATTGAAGAAGCATAAACGCGCTATCGCTTGGAAAATCTCGGACATCCGTGGAATTGATCCTCATTTCTGCACACATAAAATTCTCATGGAGGACGACTTTAAGCCTACAATTCAAAGTCAACGAAGGGTGAATCCTAAAATCCATGAAGTCATCAAAACAGAGGTTATCAAACTTCTTGATGCGGGTATGATTTACCCTATTTCGGATTCACCATGGGTTAGTCCAGTCCATTGTGTGCCTAAGAAAGGTGGTATAACCGTTGTGCCCAATGCAAACAACGAGTTAATTCCTACCCGTCTCGTTACTGGGTGGAGAGTTTGTATAGACTACCGCAAACTCAATGATGCCACGAGAAAGGATCATTTCCCTCTACCTTTCATGGACCAAATGCTTGAACGTCTAGCTGGTAATGAATATTACTGCTTTCTGGATGGTTTCTCGGGTTATTTTCAAATACCCATCGATCCCCAAGATCAAGAGAAGACAACATTCACTTGTCCCTACGGCACATTTGCGTATAAAAGAATGCCATTTGGCTTATGCAATGCCCCCGGGACTTTCCAAAGGTGCATGTTGGCTATCTTCCATGACATGGTTGAGCAAACCATGGAAGTCTTCATGGATGATTTCTCGGTCTTCGGGGATTCCTTCTCTGCTTGCCTTGCCAATTTGGAACGTATGCTTAAGCGGTGCGAAGACACTCGCCTTGTTCTGAATTGGGAAAAATGCCATTTTATGGTCAAAGAAGGCATTGTGCTAGGACACAAAATCTCTAAAGCCGGTCTTGAAGTCGACCGTGCTAAAGTTGATGTCATAGCCAAATTACCTCCACCTTCAACCGTGAAGGGTGTGAGAAGTTTTTTGGGTCATGCGGGCTTCTATCGTCGATTCATTCAAGATTTCTCTAAAATCGCTCGCCCGATGACCCACCTCTTGGAAAAAGATACTCCCTTTATCTTTTCTAAAGAGTGTCTGGAAGCCTTCAATCTTCTTAAGGATAAGCTAACTAAAGCACCGGTCTTGGTTACCCCAAATTGGGAGCTGCCTTTTGAATTGATGTGCGATGCTAGCGACTTTGCTATTGGTGCGGTTTTGGGCCAAAGAGTGAATAAACACTTCCAACCAATCCACTACGCTAGCAAAACAATGACAGGGGCACAACTGCACTATACGACAACCGAAAAAGAGCTTTTAGCTGTTGTCTATGCTTTTGAGAAATTTCGCCCCTATCTTGTTTTATCCACCACCATCGTATACACGGACCATTCCGCGTTGAAGTACTTGCTGACAAAGAACGATTCTAAGCCAAGACTTCTTCGCTGGGTTTTGCTCCTTCAAGAATTCAACATTGAAATTCGTGACAAGAAGGGAGTCGAAAACCTGGCCGCGGATCATTTAAGTCGACTTGAGAATCCATATCAAGGGGATCATCCGAACAAAGAGATCAATGACTCTTTCCCCCTGGAGACTCTAATGTCTATAAATCTCAATTTTGATGACACCCCGTGGTTTGCGGACATCGCAAACTACTTAGCGGGTGGTATTCTCATCCAAGGGTTAACATCCCAACAAAAGAAGAAGTTCTTGAACGATGTTAAGACTTACTTTTGGGATGACCCTTATCTATTCAAACAGTGTGCTGATCTGATTATTCGTCGATGTGTTGACGGACCGGCAGCTTGTGACATTCTCCAAGCTTGCCACAAAGGACCCACCGGTGGTCACTTTGGTCCCAACTACACCGCTAAGAAAGTGTTTGATTCTGGATTCTACTGGCCTACCATTTATCGTGACGCTCACGAAATGGTTAAGCATTGTGATGCTTGCCAACGTCAAGGCAAGATCACACATAAAGATGAGATGCCTCAAAATTTCATACAAGAATGTGAAATCTTTGATGTATGGGGCATCGACTTTATGGGGCCATTTCCATCATCCAAAGGGAACAAGTACATCCTCGTCACCGTCGACTACGTCTCTAAATGGGTTGAAGCTAAGGCTCTTCCCACGAATGATGCGAGGGTGGTTGTGAACTTTTTGAAGCAGCTTTTCGCTCGATTTGGCGTTCCTCGTGCTATTATCAGTGACCGCGGGACTTATTTTTGCAACGATCAATTTGCAAGAGTCATGGCAAAGTATGGTGTCAATCACCGTCTTTCCACCGCTTATCATCCCCAAACCAATGGGCAAGCCGAAATTTCCAATCGTGGCTTGAAGAGAATTCTGGAGCGTACTGTGGGAGAGCATCGTGCCGCGTGGGCCGATAAGTTAGATGATGCTCTGTGGGCTTTCCGTACTGCCTACAAGACCCCGATCGGTTGTACACCCTATCGTCTTGTGTACGGGAAAGCCTGCCACCTACCCATCGAGCTGGAACATAAGGCGCACTGGGCCTTGAAGTGGGCAAACTTCGACATCATCAAAGCCGGTGATCATCGCAAGGTTCAACTCAACGAGCTACATGAACTAAGGAATGAAGCTTATGAGAACTCGCTGATCTACAAGGAGAAGACGAAGATGATCCACGATGCTAAAATCAAGAACCGAGAGTTCCACGTTGGAGATCACGTTCTACTCTTTAACTCTCGGTTGAAGATCTTCTCTGGCAAGTTGAAGAGCCGCTGGTCTGGTCCATTCACCGTCGCCAAAGTCTTTCCGTATGGGACCATTGAGCTTTCTCAGCCGAATGGGCCCAATTTCAAGGTGAATGGCCAGCGTTTGAAGCTGTACTTTGGTGAGGACATCTCTCAGGAGATGATTCCATCCCTCACCACGTTCCCCATGAACTAAAATTGGGTCGAGTCAGGCTCATGACTCGGTGAACAAAAACAAGCGCTTCTCGGGAGGCAACCCGTGTTCTATCCTTTACTGCTTTCCTAATAAGTGTAGGGGGAGCCCCGCATATGTTTGTTGTCTTGTTTCTTGTGATGTGCAGGGATTTAAGCTTCAGAGAGCATCTTGATGACTTTTGACGAACCGTGATACCGTGTTTTCCATCTTCCCGGTTCTATCTTAAAACTCTTGTGATTCAATATTTCATATTCCATATGTTCACATTGAATTCACTTTAGTTGTCCTTTCCTTAGCAAGAGTTAAACAAAGTACACAATGTCCTAAGTGTAGGGGAGTTTACTCCCACATGCTTAAACATTGAGGACAATGTTTATCTCAAGTGTAGGGGGGACTTCTATCGAAGTAAGTGGTCTTTTCCATGAATTTGCCTTCATTTTAACCGGAAAATTTGATTTTTCGACATTTTTCAAAATTTTTAATTTATTTTGGCCTAGTTGTATAGTTGTATTTGTCTTTGTTATGTTTCCTTTGCTAAAATAAATTTTTAATAAAGTGGTTTTATATTTTTCTTAGTCATGAACATTTTGACTCAACCCGAGTTTACTTGCCTAAGTTTACTCTAGCTAGTATCCTTAACGTGTTTAAGTCAAGTTTTGCTAGGCTTTTATATAGGGAGCTATAAAACGCGAAAGTCTTAACTCTCACGGGTTAAGAACAAGAACTTTTCGCAAGTTCCTATAACTGATCCTAGAGAGCCGTTTATCAAGGGAACTTTAAAATGCGATTTCTAAACTTGAAAAAGTCTAAGAATTTGCAAGGTCCTATAGGCGACTCGAAAACCCAAAACTTTGATTTAATAGGCTAAGCATCCACGAGTCTCATTACTTGAGATTTTAAACTGTGGAGAACGAGAGATGATAGAGTCAATTATAAGTTCTGTATTCTTTCGTGAATTTATGTGAGTTAATTATGAGCCTATTCTCCCTCCGCTTGTTAATAAATTAATCTGCTAATAAGTAAGGTTGTACGATTTGAAAAGTTACTTAGCTTCTAGCCCCAGATCGTTTAAAAGTTGCTCGGTAATGACGAGAGTTCATAGCCAAGGCATAACTTATGAAGCGGGGCGCGAAGATTGGCGAGTCCGAAAAGGCCCTAACAAGGCATGAGGGCTACAGTTTGTTGCTAAAGATCCAAAAGTGATGTAAAGAATCATTTATCGAAAATCAATATGAAGGATCAAGACACACGACGAAAAGCAAGAACTCCCCAAAAGTCATGGAGAAGTCTATCCGAAAAGACCCTAACAAGGTATGAGGATAAATAGATCCAAGTCCTAAAAGGAGGCGGATCGTTGTATATCAAAGTCCAAAATAAAGATTGGATAAAAATGAAGAAGTCGTGGTCCAAAGATGAAGAATCTCTCAAAAACTTCAAGTGAAGAAATTCCTATTATGAAGAGAAGACCATAATTTCAAGAACGTCTCTCGAAGATTCGAAGTATGAAGTCGCTGCTAAATATCGGCCCGAGAAAGGTCTCAAATCGCGAACCAAGTTATGCCAAGATATGAACTTTCTGATATCCCGAGAAGCAGTTTTAAAAGATTTGGTCCTTTAGCTAACTATTGATTAAATCGTTCACCTTATTTTCGGACTAAATAACTATCGAAATAAGTCAAACAATGCATCCTCGTGATCATTTAAGACAAAAATAAAATATAAGAGATACACCTAGGAATAAGGGAGTCTAAGTGAATAATTGGCCCACATGAGTTCGTGATAGTTTGCTAACTTATAATAACAATGATCTCGTTTTTAAGCTTGGTATGGGGAACGTGAAACTTGAGGATGATAAATGTTCATGGCCGCCAAAACCCAATGTAAGTTTTTAATTTCTTTACTTATTTCTATCTTTTATGTTTAGTATTTAATAAAGGCCAAGATGGGTTATTTATGTTGTTTCAAGATATCATAAAGTTTATGATAGGAGATGGTCTTGATATCTTCCCTTTGTTTAACCAAGGTCACAAACCTTTGCCATTTCGGTTTGAGTTGAAGTAGAAACTGAACATTGGCATGATGGTTGGAGATGGTGCACTGATTTCTGAAAAGCTCATTCATCATTTTGTAGAATCTCAAGTAATATGAGTCAATGGATTCACCATCTTCAGATGTGAATTTTCCAAACTCCCAAAGTAGATTAGTCTCGAGATCTTGTACATTGATCGACTCACCTTGCTTCAATCGATGAATTGCATTCCACATTTCCATAGCATTAGGACATGCATCAACTGTGGAATAGATATCGTTATCAATTCCAGTGAGTATGAAGTTTTCAGCATCAGCTTCAGCTTGGAGGAGTTTCTTTTTCTCAGCAGAACATGTGTCAAAATCCTCCATAGCTCGTATAGTTGATGAACTACCATCCTCTGCCTGTGTTGTAATTGGTCTGAATTCAAAAACTGGAGGTGGGTTCTCAAGGCAGTGACGAAGAGCAGTTCGGTTTTCTTTTCCGTCGAGAAATCTGAGAAAACGAGATCTCCATTGAACGTAGCAACCGGCAGTAAGCACAGGTGGATTACCATTGCCACCTTGTTCCAAACGAATTTGATTAGCAGTTGCAATGTTGATGTTGTGGTTAGACATGGTGAATACTTGTGGATGAATTGCAGATCTTAGTGGATTTGTTGTGATGATGTGTGGTTAAAATTGAAATTCCGAAATTTCAAAAAAAATTTCTCAGTCCGACAATAAATTTCTTAGTCTGACAAAACGGTAAGCCGAAAAATTTTGTATCGCAAAATTTTGAATTTGAGTTAGAAATAGCCAAAAACTAGTAGGGAAAAAATTTGATTTTACTTGACCTAAAACATTTTAACTCGTGAAATTTTTTTATTTATTTTTTTTTTATTATTATTATTTTTTTTAATCTTCGTGTAAACTACGTTCTGAAACTAGTCTAGATAGTGGCTAAGTCTAAAAATTACTCAAACAAAATACCCATCGGAATGTCCATCGGAATACTTATCGGAATGTCCAGATCGGGATGTCCAGATCGGAATGCTCAGATAGGAATGTCAAATCGGAATGTCCAAATCGGAATGTCCAGATCGGAATGTCCTGATCGGAATGTCAAATCGGAATGCTCAGATCGGAATGTTCAGATCGCGATGTGCTGTCGTAATGTTAGATCGGAATGTGGCTGAGACAAATTGGACAGAGTAACGACTCAAAAAACCCTTAAACCCGTCGGAATCCCAGATCGCAATGCACGATCGGAATATCCAGATCGGAATAAGCTATCGCAATACAGTGATCGCAAAGTAGAATCCTTAGATTATTGCGATCAAATCCCACACACTTGTACTTTCCGATGGTAACACTTGCTTGAATTTCGGAATGAAGAAAAACAAGAAATTTCGCAACTTTTGATCCAAAAAAATTGTGTTTTAGCCAAAACCAAGATACCCAAATCACTACTACTAGTATGTAGATGATTTGTATCAAGAAAAGACCATAAAAACACAAAAAGAAATTTTGGGACGAGAGATATAGATCAATAAGGCCACGAAAAATCAAGAACACCACACACGAATCTTCAATCACCTATCCACTATAGGCTCTGATACCAAATGTTGTTCCCATTCAATCCATAACACAAGATTTAGAGAGAGAAATAGTAGAAAAGTAGAAATAGAAAGTAGAGAGAGAAGTGGAAGGTTTACACTAAAACTAGGTGTTTTATGAAATGAACCAACACCCTCTTCCACATGTGGAAGAGGGTTATATATGCCACGGCTCTAAGGCCTTTGTGAGCTTCATCTTGGGCCGGGCTTGGCATTCACTTGGGCATATAGCCCCTAACAAAGACAATATTAGCTTAAAGTCCAAGCCCGCTTTTCCTGACTAACCTATTACTATACAAGACCAATAACGACTAAGATGACCTATTACTTTCTTGTTCGACTATATAAAATATAGGGCTAACAATCAATTCACTATATTACATTCACCAATTGTTAAGTTGGATTCACTATTAACACGGGTAAAAGATCCGAAGGTCGGGGAGGATAGAAGTGGTGTTGAGCCATTTTAGAGAGAGAAACAAGTAAGAATAAAAGTGTGTGTTTTATTCTAGTGAGAGAAAGACAAGAAGGAAATGATAAGTAATATTGTGTATAATGCAGTTCGTTATTCTCGACTCAATCCGAATTGATATAACGTTTTTAAGCTTGACTTGATTGTTTCTGGTTTTAAAAGGCTTGATTGGTATCTATGACTAATTTTCACAAAACAAGTAGAAATGTAAAAATAGCTATATTACGTAATATGTACTATTCTAAAACATTTAGCAAAAACCGCAAATAAATGCACAAATTGTAAAAATGTAAAGTACAAATTATGTCTACAAATTTAAAACGTAAAATTAACTATGACAAAGAATTATCTTTCTACAAGCGTGAATCTAAAAATGTAATTTGAAAACAGCTTAATCTTTCACTTGTACCTAATTTGAACTAATACATTTTATTGTAAGCCCACTTAACAAGCCCATCTATCCATTAAAGTTCATTCGGCTAAAAATTTAGTCTGAAAGTAAAGAACAATTTTCTAACTAATAAAATCTATACTTACAGAACATATATGTTCTCTAGTTTGTACCTAGCAAATGCTATTTGAGCTTTACCTTTTTTTTAATGAAACGTGAATTAGTGAAGTAAAAGTCAACAGATAAGCAGCTA
Source organism: Glebionis coronaria (assembly GCA_025667525.1). NCBI lineage: Eukaryota > Viridiplantae > Streptophyta > Magnoliopsida > Asterales > Asteraceae > Glebionis > Glebionis coronaria. Next base: position 219,803 of record JANFOE010000440.1, on the reverse strand, counting down.
TCTAATCGGGGAAAAGAAAATCAACACTTAATTCACTCCTAAAAATACTCCACTTCTTATTTAATTGACTAACAATGAGAAAATCACTACTTAATTCCTTCTACTAAAAATGGATTTACTATCTAAACCATTACAACTACGGTGCAAAGCTACAATGGATTATGTCCAAAAGCAGATCACTCTCTATACTTCGAATAAATTCAGAGTACCCTGACTAACAAAAATCATATAGGTATTCTAGGAATACTCTAATATCTTCAAACCATATATACAGGATTCCGTCTTACTGCTCGACTCATATGCTTTGTTTCTAAGATAGACTATGCCGCTGCTATTGAATGCTCAATTAAACCTTCCACTATTCACCAATTAAGATAGGACTAAAGCTCTAAATCAATCAATCGTTATCAACTAAAAAGAAATCTCTGATAATGAAAACAAATAAAACACAGCCAATCGTAAAATCAAATAACAAGCAAATCAGTTACAGCAACTAGCATCAAAAGTAAATCTGGAATTAAACTCCTAATTGAATTACACTAATATTCAGAAAACGTAAACATGCTTAACCATTTTCTTCCAGGCCAAGTCCACGGTTGAAGAAGCACGGCGCTGAGCCGGCTTAGCTATCTGCTACTGACTATCGAACTAAAATCACCATCGATTTACCAGCTGATCTACTCAATTCATTAGTACCTACAAATCAGTATACCTGCAAAACTGATAACAAAAACGAGAAACCAAACAACACCTTCTAAGCTGAGACCTACGTGCACTGATCTGTATCGAGCGATTTTTCCGAACTTTTTAACCAAAACTCTATCTGATAACCAAAAGCTGAACAAACTGAATTCAATGTAAACTACACTGTTACGCTAGGAAACTTTGAAATCTAATTCTTACTATTTAAAAGTAATAATTATGAAAACTTGTATTACCAAAAGCTTTTCATAAGATTTTGGAGCTTGTGAGCTTATCAGTTATACCAGCTAATTTGAACAACCACAGTTAACTAATTGGTAACAGATTTCATAACATATTTCAGCAGATTAACAGTAAACTTTGACATAAAATGAACTTATTTCATAACAAATCTAAGAGACGAGATAAAAGAAAACTGAAACAAATAGCTTGTAAGACCTAAATTATGAATGAACAGTAACGTCTGATTAAAAAATGACTTTTCTTTAACAGATCCTAAAACAATTAAAGTAACTGATTTAGTAACTACTTCTAAACTAACTTCCATTTTTAAACTGACTAGTACTACTTATAATCCTGAACCAAAAACAGTAATATAGGAAAGTGAAAAAGAACAGTAATCAGAGAGAACAATAGTTGAGAGAAAAGATATAGAGAAGTGAAAGCTTCCATTAATGATGGAAAATCATTCGGTTACAACTGAAAATTGAAAATCTTTAACAGCTTTGAAAGAAAATGAACAAGATTAACTAATTACTAACTACTCTTACTCATCTAACTAACTAGGTGAAACCTACACCTATGCTAACCGATTGAAGTGAGGGCTTCGTCTTCTTTTTATAGGCGTCGAGAGTAGGAGAGGTGACGTGTTCTATCCAATCAAATATGGACACGTGTAAATACGAGGATAAACTCGTCCTTCTTCTTCATCACATTTGGGCGTTTCTTCGTCTTCGAGTCTTGATCAAATTAATTGTCACCATCTTGTAGAGGAGAAGGAGAGGAACAATTTTGTAGTTATAATCTTCACTTGAATCTTCTTGGATCGTTCATGAATCGAACTTGCAGGTTATGGTGGTGAAGAGATGAAGTTTGCTGTTTCTCTCTCTTCTCGTTGGAGAAGAAAACGAGTATGTGTTTGTGTTTTGTGTGGTTGAACGGATCTTGGTCAATTGACCAAGTAAATAATACTTTCTTTTCATTTAATTTCCTTTAAGTCCTTCCTTTTTCCATCCTTAATCAAAAGTATATAAAACTTTGAGTAAATCTATTTTTCATCCTTTGTTTCTGTCAAAATTCCAACTTAAGCCCTTGCTCTTGGTAAATGATGGCAAGTAAGGTCCTTGAAAGCTTCTTTCGTCATTTTCTTCGTCTTTTCATCAAATAAATCCCTGAAAACGCGTCTTTGCTCCAAAATTGTATCTTGTTACCTGAAAACACATAAAACCCAAATACACGCGTAATTATGATATTTTAAAGTTAAATATTATGTATTTGACAGTCTTTTGAGTGGTTTTTTGGATCATTATTGATGAGTGTTTTCATACTTATCAACTCCCCTCCACTTGACCATTGCCATGACCTCATGCAATGCAGCATTTCAAAGCTCTAATGTGCACTTTTCTCATAATTAACCAACCATGGCCATTTTATGATTTAATAAACTATACTATGCTATATGATGAATGATTTTGAATATTTACAATGCAATGCAAAGAAAACAATTCTATTTATATATTTTTTATTTTCTTGAAATGGTTTTGATGGAAATAACTCATAAAGAAATCAATGACTTAAATTAGGGCTTTGGTACCATGGATACTTATCACCCTCAAGTTTCACTTTCCCCATACCAAGCTTTAAAATGGGATCATTGTATTCATCAACTTATTCATGACAATTAAATGTGGAACCGGTTATTATTTGAGAAAATTGCTTGAAGGCAAATTTGTCATTATTTGAAGCGTGAAATATAAGAAATGTAAAATCCAAAAATAAGGAAGCACGGTTTTAATCCTAAGTAATCCTCTCATCCATTACTTGAAAAACCGCTCACAATTAATATAAGTCCGTTTCAAGAGTAATAAGTCATTCGCCTTATGTGTAAAATCCTCATGTCATGCTTTCATAAGTAGCTACACACTCGCTAAGGAAAGAAAATAAAACTCACGCAATAATTTACATCCGCCATCTTTTTGAGACTTTGGATATTCAACCCCGCAACCCTTCAAGGTAATATTAGATTGGAGCAATCTATTGAATCCCCGTAACCCGTCAAGGTAATATTGGAATTCAATAGTCACTATAATTAACACCACACTGCCCCTCTTGGGAGTCTTGTATATATTATTTTTTTTTCTTTTTTTTCTCTAGCCACTCATATTTTTTCATAAGCCGCTCTTATTTTTCTTTATTCCTCGCAAAGAAAGTAGAAAAGAATAAAAGGAAAAACACCCTCTAAATATTAAGCATGACATAAGTCTAGTACACATAAAACGTTCTAACTTAGAATCATAAAACGTACTTATATCAACCGTGAATGATTAGACAAAAATGCATAAGAGATTACAAACCGATTAAAACCGTTCTTGATTATTTATTAACATATATACATGTGAAGAAAATAGAGGTAAAGAAGAGAAGGGTTTAGCCACAAGTAATTATCATGAAGTTTATCTAGCCCTTTTATACTTGCTTTAACTCTATCATTTCCCATTCTCCACAAATTTAAAATCTCAAATAATGAGATTGGTGGATGCTTAGCCTAATAGACCAATGAAGGACTACATGGTTAAGGATACTAGCTAGAGAATGCTAAGATAAGCAAACTCGGGTTGAGTCAAAATATCCATGGCGGGCCTAATATGTCAAAGAAGTCTAAATTTGTTAAAACCATGTTTTTATTATATTTTTTCTCTTTTTATATCTTTTTGATGAAAAATAAAAGAAGAAATATATACAATGCAAATGTGTTATGCAAATGAAAAATGATTAATGCAAAAATTATGAATGCATATTTTTGGTGGCCAAAGTAGATCAAAAATTTGAAAAATGTTGAAAAAATCAATTTTCCATGTTATCATGAAGTTAAGGCAATGGTCTAGGTAAGGTCACATCGATAGAAGTCTCCCCTACACTTAAGATAAACATTGTCCTCAATGTTTAAGAGTATTGGAGTAAACTCCCCTACACTTATTACATTGATAACTTTGTTTAACCCAAGCTAAGGAAGAGACAACTAAAGGGTATTCATTTTAAGCACAAGTGTTTAATATCACGATAGCAAAAACTAATCGAAGTGAACCAGATACACGGGCCTCCTCCATAAGCTCCAAGCATGAAATGAGAGAGAGCAACCCTTGAAACAAACACGAAAAAGACGAAGAAAGGCACCCCTCCACTTCAACTCTATCATAACATCCTTTTAATTAAACCTAACCTATTGAAAATCTACTCTACGTTTTCTAACCTAGTTATTCAATGCTTGAGTTTTTTTAACCCTAAGTCACTAGCTCGACTCAGACCCGAATTAGGTTGTCCTTGGGGAAACCATCATGGAGAATAAAGGATATCACTTTGAAGCTCGTCTCACATGATACACTCAAACTTAGCACGTTGCCATTTACTATAAGATTTACCAAATCTGCCTCGATAAATGGAACGGTCCAACGTGTCTCAAGTTTGTCCAACATACAAAATTTCTCAAATAGGAAGAACCCCAGGATCAAATACATAGTTTCCATCTCTACATTCGAACAACTCCAAAATAGGTAGCATCACCAAAGTAAGCTCATACAAGAAGTCCATATCGATCGAAATCACACTCTTAAGTGGACTAGATGAAAACCAAGGTGTCTCAAATTTATGTATCCCAGGATCAAAAACCTTTCCCTTCATGGGAAAATAAGAAGATGAGCTCGTATCAATCATATAAGATTCCCCCTTAGTGATCAAAGCATCATGAGAATATGAAGGTGTAGGTATCACAACATTCATAACTATTATGTCTATGTTAGGTTCATCATCATCATCAAAAGGTGGGTAATCTTCCATAGAAGGCATAGTGAAAGGAGGATCAAAATTAATAGTGTCTTGTGGAGGAGGTGTAGGCTCTATGTTCCCAAAAAGCAATGTAGTAATAAGACGAACCTCCTCTTCCAAATTAGAAACACTATCGTTGACCTCTATATCAAATTGTGCAAGAGTATCCTCTATGGTGGCATCAATCTCCTTAAAAGAGTCCATATCAAAGGTTTTGAGTTCCAAAGGTGCCTTAGATGAAAAACTATCAATCTCTAAGAGGAAAGGATCTTCATCAATAACCAACTTCAAGGGTGGGAAGGTGGGAACATAAGGCTCAAAAGGAGGTGTATTAATGAGAGAATCACTCAAAGGGATAATATGATCAATAGGTGTATCCTCAAAAACCAGTGAAGGATGATCAATCAAGGGTTCTTCTTCCATAGACTCATTATTAGGTTCTTCACACTCCTCAAAAAGTGGGTTATCAAAACATGTCTCAAAAAGAGGATTTGAATGTATCACAAAATCAATTAGAGGAATAGGTGAAGGAGTCATAGAAGAAATGGAGTCATCATCATCAGAAGTAAAAGACTCATCACTATCATAAGGATCATCAAAGGTTTCATCACAAGAATCATAAGGTGGTAGAGGAGAAGGATCCACTTTTCCTATAGGAGCAAACTCTTCATCCAAATTAGGAATGTTATCTTGACAAGACAAATCATTGGATGATATAGCATAAGACGCGTCACTAGAATCACAATCATCATCCTCCATTTGTGTCAAGTCTTTCACAAACTCTTCCTCAATCTCATTATCCCTTTCTTTAAACAATTCATCAAGATCAAAGTCACCAAAATCATTAGTAGTAGCATGAAGGTCAATATGTGATAAAATCTCAATATGATCATGAGGAGAAGAGGTATCAACACAAAGCTCATCACATGGTTCATTGGAAACCCTCTCAATCTCTCTTTGGATTGGGATAAGGTTCGCAACACTAGAAGAGGTTAATTCATCTGAATTGGTGTTTGTATTAGTGCTAAGAGGCTCGTCCCCCATGGTTAAAGAGTCGGTGAGTCCCATGTGAGGTAAAGGTGATGAAAGTGTGTATGGCTCAGGTATAGTCAGTGGAGAGATGGAAGGGTCTATAATAGGAACATCACTAAGTGTATCATCCTCAACATCTACTCTCAAAGAAGGCTCATCATCAGGTAAAGCATCGTTCGGTCTCATGTGTTGCAAAACGTATGTGCTCAAGCCTAAGATTTTCGGATCAGTTGCCTCTTGCATTGTCTCAAGTGCTTGCATTACCATATTATTAAAAGCGTCTTTACTCAAGAAATGATAAATGCCTTGATTGTGAGAGGTTGTTTGATTATGACTTTGAAAATTCTCTTCATTTTGAAAATCATCTTGATTTAAAAATTCTTGATTTTGAAAATCCTCATGATGTAAAAATCCTTGATTTTGAAAAGTATCTTGATTATGGCATGGGAAATTTTCATCATTTTGAAAGCCTTCATTGTTTGAAAATCCTTGATTATGAAAGGTTTCTTGATTATAGCCTTGAAAATTATCATCATTTTGAAAACCTCCATAATTGGAAAATCCTTGGTTTTGGTATGGCTCATTAAAGGTTTGATCATGAAATGATGGTGGAGGTTGTGATGAAAAACCGGAATATCCCATATAGTCATTACAAGTGTAGTCCATTTGAGGTTAGGTTGAAAATTAGGGTTCTCGGTTCCATTGTAAGCATATCCCTCCCCATAATAGCCATTGATCACATAAATAAGTATCGTGTGGACCACCACAAGTCGAACAAGGCGAATAATTAGCGTTGGTAGATCGTTGTTGCAAAATCTCCAACATGGAACGAGTATCCATGTGTAACAAGGTGGCCGAATGTATATACAAGTAAAATGACGTTTAAAAGCTTCCTCTGGGAAGGAAGTAATACACCAAAGGTGGTATGTTTACACGTGTGCGAGTACACGTGTAAGTAAACACGAGGAATGAGGGAGTAGCCCTCGGTCGACTTTGAAGAAGAAAAGGATTATCCTCTTCGAGGTTCGATATGAAATATCCACAAGAAAGTATATATATAATTACTACTTGGGTGCAAGACCCCCAATAAAGCCTTCCTTCTTAGAATACGCACTAGTGAACGGGGGGTTAGGTGGCGCGAAGCAATTAAGTACCTATTGACCCTTAGATGGCATTTTATAGAACATCGCCTTTCTATTCACTTTGTAGTTTGTATTCTTCGAATTATTGCCTATTGGAAGTATTTATCTATTCTTGCTTAATTAAATTCGATTGATACGCGTGTCAAGGACCGGAACGCCCCTCAACACGGTGTATTGCCTCGGCAATACTTATGGAGAATATGTAGATTGGTTGTTCTTATACGTATACGTATTTACATATAATAATATAGAGAAACTATTTTTGTATTTATTTGATTTTTTTAAGAAAAATACTATATGTACGTAAAAACGATGAAAAACGATATAATATCTTTTTTTGGGTGTAATCTTTTAGGAAAAAGATTACTTTTTGGATTTTTTATTTGTTTGGTTCAATTCTTTAGGAAAAGAATTGATTTTTTGATTTTTGATTTTTTTGTATTTTTATCTTTTTTATTTTTTTTATGTTTTTTAATTATAATACGTAAAAATAACGTTCACAAAGTGAACGGATCCTAAAATCCAATCGTCTCACTCAAAACCGTTAATCTTCACGAAAAGAACCGGCAGCGGCGCCATTTAATATTGTGTATAATGCAGTTCGTTATTCTCGACTCAATCCGAATTGATATAACGTTTTTAAGCTTGACTTGATTGTTTTTGGTTTTAAAAGGCTTGATTGGTATCTATGACTAATTTGCACAAAACAAGTAGAAATGTAAAAATAGCTATATTACGTAATATGTACTATTCTAAAACATTTAGCAAAAACCGCAAATAAATGCACAAATTGTAAAAATGTAAAGTACAAATTATGTCTACAAATTTAAAACGTAAAATTATCTATGACAAAGACTTATCTTTCTACAAGCGTGAATCTAAAAATGTAATTTGAAAACAGCTTAATCTTTCACTTGTACCTAATTTGAACTAATACATTTTATTGTAAGCCCACTTAACAAGCCCATCTATCCATTAAAGTTCATTCGGCTAAAAATTTAGTCTGAAAGTAAAGAACAATTTTGTAACTAATAAAATCTATACTTACAGAACATATATGTTCTCTAGTTTGTACCTAGCAAATGCTATTTGAGCTTTACCTTTTTTTAATGAAACGTGAATTAGTGAAGTAAAAGTCAACAGATAAGCAGCTATCTAATCGGGGAAAAGAAAATCAACACTTAATTCACTCCTAAAAATACTCCACTTCTTATTTATTTGACTAACAATGAGAAAATCACTACTTAATTCCTTCTACTAAAAATGGATCTACTATCTAAACCATTACAACTACGGTGCAAAGCTACAATGGATTATGTCCAAAAGCAGATCACTCTCTATACTTCGAACAAATTCAGAGTACCCTGACTAACAAAATCATATAGCTATTCTAGGAATACTCTAATATCTTCAAACCATATATACAGGATTCCGTATTACTGCTCGACTTATATGCTTTGTTTCTAAGATAGACTATGCCGCTGCTATTGAATGCTCAATTAAACCTTCCACTATTCAGCAATTAAGATAGGACTAAAGCTCTAAATCAATCAATCGTTATCAACTAAAAAGAAATCTCTGATAATGAAAACAAATAAAACACAGCCAATCGTAAAATCAAATAACAAGCAAATCAGTTACAGCAACTAGCATCAAAAGTAAATCTGGAATTAAACTCCTAATTGAATTACACTAATATTCAAAAAAACGTAAACGTGCTTAACCATTTTCTTCCAGGCCAAGTCCACTGTTGAAGAAGCACGGCGCTGAGCCGGCTTAGCTATCTGCTACTGACTATCGAACTAAAATCACCATCGATTTACCAGCTGATCTACTCAATTCATTAGTACCTGCAAATCAGTATACCTGCAAAACTGATAACAAAAACGAGAAACCAAACAACACCTTCTAAGCTGAGACCTACGTGCACTGATCTGTATCGAGCGATTTTTCCGAACTTTTTAACCAAAACTCTATCTGATAACCAAAAGCTGAACAAACTGAATTCAATGTAAACTACACTGTTACGCTAGGAAACTTTGAAATCTAATTCTTGCTATTTAAAAGTAATAATTCTAAAAACTTGTATTACCAAAAGCTTTTCATAAGCTTTTGGAGCTTGTGAGCTTATCAGTTATACCAGCTAATTTGAACAACCACAGTTAACTAATTGGTAACAGATTTCATAACAGATTTCAGCAGATTAACAGTAAACTTTGACAGAAAATGAACTTATTTCATAACAAATCTAAGAGACGAGATAAAAGAAAACTGAAACAAATGGCTTGTAAGACCTAAATTCTGAATGAACAGTAACGTCTGATTAAAAAATGACTTTTCTTTAACAGATCCTAAAACAATTAAAGTAACTGATTTAGTAACTACTTCTAAACTAACTTCCGTTTTTAAACTGACTAGTACTACTTATAATCCTGAACCAAAACAGTAATATAGGAAAGTGAAAAAGAACAGTAATCAGAGAGAACAAGAGTTGAGAGAAAAGATATAGAAAAGTGAAAGCTTCCATTAATGATGGAAAATCATTCGGTTACAACTGAAAACTGAAAATCTTTAACAGCTTTGAAAGAAAATGAACAAGATTAACTAATTACTAACTACTCCTACTCATCTAACTAACTAGGTGAAACCTACACCTATGCTAACCGATTGAAGTGAGGGCTTCGTCTTCTTTTTATAGGCGTCGAGAGTAGGAGAGGTGACGTGTTCTATCCAATAAAATATGGACACGTGTAAATACGAGGATAAACTCGTACTTCTTCTTCATCACATTTGGGCGTTTCTTCGTCTTCGAGTCTTGATCAAATTAATTGTCACCATCTTGTAGAGGAGAAGGAGAGGAACACTTTTGTAGTTATAATCTTCACTTGAATCTTCTTGGATCGTTCATGAATCGAACTTGCAGGTTATGGTGGTGAAGAGATGAAGTTTGCTGTTTCTCTCTCTTCTCGTTGGAGAAGAAAACGAGTATGTGTTTGTGTTTTGTGTGGTTGACCGGATCTTGGTCAATTGACCAAGTAAATAATACTTTCTTTTCATTTAATTTCCTTTAAGTCCTTCCTTTTTCCATCCTTAATCAAAAGTATATAAAACTTTGAGTAAATCTATTTTTTATCCTTTGTTTCTGTCAAAATTCCAACTTAAGCCCTTGCTCTTGGTAAATGATGGCAAGTAAGGTCCTTGAAAGCTTCTTTCGTCATTTTCTTCGTCTTTTCATCAAATAAATCCCTGAAAATGCGTATTTGCTCCAAAATTGTATCTTGTTACCTGAAAACACATAAAACACAAATACACGCGTAATTCTGATATTTTAAAGTTAAATATTATATATTTGACAGTGTTTTGAGTGGTTTTTTGGATCATTATTGATGAGTGTTTTCACACTTATCAATAAGCCTCACCCTCCATGGAAGTATGGAGGGGTTTATATAGCCCGGGACTTGGACTTTACATATGACAATATTAGTCCATGAAAGTCCCGGCTATGAAACTAATGTAATTCTGTTAGTCGCACACATTTTAAGGCTAACAATAAATACTACTATAATACAACAACCATTTCCTGTTTCAACATATGTGTTTGTGGCGTGTGTGTAATGAGTGTGTGTGTGTCCAAGCTGCCAAATACAAACCGAAACCAACTATGTACTATCGTCTCAAATAGGAAGCTAAAAGGAGTAATGTACTTTCTTGTATGAAAAGTGTGTGCAATGAGTATGTTAAAATAAGTACAAAAGTGACCATACTTTTCTTTGGGATACCCTGCTGCGAGCAGTAAGAAACAAAACCCAACACTTTTTTATTTTCAACTGGCCATATTTAAAAGTACATTGCGTGATGTATGTATGTTACTATGTGTGCATATAAGTTTGGAATTGCTAAAACATAAAAGGGGACCATTTTGGCTAGCCTATACCGAAATAGTAAAAACACAACAAAGGGAAATTCCATCTTTGGAAATAAAATGTGGTACATAAGGGTGCCTATGGTGGGGCGTATAACAACAAACAGAAACCTAAAAGAATTGCCACTACTTACCCAAATTAAAACAAGTACAAGTATTATATAGTAGATATAAACTTTGGTCGATCATACTACTTTGCGCCTATTTTTGACTGGCTTCATGATCATGCCCCGTAGATATAAAGATACCTTGTTAAACTTAGCATGGCCTAGTTTATAATGTGACTTTCCGTTTGTCTTGAAGTTGAGTAATGAACCCGCAAAAAATTTCCAAAATTGTTGTTTGACACTAATAATTGAACTTTCCTTGTTTAAAAATATGTGCGAGTACACTACTTTGGCTAATTACTTGCTGCGCCTAGATACCTCATTAGAATGCGATGTTTATCAAATCTCAAAGACCTCACAGTCTAGTTTCCATAATGAGAACCCGTTTATTTTTCGGACTATTAAAATAATAAGATATTAAGACCCAAAGTTAAGAGCAAATATAAATTATCAACCAAGTGCATTGTAAGTTATTTGTTTTTGTATTTAGCCTAAGTACGGATATTTTACTTAGGTTACGAGTAAATCGTTTTCGCATCATTTTACGTTCCTCGATTTTTTGTGCTATCTCTATTGATCATATTTACTACTTTGTCAAGGTGAGTTTCATAGCACCACTTTTTACTATTTTATATCATCTTTTGGGGTGAGACATTGCTTGATTTAACGTATGAACACAAGTACATTTACTCGTTTTCTTATTGGTCTAAGTCTTGATTTAACCCAAGTTGCTATTTGCCTACTTATCATGAACCGTTAATCATGTAGTAAGCACAAATGTTATTGATAGATCTATCATCGTCGACAACCCTGTCTGACTTAGACTAACATTAGTTAAGCAGATACAGTTTCATTTGAGTCAGATTACGAGTATCCTAGGTTAGATACTTGCATGAGCTTTCATTGTTGGTTATTAGTTAACGCGTCGGTGTATGAGCTTAGATAATAGTAAATACATTTTTATGTGACTTTGTATTTTTTATATTGTCACATCTGGATTAAATCTTGTGGTTCATTAAACTTTATTGCTTAAACAAACCTATGAACTCGCCAACTTTAAGTTGACGCTTTAGCAATGTTTTTCTCAAGTGTTAAGAACGAAGGTGCTATATGAGGTCTCATGCATGGCAGTCTTTGCAGTATTTGAACTATGATCATTTGTAACTTTTGAGAACTATGTATTTCACCTGTGACCAAATTTTATGTTTCAGCGATGTCTAAACATTTTTATTTCTATTAAAAGCAAGTGATCCAATTTTATGAACGTCTCATTTAGAGGTCGTTCTTTATTATCTTGTGGTATGATAATCGTGACGTCATCACTCCCACGTGGCTATTATAGTCTAATATTTTGGGGGTGTTGGCAATAAAGGTCTTCAAACATTTCATTAAGACACAAGGGTGACTCTAAGGTAGCTCTCTAACTTAAACTCTTACTTCCCAGCTTCCCGGTTAAAACCTGTCGTAGGAAAAGAAAACGCGGTTGACCTAACCCTCACTGAACAAATACAATAACAAGGTTGTAAAGGAAAAGATGCATAACCGAGTACGTGAATAACAATCAAAAGAGTTTACAAGAGAATGAAATAAGGATTATTAAGAGAAGAATAAGAAAATGTGTAGGAAGTGCCTACGAGCTCACATAATGTCTAAACATGATACATGAATAGACTCACATAATCATACCACATAATTGCATAAGGGTACATAGGCGGCCAAACCTAATGCACCGAAAGCGATATGTGGTGTATTGCACACACAACCCAGTCATTAAATATCAGACATTGCAACCACATTACCTAGGATGCATGCATACGCCCCCTATAGAACAAAACACACATGTACACTAGCTCATGACTAGCATAGATACACACACAATAATATATATAAATGTACACACGAAAGCGAATGCCGAGGACTAATTTCACTGTCACAGATGGTGTCATGCCACCAATGCATCGATGACATGGCCATGGTATCTCCATGGCTAGTTATAGAAAACCTCGGGCAAAGAAGAAGGCATAACATAATCACAAAGCATATAGATCAAAGGGATAATTATACCAAAGCATACGAAGCACATGAATCATAAGGGATCAAAGAGATCCTATCAAATCAACGAGTAATCATAAGGGGAACATAGAAATGGCTCAACGGGATCATACAAAATAAGTCTAAAAGAAATAAGGTCTCGGCTAAAATGACTGAATATTTGTACCTTAGTGATTGCAAAAAGTGAAGCCGAAAACAAACGATAACAAAATCACAACCGTGTCACCTGATCTAAAAAAACATATTACCATATATAATACTTACCATAAATAGATCACTACTACAAGAGTTTCAAAAAATAGGTGGTGGATACTACTTAAAACTAAAGTTCCCATATTCTGATTTTATGTCGGTATTATGGTAAATGTTACTACTTAGTTAACCTATAATTAAGTTCCCATAAATTCTCATAAAAATCACAAAGGCTCTCATATGCGTCTATTAGGTATTTGTAAAAGCATTTAATCCCATTAATTGTCCAACTCATTTTATGACTTAAAAGCCCAAAACTAACATAAAAATAGTCTAGCAAAAACATAGTGAAAAGATGAACGTTTTTGACCCACTTAAACATCTTCGTAATTTTTAGAAATATTCTAGAGGATGTCCCAACATATGAACAACATTCTTTTGAAGTGGCTTAGCAAAATTCATTGTAGTTTATGAGTTAAAATTTTATGGTGAATCTTATAATTTCAGCCTTAAAAACTGATTTTTATACCTTTTATAAAAGTAGTAGATACTCAGACTTCCTGACCTCATAAAACTTATTGGAGACCAGATCTAGAAACTAGATTCAAAGCACTTGATGATAGGCACTTTAATCATGTTAAAATCTGTTTTAAAACTCGTTTTATGACTCTTACAATCTAGGTTAACATCCATACTGCCCAAAACCCTTGTTTTAAATAAAGTGTTTTATCCATTTAGATCAACTAAGGGTATCTAGATCTTGATTATAATGATACATAAACGTAATTAAGATCCCTAAAGGTTGGTTAAACATAAAAACCACCCATGTTTAATTATCAAGTTAAATTAACCATCAAAATATATAATTAGGGTTTATATAAACCCTAATTCCATAATACATAAAAATATAGGATTCTATAGTGTCACATGGATCCATAGACCATAAAACTTACTTGAATAAGATGTGTATGATGATGGAAGATCACCACAAACACAACAAAATACTAAGAACACAAGGATGGATGAAGAATAAGGAAGAAAACCACCAGAAAATCACCAGAAAACCCTAAACCTTCAAGGTTTCTTCAATGTATATTAGGGAGAAAAGCTTAAGAAAATAAAAATAAAGGAATTGTGTTTAAATACACAAAACTCACGACCAAAGTAGCCTAAGGGGAGGGATTTGGGTTTTAGTAAGTTACTTAATTTTGGGGAACATGTTTCTTAAGACTTTTATAAATTTACTTATATATCTTATGGCTAAAACAAACAAAAAAATTTTCTTCTTGGCTTTGTCTAAAATTAGCCAAAAGAATACAAAATAAGGGGGACATAATATTTTTCTACTAATTTTAATTATACACAAAATAAATTCTAAAAGACCTTACACTCTTTTCCCAAAATAATCCCTAATTAAAACTAGTAAGTAAATATTTAGAAAAAAATAAAATAAAATCATATATATCATTAGGGGCTGGATTTTTATAGTTTTTATAACACTGTATTTTATTTTATTTTTTATTCTTATAAACTATACATTATAATCTTTTATTTTCTTGAATTTTATATCATAAGTTTATTAATTAAAACTTATTAATTAATTTTTGTACACATTTAAATAAAATAAAATGAAATGAAAAGAAATTTTTAGAAATGAAATGAAACTTCAAATTTTCAAAATGAAATTAAATGTCCAAATTTCATATTTTCAAAATGCGAGTTTTACAACTCTTCCCCTGTAAAAGAAAATTTTGTCCTCAAATTAAAGTAGTATTAGGGGTTTTACAGGTTTTATAATTCTTCCCCTCTAAAAATAAATTTCGGTTGTGAAATTGCAGTAGTACGATTAAACGAACACGAATACAAAAACGCAGAAATCAAATCAAAAGAATAAAGAAAACACGAAGAGACGACAGATGAAAACATATCATAACGATATACTAGACATGTAACACGCATAGAATAGTCACGGACGTAACGAAATAAAAAGTGCGATATTAAGATTTGAACTGATAAATAGAGGATGTTGGACACCTCAGAACGATTGATACCGATATCATTGTTTGTGCCATCATAGTTCAGAAGCCATTCTATAAATGCTTGGAGAGCGAGGGCACTTTAAATCGTAAATACAACCACTCAGCTAGAACGTAACATCAAGATGTAACATCTTAATACGAAGCTCCCTACTAACATGACATGTTCTGAATCTTCGTTCATATACCAAACGAAAAAGAAACAACGAATGCGTCACACCAATATCGAAACAAAATATGGAAAAAGAAAATAACGATTGAGCAAATAAAGAATATCTTGAAATGATACATGAAGTCCTAGCCAAAATCGGATCTCTTTTCAAAAGGTTTCTAATCGTCTTCAATTGAGTAATCGGCAAACGAAACCGCGAAAAAGATTAAAAATACAAAAATAACTATCTTATTAGAGTATGTACGGAACCCTAATGTCTACCGAATCCTCACAGGTCATATGCTAGCTCGTAGGGCTCTAATACAATAATTGTTACACCCACTCTGATAAAGAGACAAAGTGTCATGTTATGGTGTCATATCAGAATCATATAAGCAAAATTATTAATTATATTAAATATCAAAATAATTTCCAAAAGCGTATAAATCCTAAATATGAGGGTACAAAATGCATAACTTTAAAAGATATATATCTTCAAAACATTTCATTAAGATGCAAGGGTGATTCTAAGGTAGCTCTCTAAGCTAAACTCTTACTTTCCAGCTTCTCACTTAAAATCTGCCGAAGGAAAAATCAACGTGGTTGAGCTAACGCTCAGTGAACAGATATAATAACAAGGCTGTAAAGGAGAAGATGCAAAACTGAGTCTACGAATAACAATCATAAGAGTGTACAAGAGAACGAAACAAGGATTTTCAAGAGAAGAATAAGAAAATGAAAAGGAAGTGCCCACGAGCTCACATAATGTCTAAACATGATACATGAATAGACTCACATAATCATACCACATAATTACATAACTATACATAGGTAGCCAAACCTAATGCACCGAAAGCGATATGAGGTGTATTGCACATACAACCCATTCACTAAATATCAAACATCAATATCACATTACCTAGGATGCAATCATACGCCCCCTGCAAAACAAAACATGCATGTACACTAGCTTATGACTAGCATACACACACACACACAAAATAATATATATAAATGTGCACACGATAGGGAACGCCGGGGACTAATCACACCGCCTCAGATGGTGTCCTACCACCGGTGGATCGATGAAATGGACATGGTACCTCCATGGCTAGTTATAGAAAAGCTCGGGCAAAGAAGAAGGCATAACATAATCACAAAGCATATAGATCAAAGGGATAATCATAACAAAGCATATGAGGCATACAGAGGCAAATGAAGCACATGAATCATAGTGTGAATCATTGGGATCAAAGAGACCCAATAAAATCAGTGACTAATCATAAGGGGAACATAGCAATGTCTTAACGGGATCATACAAAAGAAGTCTAAAAGAAATCAGAAGGTCCTTGCTGAAAGGACGGAATGTCTATACCTTAGTGATTGCAAAAAGTGAAGCCGAAAACAAACGATAACGAAATCACAACCAGTCTCGGATCTACCAAAACGTATTACCATATATATTTACTAGGGAAAATGTCCCTTTTACCCAAAAAAATATTACAATATATAATACTTACTATAAATAGATCACTACTACAATAGTTTCCAAAAATAGGAGGTGGTTCCTATAATAAGCAGAGTTCCCATATTCTTATTTTATGCTGGTATTTATGGTAAATGTTACTACTCAGTTACCCCATAATTTAGTTCCCATAAATTCTTTTAAAAATCACAAAGGCTCTCATATGAGTCTATAAGGCCTCTATAAAAAGATTTATGCCCATTAATTACCCAACATATTTTATGACTCAAAATGTAACACCCCCAAATATTCATACTTTAGTTCAGCGGAAGAGTCATCGGTGTTACGTGATAGCACATTACTCAAATCATAGACAACGCTTAAAAATCGCGTCGTTTAATAATAAAGCATTTTCCATTCATAAATCAAATTACATAGGTCCTCAGGTCAGAATATATCATACAAATTTACAAAACATTTAAATGGAAATTTTATTTGAATGCGGGCCACAAATTCTTGTCGTCTTCCCAAGAATTACCTTCAAGTACCTGAGACAAAACATGTTAAAAAGTCAGTGAAACGCTGAGTGAATTCATAAAGTTTAATAAAAACCATTAATATATCACCGTTATATTATTATCACCGAAATCATTTTTGTACAAATCTTTGTTATATGCTATAAAATAGGCCAAAGAATTTTTATACAAATCTTTGTCGTAAGTCATAATATAGGCTTTTGACTTCAAAACCATTATACGAACCATTGTCGCAAAAACATCATACAATACGTTTTATAACGTTGTATAGAGTTAAATAAAAACCGTTATATGAAAATGGTTATGTAAAACCAAAAACACGAACATAATATCAGTAATAAGACCCCGTATTGCTAGTCAGGCAATATATTATAATTCAATGCGTATAGCAGTATTTTCGTTATTGGATTATTATAAGCCGTATGACATTGCTACCTTACTATAACAAACAACGGGTAGCTAACCCATAACTCCTTTGCCCATCTAAAATAGCGTGTCGTCACAATAATCACGCTTATATAAATCTTCTTATACATAAATTCGCTTACCAATCAATGTGGCACGACGGGGATCAACCATCAAGGCGCGAACTGGGGTGATCTTCCCCAAATAGTACTATTATATGCATAAGCGTCTACCAAATCCCGGTAGTTCACAATTCATGCTAATGGGACTTTTAGTGACATAACCTAACCAATAATAATCCATTTCATTTCATTCATCGGGTCATATAATCATTCGGGTCCATATCAATAAGCATACAATCGGGACAACTGGTGTGCTATTTTTATTAAAACTAACATGTTATCTCCCTCTCGGGTTTATAAAACATTTCATAAAACATTTAAAAGAGTGCGAGGCTATGAACTCACGTTGATTGGGAAAGGCGGGTTATCGACGACTTGGATGTACGGTACGTGCTTCAATCACGGAAACCTAGACAAATAATACTCGTATTAGACTCTTGTCCAATGACTTTACAAAAACAATGGCTATGTATATATATATATGATGACATTATAAGTATGATAATGATCAATTTGGATTTTATCTCTTCATACACATTATAGTGTTATGTGTTAGTCAAATTTTAGACTAGTTACACTAGTTTCAACTGATTTATATATTAAGGCCCAATAAGCCCATTAAAAGTCTAATACATTGTATTAGCCCATTTATACATTTAATACCAGGCCTATACTCATATGTTGGGCCCAAGTGGGTTAAGCCCATTAGTAAGTCCATTAGTGTTTAACCAAACTAGTTGGGTTACTAGTCCAATAAGGCTACTTTGGCCCGTTAAGGTCTATAAGTTATAAAGCTCGGGTTTATCTGTTTTTACTTGTCAAATGTACATACATATCAGTATATGAGTTATAAAAATGTTACATTAGACGGGTCCGACCGTCTAAGTATTATTTGGCGAAAACGTTAATCTTTCGGTTTTAGCCGAAAAGACGTAAAACTTATATATAGTTTTATAACTTTTAGAAAACATTTGAGTTTGTACTTTTATAAAATGAAAAGTTTATTTATCATAGTATATAACTTATTTTATATTATTTATTATTAGTTAGTGGGTTTTATGTATTTATTTTATAATAATATTACTTGAGTGCTCATTTTATATTATATAGTTTTATTTACAAATCTGATTATCAAAGTCACTTTCACCATTTTTGTCATATCTTGAGTTCTACAAGGAGATAGAAGCTAAAATTTAGGCAGCACAAAATACATGATTTGTGCTACAAATAACTCCGGTATAGATACTGCTCAATCATCCTCTAACTATTCCTAATATTTCGTCCAAAACAGACTATACAAATTTGTACCTTAATAGTATTTTGATCATATCTTGCTCATTTTAATGATTCCATTGAGTGGCCAACTCACAAAATATGTAAAAATCATATATCTATCTGTATATTCAATAATCCAAGCCATTTAACCAAGTGTTCATGTTGATACTTACTGTTTTATACAGCCCATAAATCTAATCAAGATTTTAACATTTTAACTTGTAGATTTTAATCTTTTTTTTATCTAATCTATTAACACAAAATCCCCACATAATATTTTGATCATCATTCATCATCATATACATAAACGTTTATAAAGAAAATACATGATTACTTTTACAAATTAACAAGATTCTAGGAAGAAACAATCTCTATACCACCAAACTGATGAAAAGGTTGATATTTTGGATGAACAAAGCTTGGTTCTTGTCACCAAATCTTCAATCTTGGCAAGATCACTTTTAGAAACCTCCAAGTAGATGAACATACTCTTGGAATCAGCCCTTGAACCTCATGAAAACTCGTTTTCATAGGTTATAATCACCTCCAATCTTCATCTTTTCAACTAGGCTTCAACATATGCTGATGATAGCCTTTGTTTATGGCTAGATTTTTGATAGTGGTGGTGTTATGGTGATGAATGAGGGACGGCAAAGAGGAGGCTAGAGAGAGATTTGAGAGAGTTTTCTAGTTTGCATGTGTGAGGAGTATGAGTAAATGGTTTCAAGTTAGCTAGTTAGATGGTTTTGATAAACCATGTGGAAAAGTGTCCATAACTTGACACAAGAGTTGGTTTTAGTGGCTAGTTTGGCCGCCCATAGTGAGGGGGTGGGACAAGTGTAACTTGTTTCATCCCTTATTAATTTACGGGTACTCCTCGATTCTAGTTTCCTCGATTTGCGTGCCCTCGGGTCATTTTACGAAAAACTTTTTTATAAATTATGAATCAACGGCACGAAACGAATATAAAAAAAACTGTCTCATCAAAAATGGTGTTCAAAAACGTAATTACGTAAACCTAGGGTTTCCGGTTTAGTCGTAAAGGACGTTAAATTATGCACGTAAGCCCTATTTTCAACCTGTAAATTTGTGAGTTTATGAACATACACAATTTAAAATTCCAAAATAATATTCGGGAATAAATTTATTTCCTGAAATGTCGGACTGTCACCAAAAACGGTGTATGTAAATGTAAGCACGTAACGTAGAGTTCACCGGTTTAGACGTAGTCGATGCTACTTTAAGATGTAAACCCAAATTTCTTCCCAAAAATGAGTGAGTTCATAAATTATCAATAAAATAATGATTTTAAATAATACTTGAGAATAAAATAACGACCTCAAATTGATGAATTGTCACAACAGTTACCCCTAAAGAGGATCTTTGTCCTCAAAGATCGATTTATCTTACTACTCGCTACTTATAGAGTTAAAGCCATGTGCGTATTTCCTCCACATTCGGTCCTTTCTCTCAAGTGTAATTTATTACAATATGCGAGTTTCATCAAACATAACTACGGGAATACGATCGTGCTTAAGTTGACTCACTTTCTCTCTCTAGGATGTCCATGGCTTTTTGAGGAAATGCAACTTTTTGCCGATCTAAACTTCATTAAGAAATAATCAGATTTTCACTTGATAGACATTTTATCAAGCTCGATATACGAAATATAATTCACGCAGCCCTTGAAGTCCTATGGTAGATCCAGCTTATATGCCTTTCAAACCAACTTTTTACATTATCTCACTGGTCCCATACAACGGGGACTTATTTCCCATGATCCTTCAGATCATCAATTCACTTTTCCATGGCGAAAATTATCGGCATAACTTCGCTACCCATCCTGTACTTTAAAATCTACATTTCACAATGGGTGTATTTTGTAGGGTTAGTTTTGTCATCATAGGCAATCTTAAACCTAAAATACATGTCCAAGTCACAATGGGTGTATGTTGGGTATCTTCATCCCAACTCCCACCTACAGGTGCTCTTAGACTTTTCTTTATATAGATTCTCGCAAGGTTCGGTCTCAATCCTAAAGCGATAATTATCAACAATAACCTATCCAAGGGTAAATGCTCATTCTAGACACTACCAAAGGTCAATCATTCAAACATAAAACAAGACTTCTAGTGTTTGTATCGTTACTTTACCCTGTCCCTTCGATTGGGGTGGTAAATTTAACACCCCCAAATTTACACGCAGCGGAATACATCTTTGGGTGCTAAACAATGATACAACAACACATAATTTATAAAGAACGACTCGAAAAGAGACGTTTTAGATTTATCGTTCCTAAAACATTTGTCAGAGTAGCGTAGTCCCAAGTAATCGTTACCAAAAGATAAGTTAAAACAACATATTGGTTTGTTTTAAAAATGGAACGATAAATAAATCAAAGAGTTTGAACAACATAGCAGTGCACAACTTCATTCTCGTGACCTCCAAGCTTCCACTTCTTGATTACCTGAAATACATGTGAGTAAAACAATCAGCAAAAAAGCCGAGTGAATCTATAGGTTTATGAAATCAATTTGAACACAAGCAAAGATTATAAGTTTGTGGCATGCTTATAAGCATCAAATAATAATTCGCATCAACAATAATAATTATATATAGCATAAATTGCAATAAGCTCATGGAACCGAGCCCTTAGACACTCCCATATCAGTCTAATAAGACGAGAGATTTATTAATTGTAGGTTACCTCCAGATTATTGGTACATTGCCGTATACCTGACTTCTCAATACAATATGTTCAAACAGTGTGGAGGTCGGGCCTAAGCTTCTATGACAAGTCCACAAAAACTGAACCGGGGCGGCTTCCCCCATAGATCTATTAATTGTACTAGCGGTTAACCCATCATAGGTTAATTAACGGTCCATAATTGAGGTTTTAACAAAGGCAATCACTTATTGCAATTTAAAGGCAACCACGGGTCCATTCATAGAAGGACAAAGCATACCATAAAAATCTTGTGTTCTAAGTTTATAAAAACATGTATTCCCCCTCGCGGGTTTAAAATCATTTAATAACTAGTATAAAGCGAGGCTATAGACTCACCTTAGCCGATAGTGGTAATGAGACGATTGCCGACGATAGATGATGCCTTTCAAACACGAGAACCGCAACCTATCAAATGAGGTGCGTTCATTAATAATAGACTCGAGAAAAAAACCCATACATAAGAATATAAAACTCGACTCATAAAATCACGACAAAATCGAGAGAAAACGATACAGGTGATACTATTACACTCTCCTATATATTCATTTTATTATTCTACGCCTTTAATAAAAATCTGCCGGAAC
This sequence comes from Glebionis coronaria, assembly GCA_025667525.1. Taxonomy (NCBI): domain Eukaryota; kingdom Viridiplantae; phylum Streptophyta; class Magnoliopsida; order Asterales; family Asteraceae; genus Glebionis; species Glebionis coronaria. The sequence goes on along the minus strand of JANFOE010000440.1, from coordinate 197,311 downwards.
ATACCGAATGTCCAAGCCGTTTTCCCACACTTAGACATATCAACTTTTTATGATACTACTCAGAGAACTCACTTACTATATGTAGAAAGTCCTCCCAAGAGCCCATCAAAAGATTTTACTTCTAAAGTTCCCTGCCCGACTCATCTTTGAATTACAAAATCCGGACAGTTTAGCGACCTTGACTTACGAAACCATTTTGACCATTCTAAACAACTCCATTTGTAAAACCGACACTTGATTCTAAAAATAGACTCAAAATACTAAACTTGGAGCCTGAGAACAGCCCTTGAATCATTTTGAAACTCATTTTATAGTCCCCGAGATTCGATCCAAATATCGACAACAATTTTTGGATTGTGTTGACACTCGTCTCCCGGTACACGAAAATCAAACTAGTGTAACTTCCACCTCGTTTGGAGTTGGAAGGCCTACTTTATATCAAATCGAAGCTAACGAAATTCTCTACGACATAATCCCATAATATCATCCTATATCCAGACTTAAGACCCTCGAAATTGGCCTCAAACCTACTGCCTAAAATTGACTATAAAAATCTCTTACAAAATCAAGTTTTTGATCAAAACCAACAACTTTTATCATCATTCTAACATCCTAATATCACCATAAACCAATCCTAACACTTGTATCATCATCAAAATCAAAAACCCAAAAATTAAAATTCATCTTTTTAACAAAAACATAGCATAAACATCATTTGATCATCACTACTAACACATGCATACAACAAATATGGATCAAACATCACCAACTTTTCTTGAAAAATTTATATAGTTGCATGTGGATAAAAATGGTACCATTAGAATCACCTTGAAAAATTAGGAGGTGGACTTGTTTTGTTTTTGGATGGATCAAAGTTTTGATCAAGAAAATTGATGATTTGTGGTGGTGGTGTTCTTGTGGTGTAAGGCCAAAAGAAGAAAGGAAGGAGAGTGGTTGAGTTTTTATTTTAAAAACATTGTATGTGTAAAATAGTTAGTGGAAATTTTATATATAGTGTAAGGTTAGGGTAGTTTTTGCCAATTTGTGATAGTTTTGGTCCAAAATGTAATAAAATAGTTTAAAAGGGTAGAAAATATAAATTGTAAATTTTGAAATATTTACGAGGCTCGGGTTTCGTAAAAATATATATATATATATATATATATATATATATATATATATATTTTTTAAAGTTTAAACGCACAAGAAAAATAATAATATAACGACTCGATACGTAATTAAAACGATATCGTCGAAAGTATTAAATATCGAAACGATCGATAATAAAATATAAAATTTTTGGCATCCGTCGGTATCGCGATCACTAGTAGTCCTCGTTACTCGTCAAAATATTAAAATATAATATTTAATATCGGTTTCAACTTAAACCGTTAAGCATAATAGTATTTAACGATACGAAATACTACAAAATAATTGAAAATAGAATTAAATCATGACCTTATTTTTACGGGTTTTACATCCTCACCACCTTAAGGGAGCGACGTCCCGGCGCTCAACTCGCCTCATACACGAGTTGTTCACTACCCGGAAGGATGACGACATTCATTAATAAGAAGTCCTCACGTTCCTACGTGAATCTCGATCCACGATCTCCACTGGTTCTTTAACAAAACGCAACTTGTCGTCAAGTTGTATCTCACCAAAAAGGAATAAATAAATACTTATCCACAAATCACTCGTCAAGCTCGACACATGAAAATTTTATGAATCACACGAAGCTCATTCGACGACAAGAATAGGTGACAGGATTTTCGGGTAAGTCTAGTTAAAAGGAATGTTGCAATTTAAAGGATAGCCACTGGCCAGATAGCCATGGACACACCACAAAAAGAATTAACAAGAAAAACATTTTCGTCATCGGAGGGTGCTCACACGCGGGTCCCTACTCAAAAGATAATACAAAGACACCATCTCCCTTTCGCCAACTCGCATTAAAGTCTCAATAAACATCGTCATTGAAAGTCAAAAAGATATTACATAATATGTGTTCTATATGATCGGACGTCATCGGATGATGCCGTCTCAAGTTCTCACAACTTACGATCATTTGACTAGATCACACACCATTTAAGTACATAAAAGAAAAGGCCGAACATAAACATCGAGTATAGATCTCCACCATTAATCATCGAGAAAACCTTGAACGAACCCTTGATAATAACCACTTGATCTCCAGAATCTTTCCACTTGCGGTGTCGGCTTCAACATACTCCTTGAGGTTGTAACAGATTTATTAACTCCATTCATTAAGAGATTCGGTCCTCAATCATTCCACAAGTACACGCATAAATCCTGGTGACACTTATCGTTTCTTCTTATACACGGCTTCCCAATATTCATTTTAAACTCAGAATAAAATAGTAATCTTCAATACGAGGAACAATACGAGATGAAAATGACTTCAATAAACGCATAAACGAACAAGATGTGGTAAAATGATTTAAGATTAACGATCGACGAGGGATCTCGACTCACGTAACCGTAAAACATAATACACAATACTAGAAAAATGAGAGCGAAGAATAAATTATACATTAAAATAACATTTGTCACAATTATCCGTCCCGGATTTGGTATTACCTTAAAACTCAGTTGAGGTACTTTCTTGATAAAGATGATACATCAAAAATAGAAGTAAAATAGTTTCAAAATTTATTTGGTCGTCTTAAGAAACTTTGAAAGAATGACGTAAATTTATTAATTATACTCATATTGATGGTTACGATTTAGAAAATATAATTTCCAAATTAAATCATTGTTAGGAATATAAATTAAACCGGTAATTTCATTACATTAAAAATAAAGTATGATAAGTCAATTAGTTCAAAAGGTAGAACATAATTTTATTTTTAACATTAGTTTTAGTTATACAAAATATGATGTATAAATTTGACCTTTTTCTTGTAATGGTTATTTCGATAACTGAAAATCATTGGAAAATGTATAAAAGTTCCATAAAAATTTTTATAATACTTTGTAGAAATACATAAAGGTGTTTATTATTTCAAAATAACATGGGATATATTCGGGTTTCGAAATATGACAAGATAACAAGAGAATACGAATGAAAATAATAGTCAACAATTGATACGAAATCAATGGTACAAAAGAGAACGAAGCAAATGTCGTATGAATTCTTAAAGAGAATAATAAGATAAAGGTGTTGATGGTAAGACGATAAGAAATGATAGATTAAACAAGTTGTCAATTTTGGTTAGTGCGGTTGATGGTTCACCAATATCAGCTCGTTAACTTAGCGGTGGTCGTTACACGATCGGAAATAAGATCCATACAAAAATTTTAATAAAATAAAATTCCTAATAATCACTTGTAATTAAAACAAATCAAATGAACGATGTTAGTGTTTAAAGAGAGAAATCAAAGCACAGTTCACAAGAGTGGATTTCGAGACAAACGAGAGTAACGGACGTCATCCCGGATATACAGAAATCACTCTAGTGATAATTCATTATTCACGTGCGGAGAAATTCCAAAGATCTACCCAGTCGCATAAAGAAGATTGGACGAGAAGAAAGGATAAAACAAATCGAGACTTTCAAGTCTTTTATCAACAGTCAGTAACTAAACGAACGGTCAAAAGAAATCAGTTATAAGACAAAATGAAGTAACAAGTGAAAAAACGATTGTCGAGTAAAAACGTACTTATAATCACGTAATTCCTTTAACAAAAGGTAAGAAAACATATGCGGATGCATAGAAATTGTGCTACTTGCATAAAATATAAAGTTTTCAAAACTTCTTTTCAATTTATTTCATTTTATTTATCTTTATCATAATTACAAGTAAAAAGTTGATTATTATCAAGATTTTTAAGTTGACTACTATTCAGCCTAGCATGGCTCCTTCTAGATTAGACATAGGTGATCAGGCCATGTATAATCTAGGAATAGCAATGCAGTGCTCAGTTTCGTCGAAAAGTATTACTTTTCTTATGTTTATATATAAACCATGCCATTTGAAAAATGGAATTTTAAAAATAGTTTATAAATTTATAGGATACAAGTAATTTGTGAGATATTTAATAAGAAACTTTTAATCTTACAAAAAGTATTAAGACCAAAGTAAAAACAATTGGTGAAAATAATCGTAAAACAATATCAGATTTATTTATAATATGACATTATGACAACGTATAAAGTAGTCAAAGTTTTGCAAAAAGTGGCAAATAGTAGCTCATAAAACAACCAATGAAATGGTTACAAGTTGTTAAGTTTTCAAAGGGTTATAAGGTTTAGACGAAAACGTCATGAGATACGCGATAAGAATGTCAACGAAGAATGTGAAGGCAAAACTTCAAAACTCAACTCAAATCAGTGGAAGGTTAGAAGAAAATGAAAATAAAATAACATCGAATGATAAATGAGTCATATATATGAAAAGAATAAAACAATCCACATGTGTATTCTTTGTAAGATACTCGACACAACATGCTTTTAAGAAAGTATGTTATTCGTTTTTAAATTACACCATTAATCCGGTAATTGCTAATCATGTACTGTTTCTATTTTTAAATATTTTCACATGCAACTAGTATTCGTTAGTTGTAAAATAATATTTGTTAAAATTTTACGATCTCAAATGAAATCAAAACAGCTTAGAAACATTTAAAACTCATGTTCTGAATTTTCTATCAGATTTAACTTTTAAATATGAGCCGATTAATTGACCCGATAAACGACATCTCCAAGACTCAGAGTCTAAAGCATTTTGATGCAAACGACTTTTCAGACGACTTTCTAGTTTTACCCGAGACCTGAAAACCAATGTAAAATGACCAAAATACCCCTGCAAGTTCTGTGCAGGTTTGACTATTTTATTTTAAAAAAAATGCAGGTTTTACTTTTAAGTTTTGACCTGTTTATACTGCCCTTACAGTTTCTGTATAAAGTGTATTTTTCGACACTTCTTAACGGCTCAAAATATATACATATATACACACATGTCTTGTGGATTTTATAACAACGAAAAATAAATCTCGTAATGAGCATCAAATAAAATATAGCATGATGAACGACAGAAAATGCTTCAAGGTATTCAACACGAAATTTAGGAAGCAAGACGGTGAAAGACGTTCGTAATTTAGATTTCAAAATGCAATGTAGGCAAATCTCCTTGGTGCCACGATTGTCAAAAACACAAAACATAACAAGAAAAAAATGGAACCTTAACACGCTACACTCCGGGAGCAAGAAGGTTAATGAAAAACAAATGATACAATTTTATATAAGTTAAATCGTATTCCAATTCTAGCGCCATAATCTAGACGATGATTTATAAAATGACGATGACGTTACCGAGATATAAGTGAACAATACACTTCGGAGTCGATACATATAAATGTCAATAAATAGCGGTTAGTCTATTCCAAGGACACATTGAGCTACACAATGGTCTAGAAATTACGTTTCAAGACGTCCAAGCACAAATAGCCGGAAGACGATTTGGATATCTACGTAGATATCTCAAAGGGTCAAATAATGAAAGTAACGCGCGTAGATGAAGTTATGTGAGGTCATAATATAAAAATTTTGCAATAAAAGATTTAAATACTTCAAAAATAAATACAGAAAGATCTTGAAATTCATTGTATTTATTTAAGTTAATCATTAATAAATGATAAACTTTTATCGAAAAGTTTAACGACATAAATATATATCGATAAAGGATTATAGTATTTATTTAGAAATACTTAGCAATAAGGCATACATAATAATGTATACTAAAGTTGTAATCCCAGAAGTAGCTTGAACCTGAAGTCACGCGAAATCATGTGCACCGACTCTTTGAAAAATAAAACCGACAGTTATAGTTTAGGTTATTAGAAAAAGACCTAGTTCTCTATAACTCATGGCTCTGGTACCAATCTTTAACACCCCCAAATTTACACGCAGCGGAATACATCTTTGGGTGCTAAACAATGATACAACAACACATAATTTATAAAGAACGACTCGAAAAGAGACGTTTTAGATTTATCGTTCCTAAAACATTTGTCAGAGTAGCGTAGTCCCAAGTAATCGTTACCAAAAGATAAGTTAAAACAACATATTGGTTTGTTTTAAAAATGGAACGATAAATAAATCAAAGAGTTTGAACAACATAGCAGTGCACAACTTCATTCTCGTGACCTCCAAGCTTCCACTTCTTGATTACCTGAAATACATGTGAGTAAAACAATAAGCAAAAATGCCGAGTGAATCTAAAGGTTTATGAAATCAATTTGAACACAAGCAAAGATTATAAGTTTGTGGCATGCTTATAAGCATCAAATAATAATTCGCATCAACAATAATAATTATATATAGCATAAATTGCAATAAGCTCATGGAACCGAGCCCTTAGACACTCCCATATCAGTCTAATAAGACGAGAGATTTATTAATTGGCGGTTACCTCCAGATTATTGGTACATTGCCGTATACCTGACTTCTCAATACAATATGTTCAAACAGTGTGGAGGTCGGGCCTAAGCTTCTATGACAAGTCCACAAAAACTGAACCGGGGCGGCTTCCCCCATAGATCTATTAATTGTACTAGTGGTTAACCCATCATAGGTTAATTAACGGTCCATAATTGAGGTTTTAACAAAGGCAATCACTTAATGCAATTTAAAGGCAACCACGGGTCCATTCATAGAGGGACAAAGCATACCATAAAAATCTTGTGTTCTAAGTTTATAAAAACATGTATTCCCCCTCGCGGGTTTAAAATCATTTAATAACTAGTATAAAGCGAGGCTATAGACTCACCTTAGCCGATAGTGGTAATGAGACGATTGCCGACGATAGATGATGCCTTTCAAACACGAGAACTGCAACCTATCAAATGAGGTGCGTTCATTAATAATAGACTCGAGAAAAAACCCATACATAAGAATATAAAACTCGACTCATAAAATCACGACAAAATCGAGAGAAAACGATACAAGTGATACTATTACACTCTCCTATATATTCATTTTATTATTCTACGCCTTTAATAAAAATCTGCCGGAACATACCGAATGTCCAAGCCGTTTTCCCACACTTAGACATATCAACTTTTTATGATACTACTCAGAGAACTCACTTACTATATGTAGAAAGTCCTACCAATAGCCCATCAAAAGATTTTACTTCTAAAGTTCCCTGCCCGACTCATCTTTGAATTACAAAATCCGGACAGTTTAGCGACCTTGACTTACGAAACCATTTTGACCATTCTAAACAACTCCATTTGTAAAACCGACACTTGATTCTAAAAATAGACTCAAAATACTAAACTTGGAGCCTGAGAATAGCCCTTGAATCATTTTGAAACTTATTTTATAGTCCCCGAGATTCGATCCAAATATCGACAACAATTTTCGGATTGTGTTGACACTCGTCTCCCGGTACACGAAAATCAAACTAGTGTAACTTCCACCTCGTTTGGAGTTGGAAGGCCTACTTTATATCAAATCGAAGCTAACGAAATTCTCTACGACATAATCCCATAATATCATCCTATATCCAGACTTAAGACCCTCGAAATTGGCCTCAAACCTACTGCCTAAAATTGACTATAAAAATCTCTTACAAAATCAACTTTTTGATCAAAACCAACAACTTTTATCATCATTCTAACATCCTAATATCACCATAAACCAATCCTAACACTTGTATCATCATCAAAATCAAAAACCCAAAAATTAAAGTTCATCTTTTTAACAAAAACATAGCATAAACATCATTTGATCATCACTACTAACACATGCATACAACAAATATGGATCAAACATCACCAACTTTTCTTGAAAATTTTATATTGTTGCATGTGGATAAAAATGGTACCATTAGAATCACCTTGAAAAATTAGAAGGTGGACTTGTTTTGTTTTTGGATGGATCAAAGTTTTGATCAAGAAAATTGATGATTTGTGGTGGTGGTGTTCTTGTGGTGTAAGGCCAAAAGAAGAAAGGAAGGAGAGTGGTTGAGTTTTTATTTTAAAAACATTGTATGTGTAAAATAGTTAGTGGAAATTTTATATATAGTGTAAGGTTAGGGTAGTTTTTGCCAATTTGTGATAGTTTTGGTCCAAAATGTAATAAAATAGTTTAAAAGGGTAGAAAATGTAAATTGTAAATTTTGAAATATTTACGAGGCTCGGGTTTCGTAAAAATATATATATATATATATATTTTAAAGTTTAAACGCACACGAAAAATAATAATATAACGACTCGATACGTAATTAAAACGATATCGTCGAAAGTATTAAATATCGAAACGATCGATAATAAAATATCAAAATTTTGGCATCCGTCGGTATCGCGATCACTAGTAGTCCTCGTTACTCGTCAAAATATTAAAATATAATATTTAATATCGGTTTCAACTTAAAACGTTAAGCATAATAGTATTTAACGTTACGAAATACTACAAAATAATTGAAAATAGAATTAAATCATGACCTTATTTTTACGGGTTTTACAGTAAACAGTACTCTCATCAAGATTCGTTCCCAATGACTTTAGAGCAAATCTTTAGAAATTCGATGCGAGGCGAGGATCTTGATAGAGATGATCGATACAGGCACACCATGTTTACACAACTCCTTTAAATACAAAAGAGTCAACTTCTCCATCGAGAACCTATCATTAACGGGAATGATATTAGCAGATTTGGTCAGTCTATCGACGATGACCCAAATCGAATCAAATTCAGATGATGAACTTGGAAGATTTATGATGAAAATCCATGGTGGTTCTATCCTACTTCCGAACAAGAATTATAAGCTGTAGAAGCAATCCTTATGGATTTTAGCGTTCAGCCTTGTCCTTCGCAAAAGTTAGACATGTGCCAAAATATGTTGCGATGTTTGCTTTCACATTTGGCCGTCAGTACAACTTCTTCAGATAAAGATATATTTAATCAGAAATGGCATGAATAGAATACTTAAACTTATGAGATTCCAACATGACTAAATCTCGAAATCCTCCATATTTAGGCAACCACAAGAGGCCTTTTATACATTTAACGCCATCGACTCTCATTCTAATGGTTTTCATTAGCCGCAAAACTCTTTATTATTTATATTATCCTTTTTACATGCATCAGTCATTTCTAAATTGCTCGGGCAAATTATTCTGCAAGGTCATTACTAAGGAGCACATCCTAATTAGTTCTTTATCCTTTCTACATAATGTGTCAGTATCTACATTCACCTTCCCTTATGAAATATCTATCATGACCACAATTCACTCAGAAATTCTTTCTTCATATTTTCTATGTTTTAGTTTCGTCTCAACTATTAGCTTTATTAGTTTTGCTCAATCTGACGTTTAAAGCGTCGATAAATATTACTAGTATTTAAATAATAAATATTTAATTTTTATGAATCGTAAACGTAAAAGTTTTAAATTTCTCAGTTCGTCAAATTATTGAAAAATGTTCTAAATAAATTTGAATTTAATTAACACGATTTTTGTTGATTTATCGAAAATAATTAATAAAGTCCGTAAATGTTCGAAAAATATTTATTTATACTTCGGTCAAAATTTTCTTAGTTGAAAAGCAAAAATTTTCGTTTCAAATTCCAAGTCATGGTTTAAATGGTTTCCTCAATCCCTCTTAGGTTGTCTTGAGGTATACACAAACATATACTCCTAAGGGAGTTTAGTTAAATGATCTGGGTATAAGGGAATGATTCCTTAACAATCCTTTGATAAATATTTGTCAAAACGTTTTTGCACTTTCTTTTTGGTATAACCCAAAGACTTAATGGCTCTAATCTTTTGAAGAGTCATCATAGATTCCATTATCTATCAATCACACGGTCAAATAATGTAAAGGACTAAGGCTTAAATCACATGATGAATACTCAAGGTACAGGTTCTCACTGCTCGGCCAACGCAGGACAGTCTACAAATGATTTCTAACTCCTTCTTATTCTTAGAAACAAACAAATTGTCCTTAATGATTACAAGCATGAATTTATCAAATTACAGCCTACACACGTGATTCACCAAATTTATGAATGCTACATGTGCATTGGTCAATCCAAACGACATCACATGAAACTCATAATGTTCAATACGAGTTTTGGATGTAGTGATTGGAGTAGATAATCTTCTTTGCGGACGCGAAATTGATAATAACCTTGTCGTGGATCAAATTTCTGAATGCTAGAACCTTGTAAATGATCGAACAAATATTTCATCTTGGGTAATGGATATGAATTTTGATCGTCAATTTATTTAGTTCACGGTAATAAACAAATATAAGGAATGATAACACCATAGCTCTTCATGATGACGAACTTGATAGAATAAAATCTTTTTCCGACAACTCTCTCAGTTGCACGGTAACTCTTTTGATTCTGATGGTGCTGACGTACAGTGCACATGCCACATGTACAACACTGGGAATATAATCAATACCAAATTCAACTTGCCTTATTGGCAGAAGTCTAGGTAATTCATCAGCAAATACCTCAGAAAGTTTCAATTAGCAGGAACATCTTTTAATAAATTTACTTTAAGTTCTTTCTAGATTACAAGATCTATGACTAGTTCATAACTATTCATGGTAAAATTTCAAGTCTAAAGGCAGGATATGGTCATCCATCAAGAATTATTTAAATCACCTTTGATAATCAACATTTTATCTTTTAGGGGAATTTCACTTGAGTTCCCATCAATTAAGACAATGACATTATGTCGTAATCAATCAATCCATTCTACTGGCACTACCAACTTTTTAGTTTTATTGTCGCTGATAAGATGAGAACTTCTCAAAAGACTAATGATAACTCATAATCCTTCACAAATGAAGGATATCTGGAGACATAGCTAACATTAAAAGAGTAAGGTCAACGCATAATTTACGCGAGAAAATTTCAAATCTGATAAAGACGAAAACACTAACGAATATGAATATATCCCATGTTTTCATGAATTGAGTACGCATTCGAAAGTACCTCGGATCGTTACCCATGTCATTCAAATGGAATCTAATCAAAAGAAATGATAGGAACGTCGATACACCCAGTTGGGTATCAACACTCGGTAATTAGATAATTTTACAAACAATCTTATCATTGAAAGAAATGAACAATAAGGGGATGTCAATTGTCAATTAAGACAATTTCCACAGATGAGTAAATTCGATTCAGAAGTATAAATAGTATGGGCACATATGTAGGTGTCCCTAACAATATGTCCCTATTTTTCACTTCTTGCAGATCTCATAAAAATTCAATCTTTCACAATTTCAAGGAAAATGTTATGTTTATTAACAATTTCATAGTTACTACTAATCAGCTTTGCATGGTCCCTTCCAAATTGTACGTAGGCGTGCAACTATATACAATTTTAGAATTAACGATGCAATACTCAGTTCGTCAAAACTTTATCATCATGTTTAAAATATATTTTCATGTTTAATTATAAAATACAATGATTTTTCTGGAATGTTCATCATTATGAAAGCATTTCCATTTACAAAATGTCTAATAAAAACTTTATTTCGACAGTAACTACTAATAGTACTGATTTAAATAACTCATATAAAAATGAAAATTTCTTACTTTCCCCCAGATGGTTTTGTATTACTTATAAAACAATGAGTAATCTGCAAAAGAGTGATGAAAAGTTGTTCACCAAGAACTAACTACAATATGATAAGAAACGAGCTTAGCCAAATAATCATGAGGTTCATGACCTCGATGGTACTCAGGAATACAAAGAGAAGAATCTACAACGCAACTCTATCCGAAATGAGTACTTGTTCAATGCTTGCATCACTAATGTGAAGATTTGGATGAAGCAATAAAAGATAGATAACATCGATACATGTAGAATTTAGCAATCAAAGATAGTCCTTTCATTAATCATAAACAAGTCAAGAATTGTACCGTCACACATTACATGTTGCTATGTCATACAATTTTAAAGACTCATCCTACGAACTGATGTCTTAGTTAAGTTGGTGATTTTAAAAGATACTATAATGAATACTAATCTACAAAAGTCATTAGGTGTTCTACCTGTCCCGGAAGATCCATCGGTCCCAATTCAGAAGAAGATTTCTTCAATTTATTTCTTGGACACTGGGCATCCTCGTCATTGGACAATGGCCTAGGAACAACCCTTAACACGAACCAACAATCATTTAAAACCTTATAATTCAACCATAGGTCTTAACGAATTCCTCTTAACAATCTCATATTCCATATAGTTAAATTTGACTTTATTCAAGTTTCAACAAACTTATACTCAATGCTACATCCTACCTCATTCTCCAATTCTTCCAACCTTATTCTTAGACCTTGAAAGGGCAATAAAAGCTCGATATGAACAACACTTAATTTCCAATCCTATAGCTCTTACAACAATAGTTATCAAATGAGTCACTAGTATGAAATGATTCACAGATTCAATTAGACCTCTCGGAAAAGTACAAGTGGCATAAGGCCTTTGGGTAATGGCTCCAATGACAGCCTCAAGTGCAACATTCACCTTTTCAATTTCAAATTTAAGAATTGGGTGACACCGAATCAGATGACACCTTTCCAGGTGGTGAGGTTTTGTCAAACTCCACTCTATAAGGAAAGATCATCATGACATCGATATCAGATTTAATCTCGCCAATTCTTCTTTAAGGTCACAATCAACTAATATCAACATGTCTACGAATATCAACCATTTTGTTGAGACCATAAATATCTACAACTTGGTTTAGATCTAGGACAGCTAGAATTCCTACGGGAATAGCTTTGATTGATTTGCTAGGGAAGTTAGGGTTTCTTGTGACAATCTACGTCGTATAAATACCTCGTATAAGTATTAAAATAATCATCAAACAATCATGTAATCAAATTACAACACATATATATATATAATCTAAGTTATATATATATATATATATATATATATATATATATATATATATATATATATATATATATATATATATATATATATATATATATATATATATATATATATATATATATATATATATATATATATATATATATATATATATATATATATATATATATATATATATATATATATATATATATATATATATATATATATATATATATATATATATATATATATATATATATATATATATATATATATTAAAATAACACATCTCAGTCTGGCCTTGTCAGTAACTCGGGAATTCTTCGGCACCGTTATAGTCAAAAGATTTTTAAGCATTTTATGCAAAATATTTATTTAAAAATATTTATGGTTAAAAGATTTTGAAATGTTTTATTCAAAACCTTGGTTTAAAAATCTTTCGTTCTCTATAACGAGAGCTCTGGTACCAAACTGTAACAGCCCCAAATATTCATACTTTAGTTCAGCGGAAGAGTCGTTGATGTTACGGGATAGCACATTACTCTAATCATAGACAACGCTTAAAAATCGCGTTGTTTAATAATAAAGCATTTTCCATTCATAAATATCAAATTACATAGGTCCTCAGGTCATAGTATATCATACAAATTTACAAAACATTTGAACGGAAAATATATTTGAATGCGGGCCATAAATTCTTGTCGTCTTCCCAAGAATTACCTTCAAGTACCTGAGACAAAACATGTTAAAAAGTCAGTGAAACACCGAGTGAATTCATAGAGTTTAATAAAAACCATTAATATATCACCGGTATATAATTATCACCAAAATCATTTTTGTAAATCTTTGTCGTAGGCTATAAAATAGGCCAAAGAAATTTTATACAAATATTTGTCGTTAATCATAATATAGGTTTTGCCTTCAAAACCATTATACGAACCATTGTCGCAAAAACATCATACAATACGTTTTATAACGTTTTATAGAGTTAAATAAAAACCATTATATGAAAATGGTTATGTAAAACCAAAAACACGAACATAATATCAGTAATAAGACCCTGTATTGCTAGTCAGGAAATATATTATAATTTAATGCGTATAGCAGTATTTTCGTTATTGGATTATTATAAGCCGCATGACATTGCTACCTTACTATAACAAACAACAGGTAGCTAACCCGTAATTCCTTTGCCCATCTAAAACAGCGTGTCGTCACAATAATCAAGCTTATACAAATCTTCTCATACATAAATTCGCTTACCAATCAATGTGGCACGACGGGGATCAACCGTCAAGCCGCGAACTGGGGCGATCGTTCCCAAATAGCACTATTATATGCATAAGCGTCTACCAAATACCGGTTGTTCACAATTCATGTTAATGGGACTTTTAGAGACATAACCTAACCAATAATAATCCATTTCATTTCATTCATGGGGTCATATAATCATTCGGGTCCATATCAATAAGCATAAAATCGGGACAATTGGTGTCCTATTTTTATTAAAACTAACATGTTCTCTCCCTCGCGGGTTTATATAACATTTCATAAAACATTTAAAAGAGTGCGAGGCTATGAACTCACGTTGATTGGGTAAGGCGGGTTATCGGCGATTTGGATGTACGGTACGTGCTTCAATCACGGAAACCTAGACAAATAATACTCGTCTTAGACTCTTTTCCAATGACTTTATAAAAACAATGGCTATGTATATATATGATGACATTATAAGTATGATGATGATCAAGTGGTATTTTATCTCTTTATACACATTATAGTGTTATGTGTTAGTCAAATTTAAGACTAGTTACACTAGTTTCAACTTATTTATATATTAAGGCCCAATAAGCCCATTAAAAGTCCAATACATTGTATTAGCCCATTTATTCTTTTAATACCAGGCCTATACTCATATTTTAGGCCCAAGTGGGTTAAGCCCATGAGTAAGTCCATTAGTTTTTAGCCAAACTAGTTGGGTTAATAGTCCAATAAGGCTACTTTGGCCTGTTAAGGTCCATAAGTTATAAAGCTCAGGTTTATCGGTTTTTACTTGTCGAATGTACTTACATATCAGTATATGAGTTATAAAAATGTTACATTAGACGGGTCCGACCGCCTAAGTTTTATTTGGTGAAAACGTTAATCTTTCGGTTTTAGCTGAAAAGACGTAAAACTTATATATAGTTTTATAACTTTTAGAAAGCATTTGAGTTTGTACTTTTATAAAATTTCAAGTTTATTTATCAGAGTATATAACTCATTTTATATTACTTATTATTAGTTAGTGGGTTTTATGTATTTATTTTATAATAATATTACTTGAGTGCTCATTTTATATTATATAGTTTTATTTACAAATCTGATTATCAAAGTCACTTCCACCATTTTAGCTATATATTGAGTTCTACAAAGAGATAGAAGCTCAAATTTAGGCAGCACAAATTACATGATATGTGCTACAAATAACTCCAGTATAGCTACTGCTCAATCATCCTCTGTGTATTCCTAATAATTCGTCCAAAATAGACTATACAGATTTGTACCTTAATAGTATTTTGATCATATCTTGCTCATACTAATGATTCCATTGAGTGGACAACTCACCACATATGTAAAAATCATAAATCTATCTGTATATTAAATAATCCAAGCCATTTAGCCAAGTGTTCATGTTGATACTTACTGTTTTATACAGCCCATAACTCTTATTAAGATTTTAACATTTTAACTTGTAGATTTTAATCTTTTTTATCTAATCTATTAACATAAAATCCCCACATAATATTTTGATCATCATTAATCATCATATACATATACATTTATAAAGATAATACATGATTACTTTTACAAAATAACAAGATGATAGGAAGAAACAATCTCTATTCCACCAAAGTGATGAAAAGGTTGAGATTTTAGATGAACAAAGCTTGGTTCTTGTTACCAAATCTTTAATATTGGCAAGATCACTTTTAGAAACCTCCAAGTAGATGAACATACTCTTGAAATCAGCCCTTTAACCTCATGAAAAGTCCTTTTCATATGTTATAATCACCTCAAATCTTCATCTTTTCAACTAGGCTTCAACATATGTTGATGATAGCCTTTGTTTATGGCTAGATTTTTTTTAGTGGTGGTGTTATGGTGATGAATGAGGGATGGCAAAGAGGAGGCTAGAGAGAGATTTGAGAGAGTTTTCTAGTTTGCATGTGTGAGGAGTATGAGTAAATGGTTTCAAGTTAGCTAGTTAGATGGTTTTGATAAACCATGTGGACAAGTGTCCATAACTGAACACAAGAGTGGGTTTTAGTGGCTAGTTTGGCCGCCCATACTGAGGGGGTGGGACAAGTGTAACTTGTTTCATCCCCTATTAATTTACGGGTACTCCTCGATTCTAGTTTCCTCGATTTGCCTGCCCTCGGGTCGTTTTACGAAAAACGTTTTTATAAATTATGAATCAACGAAATAAAACGAATCTAATAAAAATTGTCTCATCAAAAACGGAGTTTAAAAACGTAAATACGTAAACCTAATGTTTCCGGTTTAGTCGTAAAGGACGTTAAATTATGCACGTAAGCCCTAATTTCAACCCGTAAATTTGTGAGTTTATGAACCAAAACAATTTAAAATTCCAAAATAATTTTCGGGAATAAGTTTATTTCCTAAAATGTCGGACTGTCACCAAAAATGGTGTATGATGATGTATAGTCCCCAGCCGGGTCATGAACCCGGCCCACGGGTACTACCCGTATCCGGCCCATCACAGATGGGTGGGAATAATGTCATTTGAGCTTATGGGCTTGGATGAACAGTAACCGCACACACGTGTGCGGCCCACGGCCCGGCATGGCCGGTACAGGGTTAGACAGAATCATATTCTGTCTATGAATAGGATTTACCCCCAGAGAAGAGGATATTCACTCACCATAATTAGAAGATAACAATCAATCTAATTCTGGTACTTATCCTTTCCTTGGGGACAAAGTATCAGTGACAGCCCATTAGGGTTTTACTGCCTGTAAAAGGAACCCCCAAGGGTTCCACAAAGGTATTACGTTCTATACACTCTCAACCCATCTGATTCCTATAAACCCTAACCGATTACTTACTCTCACGCCGGAGTCTAATCGTGGGAAACATTCCCACGGTAAGCCTAACGTGTGTTGTTTAGTGTGTAGGATCCCAACCTACAGTTCACTTGGTGCAGGAGTCGGAGTCCAGCCAACCCAAATTAAGCCTAATTCGGGTCTAGCAAGGATCACCCAACTTTTGTATCAACAAGTTGGCTCCATCCGTGGGACCCATTACACTAAGCTAGAGCGAAATCTCATATTGAACTCTCAATGACGAAGGGGAATCCGCAAGTTAACCCCAGGAACACAAATCCTGGAAATCGGAAGTCCTAAGGGGAAGGGATACTCATTCCCAATCAATCCCCTAGCCATCCAGCGGGCGGACCAAACAACCGCAGTGGTTTTTAGTCTATGGGGGTGACGAGCACGATCTCCATGACTCCTCCACCTACTTCGACCCTGGACAACCCTGACCCAGGGAGTGCGCCCAATCCCCCTAACAAGGAGCCACAAAGACCGTCGATCGAGGAAGAAGTAGAAGTCCAACCGCTCAGCGAGGAAGATCTCACTCGAGTTCTCACGCAGAACTTTGATAGGATCGTCCTAGGGATTGCATCAAGGTTGAATCTAGGGAGGGACCTCCAATCTAGACTCAACTTTGGCAATGCCGGACCAAGCACCTCTTCCCAAAATCAGAGGAAGAGAAAGATCCGACCTCAGGAGCGGAGCCTCTTCGAGGAAACTCCCCAACCTAGGAATGTGTTTGAGCGCATAGGGGATCGCCTCATGCAAGAATTAACGCAGTTTCGAGAAGGAGAGAGGTCAGACGGTTCTCCCGAACGACCGGATCAGGAACTGACCAGAGCCAATCGCCGCACGAGTGTGTGGGATAGGATGAACATCGGGAAGAAGGCCCCTGGCTCTTCTCACAAGAGCGGTCCTCACCCAAGAGATGGGGCACCGCCTCCTTCTCCTGATCCATCAGGAGAGGATTCGGATGACCATCCGCCCAAGCGCCGCCGGCCTAGGAGTACTCCTCCACCGCCACCAAACGATGAGGAGTACTATGGCGGTCCTTATTACCGAGAGACGGAAGAAGAAGATCTTTCCCAACCGTGGTGTGACCCTAGTCTCACCCGTCCATGGGCAGAAAGATCCTTTTACTCTCCGCATACGGAATTCCTCTGAGGACACAAAACTTCGCTTGCCGGCGTGTGTCAAGACTTATGATGGAACGGGCGATCCGGATGATCACCTCAAGATATTTGATACGCAGGCGAAAATTGAGCGATGGCCCATGCCTATATGGTGACAGATGTTCAATTCAACCTTGATTGGCAATGCTCGCGACTGGTTTGAAGGACTTCCTCCGCGAAGCATTGATAGCTTCACTAAATTACGCACTGCGTTCAAAAATAATTATACTCAGCGGAAGAAGTATAATAGGGACCCTGTCTCATTTGCAACCGTCAAGCAACGGCCGGGAGAGTCCACGAAAGCCTTCACTGAGCGCTTCAATGACGAGTGCACACGCACAAAGACAATGTCGGAACTCCTGAAAATTTCCGACTACATGCATGCCATAACAGAAAGGGAATTAATCAGGCGTCTCAATGACAAGCGCCCGGAGAGGTACGATGACCTCATGGAAAGGGTCAGAAACTTCATAGGAGGAGAAACCGTGGTTGCCGCGGCCTACCCTTCAAAAGGAAACGGCTACCGATCGAACGACCAGTCAAGGAGACAGTCGGGCGGTCAGAGCAATCAAAACAATGGTAGGGGCTCAGACTATAAGAGCCAAAACAAGGGAGGACGGCCGGAGGATAAGTTTACCCCTCTAAAGATGTCCTACCGGGAGATCTTGCTCACGGAAGGTGCTAATTTTCCGAAGCCTCCCCCAATGACGACTCCGCTGGACCGTCGCCAAGGAATCGCTTTTGCGAATTCCATAACGACAAAGGCCATGCTACGGAGGAATGTATCCAGCTCAAGAAGCACACTGAGTCACTGATCAAGTCAGGTAAACTCAAGCATTTGGTTAAGGATTGGAAGGATGGGAAAGACAATAAGAAGTATGACAAGAAGGATCCGCAAAAGGACAAACCTTCAACTATATACATGATCCAATCCAGACAACGACGCACGAGGCAGAAAATTAGTCAAAAATTTTCACGCGGCAGGGAAATCTCATTCCCTCCCATCACAGCAAACGATGTGATTGATGCGCCTCTCACTATTGAGATAAGCATTGGAACACACAATGTTCGTCGCATGTATGTGGATGGAGGGTCATCAGCAGAAGTACTGTACGAACACTGTTTTGTGCAGTTACGACCAGAAATAAGAAGCCAATTGGTACCGGCCACGGCGCCGCTCATTGGTTTTAGTGGAGACACCATCTGGCTGATAGGGCAACTACGTCTGCTTGTAACCATTGGGAATGAAGAGCACTCCACCACTGCGTGGATGAAATTTATGGTGATACGCTCACACTCTCCATACAATGGGATCATAGGCAGACCAGGTATTCTGGCCATACGGGCGGTACCTTCCACGGTACACAGAATGATCAAATTCCCTTTGGAAGGAGGAATTTTCACCATTTACAACACAATCGTGCTAGCATCCGAGTGTCATGCCGTGACAACACCGGTTCCACCTGTTCAACCCAAGGATGGATCACCACCTCCCAATTGGAAGGTGGCAATCCATCCTGATTACCCGGAAGAAGAGGTGTCCATAGGGGGAACGCTCTCGGATGACGGCAAGAGGGCCATGTGCTCTCTCTTGAAGGAAAATTTAGATATATTCGCATAGGAGCCCAAGCATATGACGGGCGTACCACGCTCGATAGCAGAACATAAGCTCCAGATCCGCCAGGGGTACCAAACCGTCAAGCAAAAAAAGAGCGGTCAGGCACCTGAACGCGGCCGAGTGATACTGGATGAGGTACGGAAACTAGTGGACGCATGTATCATGCGCGAGGTATACTACCACGAGTGGTCACCCAACTTTTGTATCAACAGTGTATGTAAACGTAAGCACGTAACGTAGAGTTCTCCGGTTTAGACGTAGCCGATGCTACTTTAAGATGTAAACCCAAATTTCTTCCCAAAATGAGTGATTTCATAAATTATCAATAAAATAATAATTTTAAATAATACTAGAGCATAAAATAACGACCTCAAATTGACGGATTGTCACACAAAAGCCCAAAACTAGCCCAAAAACAGTCTGGTAGAAACATAGTGAAAAGCTGAACGGTTTTGCCCACTTAAACTTCTTCATAATTTTTAGAAACATTCCATAGGATGTCTCAACATATGAAAACATCCCTCTGACATGGCTTTGCAAAATGAATCTAGTGTATTTATATTTCAGTTGGATACACTATCTGCATTTCCATTTTTTGCATCACAAATAAAAACCAACTTTTTCAAGCTGTTTTAAGTTAGTTGATACAATTAAAGATATCAATCTCTTGTGTATATAATTTCCTCCTGACCTAAGAGCTTAACTTAGTCAGTAAGTCATTCTTCTATATTAGAAAATCTAGAGAAAAAAGAGGATTCTTCCTCACCTGTTTAAATCCCCTTTGTTTTTTGCTACATTAAACGGTCAGACTAAGAACGACTTTATTCTTATGTTGGTTTCTTGTCTGCAAATGGTCCATTGATCATTCAGCTCGTCGGGGTGTGGATCAAACCTGAAACATCAAACAGTCGTAAACCGAAACTTTAATTTCAGCATGACGAACCTTATCAATGTTTGGATGCTATATTTTTGTAAGAAACCAAACCTGCAATGCCAAAGCTAGAAGAATAGAAAAAAATGTCACCCATAAGGTATTATGAACGAAATGGAATGATATTATTTCATTACCTTGACGATGTTACTCCATCTATCAAATGAGTAGTCAGATCCGCTAAGTGAAATTGATGCCACCAGCCAAAACATAGGTTGATCGCTACACCTCAACGATGGCATCAACCTGAACAAAAAAGATCGTGGTCGTTCATCTTTAAACCCCAACCATGGAACCTAAAATTTTAAGGTTGATGATGGACACTGAACTTGAACCATAGAGGAAACTGAAATCCTAGCCAGCTATACACTAGGACGCCTTTTGAGCTAAACCCACAGCCAACCTGGTAGTTACCCACACAGCTGAGAGAATCATTGATGCTAACCCAACCACTAAGGTTAAACCCAAATGGTTGAACGCTTGGTCCATGTTGTATGCTTAAAATTACTGAAATCGTCTCGTATAGATTGCTTTAGTGTCATGCAAACCAAATCAAAAAGTTATTATGTTAATTAATCAAACCACTTTCTTTTACGTAATAGTTGTGTGTCAAATACTCAAATTACATGCTGCATTTATCATTTGAAGGAGTTGATATACAGAAATCACCGTCAATAAAACTTTGATGATTGGCTTACTAACCTCGCCAAAATCTAAGGGACGGTGGGAGTGTCAACCCTGCATGCCTCGAACTGCAGCATCCATGTGTGTGATAGAATGGCATCAATAAACGGCATAAATAAATAGTACCATTTTTCATTGAATTAAATTATGTTAGAGACTTGGAGCCGCTGAGGCCACTCTAGCATTGAACTTCTTGTTTTGTCTCTACAATGTATAATATTAGTCAATGTCTGGTACTGGATCAAGCATTCTCTTTCTCTTCCAAAAATAACGTACTCTTGCAGATAATGGTAAACTTAAAGGGATAATAAATAAGGATAAAAATAGTATAATCCATGAGTTTAAGTAGTACCAAGATTAATATAAATGGTCATCTGTCAACAACCCGCAAATAAAACACAAAACAACAACAATATGAATATAAGGAATCAAACCATAATGCGTACATGAGAAGAAAAAACAAAAAACAGAACAGATTAAGTTTTAATTTCTTCCAAATTAACGTGTCATCGAAATGAGAATTAGAAGTTCTTACTTTACTGAAATTTTAGCGAGTACAACAGTATGAGGATAACCATCAATATTTGTTGGTACCTAACATTAATAACATACATCATAAAAGCTATAACAAAATAACAAATAATGAGGTCATGCAACATTTCAACTTTTTCCATACATGCCATCCCAGGTAATGAGACTATGTATTTATCTCTTTATACCAAATCAATAAAAAAAAAGACTGGGTGACAAATTTAACCTCAAAAGTTTTAGAAACATCAACATTATTTTCAGTTTCCTTTTCTTTTCTATAAATTTATAGAAGTTCTCAAAAATATTAAATATCTCTTAAGGATGTCTATATTAAACTACTTATCGTATGTGCCTATGTACACTGATATAATCAGATATGCTGTAACACCTCACTTTGATAAGTGGACCGTTATGTGTATTTATGGCGTGTCATCAAGCATAAAAGGTAATATGTACTAAAACACACATGACCAAAAAGTAAGGTCGGAACCGAAACATAAGCCCAAAACATAAATAAGGTAAATGAAATGAGAAGGACAAAACACGTGTCCAAACAAGCATAAGTAAAAGTAATGTAAACATTATATTAAAAACATGAATCACCTATAAAACCCTAAAAATGGCGCCTCCATTTTCTAACTTTTTTTTGCCGTTTCTTTTTTCTTTTCTTCATCTTTTACTTCTCAATTAATTGCGATCTTTGTTTTCATTTTGTATACGTTGTCCCATTTTCTAGTAATTAATTCAAATATGTTAGGATTTCATTTTTATACGAAAGTTTACCATTTTTGATTAATTTCAGGATCTTTTATAGCGTTCGTTAAGGACTGAGGTTGGATATATTCAGTTAGTGATTGGTATGGGAGGTTAAATTAACGTGCTTATCATCTTTGGTGAGGGGGTTGGATAGGGTTAGATTTGCTGGTTGTTATACTCTAGTTTCTAGGGTTTCTTTATGTTCTTTGTTAAGTGTAACACCCCAAAATTTCGGTCATAACAACAGAAGGGTCATTGGGTGTTACTATCATGGTTCAATCTCATAATCATAGAAAACGGCTCAAAACGAGTCATTTTAATAAAAACATCCATTCATTTTAATTTAACAATAAGACTTTTCACACGGTCCCAGATAATTTAAAGTTTACAAACTCAGTAAATAATAAAAGATTCTTTGAATGGATATAAATTTTAAAAGCGGGCCAAGACATTTCAATAAGCAAGCTTCACGAAACCGCCTTCCTCGAGTGCCTTCTATATGGACCTGAGATAAAACATGTTGAAAATTCAGCAAAATTTGCCGAGTGAATCTATAGAGTTTAATTTAAATAAAGAGAACACAAGTATTCAAAATAACCTTCCATGGTTAATAATTTATCAAATACAATTATGTTGTACGGACATAATTATTGTGTCATTACATAAGTCTCGTGACATTGAACGTTAACATATATTATTTCAGCCCAAAACACATAGCCAAGTGCGTATATTTCTCTTATACAATGCATCCGATGTTTCATTACTAGTGCATCACAACACCACGCGAGAGCTAGTCGCGACCGGACTGGGTGTCACCCCGATAGATCTATCCATGGCATTAGCGTTACTTCGATTAACAATTCACGATTCATGGATCTTTTAAGGCTTTACAAACTTATGTAATAACTTTCATTTAAACTTACAATTGGGTTCCTTGTGTTCAATTTTAAAACAATCATGAGTTTACCACAACTTATAGTTGTACCGATTCATTTATAATAATTGCTTTTCCAATAAATAGGGTTTCCACAACTTCTCGTTGTACCCTTTATTTTAATAAAACAAGCATGTTATCCCCCTCACGGGTTTTATAAAACAAGTAAACATGTTAGAAGCGAGGCTATAGACTCACCTTAGCCAATAGTGGTAATGAGACGATCGCCGACGATTAGTGATGCCCGTTTAAACACGAAAACCGCAACCTACCAAATAAGACGCGTTCGTTAATAATCGACTTATGTATAAATCATACTTAAATAATATAAAAAAATCAAAATTACAAAACCAAGACAATCCCGGAAAATTTAATAGTACAAGTGTTATTACAATACCCTTTTATTCAACATTATTCTTTTAAACACTTGCACTCTCGATATTGACCCGTCTTAAGACGCCAAGTCAACGCAAGTCAAATTATCATTTTACTTCCCTCGGACTAGTAGCTAAGTCATTTATATAATGACTTAGCACTTGAGTAAATCACCATGTCCAATAGTTAATACTCAACTCACGCCACATAATTATTGAACTACGTGTCCAAAATACCAATCAGCATGTATACTCCAAATGTACACACCAATCTACCCTATCTACACTTGTCCGATTTTGACGAAACTTGGTCAAAAACTCACATATAATATGAATAAGACTCAGTTTAAATTTCATTCAAAAATATTACTTCTAAGACCTTCTGCCCGACACATCTTCGTGTTGTAAAAACCGGACAGATTTACGCCTTTGACTCGTAAAACCATTTTGACGTGTCTAAACAACTCCATTTATAAAACCGACACTCGGGTTTGAAAATAGACTCATGACCAGAGGTTTAGACTGTAACATCAGTCCTTGAACATTTTTAAAACTCATTCTATAGTCCCCGAGATTCGATCCGAATATCGGCTACAATTTTCGGATTGTGCCGATACTCGTCTCCCGGTACACAAATACTAAAACTAGCATAACTTTTCGCTCGTAATGAGCTAGTAGCTTATTCAAGCGGCAAAACGAGCGTCTTGAAGATTACTACAACAATATCAAATAATATAAGCCTATCTCAGAACTTAAACCCACGAAATAATCTGTTATAAGCTGCTGTCCCAAAAATACATTTTAGAAATCATGTCAAATCAACATTTTGACCCATTTTCACAATTCTTATGCTTCTAATATCACCTATCAATCATCTACATCAA
Organism: Glebionis coronaria; assembly: GCA_025667525.1. Lineage (NCBI taxonomy): Eukaryota > Viridiplantae > Streptophyta > Magnoliopsida > Asterales > Asteraceae > Glebionis > Glebionis coronaria. Next base: position 172,453 of record JANFOE010000440.1, on the reverse strand, counting down.
GTCATCTAACCTCTAACACTCTTGGAATAATCATTCAAAAATTATCCACTCAAAAATTCAAACATGCAACCAATTAAATCTTGAATATAATAATATTAACACTTATATACAACATAAAAATGGATCAAACACTACTAGTTCATCAAGAAAAAATAAAATTTTGAAAAGTTAATGCATGTGAGAAATTTTTACATGGATATGATCACCATTGAATAATAAGAGGTGGTCTTGTTTTAGTTTTGAATGAATCAAAGAGGAAACAAGATTTTTGATGGTGTTTTTGTGTGGTGTTAGGGACGGCAAAAGAGAAAGGAAAGAGGAGGGTGGAAAAATTTTGGTGCTATCTTTTTGTATTCGTAAAATAGGTAGAATAAAATAGTTTATATATGGTTAGGATAGTGGAGGGACTAGTTTTGCCATTTAGGTATAGTTTTGGTCCAAAATGAAATTAAATAGTTGTAAGGGTAGAAAATGTAAATATTAAATTTTGAAAATATTTACGGGACTCGGGTTTCGTAAAAATACTTTTCAAAAGTTAAAACGCTTCTTAAAAAATAATAATATCACTTCGACACGACTTAAAACGTAATTAAATCGAAAACGTCGAAAATATAAAATATCGAGACAACCGATAATAAAACGTAAATTTTTGGGCATCCGTCGGTATCGCGATCATTAGTAGTTCTTGTCATTCGTTAAAACGTAAAACACGAGAAATAAAGATAAATACAATAAAATCATTTATATGATAATTTGAGAATATAATATCGATACTTAATATTTTTCTTGTCGGTTTTCATCGAAACGCCATTCTTACGTTAAGTTTCAAGTCCTAACTTTCTCGGTTAATTGATAATTTAAAATTCTCATTAAAATAAACATGTAATACGTAATTGTCGAGATTAAAATGACGACCTGAAATTGACGGATTGTCACATTATCCCCACCAAATTGGGATCTTCGTCCCGAAGATCAACTTGCGTTCTTCCTCGACCGCTCGTTGAAATCAAAGAGTTAAACGTATTCTGGTCCTCGTCTTGAGTTCCATCACACATGACAATAGGAATTCGACTTCGTTTCTGTTGCCTAACTTCCTTATCGATAATATCAACAAGTACTTTGATGAAATGCAACTTACCGTCGATTCATACTTCATCAAGAGAGATAATAAGATCTTCGTCAGGAAGAAATTTCTTTAGGTTCGACATATGAAAAGTATTGTGAATTCCTTGTAGTTCTCGAGGTAATTTAAGTTTTCATGCCGTCGATATCATCTCGAATGGTCCAAACTAACGGGGACTTAACTTCCCATGTTTCCAAAATACATAACACCTTTCCATGGTGATAACTTGGCATAACTTTTCCACCTACCTCGAATTTCAAAGGTTTTCATTTCACATCATCATAGCTTTCATGTCTACTACGAGTGGTTAACAAACGATTCTTAGTTCGCACGATCATTTTATTTATCAAAATTAAATGAGCAGAGTCAATCAATCAACATTGACAGAAATTGAGTCATATTCAGACTGAGTTTTCGAGAGCTTAACAACGAATCCATTGTAATTTGCTCCAACTTCACGAATGATAACAATTAACACAATCGTAATCACTTAAAAGGCTTATTTACCTCTTTTATTCTAGAATACATTGTAGGCTCTTTCTATCGGTGGATACCGTACATTAGTGCCAAACAATTTATGTCTCAATAGACGAAGAGTAAAATCATAGCACCCAATTACAAGTCATGGGTTGTGCAGTTTCCTCATTCTTCCTAAGTTTCCTACAAGCATATACAAACCAAACAGCTCTAAATCTTTCAAGAGATATATCACGATCAACAACAAAATCTTCACTTCCTTCGAGTACGATAAGATCGGCGTGCTGCAGAGTTTTCTTTCCATGGTCTGAAAAGCTTTCTCTTCATCAATGCCACACTCATACGGTTCATTCTTTGAGTTAGCTTAGTTACTGGTTTTGATATCAAAGAGAATTCTTCAATAAACCTTCAGTAATAACCAGCCAGACCTAGAATTTGTCGTACTTCAGTTGGAATAGTTGGAACATTCAAATCTTCGATGGCTTCGATCTTCGCAGAATCAACATGTATGACTTGTTTGTCAATCACATGACAGAGAAGTTGTACAGAACAAAGCCAAAAATCACACTTTAAAATGTTTGGGTACATCTTTTCATTCTTTAAACGGTTTAAGATAATCCCTAAGTGTTCGGCATGTTCTTTCTTTCTCTTCGGGCATATTAGAATATCATCAATGAAAACAATCACGAATTTATCAAGACACGGCTTACACATGCAATTCATTAAGTCAATGAATACCACAGGTGTACTGGTCAAACCAGAAGGCATAACACTAAACTCATAATGATCATCACAAGTTCTAAACGCCGTAATAAGAATATCTTCCTTGCGTATGCGAAGTTGATGATAAGCAAAACAAAGATCAATCTTGGAGAAAACACCAGAATCTTGGAGAAAACACGAGGGTTTAGAAGTTGATCAAATAGATCTTCAATTCATGGAAATGGGTAACGATTCTTGATCGTTAACTTATCCAGCTCTCGGTAATCGATACACATATGAAACGAATAATCCTTCTTCTTAACGAATAGAATAGGAATTCTACAAACTGACGAGCTCAGTCGAATAAAACATCTATCAGGTAGTTCTTAAAACTGCACAAATAATTACTTCAGCTCGGATGGTGCTAATCGATATGGCGCACGTGCCACAGTTGCAGCACCAGAGATTAGATCAATTAGGAATTCTATTTGTCTTGGAGGCGGAATCCTTGGCAAATCTTCCAGAAACACTTCGGAATAGTCACAAATGACTAGAGCATTTTCTACTGTCTTTCTTACGATTCCTTCTACGATTCTTAAACTCCGAATAATTCACACCCTTTTTCGATATACTTACGAGCTCTAATGCGCGAAAAGAATTTTCAATTTGGAATTATTTTTCCCTTCAGTAACCTTGTCAGCCTTGCCCTGGGATTATGTGTCCCACGAGCTAATAAGCCACGCAGACAGCTTCACAAAAGCAATTGGCTTAGAAGAAGTCACATCACCGCATATATTCTTGGTCAGCCGTGAATATACTGCTTGACCTTGATGGTTCAGGTGCCACAATTCTTGGACATAAAGGAGTCAACATATGGAAACACTTGATATATCTACCAATGTTAGTTCCCTTAAGTTTCAGATTGTACAACACTTGCTCTATACTTTGGAATACTTCAAGGGCAAGCTCCTCAGTTAACCGTTTCCTCACCTTAGTCCATGGTGTCCCATAAGTAACGATACCTATGGAAGCAAGTCTGTCATTCCACCAAATTAATGCACGAACTTGGAGAGTAGCGATTTCAAACTGTACCTTATCCTCCTGATTAGGGCCACTGATTCGAAAGACTGACACCAGATTTTCAACAACTGACACAATCCTCCATCATCTTTAGTCCCTTTAAGAGTCTATGGTTTGCAATTAACGAATGAAGTGTAGTTATAGCCTCTAACTTCGGGCACATTTGTTCCATCCGTACCACGAACATTATCAGCTCCAGCTTCAGCTCCATCGGTTCCAGTCCCACTAGTTGTAGCTTCAGATCCAGATCCAGATCCATCATTCATGTTGGCCATGAATTTAACTAAAGATACAGCAACTTATTCACTAATAACTTGGCGCATTCGTGCTTCAGTCATAGCTTTCATTGACTGCATGAGTCTTGTGTAACGCAAATCAAATCATAATGAGTATTCATTCAGTGATTACGTTATACCACAAGAATTTTACAAGAGAAAAGCAAAGAAAGATAATAATAAAACGATGTAGAATTAGGAATCAAAAGATAGTCATTCCATTGATCACAAACTAGTACAAGTCGTATTGTCAACATTATGGATAATCATCGTCTAATGCCATACAACTTAAAAGACTAGTCCTACTAATTGTTGTCACAGTTTAGTTAGGGATTAATGAGAAGATACTACAATTGATAAACTAATCTACTTAGAGTTATTAGGTATTTCACATGACTAAGGAAGCTCATCGGTCCCACAAGAAGAAGATTTCTTTAATGTCTTTCAGAGACGCTTGATATCCTCCTCAGTTGGTGTTTTGGGAACAATCTCAATACAACCATTTCATGGTCAAAGAACTTAAAGGAACAAAATCAAAGAATGAATCGAGCAAAAAAATTATGAGTCAATAAGAGTTTAATCATGCAGATGCTATATGCTTAAGCCCATATGTTTATGAATCATTATTCCATGGATTGATCAAGTCCTTCCAAATAAGATTCAGAAACTTGTAGTTCAACAATTTATAATTTCCTTGTTCAAATAAATGGCCAATTTATTTCAACGATTATAAATCACTTTATTCAAGCATCGCCAGCTCAACGCAAGAGATCAAGATCGAAACAAATGAGAAACTGATTTAACAGAAAATGATTAGTGATATGATATGGAATCCTGGTTGGCATGTGAATACCATACAAATCAATCTCAATTCCTAACAATCAATAGTACCATCTCAGACAAACTTGTTTTTATCAAAACAATATAATGTCGAAGATTAATGAAAATGCAAATTAAATTTGCTAAACGAAATGAGCGAATTGATAAATCAAGAATAAGAATCAAGGAAATCAAAATCCTTGTAACCAAAAGAATATCAGCAAGAATATTAACCGTTTCGTTGGGATCATGTATATCCACAACTTAGTTAATCTCGAAAATAACGGGATTCATTTCAGGAATAGCTTCAGCGCTAGCATTAAAATGACTAGAGTGGCTTCGTGACAATCTACGTCGTATAAATTTCGTATAAGTATAAAAATTATCATTTATAATTAAATAAATCAAAACATACCTTGTAATTCACAAGTTCAAATAATCGATAAGGATTACAACATATATATAATCCTATATATATATATATATATATATATATATATATATATATATATATATATATATATATATATATATATATATATATATATATATATATATATATATATATATATATATATATATATATATATATATATATATATATATATATATATATATATATATATATATATATATATATATAGAAACTTTCATTCTCATCCATTGGCAACTCGGAGGTTTCGCTTGCAACAGTTATAGTTAAAAGATTTCAAAAATTCATTTTTGGAAAATCTTTTCGTTCTCTATAACTTGAGCTCTGATACCAATCTGTAACACCCCTAAATTTTGGTCATAACAACGGAAGGGTCATTGGGTGTTACTATCATGGTTCAATCTCATAATCATAGAAAACGGCTCAAAACGAGTCATTTTAATAAAAACATCCATTCATTTTAATTTAACAATAAGACTTTTCACACTGTCCCAGATAATTTAAAGTTTACAAACTCAGTAAATAATAAAATATTCTTTGAATGGATATAAATTTTAAAAGCGGGCCAAGACATTCCAATAAGCAAGCTTCATGAAACCGTCTTCCTCGAGTACCTTCTATATGGACCTGAGATAAAACATGTTAAAAAGTCAGCAAAATTTGTCGAGTGAATCTATAGAGTTTAATTTAAATAAAGATAACACAAGTATTCAAAATAACCTTCCATGGTTAATAATTTATCAAAGACAATTATGTTGTACGGACGTAATTATCGTGTCATTACATAAGTCTCGTGACATTGAATGTTAACATATATTATTTCAGCCCAACACACCTAGCCAAGTGCGTATATTTATCTTATACAATGCATCCGATGTTTCATTACTAGTGCATCACAACACCACGCGAGAGCTAGTCGCGACCGGACTGGGCGTCACCCGGATAGATCTATCCATGGCATTAGCGTTACTTCGATTAACAATTCATGATTCATGGGTCTTTTAAGGCTAAACAAACTTATGTAATAACTTTCATTTAAACTTACAATTGGGTTGCTTGTGTTCAGTTTTAAAACAATCATGAGTTTACCACAACTTATAGTTGTACCCATTCATTTATAATAATTGCTTTTCCAATAAATAGGGTTTCCACAACTTCTCGTTGTACCCTTTATTTTAATAAAACAAGCATGTTATCCCCCTCGCGGGTTTTATAAAAAAAGTAAAAATGTTAGAAGCGAGGCTATAGACTCACCTTAGCCAATAGTGGTAATGAGACGATCGCCGATGATTAGTGATGCCCATTTAAACACGAAAACCGTAACCTATCAAATAAGGCGCGTTCGTTAATAATCGACTTAAGTATAAATCATACTTAAATAATATAAAGAAAATCAAAATTACAAAACCAAGACAATCCCGAAAAATTTAATAATACAAGCGTTATTAAAATACCCTTTTATTCAACACTATTCTTTTAAACACTTACACTCTCGATATTGACCCGTCTTAAGACGCCAAGTCAACGCAAGTCAAATTATCATTTTACTTCCCTCGGACCAGTAGATAAGTCATTTATATAATGACTTGTCACTTGAGTAAATCACCATGTCCAATAGTGAATACTCAACTCACGCCACATAATTATTGAACTACGTGTCCAAAATACCAATCAGCATGTATACTCCAAATGTACACACCAATCTACCCTATCTACACTTGTCCAATTTCGACGAAACTTAGTAAAAAACTCACATATAATATGAATAAGACTCTGTTTAAATTTCATTCAAAAATATTACTTCTAAGACCTTCTGCCCGACACATCTTCGTGTAGTAAAAACCGGACAGATTTACGCCTTTGACTCCTAAAACCATTTTGACGTGTCTAAACAACTCCATTTATAAAACCGACACTCGGGTTTGAGAATAGACTCATGACCTGAGGTTTAGACTGTAACATCAGTCCTTGAACATTTTTAAAACTCATTCTATAGTCCCCGAGATTCCATCCAAATATCGACAACAATTTTCGGATTGTGCCGATACTCATCTCCCGGTACACAAATACTAAAACTAGCATAACTTTTTGCTCGTAATGAGTTAGAAGCTCATTCAAGCGGAAAAACGAGCTCTTGAAGATTACTACAACAATATCAAATAATATAAGCATATCTTAGAACTTAAACCCACGAAATAATATGTTATAAGCTGCTGTTCCAAAAATACATTTTAAAAATCATGTCAAATCAACATTTTGACCCATTTTCACAATTCTTATGCTTCTAATATCACCTATCAATCATCTACATCAAGTCATCTAACCTCTAACACTCTTGGAATAATCATTCAAAAATTACCCACTCAAAAATTCAAACATGCAACCAATTAAAACTTGAATATAATAATATTAACACTTATATACAACATAAAAATAGATCAAACACTACTAGTTCATCAAGAAAAAAATAAAATTTTGAAAAGTTAATGCATGTGAGAAATTTTTACATGGATATGATTACCTTTGAATTATAAGAGGTGGTCTTGTTTTAGTTTTGGATGAATCAAAGAGGAAACAAGATTTTTGATGGTGTTTTTGTGTGGTGTTAGGGACGGCAAAAGAGAAAGGAAAGAGGAGGGTGGAAAAATTTTGGTGCTAGCTTGTTGTATGTGTAAAATAGGTAGAATAAAATAGTTTATATATGGTTAGGATAGTGGAGGGACTAGTTTTGCCATTTAGGTATAGTTTTGGTCCAAAATGAAATTAAATAGTTGTAAGGGTAGAAAATGTAAATATTAAATTTTAAAAATATTTACGGGACTCGGGTTTCGTAAAAATACTTTTCAAAAGTTAAAACGCTTCTTAAAAAATAATAATATCACTTCGACATGACTTAAAACGTAATTAAATCGAAAACGTCGAAAATATAAAATATCGAGACAATCGATAATAAAACGTAAATCTTTGGGCATCCGTCGGTATCGCGATCATTAGTAGTTCTCGTCATTTGTTAAAACGTAAAACACGAGAAATAAAGATAAATACAATAAAATCATTTATATGATAATTTGAGAATATAATATCGATACTTAATATTTTTCTTGTCGGTTTTCATCGAAACGACATTCTTACGTTAAGTTTCAAGTCCTAACTTTCTCGGTTAATCGATAATTTAAAATTCTCATTAAAATAAACACGTAATACGTAATAGTCGAGATTAAAATGACGACCTGAAATTGATGGATTGTCACATTAAGGTTGCTGGAACACTTATTTAAGGGTTTTAGGGCTGGTTGTTATTTCATCATTGGTGCGGCGGTCTTGGTGAGTTCTTGTCGTCATCTATTGCTGCTCGTTTCTGCGGGAAACTCTTAGACGAGGGTGAGATGAATTCTGATATTAAAGTTGATGATAATGAAGGTAAGAAAATTTATGGGGATGTCGAACAACCTAAGGCCCCTAGAATCACTAAGTCCATTCTTAAAAATCCTGGATCATCGTATGTGTTGTCTAGTGATGCTTCTTTTAATGAGACTCAATCGGTGGATGGGTGTAAGAAGAATGCACTGACTGCTGCTAGGATTGTGCCAAACCCTAATATGGGATCTGATGAAACGAACACATTTAATACAAGTGCTGTTGGTGTTTCGAGTGGTAGGGGTTCTCGTTGCCTTTGTTTCGAATGCTGATCAGACGGGTACCAACGTTGCTGGTAATAATGGAAGTGTAGTACCTAACGTTAGCATACCAACTGCTAATGATGCTAGGTCTATGATGATTGCAAAGGTTGATACAAGTCTGAATACTGCAAATGTTGTCACGGCTGATGCTACGGTACGGGTTGAACAAGCTGATGATAATTGCTTACAATAGGTCGATGCTCCAAAGGCGAATTTTCTCTTTATTCAATCGGTGACACCTGGTCCGGGAGCGAATGTGGCATTTAATATGCCAGTTAAGGTTATTAATGAGGTAAATTCTCAATTTGAGCATACATTGTATGGTTATTTTCTTGGTAAACGACTTGCGTTTTCGGTGGTGGAATATTTTGCTCGACAACATTGGGGTAAATATAGGCTTAACTGGATTATGTTAAATGCGAAAGGGTTTTTCTTCTTTAAGTTTAACACTAAGAAGGGAATGGAGGATGTAATTAAGAAAGGGTTGTGGATGATTAGGAAAGTACTTATTGTTCTTAAATAATGACATCTGGATATGAGGTTGCAAGAGGAGGAGCTTACTTACATCCCAGTGTGGGTAAAGATACATGATATTCCTATTCAGGTTTTCTCGGAGGATGGTCTTAATATCATAACATCTTATATTGGTAAACCGCTTATACTTGATTCATTTACTAGTGCTATGTGTATTGGCTCTTGGGGTAGGAGTAGTTTTTCTTGGTGTTTGATAGAAGTTAAGGCGGATGATGATCTGAAGGTACAACTAGTTTTTGGAGTTCCTTTGGCTGATGGTTTTGGATATACACCGTAGACGGTTACTATTGAGTATGAATGGAGACCTCCACGTTATGACCAGTGTAAAATATTTGGTCATGATCATGAGTCATGCCCAAAGGTGGTAAAGGTTAGTCCTATTGTTGCTTCAAATGCAGGTGATAATAATGTTGGTGATCAAACCAATGATGGGTTTAAGAGTGTGACTCGAAAGAATAAGAGAGGTAAGAAAAAGAATGGAGGCATTCATGTAGGGACACATAATTTTTATGTTCCTAAAGTGAATATTCCTCCTAAAGTGGCTCATAAAAAGACTTCTAAGATTGCTGATATACCTTCGATGTCTACATCTGTTCATTATAATACGAATGATAGTGGTGTTACCACATCTAGTTCTTATGACATTCTGAACGAATTAGATGAAGAAGAGGTTGAGAATATTTATGATGAGACTGCTAACCTATTCCATGATAAGAGGGACAAGGTTAAAGTTAAATCATAATCCTTCTATGTTTTGCTAGTAAAGTGTATTGTTATTTTCTAGCTTTGTAAGTGTGTATGGCATGTCATATACACTAGCTTAGGTGTTTATCAAGCGCTTGTGCTTGAGGTTAATGTGGTACTTCCGCCATATTCCATATGTTCTTCATTGCTTTTTTGGTGTAATATATTTTACCGAGGAGTTATTACCCTTTACCCAAAATAAACAAGCATAAGTATAAGAAGGAAAAAGGAGAAGAAGTCTACGGCAACTTCCATCCTATGCACGTCCTCCAAATGCTCAAGTCTGTCCATGGGTACCTGCCGTTTTGGGACATGGAAAGGAAAGTAATGGCTGAGCAATACGCTCAGTGAACGGATATATAACATGGTATGAATGACATAAAAATAATAAAGACTGATTAGCAGCGGAATGTATAAGTCCTGGAAAACCTGGAACATGTTTATAAAACTAGTTTTATAGTTTGAAAAGCTTATGATTAACTTATGAAAACTGTATTTTAAATTTAGCCAAGAGCCCATATTAGGTCATGAGGTATCAACGTGCATGAATACTTAGAGGGGTGACCTCATCATGCAATTAGAGGGGTTACCTCTAATTATGCTGGTCTAGGTAGGAGGGATCAACTCCTTGTGAAGGATGCAAGGCACACACCACATTCACCATGAAAATCCTAAAAAACATGTAACTAGGATGCACCCATATGCCCCACAAGATAATATAAATAAATGGCCAAAACTGAAAGGGACGCCACAAGCAATCAGTCCGTCGTGAGGAAGTCATAACACTGGTGCCTCCAGTGTTATGGTTATGGTACCTCCATAACTAGATGAACTGGTATGCATGTATATATAGCTCAGGCATTTAAATATAACCTAAGCGTTCAAAACATATAAAATAACTGGGGGAAGCAGATGGCTACAAACGGGGAATCCTAATAAAGAAAGGAATGTCCATACTGAAAGACTGAATATCCGTACCTTATGTCCAGTAGTGAAGCTAGAAGGGAAACTGAACGATCTACTCTGACTACGTGGATACTACATAAATAAGGGACATGTATTAGTTGTCTGATTACTGAGTGAGTTACTGGTTCTATGTGTTCTTAACTTATTTTATATGTTCTTGTCATGTTTTACTGTTTTAAGTGTGATCTTGTATTAATCCATGTTTTACATGTACTTCGATTATGTATTTCATGTACTCTTGTATTACTATACTTGTAGTGTCATAATAAGTAACTTTAAAAAATAGCAAGTTTCCAAAAATAGAAAGTTTTGAAAAATAGAAAGTTTTCAAAAATAGGAAGTTTTTAAAATCAGAAAGTTTCCATAAATAGTAAGTTTCCTGAACTAGAAAGTTTCCATAAATAGAAATAAGTTGAATTAATAAGTCCAAAATATAAGCTATTGCTTATTAATCATAAGTTATAAGTCATGATAATTTATTAGTAAAGTTTATTAAATTAAATACTTAGGCTAAAGTGATTATTAATTAATAATAAAAATACATGGTTTATTAATTAATAAAATGTCATGGTTAAATTAATAAACTTTACCTTATACAATTAATTAAATTAAGTCATGGTTTTAATTTAATTAAGTCAAATAAAATACTTACGTTATAACATGTATTATTTCTTTTAAATAAAATAATCTAAGTCATGATTTTAAATTAATTAATTAATAATGCATGTAAATTAATTTAATTAATTTAATTAATAAAATATTGGTAATAAAATATGGCCGAGCCCTAAACCCGAGAAAAATCAAACCGAGCACCAACCACAACTCACACAGCCGGCGGCTACGCAACCTTGGCTACAGCCGCTGGTTGCCGCTGCTGGGCCAATGGTTCCCACCGGCCTCATTCGGTTCCCACTGCCGAACCAAAGTGAACACCGACATACGCCGGTTCCCACTGCTTTCACTAGGTCTCCCCATGTGGGGGCCTAGCTTGTTGCTGCTCGAACCAAAACCACACTGAGCCCCATGAGGGGGCTCGGCTGTTGGTGACAAACGGCCACCGAGAGCCTTGTTGCTCTCGGTTGTGTATGCTGAACCAAGACAAACACCACCCCAAACCTTTTCTTGACTTAAACCATTAACCATAACATGTTTAATTTATGTTTTAAGATTCATGTTCATAAAAATCAAAAATAAAATAAAGAGACCAAGGTTAAGTTAATTTACCGAATGTGTGGATGAATAAAGGTTTGGAACACGAATACGTAAAAACCACAAATCAAAAACCACAAAACCGTCCTTGTGTTTGTGATGGTTGTCGCGGCTCCAAAGGAAAAGGGGGCTAGGGTTTTATTTAATTTTCTTGAAAATGTGTTATGTGTTTTTCCCTGGAGAATAGTTTCACTATTTGGTTTTCAAAAATGGGTCGGGCCCTTTTCCTTATCTCTTATTTCCGCGGGTACATAAGCCCAAAAAGGCAAAACCAAACCGTTTTCATGTCCAAAATATTATACGTATGTATTCGTGTTTCAATGTTCATGATTTAATTATTATACGTAATATTTATCGTGCATTAATAATATACGTACTTCTTGTAAATTAATGTTCATGACACGCGTCGTATATAATGGAAAGTTTTAATTTAGTCGTGTTTTCATGTAGTGTACTGTTCAAGGTATTTAATGCGGGTTTTACAACTCTTCCCCTCTAAAAGAATAATTTGTCCTCGAATTAGAGGTACGTAATCTGGAATGAACATTGACATGACGTGACTGAAGAGAACATGGAACATGACGTGACTGAAGGGAACATATCTGACTTATGGACGGAAAAGGGGATAAGAAATCCAGATGGACTCCTCCATTTCCAAGTGGCTTCCCGCTCGGAACGGTTCCTCTAGAAGATCTTGACATAACGAAAATCTTGGTCTTCATGACCCTGACTTGACGGTACATGACAGTTCCTGGTTCATCAACGTACGATAGAACCTCATGAATCGGTTCGAGTGGATAAGAATTAACGTTGAAGGGTAAATGAAACGTTATGATGCGAAATAATCTGAAGCAAATGACATTAGTACGTCTGAGCAATGATGCCCGAGACATACTGAAACGTAGTACGTGAACAATTGTGAACGTGATACGTGAACAATTGTGAACGTGATACGTGGGGATATTGTGAATGTAATAGGAGTAACATAAGTGGACTATGGTACGTGCAACATATCTTGAACATGAGATAACTAAGGAGGTAGCGCCAAACGATACGAGATGAGACGTGCAATTGTGATATGAATGTCCGTCTGAGGATGGAAAGTTTATTAAGCTTGAGTCTGGTCTCCCAAGCTTTCTACAAAACTTTCCAGAAAAAAACTATGAAACGTAAGCCGTAAGCTAGAATACATTCATGAACGATATCAGTGCCATGAACGTGAATGCGAAAGCAAATCGAAGAATCGAACAAGGACGTAAACGTAATAATGAATACGAACGTGAACCTTTATTTGATTTGATAGCTGAAAGAATGCCGAGTGATCGTACGATACTTGGCTGGAAGATGTCTGATAATTTTTTAATTGTGAAATTCTTGCAGATTGAAGTGTTGGGAATAAAATGAGCCAAGACACTTAGACGCTGACAAGAGTTATTTTGGACGCTGATAGGAAGGAATCAAGCGCTGACAGATCAAGCATTGACAAGAAGTATCCAAGCGCTGATGAGAAGAAGTCCAAGAACTGAGAGGAAAACTTAATCAACACGTTTGTTATTTGAAGAAAATATATACTCAAATATTGTATTTTCTATATTTATCTTTTCCTAAAATAGTTGATAAGTTATCCATTGTACACGACTCCTTATGTTATAAAAGGAGGTCGTAGGGTTTATAGCATACACATTATTATTCGGTATTCGACTTTCATTGTAATCAAGTTTGTTTCATCAATCAAAAGTGAAAGTTTGTTTTACTTGTTTTGCTTGTTCTTTGTTCAAGTGTTAATTCCGCATAACACTTGGATTGTTCATACAACAAAGTTTCTCTAAGTGTTTAACTTGATTTAATCTCGTTAACACAAAGCTAATCGATCTAAGTTTGAGATCAACAAGTGGTATCAGAGCTTGTTGAGGAACTTTGATCTAAAGAACACGAAACCCTAAAAACCTTAAATCGCCAAAAACCCTAATTATTCAAGAAACCCTAAAAACAAGACAAGATTTCTACTCCAGATATGACCTCCTCCTCAAGTCACAACCTAAAACTCCCCATGCTAGACCCTGACAACTTTGAGCTATGGAAGTTTAATTTTGAACAGTACCTTCAAATTCATGATCACACTCTCTAGGAAATTATTGAATATGGAAACACATTCGATAAAGTGGCTAACATTGCTACTGCTATTGCTTTAAGATCAGTTGATGGTTCAACTGAAGAGGATCGAAAAGAAAGACCTACGGATGGGAGAGCTGTCTCAAATGAGGATATTGCAAAGAGAAGGAATGACATGAAGACTTTAAGCATTCTCAAACTCTCTTTGGGACCAAGCAATCAACACAAGTATATAGGTTTTGAGTCTGTCAAAGAACTTTGGGAAGCTCTTCAAGTCAACTATGGTGGTAATGATGATACTGCCTCAGAAAAGAAGAAGCAACTTCTGCATGATTATGCTATGTTAAAGGCTCTTCCCAATGAAAAGCTAAGTGGAGTAAGAAGCAGGCTTCTAGACATCACTAGAAAATTTTCCTTTATGGGAACAGTGTATAATGATGCTGATATCATTACTACTTTCCTTAAAAGCCTTGGTGATGCATGGAAAATTAAAGCTAGGTGTATCATTGCTACCAATGCACACAAGAGTTCTACTTTTGATGACGTCTACAATAAGCTAAAGATTGTAGAGAATGAAATCCTCTTGGATCATGGAAGCAAAACTACCTCTGGAAACATGGCATTCATCTCACATAGTGAAGCCCAAGTTGATTAGAGAGAATCATATGTGCATCCTGTTACTGGATCACCTTGTGTCAACGATGGATCAACCTTTGTCAGCGCTTCACATTCAGACGCTAACACATACAATATTGACTCACCAAGGATTAAACCTGCTGGTATTGATCTATACACAGTGTGTGCATACATTGCTACATTGCCCAATGGTTCAGTGTTTACATATGAGGACCATGAGCAAATCAGTGAGGAGAATTTGGAGGAGATGGATATGTAGAAACTAGAAAGGGGGGGGGGGGGTTGAATAGTTTCTTAAATTTGCTTGTTAAAGTTTGGTTTTAAAAATCCTTTTTCAAAAACTTAAGCTTGAATATTTATGTGAAACCTTCTTATACACAATATGAACAAGGTATAGTTCAACTAACTAATAATCACAAGTATAAAGAATAATGAATGTAACTAAACTAATAATCACAAGTATAAAGAATAAAGAATGTAAAGAGATAAGGGAAGGAAAGATCAAACTAAACACCAAGGATTTATAGTGGTTCGGCAACGAAGCTCACTCCTTGTTCCTACTCCACTCCTCGAGTACTCCTTACTCGAGAGTTCACTAATCAATAAGCTCCTTAAGGTGGAGAAACCGTACACAACGTCGCTTAACCAATTTCCGACTCTAAGCTAAAAGTCGAGCCCTAGTCTTAGCTAGGACCAATCTACACCAATATACTTTGAGGACTAAGTACATACACAACTTCCAAATAGACACAACTACTTGGATCTTCATAACAATGACACAACAATGAATAAATAAGTTTTGATCTTCAATGGATCTTTGAGGTAGACACAACACTTCAACAATGATAGTGTTCTTCTCTTGGCACTTTGAGAGGAAAAGATGGGAGGAGAAAGATTCACTTCTAAACAAGTAGTAATCAAACAAATGATCAAAGATTTAAGTGATTTAAGAAGTTTGAAAGAATCTGAAAGTTTATGTGCAAAAGAGGTGGATTGAAAGTATGAGAATTGTCCACTATTTATAAGACAAATGTACAACGGCTATATCTGCCCACGGTTCTTTATTGCAGCCCGCGGTTCCTTATCGATAAGGAACCACCGCAGGCGTTAAGGAACCGTCGGCGTAGAGTCCGCTCCCTTTTGTCCTTTAGTGGGTTGGATCGAATCTGGGGATTAAAATATCCTGAAAGGATATTCAAAAACAAGTTAGAATATGCCATTTTCAAATTTCAAATTTTCAAATAATTAATTTAATAAAACATTTTCTTAAAAGGAAAGTTTAATAATAAAACTTTGTCACATTTAATAAAAAGTGAGTTTTAAGAAAAGATTAAATCCTTGATCACTTAAGTAGTATAATTACTTGTTTGTTCATACCTTAAGTAATAATGGTTGAAATGAAAAATACTTGAACTCAGGAATTCGTTTTTCATTGTTTTCGTAAATGCTTGTTTTTTACATATTGTCGTAATCAAAACAAAGCGAGACCGAAAAATGTAAGAAATGTTTTTAGGCATCATTGCATAAACAATCTCCCCCATTTTGATTCCGACAATCCATAAACACAATCATCTAATAAAACAAGATTTTGGAAGACGATTTTATCATTTCTCCCCCTTCGTCGAAGCAAAAAGGTTGCAAAAGTCTTTGAAGAAGAAAAGAACCGGACTTTGCAAATGCTCCCCCTTGGTGCTTACTCCCCCTTGCTTGGGGCACCAAGAAATCGAAATAAGGTGACAAGCTACATAGAAGGGTTAGTAGAAGAGAAGAGACACCCAACAAGATATAGCAAATATCACAAAAAAAGAAACAGAAGATCCAAGATAAGTCATGTTAAAAGAGAACATGATAAAAGATACAAGAAAATAAATCATACAAGGATGTATGAAACACAACCACAAGCCAAAATAAAAAGCATAAATCTAATCATAGTCAAGCTAGAACTCTAAGATTTGCTTGAACTAGATGTCTTGAAGATAAGTAACCAATGCTTAGATAAAAAAACAAGGTAGTGGGTGAAGGAGGTGGTGGTGGCTTGGTAGAGATCTCATAGTTATAGTAAAGAGGAGGTTTAACTAAGAGACTCTTGATGTAATTCAACTCCTCATAGATGTGAGCCCTAGCAAGATGTTGATATTGACAACATTGACAATATGTTCCATGATGTATGACATTATCATGTGAAGGAGGTAGAACACTAAAGGCTAGAGGTGGAAGATAAGAAGTTCCACAATCACCATTCTTAGAAGGAGAAGAGATAGGATTTAGAGTGTTCTTGCGTGAATTGGGGTTGAAAGCAATTGGAGAGATTGGAAGAGAATCAAAGATTTCATTTGGGGAATAAGACATTTTGATTTGAGAAAGAATGCAAAATGCTTAGGGTTATATATAGAAAGTCCAAGATAATTTGGGGGTGGTCAAAGGGTTGAAACAAAGATTCCAAAAAGTGTTGGAACAAATTTGGAGTTTCAGGAATACCCGAAAAATAAGGTACTGGGCGCAGTTCTTTAGCTCACCCGGCGGTTCCTTATCACTGGGGAACCGCGGTCTCAATAAAGAACCACCCACAGTGGGTTGAGTTTGGTGATGAGGGAGGATTTTCTAATTCAGCAAATCCTATTTTTCTAGTCTAACTAATCATGGGGATATGCTAAGAAGCAAAGATAGACAAAGAAAACACACAAGAGCTCACCAAACAAGGTTTTGACCAAAATACATAGATTTTTTTAATAAAATCAATGTAGGAGGTGTGTAGAACTAGACACAAGGTCATGACACAATGATCCTCCATAGTTCTCTTTTGTTCTTGCTATATTTGAGAGACCCATAAATATGAATTATGTAAGCTCATTATGAATAGCAAGAAGCTTTGAAAAACGTTTTTAGATTGATTTAACAATGCAAAAACATTTCTCGACCATTTTTACAAAAGCTTTGAGAATTTTGAAAAAGAAGAGAAGTTTTCCAAAAAAGTTTATTAAACTTAAAAACTCAAAGAAAGAAAAGACTCAAAAGATAAAAGATAAGGAATATGTTCCATTAAGCCTAGACCTAGACGCAAGTAATTAAAAGGTTCCCTCTTAAGTGACTTAGTGAAGATATCGGCTAAGTTTTCTACCGAGGGTACCTTCTCTATCGAAAAGTTCCCTTTTTAACATTATCCCTAAGAAAATGGTGGCGAATCTCTATGTGCTTAGTTCGCGAATGTTGCATGGGATTCTTGCTAAGGTCAATTGCACCCTTGTTGTCGCACATGATGGGAACATCATCAAGAGAAATCCCGTAATCAACAAGCGCTTGCTTCATCCATAGAGCTTGTTGACAAGCTTAACCAACACTCACATACTCGGCTTCCATGGTGGATATAGCAAGAGCGGTTTGTTTCTTGGAGAACCAAGAAGTTAAACAACAACCCATGAAGGTACAAACTCCACTATTGATTTTCCGGTCCACATAGTCTCCCGCATGATCCGAGTCCGCGTAGACAATGGTTTCTATGCCGGTCCCTTTAGGATACCATAATCCTAAATGTATAGTGCCTTTAATGTATCGGAAGATACGCTTAAACGCTTCAAGGTGAGAGGTTTAGGGAGCCTCTTGGAAGCGAGCACAAAGGCAAACACTAAACATGATATCCGGTCTACTTGCCGTTAGGTACAACAAGCTACCAATGATACCTCTATATTTGGTGTTATCTACCGACTCACAATCATCATCTACGGTGAGTTTAGTATCCGAGGCCATAGGGGTCTTTATAGGTCTAAAGTCTTCTAATCCAAATTTCTTTAGCATTTCTTTAACATACTTGGATTGATTAAAGAAAATACCATCGTCCATTTGTTTAATTTGTAGTCCTAAAAAGAAGTTAAGTTCTCCCATCATACTTATTTCAAACTCGTCATGCATGATTCTAGCAAAGTCATCACACAATGATTGACAAGTTGAACCAAATATAATGTCATCAACATATATTTGTACGATAATGAGGTGAGAACCTTTCTTCTTTGTAAAGAGTCTATTGTCTACCATCCCCATGGTATACTCATGTTTTACAAGAAACACTTTAAGTCTATCATACCAAGCTTTGGGTGCTTGTTTGAGACCATAAAGAGCTTTCTTAAGCTTGTAGACATGATCAGGTTTCTCAAAATCAATGAAGCCGGGAGGTTGAGCCACATATACCTCCTCATTGATCCAACCGTTAAGAAATGCACTCTTCACATCCATTTGTTGAAGCTTAAAGTCTAAAGCACAAGTGTAAGCTAAGAGGATTCTAATGGATTCTAATCTAGCTACGGGTACGTATGTCTCGTCATAATCAATACCTTCTTGTTGATTATAGACTTGAGCTACAAGTCTAGCCTTGTTACGAAACATAACACCATTTTCATCTAACTTATTCCTATATACCCATTTGGTTCCTATGATGGTTGAACTTCTAGGTGGAGGAACAAGTTCCCAAACGTCATTAGCAATGAATTGATTCAATTCTTCTTGCATAGCGATGACCCAACTCTCATCCGTCGGAGCTTCTTTAACATTCTTTGGTTCAATCAAGGAGACGAAACAAAAGAAGTTACTTTGATTTTGGACTTGAGATCTTAGGGTCCTTTGATTTAATTCGCCTATGACGTTATCAAGAGCATGATCCTTAGACTCCCTAATGTTTACTCCCTTTTAAACACTAAGGTCTTCAACTCTTAAGTTTCTAACATCTTTGGCATTAACTATGTCTATTTCATCTAATTCATCATCTACCAAAGGTGGTGTCTTAGATGAAGGTGGGGTTTCATCAAATGTCATGTTAAGTGATTCTTCAATTATACTCGAGGTTCTATTGAGGACTATGTAGGCTTTGCTAGTTTGAGCATAACCTAAAAAGATACCTTCGTAAGACTTTGAGTCAAACTTTGTAAGGTAGTCTTTGGTGTTGAGAATGAAGCACTTGCTTCCAAACACCCTAAAGTATTCCAGTGAGGGCTTCTTACCTTTAAGAATCTCATAGGGGGTCATTCCTAGAAAAGGTCGAATAAGAATTCGATTGAGAATGTAAGTCGATGTGTCCACGTCATTGCACCAAAATTTTTGAGGCAAAGATTGCTCATTTAACATCGTCCTACACATCTCTTGGATGGTCCTATTCTTTCTTTTAACTACCCCATTTGATTGTGGAGTGAGAGGAGCCGAGAAGTTATGGGTAATACCATGAGCTTCACAAAAGGCACCAAATTGCACTTCATTATCAAATTCCCTACCATGATCCGTCCTAATAGAGACAATTGAACATCCTAGTTGATTTTGAATTCTTCAACTAAAGGTTTCGAAGTGATCGTAAGCTTCATTCTTAGACGCCAAAAATCTAGTCCAAGTGAATCTAGAGTAGTCGTCAACTATAACTAGGGTATAAAGGTTACCTCCATAACTCCGTATGGTGGAAGGTCCAAAGAGATCCATATGTAGGAGCTCTAAACACCGAGAGGTCAAAACCAAATTCTTGCTTTGTGACTTGAGTGAACTTGCTTCCCAATTTTGCAAGCATCACAAAAGTGACTATCAAACTTCATCTTGGGTAGTGATACTCGCGTTTTGTATGGGTTCAAGATTAGTTCTCGGAATCTTCTCGAGTTGATCACAGCTCAAAGTGGAATGATTGTTCTTGGTGACAAATAGGGGGTTTGGTTTTCTATTCTACTAAAAAGGTCAATGAATGAAGTATATAAAGATTTAAACCAAAAACAGTTAATGAAATAAAGTTTGAATTAAAATTAAACAATTAAACGATAAAGCAGTAAAATAACCTCGCTGAAAACTTGCTTGATTCGGAATAATGTTGTTGATGTGGAATAACTGAAGAAATGCTCTATCCGGAATATAAGGTCATGCGGAATAGAAGTCTATTCAGAATACAATGCTTATGCGGAATAAATGGTGCTCAGGAATAATGGTGCTATCCGGAATAAATAACCATCCAGAATAATTGACTACTCGGAATAATTAAGCTACTCGGAATATGGTGCTATCCGGAATAATTGACTACTCGGAATAAACTTGCTATCCGGAATAATTGACTACTCGGAATAATAATCTTATCCGGAATAATTGGCTACTCGGAATAATTTGCTACTCGGAATAAAATGGCTACTCGGAATAATGGGCTATCCGGAATAATAGATATTCCGGATAGAAAAACTCTATGCGGAATAAAGTGGCTATTCGGAACAACTGGGCTACTCAGAATAAATAGCAATCCGGAATAACTGGGGAATGAAGAACAGTAAGCAGAAATAACAGGGGAAGACGATTTTTGATCAAAATAAGCCAAATCTAACCAAAAGATTTAAACCAAACTAATCACTAATCATTTACTAACCATAAACAACAAATCCCAATCATAAAAACACGAAACCCACTAACGTTTGAAGATCAAAATCAACCAAACAAAAACTTTAAAACTTTAAATCAAAGAACAAGATGAACAAGATGAAATGGAAAGATTATATTGATGATTAAGGTTTAAACAATCAAAAGAAAAAGATTAAAAGCTTACAAGATGAAGGATTCAACAAAATGAAAAATCACCAACACCTTAGTGGTGTTGGCTTCCTACGAAAGAAAAGAAGAAACTGGGAAATGAAAACTAGCCCCAAATTTGTGAGGGGTTTTTCCTTATATAGGCTAGTGGTTGGTTGGTGAAGTGGGCTTTCTTCCTCTCTTCTTGTCTTCTCGTCTTTTCAGAAAAGTTGACGTTTTCGATTCTGATTCGGGATTTGTCGACGATTAAATTCAACTCGTCTTTTAATTTCTTCTATTAATAGACTTGAGTTCCTTCGACATATGTAAATCTTCCATCTTTGGTCCTTTTCTTCGATAAATCTTCAAATAGGCCCATTGACTTAAAATCTTTTGCAACTCTTGGACAATAGACTTCGTCTTGAGTCTTTTTCCTCGATAAACCCGTGCAATCCCATGTTTTCTTCAATATTCATCCGGTTGACTCTGAAAACACAATAAACACAAAAACCACGCATAAGTCCAAACAAATGATATTAAATACGTGTTTTGGTCTTGTTTTAGTAAGAAATAAGTGGTAAAAGGATGGGTGTTTTCACACCTATCAAATCCCCTACACTTAACCATTGCCATGCCCTCATGCAATGCTTAGTGATAAAGCAATTTTACACACTTCTCATAATCAATCAACCTTGGCCTTATTAAAATACTACTAAACAAAAATTAAAGTACTAAGAAAAACTAAAACTTTAAGGTAAACAAAAGGATAGAAAACCATTTTCACTTGAAAATAGCTATATGGAAATAACTTGCAAAGAGATCATGGACTTACATTAGGGCTTCGGTGCTGCGAAGATTTATCACCCTCAAGTTTCACGTTCCCCAAACTAAGCTTAATAACGAGATCATTGTTATTATAAGTTAGCAAATCAAACACTTACACACATGGCTTAATTAAATTCTTAAACTCCCTTATTCCTAGGTGTATCTCTTATATTTTATTTTTGTCTTAGAATGATCATGAAGATGCATTTTTGGACTTATTTCGATAGTTTATTAAGGCTGAAAGCAAAGTAGGACGATTTAATCAATAGTTAGCTAAAGGACAAGATCTCTTAAAACTGCTTCTCGGGATATCAGAAAGTTCATATCTTGGTATAACTCGGTTCACGATTTGAGACCTTTCTCGGGCCGATATTTGGCATGTACTTCATACTTCATATCTTGAGAGACGTTCTTGAGATAATGGTCTTCTCTTCGTTAATAGAGTTTCTTCACTTGGAGACTTTTGAGGGGTACTCCAACTTTGTTGACCACGACTTCATGATTATTTCTTCAATCGCTAATTGGGATTTTGAGATACAACGATCCGCCTCCTTTTCGGACTTGGATCTATTTATCCTCATACCTTGTTAGGGTCTTTTCGGATAGACTTCTCCATGATCTTTATGGGAGTTGATTGCTTTTCGTCGTGAGTCTTGATCCTTCATATTGATTTTGGGAATAATGCTTTTCACATCACCTTGGATCTTTAGCAATAAGATTGAATCCTCATGCCTTGTTAGGGCCTTTTCGGACTCGCCAATCTTTGCGCCCCGCTTCATAAGTTA
This sequence comes from Glebionis coronaria, assembly GCA_025667525.1. NCBI lineage: Eukaryota > Viridiplantae > Streptophyta > Magnoliopsida > Asterales > Asteraceae > Glebionis > Glebionis coronaria. The sequence goes on along the minus strand of JANFOE010000440.1, from coordinate 149,543 downwards.
TGTCTTGGCTATGAACTCTTATCATTACCGAGCAACTTTTAAACGATCTTGGGCTAGAAGCTAAGTAACTTTTCAAATCGTACGACCTTACTTATTGCAGATAAATTATTAGCAAGTGATGGGAGAATAGGCAGATAATTACACCAAGTGAGCTTGTGCAAGAATACCGACTTATAATCGACTCTATCATTTCTCGTTCTCCACAATTTAAAATCTCAAGTAATGAGACTCGTGGATGCTTAGCTTAATAAACCACTTAAGGTCTACATGGTTAAGGATACTAGCTAGAATAAACTTGGACAAGTCTATTCGGGTTAAGTCAAAATAATCGCAACGGGCCTAATATGTCAAAGATTTCAAAACTAGCTACACCACTTTATTAATATTTTTGACTTATTTGCGGGATATATACATATGAAAGAAACGATAAAAATTTAAAAATTACGACTAAATGGCCAAAGATAATTAAAAATTTGAAAAATGCTGAAAAAGATGATTTTTCGGTTAAATGAAGGCATTTTAATGGAAAAGTCCACTTAAAACTTCGATAGAAGTCCCCCCTACACTTAAGATAAACATTGTCCTCAATGTTTAAGCATGTGGGAAAAGTCTCCCCTACACTTATGACATTGTGCACGTTGGTTAACTCAAGTTAAGGAAGAGACGACTAACGTGATCAATTTCAAATGTGAGTATGAAGAAAATTGAATCACGATAGTTGAGATATAGAACCGGATTCCGGATAACGCGGGAGTACGGTTCTTCAAAGGTTCCAAAAGTGCATTCATCCCTGTAATCACATCACCACACAAACACAAAGAACCTATAGAGGCCCCCCTACACTTACGAGGTTAAAACGGAAAAGGATAGATACTCGGGCTGCCTCTCGAGGAGCGCTTGTTTTTGATAACCGAGTCACGAGCCTGACTCGACCCAAAATTAGTTCATGGGGAACATGGTGAGGGATGGAATCATCTCATGAGAGATGTCCTCACCAAAGTACAACTTCACTCGTTGGCCATTCACCTTAAAATTAGGTCCATTAGGTTGAGAGAGCTCAAGAGTACCATATGGAAAAATTTGGGCGATGGTGAATGGGCCGGACCAACGAGATTTCAGCTTGCCCGAAAAGATTTTCAACCGAGAGTCAAATAGCAAAACTTTGTCTCCAACTTGGAACTCTCGGTTCTTAATCTTAGAGTCGTGAATGAGCTTAGTCCTTTCCTTATAGATCAAAGAATTTTCATAAGCCTCATTACGGAGTTCATTCAGCTCATTGAGTTGGATCTTGCGTAGGTCACCGGCTTTGTTGATATCAAAATTAGCCCACTTCAAGGCCCAGTAAGCCTTGTGCTCCAACTCAATGGGGAGGTGGCACGCTTTCCCGTACACGAGACGATATGGTGTACAACCAATCGGAGTCTTGTATGCGGTACGGAAAGCCCACAGAGCATCATCAAGTTTATCGGCCCATGAGGCACGATGCTCTCCCACGGTTCTTTCAAGAATTCGCTTTAAGCATCGGTTAGAGATTTCAGCCTGGCCATTAGTTTGTGGGTGGTACGCGGTGGAAAGACGATGATTGACACCATACTTAGCCATGACTCTTGCAAATTGATCATTGTAAAAATGAGTCCCGCGATCACTAATAATGGCACGAGGCACACCGAATCTAGCGAATAGCAATTTCAAAAAGTTACAAACCACCCTTGTGTCATTAGTGGGTAAATCTTTGGCTTCAACCCATTTGGAGACGTAGTCAACGGCTACAAGGATGTATTTGTTTCTTTTAGAGGAAGGGAATGGCCCCATGAAGTCGATACCCTAAACATCAAAGATTTCACATTCTTGTATGAAATTTTGAGGCATCTCATCTTTATGTGTGATCTTGCCTTGTTTTTGGCAAGCATTACAATGTATAACCATCTCGTGAGCATCACGGTAAATGGTGGGCCAATAAAATCCCGAGTCAAACACTTTTTTGGCGGTGTAATTGGGACCAAAGTGACCACCGGTGGGTCCTTTGTGGCAAGCGTCAAGGATTTCTAAAGCTGATGGTCCATCAACACATCGGCGAATAATCAAATCAGCACATTGTTTGAATAGATACGGGTCATCCCAAAAGTAAGTCTTAATGTCGTTGAAGAACTTCTTCTTTTGTTGTGATGTTAGCCCGTCAACGAGAATTCCACCCACCAAGTAGTTTGCAATGTCCGCAAACCACGGGGTTTCATTAGAAGTCGAGTTGATAGACATTAAGGTCTCCAGGGGAAGAGAGTCATTGATCTCTTTGTTCAGATGATCCCCTTGGTAAGGATCCTCAAGTCTACTGAGATGATCCGCGACTAGGTTTTCAGCTCCTTTCTTATCGCGAATTTCGATTTTAAATTCTTGGAGTAGCAAAACCCAGCGAAGAAGTCTTGGTTTGGAATCTTGCTTAGTCAACAAGTACTTCAACGCGGAATGATCGGTATAAACGATTGTGGTAGAGAGGACAAGATAGGGGCGAAATTTTTCAAAAGCATAGACAACAGCTAAAAGCTCTTTTTCGGTTGTCGTGTAATGTAATTGAGCCCCAGTCATTGTCTTGCTAGCGTAACGGATTGGTTGGAAGTGTTTATTCACTCTTTGGCCCAAAACCGCTCCAATAGCAAAGTCGCTAGCATCGCACATCAAGTCGAAAGGCAGCTCCCAATTAGGGGTAACCAAGACGGGTGCCTTAGTAAGCTTATCCTTAAGCAAGTTGAAGGCTTCAATACACTCGTCGGAAAAGATAAAAGGAGTATCTTTCTCCAAGAGGTGGGTCATCGGGCGAGCGATTTTAGAAAAATCTTTGATGAATCGACGGTAGAAGCCCACATGACCAAGGAAACTTCTCACACCCTTCACGGTTGAAGGTGGAGGCAACTTAGAAATAACATCGACTTTAGCACGGTCCACTTCAAGACCGGCTTTGGAGATCTTGTGTCCTAGCACGATGCCCTCTTTTACCATGAAATGGCATTATTCCCAATTAAGAACAAGGCGAGTGTCTTCACACCGCTGAAGCATACGTTCTAAATAGGCAAGGCAAGCAGAGAAAGAATCGCCATAAACCGAGAAATCATCCATGAATACTTCCATAGTGTCTTCCACCATGTCATGGAAGATAGCCATCATACATCGTCGGAACGTCGCAGGAGCATTGCATAAACCGAAAGGCATGCGTTTGTAAGCAAATGTTCCGTAGGGACAAGTGAATGTGGTCTTTTCTTGGTCATTGGGATCGATAGGAATTTGAAAATACCCGGAGAAACCGTCTAAGAAGCAGTAATAGTCATACCAGCTAGACGCTCGAGCATTTGATCCATGAAAGGAAGAGGAAAGTGATCTTTTCTTATGGCATCATTGAGTTTGCGATAGTCGATACAAACTCTCCACCCAGTAACGAGACGAGTGGGAATCAACTCGTTGTGTTCATTGGGAACAACGGTTATTCCGCCCTTCTTGGGCACATAATGGACGGGACTTACCCATGACGAATCCAAAATAGGGTAAATCAAGCCGGCATCTAGAAGTTTGATAACCTCTTGTTTGATGACGTCATGAATGCGAGGATTAACCCTTCTTTGGCTCTGGATTGCGAGTTTAAAGTCATCTTCCATGAGAATCTTGTGAGTACAAAAGTTTGGATTAATTCCGCGGATATCGGAAATTTTCCAAGCAATTGCCTTCTTATGATATTTAAGCACGGCGATGAGGCGAGATTTTTCTTCTTCTTTCAAGTCCTTCGCGATGATGACGGGCGAATTCTTCTTATCTTCAAGGAACACGTACTCGAGATGGGGCGGCAACTCCTTAAGGTCTAAATCTGGAGGATTTTCGATGGGAGGTGTATTTAAAGTCGGTTCATCGATAGCAATAGCCTTGGAAGATGGTGGAGAAATATTGTCTTCTTTAAGAAGGTTCTCAATGAGGCGAAGATCTTCATCCCAATCGGTGGGAGAATCGTCATGTTCTAAGTTCACATCTCCCATGGTGGCTTCCAAATCTTTCCAAAGGAAATCACTTTCTCCAAATAGAGATAGTGATGAGTCAATAGAGGAAACGGTCTCAACATTGGGAAGAGAGGGAGGAATACTTTTTTACAAGCATCTCTGAAGTGTTCTTCACAAGCCTCATCAAGAACGTCAATACAATTAACACTCTCGTATGAATAAGGTTGTTTAGAAAGCTTTCCCATGTTGAAAACGATTGTATCGTCACCCACTCTCATGATAAGCTCACCCGCTTCAACATCGATGAGAGTGCGACCGGTCCTCAAGAATGGACGACCAACAATCAATGGCACACGAGGGTCCATGTCGTAGTCAACGATAACGAAATCGGCAAGAAAAGTGAATTTGTCGACTCCTACAAATACGTCTTCGGGTATCCACATTGGATAAGCAACCGTACGGTTAGCTAATTCCAAAGTTATTTTGGTGGGGACTAGCTCAGGGAGACATAATTGCTTCCAAACGCTTAGTGGCATTAAATTAATACTGGCACCTAGATCGGCTAGGGCCATGCAATTCTCTACTCCCGGGAAGTTGCAAGGGATTAAGAAGCGACCCGGATCACCAAGCTTGGTTGGCAATTTCCTTAAGAGCACTGCAGAGCAATTCTCATTAAGTTGGGTGTTAGCAATATCAAGAAGCTTCTCCTTGTCGCTAAGAAGATCTTTGAACATTTTCGCGTATTTGGGCATTTGAGCGAGAGCCTCAGCGAAGGAGATGTTGAAATTCAATTGTTTAAACATTTTAAGAAAGTTCAAAACCTGAATATCGTCCTTGCTTTTGAGCTTCTCTTTCCTCAACCTTGAGGGATAAGGTATATCGGAAGAAGAGGAAGGCTTTGGGAGAATAGGATCACTCACATCCTTGGGTGGAGGAGGGGTAGAAGTAAGAGGTGGAGAAATTGGGGAAGTAGAAGGATGAGGAATAGGAGCAGGTGACTCGTTTTCCTTAGTCACAATCACTGGTGGAGGTATAGGAAGCTCGGGTTCCTTGGTACCTTTGCCACTGCGAGTGGTGATTGCTTTCATCTCCCCTCTTGGATTCGCAACGGTGTTACTCGGAAGAGTACCTGAAGAAGAGGATTGATTACCTTGGAAGAAACCAGCCATCATGTTCCTTAAGTCATTTGTTTGACTTGCCAAAGTGTTTCTCATATCAGCTCGAAGATCGTTCCCTTGTTTTACCATGTCTGCTTTCAAGTTGAGCACTTCCCGCTGAAGATTTTCCACGATCATGTCATTGGTCCTCATGTAGGTTTCAACATCTTGGTGTAATGCGGTGGGTTGGTTGGGAGGAGGAGCATGGTATGCGGGTGGTTGATAACCAGGTTGTTGGTAAACTTGGTTGTTTCTTTGAGGTGGATATGGTTGTCTTTGAGGTGTTTGGTATGGTGCACGAGGTTGTTGTTGTTGTTGAGGAGGGCGATTGAGGTTTTGTTGTTGGTTTGGGTTGTTAGGAGGAAAACCGGGTAGGGAAAGAAAGTTGTTAGAGCGGTAGCTAAGCAAGTTGCGGTCACCTTGAGGACGAGCTTGATAAGCGGCCGGAGGATAGGTACCGTATGCTGCAATCACATTCTCAGAAGGGTAGTCTTGGGTGGTGGTACAAGTGGTGTAAGAGTGAGGACCCCCGCAGATTTCACATGGTTGGCTGACAACATTGACTTGAGCGTTTTTAGCGTTGATGCTGTTGGTGTTGCTAGCGGTTTGGGTAGCAAGCGATTCAAGAAGCGTAGTAATTTTGTCAAGTCGCTTGTCGTGGTCACTAGTACTAGCACTAGCGGCATTGGTCCGCACACTCTTGGTTTGCACACGAGACTTATTCTCAATGATATCCCAAGCGGCATTGGAAGTCTTAACCAAAATATTACCCCCCGAGGCACTGTTTAGTGAATCTTCGTCATTCATGCTTAAACCATTATAAAAAGTATTAATTTGGTGCACTTTGGTAAAACCATGTTGTGGGCACTTTCTTATAATATCTTTAAAACGGTCCCAAGATTCACTAAAAGATTCATCGTACTTTTGTTCAAAATTGATAATTTCATTCCGCAAAGCGGTAGTACGAGAGGGTGGGAAAAAGTAGTTGATAAATTTGGTCTCCAAATCCGTCCACGTCAGAATACTTTGTGGCTGTTCCTTTGCGAGCCAATGCCGGGCTTGTCCCTCGAGGGAGAAAGGAAAAAGTTGTAAACGGATTACCTCTTGTGGAACACCATTGAATTTGACCGTATACGTGAGTTGTAAGAACCGTTTGATGTGGTCATGAGGATCATCAATGGTACGCGCCAAGAATGGTTAAGCAGAGACCATCTGAATAAAACCGGATTTGAGCTCAAAGTTCTTGGCTGCAATCGCGGGTATGACAATTGGATCATTGTTGCCCTCCACATGTGCTTGTAATAGTTCAATCATAGGGCGATTGTCCGGTAAAGGTTCATTGTTGTTGTTATTATTGTTGTTGAGAGGTGGATTGTTATTGTTGTTATTGTTTTGAGGTGGGTTATTGTTTTTGTTTTGTACACCGGCCATGTCTAAGTCTTCGAGAGGCTCGGGCTCTTGATAAGACGTCCATCGTGTACGCATGCACCTGCAAAAGAACTAACAAAGCAAAAACAAAGCAGAAATATTTTTGGTTTTTATGTTTTTTAATTTTTAGGATTTTTGAAAATTTTATATTTTTTAGGGTTTTTGAAAATTTTATGAAAAAGTAACGTTCAAGGTGAACGGATCCCAAAATCCAAGTTCTCACAAAAAACTGTTAATCTTAACGAGAAGAGCCGGCAGCGGCGCCATTTGATACTCGCGTTTTGTATGGGTTCAAGATTAGTTCTCGGAATCTTCTCGAATTGATCACAGCTCAAAGTGGAATGATTGTTCTTGGTGACAAATAGGGGGTTTGGTTTTCTATTCTACTAAAAAGGTCAATGAATGAAGTAAATAAAGATTTAAACCAAAAATAGTTAATGAAATAAAGCTTGAATTAAAATTAAACAATTATACGATAAAGCAGTAAAATAACCTCACTGAAAACTTGCTTGATTCGGAATAATGTTGTTGATGTGAAATAACTGAAGAAATGCTCTATCCGGAATATAAGGTCATGCGGAATAAAAGTCTATTCGGAATACAATGCTTATGCGGAATAAATGGTGCTCAGGAATAATGGTGCTATCCGGAATAAATAACCATCCGGAATAATTGACTACTCGGAATAATTAAGCTACTCGGAATATGGTGCTATCCGGAATAATTGACTACTCGGAATAAACTTGCTATCCGGAATAATTGACTACTCGGAATAATAATCCTCTCCGGAATAATTGGCTACTCGGAATAATTTGCTACTCAGAATAAAATGGCTACTCGGAATAATAGATATTCCGGATGGAAAAATTCTATGCGGAATAAAGTGGCTATTCGGAACAACTGGGCTACTCGGAATAAATAGCAATCCGGAATAACTGGGAATGAAGAACAGTAAGCAGAAATAACAGGGGAAGACGATTTTTGATCAAAATAAGCCAAATCTAACCAAAAGATTTAAACCAAACTAATCACAAATCATTTACTAACCATAAACAACAAATCCCAATCATAAAAACACGAAACCCACTAACTTTTGGAGATCAAAATAAACCAAACAAAAACTTTAAAACTTTAAATCAAAGAACAAGATGAACAAGATGAAATGGAAAGATTATATTGATGATTAAGGTTTAAACAATCAAAAGAAAAAGATTAAAAGCTTACAAGATGAAGGATTCAACAAAATGAAAAATCACCAACACCTTAGTGGTGTTGGCTTCCTACGAAAGAAAAGAAGAAACTGGGATATGAAAACTAGCCCCAAATGTGTGAGGGGTTTGTCCTTATATAGGCTAGTGGTTGGTTGGTGAAGTGGGCTTTCTTCCTCTCTTCTTGTCTTCTCGTCTTTTCAGAAAAGTTGACGTTTTCGATTCTGATTTGGGATTTGTCGACGATTAAATTCAACTCGTCTTTTAATTTCTTCGTTTAATAGACTTGAGTTCCTTCGACATATGTAAATCTTCCATCTTTGGTCCTTTTCTTCGATAAATCTTCAAATAGGCCCATTGACTTCAAATCTTTTGCATCTCTTGGACAATAGACTTCGTCTTGAGTCTTTTTCCTCGATAAACCCGTGCAATCCCATGTTTTCTTCAATATTCATCCGGTTGACTCTGAAAACACAATAATCACAAAAACCACGCATAATTCCAACCAAATGATATTAAATACGTGTTTTGGTCTTGTTTTAGTAAGAAATAAGTGGTAAAAGGATGGGTGTTTTCACACCTATCAGGGAGGTGTCTTACCAACCCCTTAAAGACTAAAGATTGAAACGCATATTAGCGTGACCTAATCTCCTATGCCAAAGAGTAGAACTATCATCTAAAGTCGCTAGACATAAGTTGTCCTTTGACTTCCTATTAACCTTCATGACATAAAGCCCATGCTTTCTAACACCTTTTCCAATGACTTTTCCATCTTTTACGATCTCACTGTCATATTCCGAAAAGATGACCTTACACTTATTGTCACAAATTTGACCTATACTTAGAAGGTTAAAACCTAAGTTATCTACATGCTCTATGTTATCTATAGTCAAAGAGTCAAGAGAGACCGTACCTTTGCCAATGATATTACCACGTCTATTACTAGTGAATGTAACGTTACCTCCATCATATGCTTTGTAGTGTGAGAACAAACTTCGATTACTCGTTATGTGTTTAGAACAACCACTATCCTTAATCCACTTGTTGGGCTCTAGATCGATTCCTAAGCATATCTAGGTAACAACACACAAGATCGCATTTGGTCCCCAATATCTCATGGGTCCAAAATTGTTAGTTACAAACATCCCTTTCATTTGGTTGGGATTCATGAATGAAGCAGACATCCCCCAAGGGGAAAAGTATTGTTGTTGAAAATTATTCCAATTCATATGGCCATTTTGTTGACCATAGTTTCTCCTAGGTGTCTTTGATCTTGATCTAGTGTTATTATTATTCCTCCTATGTGTTGGGGTTTTACTTATAGGTCGAGGTTTAGCATGATCATTTCTTTTTGGCGTAGGTGTTCTACTTCTAGGTTTAGATACATTTCGTACTCTTGGAGGAGTAGATGTTTGTCTAGATAAGTTTCTAGTTCCCATTAGAGGTTTACTCAAGGGCTTGTAGAATTTATCTAGAGTAGGCTTTTGTGTTATAGGTACTTTGACCTTGTTAATAAGAATATGTTTTGGTCCTTCACCTAAAACTGACTTTTCAGAAAGTTCAAGATTTTTACAAAATTCATCGTCTGGACGCGGCTCCATAGCTTCATCGGCGGTTCCATAGCGATAAGGAACCGCCCCATATATTGGAGCACCGCGTGCAGGGGACTGTTTTTCTAAAAACCTAACTTGTTTTGGTTTACTATTTGATGCTTCATTAATGTTATATCCTAACCCAAGTTTTTCCTTAGACTGAATTTGTTTGTTTAACATATCATCAAGAGCATTAGTACCTCTCATGAACTTTTCAAGTCTAATGGAGGTGCTCTTAAGGTTTTCATTTTCTTGCCTAAGGTTTTCACATTTTAAGCAGCCTAGGTCTATTTCTTTATTTTTCTCAAGCTTAGCTAATTTTTCTTTTAGCTCATTAATCTCGTTTTCAAGCCTAGTTCTAGTCGATTTTAGCACTTTGTTCTTTTTAATAAGTTTTAGACTAAGCTTATGCAACTTATTGTATTGGCCTTCTAATTCACTATCATCTTGAGAAGAACAATTATTGCTATAATACTCGGTTTCAGAAAGTACCTCCATATAAGTGTGAGCCATGAGACACTTCTCATCTTTGGGGTTGTCATCAACATCTTCACCGCTATCGCTTCATGAACCTCCAATGAATGCCGTGTGGTTCTTGTCGCGTGAAGGCTTAGGACAATAACCAATGAAATGATTTGGATCACCACATCTAAAGCATTTCCTATCACCTTTATCGTCTTTGGCAAATCAGTTTTTGGAGAAGGGTTTCTTGTCGTTGTTTGGTTGCCTCACGTATTGACCTCGTCTTTTGAAGAACTTCTTAAAGTCTCTAACCGCCAAGGCATATTCCTCATCATCACTATCCGAGGAACTTTCATGATCACTTTGTTCCTTCTTGGGTTTAAGTGCATGAGACTTTCTTTCAGTCTTAGTTTTCACCATTTCCGAGTCCTTCAAAATTATCATCTCATGAACCTTCAAGTTTCCAATGAGTTCATCGTGTGATAATTTGGCGAGATTCTTTGATTCTTCAATCACTGTGACTTTAGCACTCCATTTTGGATGCAACGCCCTAAGAAACTTCCTAACATTGTTATTGCTAGAAAAACCTTCATCAAGTGCTTTTAGACTAGTAATAATAGTATTAAATCTAGCAAATGCACTATCTATGGTTTCATCTTCTAAGATGACAAATTGTTCATATTGTTGAACAAGAAGATCGATTTTACTTTCTTTGACTTGGCTATTACCTTGGTGGGTTACTAAAAGAGTATTCCAAATGTCTTTAATGGTTTCACACATAAAAATCCTTTCGTACTCTTTCTTTGGTAAAGCATTATAAATCACCATTTTAGCCTCATTATTTTTAGCAAGTTTTCTTTTAGTATCATCATTAGCTTTATCAAAAGTAACTATCTCCTTACTTTTAGAAACTTCATTATATTGAAATGGTAAAAAGTCACCATTGGTAATAACATGCCAAAGATCTAGATCTTTTGATTTCACATAAGTCTCAAACCTATTTTTCCAATAAATAAAACTATCGGTTTCAAAAAGAGGTGGTCTTTGCGTGGATTTCCCTTCTAGATACTTGTTGGAATCCATAGATCGATTCAAGTTTTAAAATACAATATATTTTAAAAAGTCTTGAGCAACCACGCTCTGATACCAATTGTAGAAACTAGAAGGGGGGAGGGTTGAATAGTTTCTTAAATTTGCTTGTTATAGTTTGCTTTGAAAAATCCTTTTTCAAAAACTTAAGCCTGAGTATTTATGTGAAACCTGCTTATACACAATATGAACAAGGTATAGTGCAACTAACTAATAATCACAAGTATAAAGAATAATGAATGTAACTAAACTAATAATCACAAGTATAAAAAATAAAGAACGTAAAGATATAAGGGAAGGAAAGATCAAACCAAACACCAAGATTTATAGTGGTTCGACAACGAAGCTCACTCCTCGTTCCTACTCCACTCCTTGAGTACACCTAATGTATAGATTTTGTATGGTTCATAATTCGTTGTTAACGGTCTAATCGAATTGATTTCCGGTTCAAAGTGCGACTCAGTTGTTCTTGGTAGAAAAGAATTAGAATGGTTGTCGTTGTAAACTAATTAAAAATAAAGACTTGAAACAAATAAAAATAAAGTAAAGACGGTAAAAAGAAATACTGAAAGATAAAGACTTGTCAGGAAATTAATGACGAGAAATTAAAAACGTGACGAAAAATAAAAAGGCAAACTTAAAAATAAATAAGGCAAACTAAAATTAAATGCAAGTAAATTTAAAGTGCGATTAAATAAAAAGGCGGGAAAAATAAATTTAAAATTAAGGCAAGTAAACTTAAAACAAGCTAAAACTGAAATTACAAAACTAAGGAAAAGTGCTCATCCGAAGTACACCCTTCATCCGGAATAAATCCTTCATCCGGAATAAATGCATTCATCCGGAATAATTCTGTTCATCCGGAATATACCCTTTATCCGGAATAAACCCTTCATCCGGAATATTCATTCGGAATGTAGGCTTCGTCCGCAATAAGTATTGATTCGGAACAAATAGCTTCATTCGGAATATTCATTCATTCGGAATGTTGGCTTCATCCGGAATACACGGTTCATTCGGAATAAAATTGATTCGAAATAACTCTGATTCGGAACAAAATAATAATAACCTTTGATTCGGAATATATCCTTCATCCGGAATATTGATTATTCCGGATGAACAGACTGATCCAGAACATTTCCTAAAATCCCTTCATTCGGAATAAATTATGTTGATTCAGAATAAAAGAGTTGATTCGGAACATTACACTCATCCGGAATAAATTGATTGTAAATGCTAGTTCCGAATATTTAAACAAAATCACTCATCCGGAATATACTACTGATCCGGAATAACCTAAACTAACCCTTCATCCAGAATAACTGGAATAAAAAGAACTCATTCGGAATCTGGTAAACTTAACAGTGCGAAGAACAAGGGAGATAAAAAGCCACGAATTTTAATCAAAACTACCCAAATTAAATCAAACGATTAAACCAAAACAACCACTAATGATCTAGTAACAATCACCAATCAAAACAAAACAACAAAACTAACAATCATAACCAAATTAATCAAAACCCACTTGATTGAAAACCATAAAAATAAAAGAACATAAACATTAAGATTAATCAAGAAAGGAAGATGAGAGATTAACAATGAAAGTAAAGATTAACAACAATAAAATTAACTTACTTGAAAATTAAAGGTGCATGACAAGTAATTAAAGTTCAATAATTTAAGGTGCAAAATATGAAAATGGTGGAAGAGGTAGTTTGTCAAGCTACCCAACAACATACAAATGAAGTCCTAATGATCTATTTATATGGGAGGAGGAGGATTAGTGGAAGGAAGCTTCCTCCCCTCTTTCTTCTTTCTCTAATTGCATCATTAAGTCCTTAATCTTCTTAGTTCTTTGACTTTAATGACTTTGTCTCGGGATTTCTTTAAACTCATCTTAAAATTTCTTCATAAATAAGACTTGAGTTCTTCGGCTTTTAGTAAACTTCCGTCTTTTGACTTTTTCTTCGATAAATCTTCAGAAGTGGTCTTGGACTTCCGTTCTTTTTGCACTCTTGATTTCTTGACTTCGTCTTTTGTCTTTTTCTTTGTTAAAAGCCCGTGAATGCCCGTGTTTTCTCCCTTTTTCACATTTTCGTCCTAAATCACAACAAAAACACAAACCACGCATAATTCCGACATTTATGACATAAAATACACGTTTTAACCTGGTTATTATTGTAATTAACTTGTAAAAGGATGAGTGTTTTCACACCTATCAAATCCCCTACACTTGACCATTGCAATGTCCTCATGAAATGCAATAGTTACAAAGAACGATTACACTTTTCATCAAAATCAATCTACATTGGCCTTTATTAAAGAAATAGAAAATTATAAACATTCAAAGGAAGAAAGTAAAGAAATCAAAAACATACCTTAAGGTTTTGAAAATGTCATGAATGATCATCATCCTCAAGTTTTCACTTTCTCCAAACCAAGCTTAAAAACGAGATCATTTTTATTATAAGTTAGCAAACTAACACGAACTCATGAGGGCCAATTATTTACTTAGACTCCCTTATTCCTAGGTGTATCTCTTATATTTTATTATTGTCTTGAATGATCACGAGGATGCATTGTTTGACTTATTTCGATAGTTATCAAGGCTAAAAATAAAGTGGGATGATTTAATCAATAGTTAGCTAAAGGAAAAAATCTTTTAAAACTACTTCTCGGGACCTCATAAAGTTCATATCTTGGCATAACTCGCTTCATGATTTGAGACCTTTCTCGGACCGATATTTGGCAGCGACTTCATACTTCAAATCTTGAGAGACGTTCATGAATTAATGGTCTTCTCTTCATAATAGGAATTTCTTCACTTGAAATTTTGAGTGATTCTTCATACTTGGACCACGACTTCTTCATTTTTCTCCAATCTTTATTTTGGACTTTGATATACAACGATCCGCCTCCTTTTTGGACTTGGATCTATTTATCCTCATACCTTGTCAGGGCCTTTTTGGATAGATTTCTCCATGATCTTTACGGGAGTATTTGCTTTTCGTCGTGTGTCTCGATCCTTCATATTGATCTTTGATAAATGATTCTTCACATCAGTTTGGATCTTTAGCAACAAAATGTAGTCCTCATGCCTTGTTAGGACCTTTTTGGACTCGCCAATCTTCGCATCCCACTTCAATAAGTTATGCTTTGGCTATGAACTCTAATCCATACCGAGCAACTTTTAAACGATCTTGGGCTAGAAGCTAAGTAACTTTTCAAATCGTACAACCTTATTTATTGCAGATAAATTTATTAGCAAGCGATGGGAGAATAGGCTTATAATTAACTCACATAAATTCACGAAAGGATACCAAACTTATAATTGACTCTATCATCTCTCGATCTCCACATTTTAAAATCTCAAGGAATGAGACTCGTGGATGCTTAGCCTATTAGATCAAAGTTTTGGGTTTTCGAGTCGTCTATAGGATCTTGCAAACTCTTAGACTTTTTCAAGTTTAGAAATCGCATTTTAAAGTTCCCTTGATAACCGACTCTCTAGGATCAATTATAGGAACTTGCAAAAAGTTCTTGTTCTTAACCCGTGAGAGTTAAGACTTTCGTGTTTTATAGCTCCCTATATAAAAGCCTAGCAAAACTTGACTTAAACACGTTAAGGATACTAGCTAGAGTAAACTTAGATAAGTAAACTCGGGTTGAGTTAAAATATTCACTACGTTTGAAAATTAAAACCACTTTATTAAAAATTTATTCTAGCAAAGAAAGAAAATAACTATACAAAGGGAAAAACTAATAGGCCAAAATAGATCAAAAATGTCGAAAAATTGATTTTCCGGTTAAAATGAGGACAAATACAAGGAAAAGGCCACTTAACTTCGATAGAAGTCCCCCCTACACTTAATATAAACATTATCCTCAATGTTTAAGCATGTGGGAGTAAACTCCCCTACACTTTATACATTGTGCACGTTGTTTAAATCTCGCTAAGGAAAAGACAACTAACGAGATTCCTATTTTAATATTGAAAAATATAAAATAGTGAATCGAAAAGAGTTTAGGATAGAACCGGGAAAACGGGAACTCGGAATCACGGGTCGTCAAAAGTCATCAAGAGTGTGTCTTTGAAGCTCTAATCCCTGCACATGATAAGAAAGAAAGCAAGAAACACCAACGGGGCTCCCACCCTACACTTATGGTAAAAACAGGTAAAGATAGATAGATAATTGGGTTGCCTCCCAAAAAGCGCTTGTTTATATTAATCGAGTCACGAGCCTGACTCGTCCCGAATTAAATGGTCCATGGGGAAGCCTCGAATGTAATACCGGGATCAAAGACCTTGTCCTCGTTCCCAGAGGACATTAACAAAGGTTAGGCGGGGGGATAAGTCTTAAATGGGAGAAAAGTCCTTTCAACATACGAGAAGTATGTGAAATCAAGATCCACGGGAGGTGGGGTGGGTAAAGTAAGCACATTGTCATCCCCCAAAGACAATGGATGCTGAGCACTCGGCAAAGCCGTAATGTTATCAATCATGAAATATTGAATTTCACCTCCCGGGTCAAAGCACTCATCCTCCGTAATAGTGGCTACAGGGGAGGATGAAAGGTGCTCGGGAGGGGGACTTGGGACAATACCTTCCTGCAGCAAATTATCAAAAATAATATCCCCCTCCGTGTCATCATCATCAATACCCGGAGGTATTGAGTGAATGTCGATTTCTTCCAGCAATAGGTCATTATCTTCAACAGGAGGAATAGATGGAGGTAAAGACTCAGAAAAAGGAGGAGAAGTCAACTCTTCGATTTGAGCAATAAGCAGATGCACTTTCCGTAATCTGTCGCGGAGAATCACGTCTTCTACCTCATCTACAAGAGCAAGTTCATCGGTGAACTTCTCGTAAGCCGGAGAGAATAAATCGTCATCGCCCGCATCTCCCGGTGGAGATTGAGAATTTTCAAAAGTGAAATTCTCATAGCGTGGAGAAAAATCGTCATCATTACAATCGACCTCTTCCTTAAGAGCAACGTCGTCCTCAGACTCCATAGCAGTAGGCATGTCACAAACCTCATCATCAAAGAATTTGTCGAAGCCAAAATCGCTAATCTCACTCAATGAATCATCATCCTTATACGTATTAGGAATATCGAGAGTAGGAGCAGCAACTTCAGTAGATGGGTCGAGAGCGTAGACATCATCGTCGTCATCATCATCATAATAGACGGGACCATTATAATTAGGAGTGACATAGTCGGCTAACTCCTCCTTGATAACCTCCACATCTTTAAGAAGCTCATGAAGCAATTTTTGTTGTTCATCTCCCCGAGTGTGTTCAATTAAACAAATTCTATCCCGCGCTGTAATTAAACATGTTGGTGTAGAAAAGAAGGGAAAACGACCAAATTGGCTCAAAAAGGTGTTGGTGGTTTTCAAGGTTTCGTCCACATCAAGCAAAGGTTGCCTTTCCTGATGCAAGTCGGCTCGGATTTGAGCTAAACTTTCAAGAACATGGTTCAAAGAAGTAAGTTGTTGGTCAAGACTAATTTGCTGAGAGGATTGATGATTGAGGGTGTGATGTGGGGGCTCAAAGTTATACACACTAGGATGATAGCACGGAACTTTCGCAAAGACCTGCGACGGATCGCAAGAAGAAGCATCGTGAGGGCCCCCACAAATATAGCACCACGGGTATGGAGAAAAACGGGGTGCGTCATGTGGAAAGGTATTACATTGTCATAATTGTAACCCGATTCTTGCCCGTGATCATACGGGTATCGAACCGGGCACGAAACATGCCAATGAGAATCGCTCCCACAATTGATGTATGTGGGAACAGTAGGTGGAATAGAAAAGGACGAATTAGTCGAGTTGCACCATGGAAAAAATCCGAATTGTATGTTGTCGATATTGTTTCCGCACCGCTCACATGTACACCATTGACATGAGTCGTTCCCGTATAACCGTCTCCCACACCCGATGTAATGGACATAAGAATCCATAAAGAAAAATAGATAAGCAAGAAGAATATTTTTGGTGCAAAACTTTGAAAAAGAGATGCTTTTTATGATTTTTCAAATGTTTTTGGGATTTTTGAAAATTTTGGACACGAAAAATAATGTTCACGAGTGAACGGATCCCAAAAGCCAACGCGTCTCTCACAAAAAAACCGTTAATCTTCACGAAAAGAGCCGGCAGCGGCGCCATTTTAATGTATAGATTTTGTATGGTTCAAAATTCGTTGTTCACGGTCTAATCGAATTGATTTCCGGTTCAAAGTGCGACTCAGTTGTTCTTGGTAGAAAAGAAATAGAATGGTTGTCGTTGTAAACTAACTAAAAATAAAGACTTGAAACATATAAAAATAAAGTAAAGACGGTAAAAAGAAATACTGAAAGATAAAGACTTGTCAGGAAATTAATGACGAGAAATTAAAAACGTGACGAGAAATAAAAAGGCAAACTTAAAAATAAATAAAGAAAACTAAAATTAAATGCAAGTAAATTTAAAGTGCGATTAAATAAAAAGGCGGGAAAAATAAAGTTTAAAATTAAGGCAAGTAAACTTAAAACAAGCTAAAACTGAAATTACAAAACTAAGGAAAAGTGCTCATCCGAAATACACCCTTCATCCGGAATAAATCCTTCATCCGGAATAAATGCATTCATCCGGAATAATTCTGTTCATCCGGAATATACCCTTTATCCGGAATAAACCCTTCATCCGGAATATTCATTCGGAATGTAGGCTTCATCCGGAATAAGTATTGATTCGGAACAAATAGCTTCATCCGGAATATTCATTCATTCAGAATGTTGGCTTCATCTGGAATACACGGTTCCTTCGGAATAAAAATGATTCGAAATAACTCTAATTCGGAACAAAATAATAATAACCTTTGATTCGGAATATATCCTTCATCCGGAATATTGATTATTCCGGATGAAAAGACTGATCTGGAACATTTCCTAAAATCCCTTCATTCAGAATAAATTATGCTGATTCGGAATAAAAGAGTTGATTCGGAACATTACACTGATCCGGAATAAATTGATTGTAAATGCTGGTTCGCAATATTTAAACAAAATCACTCATCCGAAATATACTACTGATCCTGAATAACCTAAACTAACCCTTCATCCGGAATAACTTGAATAAAAAGAACTCATTCGGAATCTGGTAAACTTAACAGTGCAATGAACAAGGGAGATAAAAACCCACAAATTTTAATCAAAACTACCAAAATTAAATCAAACGATTAAACCAAAACAACCACTAATGATCTAGTAACAATCACCAATCAAAACAAAACAACAAAACTAACAATCATAACCAAATTAATCAAAACCCACTTGATTGAAAACCATAAAAATAAAAGAACATAAACATTAAGATTAATCAAGAAAGGAAGATGAGAGATTAACAATGAAAGTAAAGATTAACAACAATAAAATTAACTTACTTGAAAATTAAAGGTGCATGACAAGTAATTAAAGTGCAAGAATTTAAGGTGCAAAATATGAAAATGGTGGAAGAGGTAGTTTTTCAAGTTACCCAACAACATACAAATGAAGTCCTAATGATCTATTTATAGGGGAGGAGGAGGATTAGTGGAAGGAAGCTTCCTCCCATCTTTCTTCTTTCTCTAATTGCATCATTAAGTCCTTAATCTTCTTAGTTCTTTGACTTTAATGACTTTGTCTCGGGATTTCTTTAAACTCATCTTGAAATTTCTTCATAAATAAGACTTGAGTTCTTCGGCTTTTAGTAAACTTTCGTCTTTTGACTTTTTCTTCGATAAATCTTCAGAAGTGGTCTTGGACTTCCGTTCTTTTTGCACTCTTGATTTCTTGACTTCGTCTTTTGTCTTTTTTTTGTTAAAAGCCCGTGAATGCCTGTGTTTTCTCCCTTTTTCACATTTTCGTCCTAAATCACAACAAAAACACAAACCACGCATAATTTCGACATTTATGACATAAAATACACGTTTTGGCCTGGTTATTATTGTAATTAAGTGGTAAAAGGATGGGTGTTTTCACACCTATCAACTCCTTACTCGAGATTTCACTAATCAACAAGCTCCTTAAGGTAGAGAAACCGTACACAATGTCGCTTAACTAATTCCGACTCTAAGCTAAAAGTCGAGCCCTAATCTTAGCTAGGACCATTCTACACCAATATACTTTGAGGAGTTGGTATTAACCCTAATACATACACAACTTCCAAATAGACACAACTACTTGGATCTTCACAACAATGACACAACAATGAATAAATAAGTTTTGAGCTTCAATGGATCTTTGAGGTAGACACAACACTTCAACAATGATAGTGTTCTTCTCTTTGCACTTTGAGAGGAAAAGATAAGAGTGGAAAGATTCACTTCTAAACAAGTAGTAATCAAACAAATGATCAAGGATTTGAGGGATTTAAGAAGTATGAAAGAATCTGAAAGTTTATGTGCAAAAGAGGTGGATTGAAAGTCTGAGAACGCTCCACTATTTATAAGACAAATGTCCAACGGCTATATCTGCCCGCGGTTCTTTATTGCAGCCCGCGGTTCCTTATCGATAAGGAACCGCCGTAGGCGCTAAGGAACCGTCGGCGTAAAGTCCGCTCCCTTTTGTCTTTTAGTGGGTTGGATCGAATCTGGGGATTAAAATATCCTGAAAGCATATTCCAAACCAAGATAGAATATGCCATTTTCAAATTTCAAATTTTCAAATAATTAATTTAATAAAACATTTTCTTAAAAAGAAAGTTTAATAATAAAACTTTGTCACACTTAATAAAAAGTGAGTTTTAAGAAAAGATTAAATCCTTGATCACTTAATTAGTATAATTACTTGTTTGTTCATACCTTAAGTGATAATGGTTGAAATGAAAAATAGTTGAACTCAAGAATTCGTTTTTCATTGTTTTCGTAAATGCTTGTTTTTATATATTGTCGTAATCAAAACAAAGTGAAACCGAAAAATGCAAGAAACGTTTTTAGGCATCATTGAATTAACATGATATTAAATGGAATATGGCACTTGCAAGCATAAGGGCCAACAGATGGAATAGGAGATTCAGGAAGAAGATGACCTTCGATGCTAAAGACACTGCTGGGTTTGATAAATCCAAGGTTGAGTGTTACAACTGCCATAAGATGGGTCAATTTATGAGGGAATGTAGATCTCCAAGAAGATCTGATGTTGGAAAGCCTTCAAGCCAAATCATCAAGGTTGAAGACATAAAGGCTATGGTTGCCATGCAAGACATTGATGATGTTGGATGGGACTGGATCTTTTTGGCAAAGGATGTGGAAGAGAACAAGCCCTTGATTGCAGAAAAGGAAGAAGAAGAGCATGTTCACTTTGCTCTCATGGCACATTCTTCGTCTTCATCAGATAATGAGGTATATGATGATGCTTTCTGTAGTAAAGGCTGTTGTTTGAAAAACTTAAAAAAGAAATTTTAAAGTTAAAATCAGATGTTTTTGATGAAAAATGCAAGCTATCTAATTATCAAATGGAACTTGTCCAAACTGAAGAGACTGTAGAAGAATATAAGAAAATGGAATTTGACCTAAAAGATCAAATTAATATTTTGTCTCATGACCTCAAAGTTAGTGTTGAAATTAGGGACATTCTGATATGATCTAAAGGAGTAAAACAAACTAAGTTAGAAGAGGCCATTAAAGATAAAGAGAATGTAGGGCTTAAAATTCAAAAGTTTGATAAAGCCTCTCAAACCCTAGAAAAATGTGTAAGTGAGCAAAGAGATTCTAGGGATATGTCTGGGATTAGGCTAAAAGAGTATGCTGGTGTTCCACCACCTGCTGGAAACTTTCATGTTGTCCTGAGAGAGTATTTATCTTGGACTGGTATCCCAGAACTCCAAGAAAAGGAATTCATTCCTCCACCAAGAGTTCTAACTCTAGTAGAGGAGTATAAGCAGAAAGTAACTGACTTGGAACAATGGAAGAAAGCCAATCCTACATTGTTTGTAAAAGGAGGAATGCTTAGTGAGAGTCGACTTGAGCCTACACCCATAAAGGTGACCAACCCTTCTACTAGAAAACCTATTGAACTTGGCTCATATGTTAATAGAAAACCTAGTGTTAAGTATGCTGAAATGCATAGGAAATCTAGGTCACCACATAGCCAAGATAGTGTTAATGAGACAGGGTTCTTTTCATCTAGACCTAGGGTTATGTCTAGAAAAGCTTGTTATATATGTGGAAGATTTTCTTATTTGGCTTATAATGTGTCAGTGCTTCAAAAGTCAACGCTGACAATAAGTCAACCATGTTCAAACCCAGACCTTTTGTCCAACAAAGTCCACAAGTTACTAGACCAGCTCCATTCTTTACTAAAAGGGTCTAATACTCATGGACAAAGGCCTTTTAAAAAGATCGATTCATGGTCTAACAGACAATGGGTTCCCGTAGCAAACCCTAATTTTGGCGCTGATAAGTACAATTTCAGCGCTGATAAGAACAACCTTAACGCTGACAGGAATGTTTCCAACGTTGTTAGACCATGTAATAACAAGTACTTGCAGCCAAAGGGAAAGGGGTCTAAAGCTTCATCTAGTTTGACATAGAGACCCAAACAAGACCAAAACCCTAATTCTGATGGGATTCTATGACCTGTAACAAATTTCATTATATTTCAAAGGTCATAACTAAAGCAATTGGGGTCAACTGGGTGGTCAATCCTCAAAGGGATGAACAAGGGGTTGTTTTAAGGACTAAATCTGTTCTTGTTGAACAACCAAATGAATCCAAGTCTGCTCAGGCTTGGGTTCCCAAAGAAAACTAATTTGTTTTCTTTATGTGCAGGGCATTCAAAAGTAGGTAAATGAGTATGGATATTGGGACAGTGGATGCTCTAGGAACATGATGGGGAAGGAAGATTATTTGACAAACTTTACCCCCATTAAAGATGGTGACAAATAGTACTTTAGAGGAGGATATGGTACAATTTCTGGCAAAGACACTCTTATCACCAATAATTTGCGTTTTGAAAACGTATTTCTTGTAAAAGAACTTGATTATAATCTGTTTAGTATATAACAAGTTTGTGATAACAAGAATAGGGTTCTTTTCACTGATAGTGAATGCTTGGTGTTAAATAAAGACTTTAAGATGCCTGATGAGAAGTTTATTGATTATAGAACACCTAGGCATAAGGACATTTATAATTTAAATCTTAATGGAATTAGGATGAACAACAATTTTTCATGTCTATATGCTAAAGCTTCAGTTGATGAAAGTAATCTATGGCACAAAAGGTTAGGGCACATATAATTTAAAAACATGAACAGACTTGTGAGACATGGTTTGCCTGAAAAGGCTTTCCATAATTATCATTCTTGTGTTGCATGTCTCAAAGGAAAACAGCACAAAGTCTCATTAAAGTCTAAACTTGTGCACTCTAGTTCTAAACCACTTCACTTGCTACATATGGACTTATTTGGCCCAACTAATATAAAAAGTTTGAATGGTAAATCCTATTGTTTTGTCATAACTGATGATTTTTCTAGATTTACTTGGACTTTCTTTTTGGCCTTAAAAAGTGAAACTGCCATAGTTTTGATTAACTTTATTACCCATATTGAAAAGAAAACAGGGAATGAGGTTAAAATACTTAGAAGTGATAATGGTGGTGAGCTTAGAACCAATTGTTAGATGACTTCTGTGTCAATAAAGGGATTACTAGGTACTTTAGCATAGCTAGAACCCCACAGCAGAATGGGGTGGCTGAGAGGATGAATAGGACACTCATATAAGAAGCTAGGACAATGTTGGCTGATGCTCATGTTCCCATTGCATTTTGGGCTGAGGCTATGAATACAGCCTGTTATGTTCAGAATAGGGCATTGATCAACAAAGTCCATAATAAGACACCTTATGAGCTATTTTGGAATAGGAAACCTAATATTGGTTTTCTTAAACCCTTTGGATGTCATGTAGTGATTTTAGTTACTAGTGATGCCTTAGGAAAGTTTAGTGCTAAAGGTGATGAAGGCTATTTTATTGGATATTCAGTGTAGAGCAAAGGATATAGGGTTTATATTAAGAAAGAAAAATTTATACTTGAAAAGGTACATGTTAAGTTTTTAGAGAGTAAACCTAGTGATCCTGAGAGTGGACCAAATTGGTTCTTTGATTTAGAGCCTTTATCAAGAACCTTGAATTATATGCCTGTTACTAATCCAGACATTGTGAAAAAAGGATTCAAATGTTGTGGAATAACCTATTGTTAAAATTGTAGGTAAACATGTTGACAAGGAAGAAGGATCACATGCAGTCAAATCAGATCCCATACTTGAGTATGTTACCATTACTATATGGACTGATGGATTTGATGCTGCTGTTGCTGGAAAGGAGAAAGATGGTCCACAAGAAAAGCCAATTGATGAAAACATGCATGAATCTTCAAGTGCTGACAAAGGCAAATCCGGCGCTGACATGCCAAATTTAGGCGTTGATGGCTCCAACGATGAAGATTCATTTGACCATTTATTCTCTTCCAATGCTTTTGAACAAGGTGAACCTTCCATAGTTCATGGAGAGGTTCATTCTGGTGATGATGGAGGAGGATATGAAGATGATATTGGCAACATGGAGACTGAGATTGAAGACAACACACTCATTGAAGGAGGAACACTTACATCTACTATCAAGAATCCTCCTTCTCTAATCATTGGTGATGTTTTATCTCTTGTTCAAAAAAGAAGGTCTCATCAGAATCAAGGAGGTTTTATTGCCAATATCCACAAGAAGGTTGATACCCCTCTTGTATGATGGATGTAAAAGGCATTAAGGTGACCAAAGCATCAACAACAACAAAGTCTAACTTGGCTTTTGTGTCAGAAGGAAACAACGGTACTTATTTTCATAATATCGCTAGTGGATCAAGCAGCGGTACATACTTCACAAATACCGCTGGGGGACTTACAAGTGGTACTTACCCACAAAGTACTGAAGGCAACCCCATAGTCTCTCAAAATCCACATGGAAGATCTTCACCATTGTTTAGTGACAGTGATGCCTTGTTATTCTTTGTTGGACAAGACAACAGGCCAAGACTAACACTCAATGACTTGTTTCAAATGGATTATGCTGATGTTGAAGAGATGGATCTTAAATGGCAAGCTGCTATGGTGTCAGTAAGATCTAATAGGTTCTTCAAAAAGACTGGAAGAAAGATTACTGTTGATCCTAATGAGCCATTAGGATATGACAAGTCCAAAGTTTAATGCTATAACTATGGAAGGAATAGACACTTTGCAAGAGAATGCACTAGAGACAAAGCTGAGAGTAGCAGTCAAAAGTCCAAGAACAGCTATAGAACCAGTCCAAGAATAACTGAAAGTTTTCCAAAACGAAACAGCAGGAGTCCTAAAGGAACTAAAGCATTGGTGACTGTAGATGGAGTGGTGAACTAGGCTGAAGATGAAAAAGAAGAAGAGCTTGGTTTAATGGGTCTCTCACATGAGGATACTGAGGTACATCCTTGTTCTAAAGACTGTGTTGTTAAATTTAATAGCTTAAAAGTAGAACTAGATGAACATTATCAAAAAGTCAACACATGCACTGTAGAACTAAATGCTTTTAAATAGGGTGTTGCTAATTTAGAAGAAAATATAGTTTTGTATAAAAAGGGTCAACAAAACTATGAAGAGAAAAGAAGAATTTTAACTCTTCAAATGAGGGAAAAAGATGTGGAAATTAAAGCATTTGAAAGACAATTTTTGAAAGTGTCAGCAGAAAATGAAGCTTTAAAAGCCAGTCTTTATAATGAAAGAGAAGTGATTAATCATTGGCAAAAGTCCTCTAAAGGATTAGGAAAACTGATTAATTCACAAATGGGGTATTATCATAAGTCAGGCCTAGGATATATTAAGGACCAACATGGGATAACTTTAACTGACAAGGACTTATCAAATGGGATTTTTGATAGTTCTAATGAGTCAGATGGTACACCTGAGAATGATAGGTATGCTAAAGGAATGAAGGCAGTTCCTCTACCATTATCAGGAATTTTCATGCCCCTAGTAATGATACAAGTATAGAGTTATAAGAACCAAAGGTTAAAAATACCTCAAACTCTAGTACTTTATCCCAAGATAAGACTGTTGTGACCAAGAACATTGTTTATCCACCTTTAATGAACATATTTGTTTCTTAAGAATCTAAGACTAGTTCTGCTCCCAAGCAGGTAAAATCTTCTAGCAAGACACTGGATAATGATGTAAAACATAATAAAACCAAGAGGGGTGGGTTAGGTTTTGAGAAAGTTAAGTCAAAACAACCTTTTGGGTCTTCATTGAGAAGAAAAGGATGTTCTGTTTGTGGTAGTTTAAGTCATTTTATTAAAGATTGTACTTTGCATGAAGATAAAATTGTGAAACAAAAGGCTGTACAAAAGGTCATGAAAAACAGTAATGGGAAAAATGCACAGGTTTATAGGAATCAAAAACTTAAGAATGACAAACCTAAGTTTGATCACTCAAAAAGGGTAGCTAAACAGGTTAAAAATAACTCTACCAAAAGTTTTGTTCCTAGAGCAGTACTTATGAAACAAGGTCTAGTACCTTTGAAGTCTGGTAAACCAAGTACCGGCAAGTCTAAAACTGCAAGTACTGTTAGACCAAACTCAAGTACTGCTGGTTTAATGTTTGTTAAACCAAAGTTCTCCAAGACTTCTAAGAATGTTTTTGAAACAGCCAAAACATCTAGAAGTAAGTTTAATAACAAACCAGTGCAAATGTGGGTTCCTAAAAGAGAAAAATCATGTGTTAAAGCAAATACTGCTAAAGCAGTACTTAAGGCAAAGAAGTCTGAGCACATAGAGTCACCCTATGTCTTTGACTACATAACTGAAACCATGAAGTATAAGAGCAAAAGAAGCATTACTGGGAATGCTTCTAAATAGACTCTTAAGTGTGTAGGTCCCACAAGATCCGAGCCAAATGTGGCTTGGGTCCCTGTTAAAAACTAATAAGTTTTGTTTATGTGCAGGAGCATCTAGTTGATGAATTGAAAGATAAAGGTAGAGTGGATAGTGGATGCTCAAGACACATGACAGGGAACAAATATTTCCTTGCTGAATTTAAAGATATCAGAGGAGGACCAGTAGCCTTTGGAGGTAGCAAAGGTAGAATTACTGGCAAAGGGAAAATCAATACAGGGAAGTTGGAATTTGAAGATGTGTTCATTGTAAAAGAATTGAATGAGTTCAATCTCTTTTCTGTATCACAAATGTGTGATAAGAAGAACAAGGTGTTGTTCACAGACAAAGACTGCTTGGTGCTGTCTAAAGACTTTGAGATGCCTAAAGAATCTCAAGTACTGCTTAAATTACCCATGCAATAAAATATGTACACCTTTAATCTTCATACTATTACTCCAACAGGTGGTATTACACGTTTGCTAGCTAAGGCTTCTTATGATGAGTCTAATTTTAGGCATAGAAGGTTAGGTCATGTGAATTTCAAGAATCTTAACAGATTAGTGAATAGGAATTTGGTTAGAGGGTTACCTAACAAATCTTTTCAAAATGATTTCACATGTGCTGCTTGTCAAAAAGGTAAACAACATAGAGCCTCTTGTAAGACCAAGACTGTCAATACTGTGACAAAGCCTTTGCAACTCTTGCATATGGATTTGTTTGGTCCAGTTTCTGTAAGAAGCATTAATCATAAGACCTTTTGTCTAGTCATAACTGATGATTATAGTAGATTCAGTTGGGTTTTCTTTTAACTCTTAAGAGTGAAACCAATGAATTACTTAAGGATTTTATTACTTTAGTTGTAAATCAGTTCACTAAACAAGTTATAATTATTAGGACAGATAATGAGACAGAATTCAAGAATACTGAATTTGATGAGTTATGTAGGTCTAAAGGAATTAAGAGACAATTTAGTAATCCTAGGTCTCCACAACAAAATGGAGTAGCTGAAAGGAAGAATAGGACACTAATTGAGGCTGCTAGAACTATGTTGGCTGATTCTCTTTTGCCAAATACCTTTTGGGCAGAAGCAATCAATACTGCATGTTATGTGTTAAATAGAGTCTTAGTAACCAAGCCTCAAAACAAAACACCTTATGAACTTTTGACTGGTGTTAAGCCAACCATAAGTCATTTAAGACCTTTTTGGTATCGTGTGTCCATACTAAATACTCTTGATCATTTGGGAAAGTTTGATGGAAAGTCTGATCTAGGATATCTTTTAGGATATTCATTGCAAAGTAAAGCATATAGGGTTTATAATTTGACATCTAAAAAGGTTGAAGAAAATGCCCATTTTAATTTCTTAGAGAATAAACCCAATGTCCCAGGAATAGGTTATGCTTGGATGTTTGATTTGGATTATCTAACTAACTCCATGGATTACTATTCTCTGCAAAAGGATTGTCAAACTAACAATGCAGGTGAGGAGTCTAGTGTAACTAATGCAAGTACTCAAGTAGAAGTTTCTTCATCAGATGATGATGTTCATATCTATGTACCCAATATGCCTACTATTACTCCTATGTCTGCTACTCCCAAGAAGCAAACCATGCCATAAATAGATGATCAAGCCTCCCAAGAGCTTCAGAGGCTTCAAGATCAAGAAAAGAATGCTACATTTACTAATCAGCATTTAATAGAAGAATCTTTTGAGTCACAACACTCAGCAGTACATACTACACCTAGTGGTACTTCATCTGCAAGTACTGCTAAGTCAAAATCTACAAAGTCTGCTGATTCATTAGAAGATATTTTACAAGCTATGGACGATGAAGACGTGTTTGCTAGTCCAACAGAAGGAATCTTCTCCAAAGCTTCCTATGATGAGCAGGGTGCAGTAACCGATTTTAATAATTTGGAAACTAAAATTCCAGTCAGTTTTATTCCCACTCATAGAGTCAACAACAACCATCCTACTACACAGATCATTGGAAATCCAAAATCTGTTGTACAAAATAGAAGACACCTTCAAACCAATACTGAAACTCATGCACTTGTGAGTTATGTCAAACAACAGTAGAGAACTAATCATAAAGATACTCATCATTGTTTGTTTGCCTGTTTCTTATCACAAGTAGAGCCCAAAAACATTTCTCAGGCTCTTGATGAAGAAAGTTAGGTAGATGCTATGCAAGAAGAATTAACACAATTTGAGCTACAAAAGGTTTGGATTCTTGTGGGTCTTCCCTCAGGTAAGAGAGTAATTGGTACTAGATGGGTTTTCAGGAATAAGAAGGATGAGAGAGGAGTTGTTGTGAGAAACAAGGCAAGACTTGTTGCTCAAGGATATAGACAGGAAGAAGGGATAGACTATGATGAGGTTTTTGCACTAGTGGCAAAGAAAGAAGCTATTAGGTTATTTTTGGCCTTTGCATCATATATGGGTTTTATAGTCTATCATATGGATGTGAAAAGTGCCTTTCTTTATGGTACTATTTTAGAGGAGGTATATGTCTCACAACCTCCAGGTTTTGTAGATCATAAATTCCCCAACAGAGTCTAAAGTACATCACTCTCTCCTACATATAATGAGAGCGAATGTATGTGGACCTCTGAGAGGAAAAATAAAGGTCAGACTAATACCTGAGTGATATCAGCGTGGAGAGGGATCTTAGTCGTCTTCGCTGACATGGAGACACTAGACTCTGGTTGTTTGTCAGCAATGGGCTCTACTACCACGTCCACCAGAGAAGGGGATGGGTTCTTCTTTGTCTTTGTCTTCTTGGAAGGATTAACAGAAGGGGTTTCAAAGGAAAGGGGGATGTCTTTCCTCTTCTTCTTCTTTTCCTTAAGCACCTTGGGCTGAGAAGTAGATTGCACAGAGGTCTTGGACAGAGACTTATCAGCCATACTTTCAGCATTCACCTCAGGTTGAGGGATCAAGGGCTCATCATCCTCAGCAAGTAGTCCAGCAACCTTCATCATATGCCTGGTAAGAGGCACTTCATCTTCAGTTGGAGCTTTCAGTGATGCAGCGGTGATATGATGAGAGGGAAAGGAGTGTAAGGCATCATTGGTGTAGGATTCACCAAGAATATCTTCTAAGACAAGAGAGAGATATCTGGTGTAGCAGATGGTGGCACCACGAGTCTTCTTTCCTTTGTTTTCCAACTTGGCAATGAGATCGGTGTATAGTATGTGGGCGATTCCAATGTCCAGACCCCAGATTAAGCTGTAGGCAATGGCTAGTTGGGAGCCATTCAGTTGGTCGTGAGAGCCAGTGTTACCTCCCAGACATTTGACAATGTACAGCATCAGCGTTCTCCATGTGGGAGAGAAGTAATTGACCTTAATGAGGGATTTGCTTTGGAAGCCATCAGCAGTGAAAGGGTTTTCCTGATCATCATGAGGCTGAAGGGTGGCCAGAGCTTTTCTTACTGTGGCACTGGTGGGTAAAGCTGATATGTTGTTGTTGTAAGGGAGTCCAATGGCTGTGGCAAAGGTTTTGAAATCAAAGGTGAGAGGTTGAGGATGGGTGGAAAGGTTGAAGGTGATTTGGGAAGAGGATGGATCGACTTCAGCACTGTACCAGAACTCTCGAAGGTATTGAGAGTAACAAGTGGAGGGTTCCTTGGTGATAGCTTCGCCAATGGTGGAGTTCTTGAGGAATTGGAACAACGGATGGTAGAGAGGGTTGTTGTGTTCGAGAAGGGCCACACAGTTATTCAAAGCAATCTTGCCATCTGAGATCTCGAAATCGACGTTTGTGGCGGCTTGTACAACGAAGGTTTGGTTTGGTGAAGAAGACGCCATTGTTGTGAGTTTGAAGGTGGTGAGAGAATGGAGAAGATGAGAAGGAATGTGTGAGAGAAGATTTTCAAAGTGACAAAAAAAATTTGGGTCAAGGGTTTTGAAAGGTTTAGCCGTTTTCCAATAAGAGCATTAAATGCAAAGATTAACCTTTTTCAGAAACTTGTGGGTCCCCTTGACCTTTCATGGTATACTTGTCCCCTTGGAAAGCGGGAAAGTTGGTGGCATAAAGAGATAATCATTTGAATTTAATATCTGATTAAAAACATTCCCATTGAAATGTAACTACCTCGTTACATTCAATTCCCTTAAATGCCCAGAGACAGCGGTCATCATCAGATTTATTTGCCAATATTGAGCATTCCCAGCTCAGCGACAAGCCTAGTAAAACTTGGCTCAGCCAGCGGCTTAGTGAAAATGTCAGCGAGCTGGTACTCAGTGGGTATGAAATGTAGCTCAATATCACCTTTTAGAATATGGTCTCTGATAAAGTGATACCTGATGTCAATATGCTTGGTTCTGGAATGAAGTACCGGATTATTGGAGATGGCTATGGCACTGGTGTTGTCACAGAATATAGGAACCTGCTCATAGTTGATTCCATAGTCAGCCAGCTGACTTTTCATCCAGAGAACTTGTGCACAGCAACCAGCGGCCGCAACATATTCAGCCTCAGCTGATGACATAGCCACAGAGTTTTGCTTCTTAGCACTCCAGCATACCAACTTTCCTCCAAGGATTTGACAGCTACCAGAGGTGCTCTTTCTGTCAAGGCAGCACCCAGCGTAATCTGAGTCGGAGTAAGCTTTGAGGTCGAAGCCTGAACCATTTGGGTACCAGAGACCCATTGAGGGAGATCCTTTCAAGTACCTGAAAATTCTTTTGACAGCTACAAGGTGGGATTCCTTGGGGTTAGCTTGGTACCTAGCACAGAGACAAGTGGAGAATTGTATGTCTGGTCTACTTGCTGTGAGATACATCAGTGACCCAATCATGCCTCTATATAAGGTCTCATTAACAGAGACCCCTGAGTCATCAGCTCCCAAGTTGTTGGGAGGAAGCATGGGGCATTTCACTGATGCACAATCAGACAGATCATACTTCTTGAGCAAATCTCTAACGTACTTTTCTTGACAAATAGAAATTCCTTTTGAATTTTGTTTGATTTGAAAACCCAAGAAAAAGGTTAGTTCCCCCATCATGCTCATTTCATATTTTTTGGTCATAAGTTTGGCAAATTGTTTGCTCAAGTTAACATTGGTTGAACCAAAAATTATGTCATCCACATAAATCTGTACTAATATGACGTCACCCTTGGACCTATAGGTGAACAAGGTTTGGTCAATGGTACCTCTGACAAATTTATTTTCAAGAAGGAATTTTGAGAGAGTTTCATACCAGGCTCTGGGCGCTTGTTTTAGCCCATAGAGAGCTTTGTGAAGTCTGCAGACATGATTTGGGTAGTCACTATTTTCAAACCCTGGGGGTTGACTGACATATACTTCCTCTGCAAGTTTCCCATTAAGAAAGGCACTCTTCACATCCATCTGATAAACCATGAAACCCATATAAGCTGCAAAGGCTAGGAAGATTCTGATGGCTTCCAATCTGGCCACTGGTGCGAAGGTTTCATCATAATCAATTCCTTCAGATTGGTTATATCCCAGCACCACGAGTCTAGCCTTGTTTTTTACAATCATACCAGCTTCATCCCTTTTATTTCTGTAGACCCATTTTGTTCCAACCACTTGCTTACCAGCTGGAGCTTTAACCAGAGTCCACACCTTGTTTCTCTTGATCTGATTTAGTTCATCTTGCATGGCAACAACCCAGCCTTCATCAAGCAGAGCAGCAGCCACGTTCTTAGGTTCATCCTCAGAGAGAAAATTTGCAAACAGGCATTCATTTGCAGAGGCGGTTTCCAGAGATTTTAATTTACCTCTGGTGGTGACTCCTTCAGAGGGTTCTCCAAGAATATTAACTAGAAGAATATCTTGGTTCCTACTCCATTTGGATTGTGGAGCAGGAGTCTCTGTGGGATCAGGAGTCACTTCAAGTTCAGTGAGTGATGGAGGTTCATCACATGTAATCTCTTCGTCCATGATCTCTTCATCTGATTGAATATCTAAAGTGACAGGATCAGCATTTTCTTCAGAGATTTGAGTAAGAGATTCAACACCAACAGTCTCTGGAGTGATGTCAGAGATGGAGTGAGGGTCAAAAGCTTGAACATATGGGAGATCCTTGTGACGACTTTGAGATGAATCCTTGGGATTTGAGAAATCATCTTTGGGATAAGATTTAACTTCGTTGAAGTCAATGTCACAGTCCTCTGAGTTGGTGTGTGTTATGACAGCGTCAGCTTCATTAAAGGTGACATGAATGGACTCTTCTAGTTCTTGCCTGCGAATATTGAATACTCTGAAAGCTCTGGAGGTGGGAGAGTATCCAAGGAAGAATCCATCATCTGATTTTTCATCAAATTTACCCAGGTGATCTTTGTAATTGTGAATGAAAACAGGGCAACCAAAGACATGGAAGTAGCTTACATCAGGGGCTCTCTTCCTATACACTTCATAAGCGGTCTTGCCATGTCTCTTCACAATAATGGATCTGTTTTGTATGTAGCATGCTGTGTACACAGCCTCACCCCAGAATTGTTTAGGAAGTCTGGATTCGCTGAGCATCGTTCTGGCAGCTTCAATGAGTGTTCTGTTTCTTCTTTCAGCGACACCGTTTTGTTCAGGGGTTCCTGGGTTTGAGAAGTTCTGTGATATACCCTTTTCATCACAAAAGGCTTCCATGGCATGGTTTTTGAATTCTGTGCCATTGTCACTTCTGATAGCCTTTACTCTGCAGTCATTGAGGTTTTCTATTTCTCTGATGAAGGACATGATTCTTTCAGCAGCATCACTCTTTCTCTTAAGAAAGAATACCCATGTGTATCTGGAGAATTCATCTACAATGACCAAGGTATATTTGTTGTGATTGAGGTATTGAGGTTTAACTGGTCCAAACAAGTCCATGTGAAGAAGATGAAGGCACTTGTTAATGGAGAATGATTGTTTTGTTTTGAATGAAGCCCTGTGATGCTTCCCTTTCTCGCAGGCTGAGCAGGGTCTGTCCTTGCTGAAGGTCAGAGAGGGAAGTCCAGCTACCAAGTCATTCTTTGCCAGTTTGTTGATGTTTTTGAAGTTGAGATGGGAGAGTCTCTTATGCCAGAGCCAATTTTCGCTATCAGATGCTTTGGCAAAGAGACAGGTGTTCTCTCCTTCAGGGGATGACGTCATGTCAATGACATAGACATCCCTTCTTCTGGGTGCAATTAGAACGACATCATCATCCTGATTGAAGATAGTTCCTTGGGTCTTTGTGAACAGAACCTTAAACCCAGCATCGCAGAGTTGACTGATGCTAATAAGGTTGTGCTTCAAATCATTTACATAGGCGACCCTTGTGAAGGTAATTCCATTGCAATCCACTGAGCCATATCCTTCAGTGGCCCCTGAGGAGTCATCCCCAAAGACTACTTTTGGACCAGGCTCCTTCTTATATCTATGCAGATATTGTTTAATTCCTGTCATGTGTCTGGAGCACCCGCTATCCAAATACCAAACAGATTTCTTTAGGTATGCCTGCATAGATATAACAAACCAGATTAGTTTCTATGATGAACCCACTTTCCAGTGGGTCCATGCTGTCGCTGACTGGCGACATTGGGTCTTCTGGGCCTTTCTCCCCCTCTTTGGTTGCAATCCCTGGTTTCATGTCGCATGCTGCCACAGATGTCACAACCAGGGTAATGTTCACACTCATCAGAGTGGTGGTCATAAAAACCACAATATTTGCAGGGAGGATTAGGCCTGTATCCCTGAGAACTTTCTTTGGATTTTGGTTGCTCAGGTCTTCTAGAGGGCCTGTGAGGGGTCTTAGATCTAAGCTGTGTCCGAGTTCTCTGAACAGCGATGATCTCCTCATGCTCTCTAGAAGAGTGTTCAGTGGACTCACATGTGATACACTTGGGTCTCTTGGAACAATCATCTGAGGAATGATTTTTGAACCCACAGTGTTTGCAAGGCCTGAATAGCGTTCTCCCCTTAGAGCTGCTGGAGCTTTCACCAAGGGAGTTAACAGAAGGACTGTTATCCTTGGGGTTGATTTTTTCTTTCAACCCTTTTACCTCTTCCATCAGGGTGAGGAGAAGTTTCTTGGTGGGAGATAACTCTTCGGGGGAAGAAGTGGGTATGTCAGTGTTTTTGGCCACATAAACCTTCTTGTGTGCTTTATCAGCAACTTTGGAAGTGAGGTTCCCAGAGGTTTTGAGAACTGGTTTTGGGCCAAGCAAGGAATCTGATGGGTTAGCACCAGCAAGCTTGGGAGTAGCTGATGCGTCAGATTCTTTGTCAGAGTCCTTTTCAACCACAGAGGTGGAGTGAGGAGAAGTGACTTCTGATGGGACAAATTTAACACTGGGCACAGGAATGTGGTTTTTGAACCTACCCTTACCCCCTATGGCTTGAACCACATCTCCTGGAATGCTTTCAGCAACTATTTCATCCACAGTGGACTGGCCAAGGTTCCATTTTTTAATGGTTTTTCTCAAATCAGCGTTTTCAGCAGCCAAAGATTCATTTTCAATAGACAACTTGCTGACCTCATTTTGAAGTTGATTAGCCATGTTCACAAAAGGTTTAAGATTAGCTAGTTCAGATTGACAAAGATTCAGTTCTGTTTTAAGATTTAGAAACTTATTTAACAGATTTTTTCTTTGTTCTTCAACAAAATGGAGGTCAACCAAGGTATAGTCACTGACATGGTCTCTGTCAGGACCTTCAGGCATAGAAAGTAATCTTTGTACCTTTTTCATGGTGATGTCCACCCATTGGCCTGATCTAGCCTCACTTTTACCGACAGCTGGTTCTTCATCAGCAACAGCCATGAAGGCTCTGACGGTAGTGGTTCCTTCATCCTCAGAGGTGAGGGGTTCATCATCCCAGTCAAAAGAAGCAGCTATCAGACCTTTTTCAGTCTTTTTGTTATCTTTCTTCTTGGCTGCATCATCAGCTTTCTGGTTGAGTTTAATCAGCTCAGCTTTCAAGGCCTTGTATTTTACCTTGTAGTCCTTTTTACCCTCAGAGTCACTGAGAGAGGATTGCTTGAAAGGTGAGGAAGAGAACTTCTTTTTGCTGTTGGTTTTGCTGGATGATGGAAAGCTGGGAGAAGATGTCTTGTTTGACCAGCAGTCCTTTTGGAAATGACCAGTCTTTCCGCAAGTGTAACATGACACTTTGGATTTGTCAATCTTGGCAGCACCAACTCTACCAGATCTTTTGTAGTATCTCTTCTGGTCAGCTAAGAGGGCTCTGTCATGGAATTCAGCATGTAATTCATCAAGGAATTCTTGACTACTTCTTGTGTCTTCTTCCACGTCAGAGTCACTATCCTGAAAAGAGTGGTTAGCAACAAGAGCTTTTGACCCAGATATAGCAGAAGTAAACCTATCAGTCTCTGATTTGTAAATAGAGTCAATCAGTCCTTCTTCATAATTGTATCTACCAAATAGTTGAGCAAGAGTATCATTCTTTATGGCATTATTTGCTCTCAGGGTTTGGTTAAGGCTAAGCCATTTCCTAGGCAGACTATTGACAAATGTGGCATTAACCTCAGCCTTGGGTAGAACAACACCATTGTTACCTAAATCATTCAGCAAGATCTTAAGTCTAGTGTAAGTTTGAGAAACAGTCTCAGTTTCTAGGGCTTTAAAAGCGTTAAACTTAAGTCTTAATGCTTGGATTTTGGTCTCTTTGGTCTCTTCTGGTCCTTCATACCCTAGAACCAACTTAGTCCACATTTCTTGTGCGGTATTGCATTTGATAATGGACTTCATGATGTTCTTGGGTAGGCAAGAGACTATGATACTCTTAAGTCTCTTATCCTGGTTGGCCAAACGTCTATCAGCGGGAGACCATTGCTTAACAGGTTTCTTAATGGGTCTTTCTGGTGTAGAGGTAATAGCCAGTGGTACGTAAGGACCATTTTCTAAGATTTCAAACAAGAAGGGTTCTAAGCCATCTAAGTATATAAGAAATTCACTTTTCCAACTTGAGAAATCTTCTTCATCAAACGCTGGCACATTAGACACATGTGACCCTCCACGATTATCAAGAAGCTGTGGAAGATCATCCTCATTCACACCAGTGCTTACAACAGGTGTAGGCATGGTAGTGGATGTGGTGGCTGGCGCGTTTGTGGAAGTATTTGCTTGGTTTGATTGACCAAATGGTGGTGGGATGGGTGGCATAGTTTCAGTCATATTTGGATCTTGATTTTAAAAACAAGAACGGTTTTTGAAAAGTTTTATAAATCAAACCGCTCTGATACCAATTGAAAGTCCCAAAATACAACAATTGTTGAAACTAAGACACGAAAACAATAACACACAATAGATATACTTTTCAAACGAGTAATCCTTTATTAACTATTATCAACAAAGTATTACAAAGTGTTATGAATACACCTGTTGAATAACAACAAGAAATGAACCCTAGAACAAGTAAACTTGATTCGAGACTCAAGTTTACAAGTGAACCAACGAGTCGCTGATGGACAGCTGAGGCCTCAGTGGTTCAAGTGGGAGAAAGAACTTAGATAAAGATTCCAAGCACAAGGGTTGAATCTTAACTTCTTTCTCATCCCCTATTTATAGTGGTATGAGGTTGTATCCTTAGTGGGGGTAGTTGATACGTGTCATCTTCTGAATGGAAGAGTACAACGTATTAAATGCATGTCCAAATCGAGACATGCCTTTAACTACTTTAGGTGAACAGTTCTGCCAACTGTTCACCTTTGTCCCACTAGGTCGTACTAGGCATTGACTTTGAATCTCTTGTTTTGTCCCGCTCAAAACACTTGTAAGATTCTCCCGCCTAAACTATAAGGGGTTGGATAAGCTTTGCTTGATCCAAGTCTCTAGGGTTCTTAAGTGATCTCTGAGTGTTGTCAACTCAGAGATCCTTGAACACCAGTGCATTCCTTTGACATCCCAGCTATCCATAATCGCTGGTGAGTCTGACTTCAGATTGTCTTCGACTTCTCTGACGTTGTCTTTGACTTGAATGATCCTGGTGTGCCAGCTGAGGCTTTGCCTTCCACTGGTCTAGTCTCTGTCGCTGGTCCTCTCAGCGACCTTTCAACACTTAGTCTAATTTAAACAAATCTAGACAGGGCCATAGTTAAAACTTTCATTGGCCCAACAATCTCCCCCTATTTGTTTATAAATTATACTAAGTCTAAAATTATTGTAAGTGAGTACACAGCTTCTTCTTACACATAATTTAACAAACATACCTCAAAGTTTTATTAATCAGAATGAACCTAGTCTATTACAATAGCACCCTAAGGTGAAAACATAAACAAAAATAAATAGGTTCTTCAGCGATCAAGACCTTGATCACAGATTCTCTGGGCTTCGACTTTGTCACTCCTAGAGTTAATGACAAGTTCAATTTCAAAATCGAACTCATCAGCTTCTTTGCAATTTCTAAGGATGCCCTGCTTGAGTCTGATCAGCTGAATGGTTGATGCCAGAGGTAGCTCATTCAAACGCTGAAAAGCATAATCACAGTTACCATTCATAAATACCATACCTGCCTCTGGCTCAGTGTAAACTTGGCCTTCTATGGGTTTGGTGATTTCCTTGGGAAGGACCAAGTTTCTGAGCATCCCATCGACCACTACATCTTCAGTGACCAACCTTTCTGTCAGAGGCCCCATTGGTGTTTTCCTCTTTCTTTGTGTCTGAGAAGATGATTGAGAGGAAAGCTGTGGAGGTAGGGGTACCTTCAGCTTCTTTGCAGTATCTCTTACCCAATTGAGTTTTGCTTGAATGTTCTTCATCATTTGGGCAGGACCAGGCCCAGTCTTCTTTTGGGCAAGAGATAGTATTTCCAACCACTCAGAGAGGCTCAGATCTCTGAGCTTGAAGTCGCTGGAGACTTTATAATTCTGCATGTCATTCTCCCTATAAATAGTCATTACCACCTTTTTGTCTTTGTTGGTGAAGCATGTGTACTTGGTGATACGACCGGGTTCAGATCTCTGGTTGACCAGTCTTTGATATTCTGTTAAGAGGTTGTTCCTCTTAACCTCCAGTTTCTTGAGTTTAGCCAGTTGAGCTTTCTTAGCAGAGGGAGAGAGCTTGTCAAGAGCTTCTTTGCTCCTTAGTTCAGCAGCCCTGATATTTGCTAACCTTTGATGTTCAAGGATTTGGGCTTTAGCTTGCTCTGGGGTGAGTGGTGGTTCATCAGCGCTTTTGAATTTGTTGAGGTCAGAGTTTTTGGAGGGTTTGGATCCACCTTCAGCTTGAAGGGAGTGTAGGGTAATTTCAGGTTGCTCAACTGCAATCCCTTTACCTTTATCTTTCACAGAATCAGCAGCAGGCTTGAAGGATCTCAGTGGAGTGGGTGTTGGTATTTCAGGTGTAGGCTTTTTCTTCTGCTGCTCCCCCGTAGATACAGCATCATCAGCTTCTTCTTCAGAAGAGGAGGCAGACTTCTCCCCCTCAGGCATAGCCCCAGCAGGTGCTCTGCCTGAACCTGCCTTATTGAAACGAAGGAACTCCTGGTGAACAAATATGCAAATTTCCTTGAGTTCACCTTGGAGAAGTTCCTGAAGAAGAAGTCTTGAGGGTTCAGCAGCCTGAGCTATGGCTGCAACATTTGCCTTTACCGCTGAGGTTAGAGCAGATGGGATGTACGTCTGAAGACTCTGGTTGA
The DNA here is from genome assembly GCA_025667525.1 of Glebionis coronaria. Classification (NCBI taxonomy): domain Eukaryota; kingdom Viridiplantae; phylum Streptophyta; class Magnoliopsida; order Asterales; family Asteraceae; genus Glebionis; species Glebionis coronaria. The sequence goes on along the minus strand of JANFOE010000440.1, from coordinate 111,134 downwards.
TTAGGTCAGGTAGTTGTGCCTTCAGAGCGTTGTTCAGCAGTTGCGGAAGCAGTGCGGTCATGGAAGACTCCACTGATGAAGTTAGTGAGGTTTCCAAGTTTGTAGTAAGCTCCTCAGCAGCATGAGTCAGGGTCTGGATCTCAGAGAGAAGAGCTTCGTTTGTGACCTTGGGTTTCGTGATGCTGATATCCCCTCTCTTTTCCCATAACGCCTCAGCAGCCAGTTCCTGTACATCTTTCATTCGTGGGACTTGTGCTGACTTGCGTGAGAGTAGGTATTCCAGGTGTTGCTTAGCCCCCAGCTCCATGACACTTGGCAAGGTGGGAAATGGAACAGGTGCAGGGGAGCTAAGTCTCTGTTCCCATAGCCTTTTGGCAGCTAGTTCTTGAACATTGGGAAGGGAGGGGACAGAGACCGGTGTCAGCTCAATGGAGGACAAGTTGTAGTCATCAGTGCTCATTTCCTCAAAGTCAGAGGTGAAAGGGCCTTCCTCTATAATAAGAACTTCATCATCAGGCAGAGATTCGAAGTCTGAGAGGGCATCAAGATCAATTGTGGCAACTTCAGCGGAATTGTCATCAGCAATCAAGTAGTCATCATTGTTAAGTTGTTCCTGATGAAGATTGTGAGCCTGTGATAAGAGTTATTAGTAACCAGTTGTGAAAAATAATGCAGTTATAGATCGCCAGTCGCTGCCCCTAGGAAAGCTGGGTGTGATTATCCAGCCCCCCCTAAGGATTTCTCCTTGGGACTCTTTTAATTGTGAAATAGGTATGTTAAGGATCGCCATTCGCTGCCCCTAGGATAGCTGGGTGTGATTATCCAGCTCCCCCTGAAGGATTGCTCCTTGGGACTCTTTTAATGTGAAATAAAAGTGTTGAAGGATCGCCATTCGCTGCCCCTAGGATAGCTGGGTGTGATTATCCAGCTCCCCCGTAAGGATTACTCCTTGGGACTCTTTTTATGTGAAAGTTATGAGGTGAATGGTCGCCGTTCGCTGCCCCTAGAAAGACTGAGGGTGATGATTCAGCCTTTCCAAAAGAATAAATTCTTTGGGACTCTTTTATTAATGATGGGGACCCAGAGTCACTGAGAAGTGCAGAGACTCTGGGTCGGGACTTATATGTGCTCAGGTTGTTGTTTGCCAAGAGCACAGTCCAGAGGTTGAAGGATCATCGGGGTGCGTTAGAAGCACAAGTGAATCATTTCCTAGTGAAGACAGAGTGTACAGAGAGTCCTAAAGGTCTAGGTGCTGACACAGACACGCTAAGAGTTGAGGCAAACTCTAAAGTACATCACTCTCTCCTACAGATAATGAGAGCGAATGTATGTGGACCTCTGAGAGGAAAAATAAAGGTCAGACTAATACCTGAGTGATATCAGCGTGGAGAGGGATCTTAGTCGTCTTCGCTGACATGGAGACACTAGACTCTGGTTGTTTGTCAGCAATGGGCTCTACTACCACGTCCACCAGAGAAGGGGATGGGTTCTTCTTTGTCTTTGTCTTCTTGGAAGGATTAACAGAAGGGGTTTCAAAGGAAAGGGGGATGTCTTTCCTCTTTTTCTTCTTTTCCTTAAGCACCTTGGGCTGAGAAGTAGATTGCACAGAGGTCTTGGACAGAGACTTATCAGCCATACTTTCAGCATTCACCTCAGGTTGAGGGATCAAGGGCTCATCATCCTCAGCAAGTAGTCCAGCAACCTTCATCATATGCCTGGTAAGAGGCACTTCATCTTCAGTTGGAGCTTTCAGTGATGCAGCGGTGATATGATGAGAGGGAAAGGAGTGTAAGGCATCATTGGTGTAGGATTCACCAAGAATATCTTCTAAGACAAGAGAGAGATATCTGGTGTAGCAGATGGTGGCACCACGAGTCTTCTTTCCTTTGTTTTCCAACTTGGCAATGAGATCGGTGTATAGTATGTGGGCGATTCCAATGTCCAGACCCCAGATTAAGCTGTAGGCAATGGCTAGTTGGGAGCCATTCAGTTGGTCGTGAGAGCCAGTGTTACCTCCCAGACATTTGACAATGTACAGCATCAGCGTTCTCCATGTGGGAGAGAAGTAATTGACCTTAATGAGGGATTTGCTTTGGAAGCCATCAGCAGTGAAAGGGTTTTCCTGATCATCATGAGGCTGAAGGGTGGCCAGAGCTTTTCTTACTGTGGCACTGGTGGGTAAAGCTGATATGTTGTTGTTGTAAGGGAGTCCAATGGCTGTGGCAAAGGTTTTGAAATCAAAGGTGAGAGGTTGAGGATGGGTGGAAAGGTTGAAGGTGATTTGGGAAGAGGATGGATCGACTTCAGCACTGTACCAGAACTCTCGAAGGTATTGAGAGTAACAAGTGGAGGGTTCCTTGGTGATAGCTTCGCCAATGGTGGAGTTCTTGAGGAATTGGAACAACGGATGGTAGAGAGGGTTGTTGTGTTCGAGAAGGGCCACACAGTTATTCAAAGCAATCTTGCCATCTGAGATCTCGAAATCGACGTTTGTGGCGGCTTGTACAACGAAGGTTTGGTTTGGTGAAGAAGACGCCATTGTTGTGAGTTTGAAGGTGGTGAGAGAATGGAGAAGATGAGAAGGAATGTGTGAGAGAAGATTTTCAAAGTGACAAAAAAAATTTGGGTCAAGGGTTTTGAAAGGTTTAGCCGTTTTCCAATAAGAGCATTAAATGCAAAGATTAACCTTTTTCAGAAACTTGTGGGTCCCCTTGACCTTTCATGGTATACTTGTCCCCTTGGAAAGCGGGAAAGTTGGTGGCATAAAGAGATAATCATTTGAATTTAATATCTGATTAAAAACATTCCCATTGAAATGTAACTACCTCGTTACATTCAATTCCCTTAAATGCCCAGAGACAGCGGTCATCATCAGATTTATTTGCCAATATTGAGCATTCCCAGCTCAGCGACAAGCCTAGTAAAACTTGGCTCAGCCAGCGGCTTAGTGAAAATGTCAGCGAGCTGGTACTCAGTGGGTATGAAATGTAGCTCAATATCACCTTTTAGAATATGGTCTCTGATAAAGTGATACCTGATGTCAATATGCTTGGTTCTGGAATGAAGTACCGGATTATTGGAGATGGCTATGGCACTGGTGTTGTCACAGAATATAGGAACCTGCTCATAGTTGATTCCATAGTCAGCCAGCTGACTTTTCATCCAGAGAACTTGTGCACAGCAACCAGCGGCCGCAACATATTCAGCCTCAGCTGATGACATAGCCACAGAGTTTTGCTTCTTAGCACTCCAGCATACCAACTTTCCTCCAAGGATTTGACAGCTACCAGAGGTGCTCTTTCTGTCAAGGCAGCACCCAGCGTAATCTGAGTCGGAGTAAGCTTTGAGGTCGAAGCCTGAACCATTTGGGTACTAGAGACCCATTGAGGGAGATCCTTTCAAGTACCTGAAAATTCTTTTGACAGCTACAAGGTGGGATTCCTTGGGGTTAGCTTGGTACCTAGCACAGAGACAAGTGGAGAATTGTATGTCTGGTCTACTTGCTGTAAGATACATCAGTGACCCAATCATGCCTCTATATAAGGTCTCATTAACAGAGACCCCTGAGTCATCAGCTCCCAAGTTGTTGGGAGGAAGCATGGGGCATTTCACTGATGCACAATCAGACAGATCATACTTCTTGAGCAAATCTCTAACGTACTTTTCTTGACAAATAGAAATTCCTTTTGAATTTTGTTTGATTTGAAAACCCAAGAAAAAGGTTAGTTCCCCCATCATGCTCATTTCATATTTTTTGGTCATAAGTTTGGCAAATTGTTTGCTCAAGTTAACATTGGTTGAACCAAAAATTATGTCATCCACATAAATCTGTACTAATATGACGTCACCCTTGGACCTATAGGTGAACAAGGTTTGGTCAATGGTACCTCTGACAAATTTATTTTCAAGAAGGAATTTTGAGAGAGTTTCATACCAGGCTCTGGGCGCTTGTTTTAGCCCATAGAGAGCTTTGTGAAGTCTGCAGACATGATTTGGGTAGTCACTGTTTTCAAACCCTGGGGGTTGACTGACATATACTTCCTCTGCAAGTTTCCCATTAAGAAAGGCACTCTTCACATCCATCTGATAAACCATGAAACCCATATAAGCTGCAAAGGCTAGGAAGATTCTGATGGCTTCGAATCTGGCCACTGGTGCGAAGGTTTCATCATAATCAATTCCTTCAGATTGGTTATATCCCAGCACCACGAGTCTAGCCTTGTTTTTTACAATCATACCAGCTTCATCCCTTTTATTTCTGTAGACCTATTTTGTTCCAACCACTTGCTTACCAGCTGGAGCTTTAACCAGAGTCCACACCTTGTTTCTCTTGATCTGATTTAGTTCATCTTGCATGGCAACAACCCAGCCTTCATCAAGCAGAGCAGCAGCCACGTTCTTAGGTTCATCCTCAGAGAGAAAATTTGCAAACAGGCATTCATTTGCAGAGGCGGTTTCCAGAGATTTTAATTTACCTCTGGTGGTGACTCCTTCAGAGGGTTCTCCAAGAATATTAACTAGAAGAATATCTTGTTTCCTACTCCATTTGGATTGTGGAGCAGGAGTCTCTGTGGGATCAGGAGTCACTTCAAGTTCAGTGAGTGATGCAGGTTCATCACATGTAATCTCTTCGTCCATGATCTCTTCATCTGATTGAATATCTAAAGTGACAGGATCAGCATTTTCTTCAGAGATTTGAGTAAGAGATTCAACACCAACAGTCTCTGGAGTGATGTCAGAGATGGAGTGAGGGTCAAAAGCTTGAACATATGGGAGATCCTTGTGACGACTTTGAGATGAATCCTTGGGATTTGAGAAATCATCTTTGGGATAAGATTTAACTTCGTTGAAGTCAATGTCACAGTCCTCTGAGTTGGTGTGTGTTATGACAGCGTCAGCTTCATTAAAGGTGACATGAATGGACTCTTCTAGTTCTTGCCTGCGAATATTGAATACTCTGAAAGATCTGGAGGTGGGAGAGTATCCAAGGAAGAATCCATCATCTGATTTTTCATCAAATTTACCCAGGTGATCTTTGTAATTGTGAATGAAAACAGGGCAACCAAAGACATGGAAGTAGCTTACATCAGGGGCTCTCTTCCTATACACTTCATAAGCGGTCTTGCCATGTCTCTTCACAATAATGGATCTGTTTTGTATGTAGCATGCTGTGTACACAGCCTCACCCCAGAATTGTTTAGGAAGTCTGGATTCGCTGAGCATCGTTCTGGCAGCTTCAATGAGTGTTCTGTTTCTTCTTTCAGCGACACCGTTTTGTTCAGGGGTTCCTGGGTTTGAGAAGTTCTGTGATATACCCTTTTCATCACAAAAGGCTTCCATGGCATGGTTTTTGAATTCTGTGCCATTGTCACTTCTGATAGCCTTTACTCTGCAGTCATTGAGGTTTTCTATTTCTCTGATGAAGGACATGATTCTTTCAGCAGCATCACTCTTTCTCTTAAGAAAGAATACCCATGTGTATCTGGAGAATTCATCTACAATGACCAAGGTATATTTGTTGTGATTGAGGTATTGAGGTTTAACTGGTCCAAACAAGTCCATGTGAAGAAGATGAAGGCACTTGTTAATGGAGAATGATTGTTTTGTTTTGAATGAAGCCCTGTGATGCTTCCCTTTCTCGCAGGCTGAGCAGGGTCTGTCCTTGCTGAAGGTCAGAGAGGGAAGTCCAGCTACCAAGTCATTCTTTGCCAGTTTGTTGATGTTTTTGAAGTTGAGATGGGAGAGTCTCTTATGCCAGAGCCAATTTTCACTATCAGATGCTTTGGCAAAGAGACAGGTGTTCTCTCCTTCAGGGGATGACGTCATGTCAATGACATAGACATCCCTTCTTCTGGGTGCAATTAGAACGACATCATCGTCCTGATTGAAGATAGTTCCTTGGGTCTTTGTGAACAGAACCTTAAACCCAGCATCGCAGAGTTGACTGATGCTAATAAGGTTGTGCTTCAAATCATTTACATAGGCGACCCTTGTGAAGGTAATTCCATTGCAATCCACTGAGCCATATCCTTCAGTGGCCCCTGAGGAGTCATCCCCAAAGACTACTTTTGGACCAGGCTCCTTCTTATATCTATGCAGATATTGTTTAATTCCTGTCATGTGTCTGGAGCACCCGCTATCCAAATACCAAACAGATTTCTTTAGGTATGCCTGCATAGATATAACAAACCAGATTAGTTTCTATGATGAACCCACTTTCCAGTGGGTCCATGCTGTCGCTGACTGGCGACATTGGGTCTTCTGGGCCTTTCTCCCCCTCTTTGGTTGCAATCCCTGGTTTCATGTCGCATGCTGCCACAGATGTCACAACCAGGGTAATGTTCACACTCATCAGAGTGGTGGTCATAAAAACCACAATATTTGCAGGGAGGATTAGGCCTGTATCCCTGAGAACTTTCTTTGGATTTTGGTTGCTCAGGTCTTCTAGAGGGCCTGTGAGGGGTCTTAGATCTAAGCTGTGTTCGAGTTCTCTGAACAGCGATGATCTCCTCATGCTCTCTAGAAGAGTGTTCAGTGGACTCACATGTGATACACTTGGGTCTCTTGGAACAATCATCTGAGGAATGATTTTTGAACCCACAGTGTTTGCAAGGCCTGAATAGCGTTCTCCCCTTAGAGCTGCTGGAGCTTTCACCAAGGGAGTTAACAGAAGGACTGTTATCCTTGGGGTTGATTTTTTCTTTCAACCCTTTTACCTCTTCCATCAGGGTGAGGAGAAGTTTCTTGGTGGGAGATAACTCTTCGGGGGAAGAAGTGGGTATGTCAGTGTTTTTGGCCACATAAACCTTCTTGTGTGCTTTATCAGCAACTTTGGAAGTGAGGTTCCCAGAGGTTTTGAGAACTGGTTTTGGGCCAAGCAAGGAATCTGATGGGTTAGCACCAGCAAGCTTGGGAGTAGCTGATGCGTCAGATTCTTTGTCAGAGTCCTTCTCAACCACAGAGGTGGAGTGAGGAGAAGTGACTTCTGATGGGACAAATTTAACACTGGGCACAGGAATGTGGTTTTTGAACCTACCCTTACCCCCTATGGCTTGAACCACATCTCCTGGAATGCTTTCAGCAACTATTTCATCCACAGTGGACTGGCCAAGGTTCCATTTTTTAATGGTTTTTCTCAAATCAGCGTTTTCAGCAGCCAAAGATTCATTTTCAATAGACAACTTGCTGACCTCATTTTGAAGTTGATTAGCCATGTTCACAAAAGGTTTAAGATTAGCTAGTTCAGATTGACAAAGATTCAGTTCTGTTTTAAGATTTAGAAACTTATTTAACAGATTTTTTCTTTGTTCTTCAACAAAATGGAGGTCAACCAAGGTATAGTCACTGACATGGTCTCTGTCAGGACCTTCAGGCATAGAAAGTAATCTTTGTACCTTTTTCATGGTGATGTCCACCCATTGGCCTGATCTAGCCTCACTTTTACCGACAGCTGGTTCTTCATCAGCAACAGCCATGAAGGCTCTGACGGTAGTGGTTCCTTCATCCTCAGAGGTGAGGGGTTCATCATCCCAGTCAAAAGAAGCAGCTATCAGACCTTTTTCAGTCTTTTTGTTATCTTTCTTCTTGGCTGCATCATCAGCTTTCTGGTTGAGTTTAATCAGCTCAGCTTTCAAGGCCTTGTATTTTACCTTGTAGTCCTTTTTACCCTCAGAGTCACTGAGAGAGGATTGCTTGAAAGGTGAGGAAGAGAACTTCTTTTTGCTGTTGGTTTTGCTGGATGATGGAAAGCTGGGAGAAGATGTCTTGTTTGACCAGCAGTCCTTTTGGAAATGACCAGTCTTTCCGCAAGTGTAACATGACACTTTGGATTTGTCAATCTTGGCAGCACCAACTCTACCAGATCTTTTGTAGTATCTCTTCTGGTCAGCTAAGAGGGCTCTGTCATGGAATTCAGCATGTAATTCATCAAGGAATTCTTGACTACTTCTTGTGTCTTCTTCCACGTCAGAGTCACTATCCTGAAAAGAGTGGTTAGCAACAAGAGCTTTTGACCCAGATATAGCAGAAGTAAACCTATCAGTATCTGATTTGTAAATAGAGTCAATCAGTCCTTCTTCATAATTGTATCTACCAAATAGTTGAGCAAGAGTATCATTCTTTATGGCATTATTTGCTCTCAGGGTTTGGTTAAGGCTAAGCCATTTCCTAGGCAGACTATTGACAAATGTGGCATTAACCTCAGCCTTGGGTAGAACAACACCATTGTTACCTAAATCATTCAGCAAGATCTTAAGTCTAGTGTAAGTTTGAGAAACAGTCTCAGTTTCTAGGGCTTTAAAAGCGTTAAACTTAAGTCTTAATGCTTGGATTTTGGTCTCTTTGGTCTCTTCTGGTCCTTCATACCCTAGAACCAACTTAGTCCACATTTCTTGTGCGGTATTGCATTTGATAATGGACTTCATGATGTTCTTGGGTAGGCAAGAGACTATGATACTCTTAAGTCTCTTGTCCTGGTTGGCCAAACGTCTATCAGCGGGAGACCATTGCTTAACAGGTTTCTTAATGGGTCTTTCTGGTGTAGAGGTAATAGCCAGTGGTACGTAAGGACCATTTTCTAAGATTTCAAACAAGAAGGGTTCTAAGCCATCTAAGTATATAAGAAATTCACTTTTCCAACTTGAGAAATCTTCTTCATCAAACGCTGGCACATTAGACACATGTGACCCTCCACGATTATCAAGAAGCTGTGGAAGATCATCCTCATTCACACCAGTGCTTACAACAGGTGTAGGCATGGTAGTGGATGTGGTGGCTGGCGCGTTTGTGGAAGTATTTGCTTGGTTTGATTGACCAAATGGTGGTGGGATGGGTGGCATAGTTTCAGTCATATTTGGATCTTGATTTTAAAAACAAGAACGGTTTTTGAAAAGTTTTATAAATCAAACCGCTCTGATACCAATTGAAAGTCCCAAAATACAACAATTGTTGAAACTAAGACACGAAAACAATAACACACAATAGATATACTTTTCAAACGAGTAATCCTTTATTAACTATTATCAACAAAGTATTACAAAGTGTTATGAATACACCTGTTGAATAACAACAAGAAATGAACCCTAGAACAAGTAAACTTGATTCGAGACTCAAGTTTACAAGTGAACCAACGAGTCGCTGATGGACAGCTGAGGCCTCAGTGGTTCAAGTGGGAGAAAGAACTTAGATAAAGATTCCAAGCACAAGGGTTGAATCTTAACTTCTTTCTCATCCCATATTTATAGTGGTACGAGGTTGTATCCTTAGTGGGGGTAGTTGATACGTGTCATCTTCTGAATGGAAGAGTACAACGTATTAAATGCATGTCCAAATCGAGACATGCCTTTAACTACTTTAGGTGAACAGTTCTGCCAACTGTTCACCTTTGTCCCACTAGGTCGTACTAGGCATTGACTTTGAATCTCTTGTTTTGTCCCGCTCAAAACACTTGTAAGATTCTCCCGCCTAAACTATAAGGGGTTGGATAAGCTTTGCTTGATCCAAGTCTCTAGGGTTCTTAAGTGATCTCTGAGTGTTGTCAACTCAGAGATCCTTGAACACCAGTGCATTCCTTTGACATCCCAGCTATCCATAATCGCTGGTGAGTCTGACTTCAGATTGTCTTCGACTTCTCTGACGTTGTCTTTGACTTGAATGATCCTGGTGTGCCAGCTGAGGCTTTGCCTTCCACTGGTCTAGTCTCTGTCGCTGGTCCTCTCAGCGACCTTTCAACACTTAGTCTAATTTAAACAAATCTAGACAGGGCCATAGTTAAAACTTTCATTGGCCCAACAGAAGTCTTTATCAAAAGATGAACATGGAGAAAGTATTGACATTCATCTATACAGATCAATGATTGGTTCATTGATGTATCTTACTGCTTCAAGCCCATATATTATGTTTGCTGTGTGTGACTGTTCAAGGTTCTAAGTCAATCTAAAGTGTCACATCTACATGCTGTGAAGAATATTTTTAAGTATCTTAAAAGTCAACCTAATTTAGGATTATGGTATCCTAGAGACTCCACCTTTAAATTGGAAGCTTACTCAGACAGTGATTATGTTGGAGCTAATCATGAAAGGAAATACACAACAGGAGGTTGTTAATTCCTAGGCAGAAGACTCCTATCATGGCAGTGTAAGAAGCAAACCATTGTTGCTACTTCTACAACTGAAGCTAAATATGTAGCTGCTGCTCATTGCTGTGGACAAGTACTTTGGATTCAAAATCAATTGTTAGATTATGGGTTTAACTTCATGAACACCAAGATTTACATTGATAATGAAAGTACTATATGCATTGTCAAGAATCCAGTATTTCACTCCAAGACCAAGCATATTGAAATAAGACATCACTTCATAAGAGATGCATATGACAAGAAGCTTATTCAAGTCTTGAAGATTCATACAGACAACAATGTAGCTGATTTGTTGACCAAGGCATTTGATGCAAAGAGATTTGAATTCTTGGTGACACATATTGGTATGCTCAACCAATAGACTGCTGTATATGTTGAGGGGAGGTAACAGCTGTACAATTTTTATACTAATTTTTATTGTATAGTCTATGTTTTGTGTTTTTGATGTGATTGTAGGTTGATAGAAAAAGATAAAAGAGGTTATAATGATAGTGGAATGCATGAACTGGTCAAAATTGTGAGGTACCGTTATAACTCCAAGTACCGCTAGCACAAGTTCAAGTACCAAGTATGTTCCATGTACCGCTACATGTCCGTTGTACTGTTAAGGGTCTCTTTTGTAAATTTGGCGGTTTCTTCGCGCTTGGGTTTGTTATTTACTTAAATACTTACTCCAATTACACAATTGATTCACCTAATCTTTTATTCTTATTTCTTGATTCTATAACCTTCTCTCTAATTTTATGTTCATCAAAAATACTAATGGTTGCTTTACAAGTTATCTCTAAGCATAATTTGGTTGCGAATCTTGTTGTGAATGTTGACTCTCTTGGATTTCATGAGATTCTTGGTTTCTTATCTTGAAGTCATGTTCGTTTTGCACTCACTGTAAGTCCTATTGTCTCTGTTTCCATTGTTGAACAATTTTGGAACACTACTGTGTTAGGTACTCGGTTTCATCAACCTTGCATTAAGGCTAGGGTAAATCATAGAAATATATATGTAACTGAGGTACTGCTAAGGGCAAGTTTGAGATTAAATGATGAAAATGGACTTACTATGCTTAATAACATAGAGATTCATGATGGCCTTGCAGCCATGGGTTATAAGGGTGGTAGGGAAAGTCTTACTTTCTTTAAAGCTTTATTTTCACCTCAATGGAAATTGCTTTTTCATGCTATTATTCACTGTTTAAGCTCTAAAAGTACATCTTTTGATCAAATTCCTGCTGCATTGGCATCAGCTAGTATTTGTCTAGCAAATAACAGGGTTTTTAATTTTTCAAGATTAATTTTTGAAGGCATGACTAGGAATTTGGAAGGAACTAAGAAGTATTTGATGTATCCTAGATTCATTCAGACTTTAGTTAGTGACCAAATACCTAACCTACCAAAATTAACTGATACATGGGATGTTCCTACTTTCAACTTTCTCTTTCTTGACCAAACAAGGCAATGCCTTTACAGGAATAGTTACACCATTTTTTGCTCATATGTTAGCCCAACCTGCCAACCAAGAAGGTGAGGAACCTAGCAATGCTAGTGCTTCTCAGTAAACTCTTTCTCACTAGAGTTCCCATTCGTTAGAAGGTTCACAATCTTCTTCTCACAATATTGGTGTTCCACCAAATACTGATGAGATGATTCATACACCTGCTGTTTCTATTGCTGCTAGTGGTTCACCACCAGCACAAGCACCACAAGTGGTGGATGTTGCAAATTTAACTGCTTTGTGTACTAGTTTGTCCCAACAGGTACAAGCATTGCAAAAAGAAAAACATGTTCAAGACAAGAAAATTGCTAAATTGGAAGCTAGCCTAATCAAGTTGAGGAACAAAGTGTCACCTTGGATGAGGCAACATAGATCTATTCAAAAGGTTGCACTCAAAAAACAAAGATTCAGAAACCACAAGAAAAGGCAACTGAATGCAACCAAACATGGGAGGAATTATGAAGAACAACCACTTTCTTCTGATAATCAAACAAGGATCTCTGGAAATGACATCAATTTTGAGCTGGATGAAGATGTCATTGGGACTTATGAAGATGGAACTGGTTTAGAGACTGGTGTGGATGAACCTACAAACATAGAGTTTCAACAGGAAGAACCACAGCCTACTCATGAGGAGACATAAGTTGAAGAAATGATGGTAACTCAGCCAGCACCAACACTTCAATCACCACTTCAAGTGAACTGGAGTACTTTCTATGAGAAGTTGGAGGAAATAAATGTTCAATTTCATGTATCCTCAACTCTACCACCACAAAGACAAATTTGGTTTCACAAGATATAGTCTTTGCAAGTACTATCCAGATCAAGAATGAGCATTGGATCAGACAAGACTAAAGAGGTGCAAGTTGAAAAGATAGCTTCAGTAGAAGAAAGAGTATCTGGAGATACACAAGTGATTGAAGAAACAAATGTGTCTAATACTGGTGAAGTCAACATTGTTGAAGATCCAAGTACTGCTAAACCAACTAAGCCGACTGCAAATACTGGTGATATTGTTGAAGACCCAAGTACTGCTAAGCCAACTAAGCCGATTACAAGTACCGCTGGTGATCATCATTCACTAGAAAGTCAAACTCCTTTTGGAGAGGATGAGACTTTAGCCCAAATACTGCTTGACTTAAGAGAGAAGAATCCAGCTTAGAAAGCAAAACAAGCAGAGGCAGAGAAGAAGACACAACAAGAAGTTCTTGCAAAAAAGGATCAAACTAAATGTAAGAAAGTTCAAGCTTCACACCCTACTAAAAGTATAGTTATTCAACAGCAAGCTGATGAGGAAAGACCTTCCAAGCTGAAGAAGAAGCTACCTAAGATTAATCTAAAGGATAAGGGGAAGAAGCAAATACTATCAGAATCTGAAAATGAAAGTGATTCAGATGAAGATATAAGCGAAGTCATGTATAGATTTAATCAATTAGACCATGATGAGGAATATGCTCTTAGGATGCAAGCTCAGATTCGTGAAGAAGACTTACAAGAAGAACTTGAAGCTAAGAATCATTTGCTAGAAGCTAAGAGAATACAGCAAGAATGGAACATACAAGAGTATGACAGGATTCAAGCTGAATTACATGCAAGTGAGCTTCTTGCAGACCCATTGATAACTGAGGAGAGAGATGCTTATGATGAAGAAGAGAAATCAAAATTGATTGATGATCTGGTAAGGGAACAACAAAGATTCTTTGTTGAAAAGAGATGAAGAGAAAAGATTAAGCCTCCAACTACTATGCAGATTAGGAATCAAATGATGAAATTTCTCAAGAAAGTTAAGGGTTTCACTCATATTCAGTTGGCCAAGAAGAATTTTGAAGAAATCAGGACTTTGTATGAGCAACATAAGAGAACTGAATTGAATTTTGTTGAGATTGGATCTGAAGCAGATAGAATGGCTGTTGAAAGACATAGAAGACATCTGCAACAACAAAGGCTGTTGATAAAAAAGTTGGATGATCCTTGCTAGACCCGAATTAGGCTTAATTTGGGTTGGCTGGGCTCCGGCTCTTGCACCAAGTGAATTATCTTGCTGAGATCCTTCACACTAAAGCAACACGCGTTAGGCTTACCGTGGGAATGTATCCCACGATTAGACTCCGGTGTGCGAGTATGTAATCAGTTAGAGTTTAAGAATCGGATGGGAGTTGAGAGTATGTAGAATGTAATACCTTTGTGGAACCCTTGGGGGTTCCTTATATAGGAAGTGAAACCCTAATGGGCTTACTGCTTTACTTCGGCCCCAAGCATAAGCTAATCACCATAATTAACTTGATTGTTATCTTCTAATTATGGTGAGTATATATCCTATTCTTTAAGGCAAATCACAATCCTAATAGGATTGTGATTCTGTCTAAACCTATTCCGGCCGTGCCGGGTCGTGGGCCGCATACATCTCATGCGTCCACTATTCATTTAAGCCCCTAAGCTGAGATATCATTAATCCAGCCCATTCGTGATGGGCCGGACACGGGTAGTACCCATGGGTCGGGTTCATGACCCGGCTGGGGACTATACGTCATCATGTCCCCCCAGTCTAGTTGTCACAGTCGTAGGCGTGACCTCTAGACTAATGAATGTTCCATAAACATTGTTGTTGCAAACATACCCGCTCCAAGAAAGGCCGGCCGGGACAACATTAATGAATGCATTAATGGCAGTCATTAGTCGGATGCCTCGTCTGCAAAAGTGCACCAGTCAGGCCCACCTTTGAGCCACGTAAAACTGGGTAAAAGATGACCCGTGGGCCCCTTCTGACGTTTCAGAAGTGCCAGAAATCCCCACCGTCAGATATGCGTAGTGGATTACACATGTCAAACATCCATGTTACCTCTTAAATTGAGGCAACCCTATAAAAGAGCTGGTGCGTGCTACTGTGTAAACACACAGTTACCCTTTTCCGCCATTGTCACATTTAAGCTCAATTCCTCATTCCTTCCTTCTTTTTTCACGGATTTCCACCACCGCAGGTTAGATCATCACGCCTCTCTAATCCTTTTTATAAAACATGGTGAAAGATAACCCTATCATTACGGATGTCCTCAACGTGATGCATGCAGAGAAATACATAGACTTTTTGTCTAAGTATTATATTCCTGAAAGCGTACATCCGACCTATCCAGGTGACGGTGAAGCTATTACGGATGCTCCTAAAAGAAAGATAGGCGTGTATACGCGTCTATTTGACTCGGTTAACTACCGCATCCCCCTATCTAGGTTCTTAGTAGATCTGCTTCTATACTACGACTTTCACATAACCCAGCTTCATTGCATAGGGGCATGTAAGATCAATCAATTTGAGATTACCTGCTATACATGTGAGGTAACCCCTACCGTGAATCTATACAGGGCTTTCTACGCCCCCAAATGGTGAATGGGTGGCTATCGTTTAAAAAACGATCCGCAACCGCACCCATGACTTATAGGAAACCCTTAGATTCCCTTAAGAGTTGGTACGACCACTATTTTTTCGTAGATGAAAAAGTATTCCCCACCCCTTTTGTTTTTAAAACCAGAGTGCCCGTCGACTATCCTCCCAAATCCAAGGATTATAGTAGTAAGGATTTGAAAATATTAGACACCCACCGCATTGAATTCCATAAGGGTCTGCCGGAGCACTTCCTCTGCTTAGTAGGGATCAACCGCTATTACTATGGGAGGGAGGATAGATATCCATGCTTTCTGACCGAGCGTAGACAGGGTAGGCATTCAATATATTAGATGCCAACGTGTTTAGAAATACTTTTTGAATTTACTAACCCTTATGCATACAAATGTCCACAGAGATGAAGTTGTTCGGCTTATTACGTCAAGGCGATCCAAGCAAAGTTCCACAAGGATCTCGACCATTGAAAGAAGGTGAACCCCCTTACTAGAGGCCACCGTCAACATGACCATCCCACTGGAAGAAACCACTGAGCAGCGGTCGAATGTGGGGGATCCTGTTATCGAGAAGTCCCCCCTCGATTTCTATAATGAAGATGGAGAAAAACTGCTGTTGGAGAATGCCCCTCCGCACCAAGATGAAGAAGAACAACTTACCGATACATCTATCAATCGCACCGGTGAAGAAGACGAAACAATACAGGATTCTTGATCCCCCCAGCAATCAAAGCCCAAATCTAGAAAGCGCAAGACCACTAGGAAGGTAGCAAAACATGGAGGCTGAGGCAGGGGCACACAATGCTCCCCCAAAGAAACTAAGGCAGGACCACCCGCAGTTCCAAGAGGGAAGCAGTACCTCTATGGCCCAAGGCAACCCTTCGCCGCATGTCGATGATCAAGTTTGGAAGGCAACCCCTATGAATGTCGTGGCTTCTACCATGGAACCCATAATTGGCACTATGTAAGTACCAACAATACTCCATAAGATATAATCCACGAACAAAAACTAATAAGTGTGTTTTAATAACAAGGCGATCCCGTCGATAGTAGCACATGAGAAGGAGGTGGAAAGGGAACCCTTACCCGTGATATCAATGAGACCTCCATCCCCTCCTTTAACTCATGAAGGGGAGCCACGCTCTGAGGGACCTGACACCAACCTTCGTCCAGCCTGGAACTTGTCCAGCTTAACAAGATTAGAGGCGGAGTCTGAGTGCAAAGAATTTATGGATCACATAACTCCTCCAGCGTTGGCACAAGACTTGGATGAACTCGAGCACGAGACGCTGCTGGAGCAGTATGATGTAGCCACGGTGCACCAGGTGACAGTCGATGCGACCCTACGGTGCCGTCTGGAAGGAGCCTTGGCCAACGTGAGCCGTGCTGAGAGGAAGATTGCTCGCAGAGAGGAACAGGTGGAAAAGCATGAGAAGACTATAACGTCCTTGCAGGTAGCTTTGGTTGTAGTGGAATCAACAGTCAAGGAACAAGCTAACCACGCCAATGCACGCGAGGAACGTATTGCTGAGCTGGAGGCCCTCCTAGCTGCATCCAATGAGAAGGTACGCGCTTCTATTGATACTCATTTGTTCACATAAGACCCATATAGTCTTGTAGTAATTCCAAGTATTATTTATAGGTATCCGCAGCCGAAGCCGCCACTAAAGCCGTAACAGTACAAGCCTTCAACATTGCTCAAGAACGCGATACGCTCAAGGACGAACTCACCCATTCGCAGACTATCATGGAAGAGCGAGCTGCGGTAGCGGAGGGAGAACTGAGCTGGATAGCAACGGACTGCGCCGAAGTGCTGTGCCCTCCCTTGCTCACGGCCATAGCCGGGCGTAGATGGATGGTGGGCCATGGGATGCGCCTTGTCGTAACCCAGGTAACAAAGTCTCATTACTTGTTGCAGGCTTTTGCGGATGTTGTATCGGACGACATTGACCGTGGTAGGCACGAGGGTTTGATCAAAGCTGTGGAGCTGATAAGCAAAAATGAAGACATCACCCAACACGCCTACCATAACCCTCTAGCTGGAGATAAGCTGACCGCCTCTATGTCCGCCCTTGGGGAAATCTAGCACCCATTCCTAGACGATCTTGAGTCACTGAAGGATGCTCCCAACGAGACAGTCATGGCTAAGCTCACAGCCATCCCCATCCAACTGACCTGGCCAACATATGACTCAACCTCGAAGGTGATAAAGGGTGAGAAACTCTTAATTGAGGCGTTGGATGCCAACATGACTAGGGTTCAGGATGGTAAAAATGCTCGCGGCGAGGTCCTCCATGCCTTGATTGCAGAAGGAAAGAGGGAAATAAGAGAGTTCCTACCACCTCTATAACTTATATGTACACGGCTAGAACTGATAATATTGTTATAACTCGTTATATTTATGTAAGTCCGTGATGACCACGGCTATTTTGTGTTTTGAATTTGAAACTTGTTTATTTTCTTTAGATATCATGTATCTATATTGCATGACATGTCACGTCTTACCCAGAATAAAACCAAGTCTATATTTTACTGACGTGCGGCGTGCGTCTTTACCATGCAAAGCACTATGTAAGTGCGGCATATGGGAACTTATTACAACGTCTTGTAAATAAGGTGTCTAGTGAGGATACATGATCCACGTCACTGGGGTTGCATCCCTCTTATGTGACAAGTTGAATTATTAGGTTCACTTAATCCTCTTACCCCGCCTGGAGGCGAACAGTACATGTACGGTTTTGAATGAATGCATATGAATAAGAGATTGCATACTAAATCTATAAGATAATATTTTGCACAAGGAATCTGAAAAATATGACAATAATTTGCACAAGAACGAGCCGTGGAGCTAGCTAGGCACCACGACATTTTATTAGAACGTTTACGATTTTTTTGACAAGAATGAAAAATCCTAAAACAAATAGATCCTAGAAAGCAATAAAACAAAAGAGAATACATGGATCTTCATTGAAGCCAACTATGTAGCAAAGTGTCCATGCTGAAGCCGTAGCCTTTCAAAGATAGCATTTTTTAACATTGCAGATATTCCATGTGCGTTCCAGGTCACGACCATCCATGTCACGTAACTTATACGCACCCGTCCTAAGGCTTCCGTAACCTCATACGGCCCTTCCCACTTGGGTCCCAGCTTTCCTGTATTCTCCGCGCGACTTGCCTCGTTAGCACGATAAACAAAATCTCCCGGTCGAAAGGAAACACCTTTAACCTTGGCATCGTAGTAAGCCTTCATGTGTGCCTTGGACTTGGCCTAGTTGATGGCCGCTATTTCTCTTTTCTCCTCCAGCAAGTCCAGATTAATCCAGAGTTGCTCATCGTTCGTGATGACATTAACCTTTGCCGTGCGGATGGTTGGCATCCCAATTTCTGCTGGTATAACAGCCTCGGTCCCGTAGGCCAGCGCGAATGGAGTGTCCCCATTGGATGTTTTAATCATAGTCCTATGCGCCCATAGAACATGCGGCAACTCATCTACCCACTTGGCACTTCGTTCATCCAAGCGTGCTTTGATGCCTTCACCTAGGCTTCTATTTGCTCGTTCCACAAGACCATTGGTCTGTGGGTGCTTAATAGATGCGAAGCGCCGCGTGATGTTCAACGCCACGCACCAATCTTTGAATGGATTATCCGCGAACTGCTTCCCGTTATCCGAGATGATTTCTCCTGGCAAGCCAAAACGACACACAATATTTTCCTAAACAAACTTTTTAACCTGCTTGCCTGTAATGGATTTAACCGCTTTAGCTTCTATCCATCGTGTAAAGTAGTCCATTGCGAAAATCAAGAACTTAACTCCCCCTGCAGCCACGGGAAAAGGTCCTGCAACGTCAATCCCCCACTTATAGAATGGCCATGGGGATTTGATGGGTGTCAGTTCTTGCTGCGGATGTCGCGGTACTGGTCTGTGAACTTGGCAATCACTACATTTACGAATCATGTCCCGTGCATCCCTATGCATAGTAGGCGAGTAATATCCTATGCGTAGAGCTCGTGCCACTACGGATCGGGGACCTGCGTGCATACCGCATGACCCTTCATGTATCTCACTGATCACATAGGTAGCCTGGCGTGGTCCGACATACCGCAACCACGGCTGTAAGAAGGAGCGTTTATAGAGAATACCTTCTCGGAGCTCAAAGTGCTGCGACTTCCTTCTGATACGTCGTGCCGCCTTCTCATCATCCGGAAGGGTCTCATAAGTTAAATAGCTGATGATCGGGGTCATCCATGTAGGTCCATCTTCCTCAACTATAGCTGCGATTTCCCCTTCTGTTATAGACTTTTCCTTTAGTATTTCTACCAAGACTTGCTTGGATAAGTGGGCGAAACTTGTAGACGCAATTTTGCTGAGAGCATCTGCCTTCTTTTTTCACCTCTTGGTACCTGCTTGATAGAAAAATTGCTGAAAGTAGCTATGAGTGACTTGACTTTCTCCAAGTATCGAACCATGTTATCCTCCTTGGCTATGTAACCTCCTAGAATGTGGTTCGCGACAAGTCGTGAGTCCACTTAAGCCTAAAAGTTGCGGACTCCCGTTCTAGCGGTAATTTTTAAACCCGCAATCAACGCTTCATATTCTGCCTCATTATTAGTGGCTGTAAATTCAAAACGAAGGGCGTAGGTAAACTCCATTCCTTCCGGATTCGTAAGGATGAGGCCAGCTCCTGACCCGTCCGTGCACGAGGATCCATCTAGTAAACAAGACCCATGGTTCTGCTGGAGTTTCCTCTCGTTGTACGGCCGGTCCGTCCTCATCTGGATTCTCTATTAAGAAATCTGCCAAGATTTGGCCTTTGACCGCTGTCCTTGGTCTATAGGAGATGTTATGCTCTCCTAACAGAATGCTCCACTTCTGTAGCCTACCGGCCACGTCTGGTCTGGAGATGATTTGCTTTATGGGTTGATCAGTAATAACCACAATTGGGTGCGCCTGAAAGTACCGGCGTAACCGCTTTGTAGCGAATACTAATGCTAAAACCAACTTCTCCATAGAGGAATAATTCGACTCCAGCCTTTGTAGTGTTATACTTATGAAGTAGACCGGAGTCTGGACTATGTCCCTATCCGTCATAAGTACTGCACTTATTGCTCCGTGTGTAGCCGACAAATACATAATGAGCTCTTCCTTAGGTCGGGGAGCCACTAGCGTGGGAAGAGCTGCGAGGTGATGTTTAAGCTGACTAAAAGTTTCCTCAGCTTCCTTTGTCCAACGAAAATCTCCCTTCTTGATGCACTTCTTGAGTGTTCGGAATAGAGGTAGTGATTTTTCCGCGGACTTCGACAAGAACCTGTTTAGCCCGGCCAGCTTTCCATTCAATGATTGTACCTCCTTTCGCGTCTGAGGAGATGGTACTGTATCACCGCGTCTGTGTTTTCCGGGAAAGGCTTGATTCTGTTTGGATCGATCATGTATCCAAGGAACATCCCTTCAGTTTCCCCAAACGTGCATTTTTTGGATTCTGTTTCATATTGGTTCTCCTCAATGTGTCAAATGTCTCCTGGACGTCACGGAGGAGTGCCTCCTCCGTATGACTTTTGATGACTAGATCATGAACGTAGACCTCAAGGTTGCGGCCTATCTGTTAGTCGAAGGCTTTATCAACAAGTCGCTGATATGTTGCCCCGGCGTTCTTTAGTCCAAATGGCATTTTTGTGTAACAGTACACGCCCTGACTAGTATGAAACACCGTCTTATCCTCATCTTCTTCCGCCATCTGGATTTGGTGGTACCCTTTGTACGCATCTAAGAAGCATTTGAAAGGATACCCACATAGGGATTCCACCTTCCAATCAATCTCTGGTAACGGATAGCAGCCCTACGGACAAGCTTTGTTCAGGTCTGTGAAGTCCACGCACATGCGCCAGCTCCCGTCATGCTTCTTGACCATGACTGGGTTGGATAACCACTCGTGGTAGTATACCTCGTGCATAATTCCTGCGTCTACTAATTTCTGTACTTCATCCAGTATTACTTGGTTGTGTTCTGGTGCTTGACCACGCTTCTTTTGCTTAACAGGAGGATATCCCTGGCGGATTTGAAGTTTATGTTCTGCTATCGCACGCGGCACGCCTGTCATATGCTTGGACTCCCATGCGAATACATCCAGGTTTGCTTTCAGAAGAGAGCACATGGCCCTCTTGCCGCTATCCGAGAGCGTCCCCCCTATGGACACCTCTTGTTCTGGATAATCGGGATGGATTGCCGCTTTCCAGTTGGGGGGTGATGACCCTGCCTTAACGAGAACAGGTGGGACTGGTGTTGCCACGGCGTGGCATTCGAACACTAGTATGACTGAGTTGTAGATAGTAACAATTCCCCCTTCCACAGGGAACTTAATCATTCCGTGAGCTATGGACGGGACTGCCCGTATGGCCAGGATGCCTGGTCTTCTGATGATCCCATTGTATGGAGAGTGTGAGCGTATCACCATAAAGTTCATCCACGCCGTGGTGGAATGCTCTTCATTCCCAATGGTTACTAGCAGACGCAGCTGTCCTATTGGCCAGATAGTATATCCACTAAAGCCAATGAGCGTTGACGTGGCCGGTACCAATTGGCTTCTTATTTCCGTCCGTAGCTGTACGAAGCAGTGTTCGTACAGTACTTCTGCCGATGACCCTCCATCCACATACATACGGCGGACATTGTGTGTTCCAATGCTTACCTCAATCGTGAGAGGTGCATCGGCTAAGTCACTTGCCGTGATGGGAGGGAATGATATTTCTCTGCCGCGTGAAAATTTTTGACTAATTTTCTGCTTTGTGTGGCGCTGCCAGGATTGGATCATGTATATAGTCGAAGGTTTGTCCTTTTGGGGATCCTTCTTATCGTGCTTATTGTTATCCTTTCCGTCCTTCCAATCCTTGACCAGATGTTTGAGTTTGCCTGACATGATCAGTGACTCAATGTGCTCCTTGAGCTGGATGCACTCCTCCGTGCCGTGACCTTTGTCATTGTGGAATTCGCAAAAGCAATTTCCTTGACGACGGTCCACCGGAGTCGTCATCGGAGGAGGTCTCGGGAAGTTCGCCCCTTCTGTCAACAAGATCTCATGATAAGACATATTTAAGGGGGTGAACTTGTCCTCCGACCGCCCTCCTTTGTTTTGGCTCTTGTCGTCCGAGCCCCTTCCACTGCCTTGGTTGTTTTGACCACCCGACTGTCTCCTGGATTGGTCGTTTGATCGATAGTTGTTTCCCTTTGTAGGTTAGGCCGCGGCTACCGCGGTTTCTCCTTCTATAAAGTTCCTTACCCTTTCCATGAGGTCGTCATACCTCTCCGGTCGCTTGTCATTGAGGCGCCTAATTAATTCCCTGTTTGTTATGGCATGCATGTAATCGGAAATTTTTAGGAGTTCCGGCATTGTCTTTGTGCGCGTGCACTCGTCATTGAAGCGTTCTGTGAAGGCCTCCGTAGATTCTCCAGGCCGTTTCTTAACGGTTGCCAATGAGACCGGATCCCGATTATACTTCTTTCGCTGAGTATAATTATTTTTGAACGCAGTGCGCAGCTCAGTGAAGCTATCAATGCTTCAGGGAGGAAGTCCGTCAAACCAATCACGGGCATTGCCGATCAAGGTTGAATTGAACATCTGGCACCATATAGGCATGGGCCATCGTTCGATTTTCGCCTGCGTGTCAAATATCTTTAGGTGATCATCCGGATCACCAGACCCATCATAAGTCTTGACGCACGCTGGCATGCGACGCTTCTTATCCTCGGAGTAATTCCGTATGCGGAGAGTAAAAGGATCTTCCCTGGGATCACACCATGGACGGGTGAGATTAGGGTCACACCATGGGCGAGAGAGATCTTCCTCTTCCGCCTCACGATAATAGGGGCCACCGTAGTACCCCTCATCGTCTGACGGCAGTGGAGGAGTACGCCTAGGTCGGCGACGCTTGGGTGGATGGCCATCCGAATCCTCTCCTGAGGGACCGGGGGAAGGGGGCAGTGCCCTACTCCTCGGTTGAGGATCGCTTTTGCGAGAAGAGCTAGGAGCCTTCTTCCCGGTATTCACCCTATCCCACACGCTTGTGCGGCGATTAGTTCTGGTTAACTCCAAGTCCGGTCGTTCGGCTGAATCGTCAGATCTATCTCCTTCTTCAAGATACTGCAGTAGTTCCTGCATAACACGGTCCCCTATGCATTCAAACACATTCCGATGTTAGGAATTCTCCTCAAAGAGGTTTCGTTCCTGGGGTCGAGCCCTCTTCTTCTTCTGAAGAGAAGTGTCGGGCACGGCCCTGCCAAAGTTAAGCCTAGATTGGAGGTTCCTACCTAGTTTTAGCCTTGACGCAATACCCGGAACGATCCTCTCAAAGTTCTGCGTGAGAACACGAGCGAGGTCTTCCTCAGTAAGTGGTTCGACTTCCACTTCTTCTTCAGTTGACGACCTACGCGGCTCCTTGTTAGGGGCCTTAGGCGCACTCCCTAGATCAGGGTTGTCCATAGTTGAGGTTGGTGGTGGGGTATTAGCGGACGTACCTACCCCACCCATGTACTGAAAAATACTACGGTTGTTCGGTCCACCTGTTTGGTTGCTAGGGGACTGAGTGGGGATGAGTAACCCGTCCTCTGTGGACTACCGATTCGCAGGATTCGTGTTCCTGGGATTTCCTTGCGGATGTCCTTTCGTCATTGAGAGAAATCGAGATGAGATTTTCTCTAGCTTAGTGTATTGGTTCCACGAATGGCGCCAACTTGTTGATACAAAAGTTGGATGATCTTTGCTAGACCCGAATTAGGCTTAATTCGGGTTGGTTGGGCTCCGGCTCTTGCACCAAGTGAAATATCTTGCTGAGATCCTGCACCCTAAAGCAACACGCGTTAGGCTTACCGTGGGAATGTATCTCACGATTAGACTCTGGTGCGAGAGTAAGTAATCGGTTAGGGTTTAAGAATCGGATGGGAGTTGAGAGTATGTAGAATGTAATACCTTTGTGGAACCCTTAAGGGTTCCTTATATAGGCAGTGAAACCCTAATGGGCTTACTGCTTTACTTCGGCCCCAAGCATAAGATAATCACCATAATTAACTTTATTGTTATCTTCTAATTATGGTGAGTGTATATCCTATTCTTTAAGGCAAATCCCAATCCTGATAGGATTGTAATTCCGTCTAAACCTGTTCCGGCCGTGTCGGGTCGTGGGCCGCATACATATCATGCGGCCACTATTCATTCAAGCCCATAAGCTGAGTTATCATTAATCCAACCCATTCGTGATGGGCCGGACACGGGTAGTACCCGTGGGCCGGGTTAATGACCCGGCTGGGGACTATACATCATCAAAGGCAATTTGGAAGTGCTCCTAGAATTGAGTCAAGTACCGCTGAACCTACAAATACATCTCCAACTATCAAGACCACTTATATGAGGAAGAATAGAAAGGAGAAGGTAAGTTCAAAGGAGGAAGAAACTACTCAAAGAATTAATGAAGGAGATAAAGCTCAAGATATTGGTCAGACTGAAAATGTACAAGCAGTACATACACAGTCAACAGTACATATTGAAGAAACAGTACATACAAACTTGGAAGAGGGTTCAACAGAATTTGAGGGAACCTCCAAGGGTGTTAAAAGGAAAAGATCAACAAAGAGAAAGCAGAAAGCCAAGAGGGTTAAGTCAACAGCAGAAGATAGTGATGATGATGAGAGCTTAAAGAAGGACTTGAAGATAGTAAATTTTGAAGATCAATGTATTGATACATAGATTTTTAGAAAGAGATCATCTATTGCTAGATGGATATACTTTGTGGATCAAGGAATGGAAGCTCATGGAATTCAATGAACTGATGGCACAACAAGAATATTCAGACTTTTGGAAGATATCCTTCACATTCTTGACAGACAAGATATTCAGGATCTTTTTAGGTTAGTTCAAGAACCCAGTGCAGGTAAAACTGAAGTATCACTATTGTATAGGAAAATGCTCTTCATGTATGAACCACACAACTGTGATCAAGAAATGTTGAAGGAATTAGAGAATCAGGTTCCTAGTTATTGGAGATATTATAGGTCATGTGGATTGCATATTTTAGATATAGATGATGTTACCTACTATATGCTACAAGAGAAGAGTTATCCATTCAAAAGAAGATTGTTGGAACAACAATTGGAAGTTACAGAAGAATCTGTTGATGCTTTGGAGTTGATCAGAATGGTTAAACAACAAATCAAGGATTTGAAAGATGAGGAAGAAGCTGAGAAAGAGCCTTAATTGTTTGACTTTCAGTCACACTTCACAAATGGTTCTCATTTTACCATGTCTAACACACATAAGAACGGGCTAGTCCATAAGCAAACGGTTTGTGGTAAAGACTTCTCAAATCCATTGAAAGCTAGTAGTTTGCTAAAAACTATATGGTTCTGACTCACCTTGTTTCGAGACAAAGAGTTGGCTAGTCCTAGACAAACGGTACTAGGTAAAGACTTCATCAAATCCGTTGATGGTTGACAATTTACCAAAACTTGTAGGGTTATCAGTACACCTTATTTTTCATGAATAAAGTATTGGCTATTCTAGAGTGTACGGCTAACTGGTAAAGAATATATCAAATCCGTTGATAGCTGATGATTTGCTAAAAATCATGAAGCCAATACAAATTGGTTTTTGTTGTTAACTGTTTTATGTCAGGTATGAAGATTGCAAGCAAAGAAGTATTCAAGAATAAAATACTTAGAAGGTTTTGTCTAATCACATCAAGCCTGAAGTTCATGATTCAGAGTTCATAGATTTAACTCAAGAAGACAATTACTGTTGCTGCAAAGACAAATGAATGTTTACAAGACACAAGAAGATCATAGTTTGAAGACAAAGATGATGTTCATGATGTTTAAAGATTATCTTATCAGAAGAAGATCTACATTGAAGTTTTTGGCTACATTCAGTTGGATACAAATACAAATTACCAAGTTCAATCCAAGGATGAAGGAAAGACTGAAAACATGTATTCTAAATACATCCAGTACAAAAGAAACAAGAAGACAACAAGTTATCATTCTTGTTTAGGGGATGATTGTTGGGAATTATTTGTTAAGTGTCAAGTACCGTTAGTATTATTGAAGTACTGTTAGTTATCTTTCAAGTACCGTTAGTGTTAACCCGGTACATAGTAAGTACTGCTACTTATAAAGTAAGTACTGCTATACTGATTAGGACAAATATATCTTTGTAAAAGATATGTCATAGTTATAGTTAGAGTATATTTATGTGATATACTTAAATAGTTAGAATATTGATAATATATTGTCTGTGATATAGTTATCTTTATAGAATATTCTAAGGTTTCTAGGGGTCCTTACTCTATAAGAGGAACATACGTACAATGTTATTCATGTACCTCATTCAAGTCGATTAATAAGAGAATCGAATAGTTAAAAGTAATTCTGTTCTTCTATGCTTTATAAGTTAGATTAGCTTCAAGGCCCGCCCGTTGGGCGGCGAGCTTTAAGAGTTTATTCGAAAAAATGTTTACATAATTTTACTGTAGTTGGATTTAATGTTATTATTTACAACACACATATTTTTTCATAAGATCATCATATGCTAATAGAAAAACCAATGCATAGTATTTAGGAATAATATAATCATTTTGAAAAAAGTAATGAAAAATGATTTAAACTCAAATTTAAGACTTCTTTAAAGGCGAAGTTGGTTGTGTTACTGCAATAATTGTCATCTTTATCGCAACACAACACTTATAAACATTTCTTGCTCTTTATCCTATACAAGACCTTTCTTGCTATTTATCCTTGATACAACCACTTAGAGTTGTCTTTGCAGAAAAAACTGGTCGTTCTATGATACAATAATGTTAAAACAAATATGATACATTTAAAAAAACTTGGATAAACAAAGTACATAGTAATAAAAATAAATAAATCTTAGATAATCCCTTTGACAATGCACATTCACAACGTACACACCGTGAAAGCTGACAGCGAGAGTGCCCATGTCTTCCAATTCATCAACCTAGTGAACTTCAAATAATATAGTGTAATAAGTCTTGAGATTCGTAAAACTCTTTTGTGTCATGAAAGTAGGTTCACTCCTATGATTAACTATATTTGACCACTGATTATCAGCTAACCCTTGAACCTTTCTTTTCTTCCAAACAGGTTCACTCACATAATTAGAAAAAACTCTTAAAATCCTCTTGATAATCAAGTGACCATTTACGGTCCATGGATTGAGTTTATGAGATGTTACATGAACCTTAAAAAATGGTTCACTTGGATCTTTTTCTTTATGTCCCTTTTTTCGTGAATGATATTTGAAATGTGTAAAAATCTAGTGAATATAGTATAATGTTTCTTACCTTTCGCTACTCTCGTTGATCCTAATTTGAGCATCATAAGGGAAACATTTACTTCTTGTTCCATACAAAAGAGTTCCCTCTTTTTAGTTCTATTAATTTTGTAAAGGGTACACAATATAAGCAAAAACAGAAAACTTATAATTCAGAAAATGTTAATTTCTAAGGTAAAAATACCTGTTAACATATGATAAGTAACACATATTTAACTTTGTACTGTATTTACTTAATTTTTCAATAAATAAGCTCCTGGAGATTAGTGGTGGGTAACTGCTTATTAAACACTAAACACCCTATATGTCCTGCATAGAGTTCATTTTCACCAACCAAGTGTGAAGGAACAATTAAGATGCATAATTTTTTAGCAAAAAAACATACCATTTGTACTCAAAGTTGTTAAATCGCTAGATTCTTGAATCTTAAGAATCTGGCATCATTAAGAATGAGAGGAATATCACCACTAAAACTTCTTCCAGTTGAAACCTTGAGCTCGTATCAGACCACCTGAGTGGAAAATAAGTTTGGACTTTGTTTAGTGTCGAGATTTATGTTGTACACATAGGTGTGAAGTTTCCAAAACTAAGAAATCTTGTGTTTGTTGTTATACTTATACCTTTGGAAAGGCACGCATATGTTTTGTATGTATCTAGTTCTTTTCTTCTTATGTTCATTGTATCGTTGCAAGAATAATAATCAAATTATAAAGTATTAAACAATTGCAAGTCAAATCCTAACCTTCAAGGGTCCCCGAAATAACTAACAATAACATTCAAAAAACTGGAAAATATATCGGCATACATACTAACTTAGAACGATACTGGCTAAACTCTTCTTCCAACTCATAAGTCCATAATTACAGATGCCCGACATAAACTTCATGTACAGGGTAATTTATCCTTTTTAAGAATGATTTGAAAAGATGTATCCAATAAGAGACACTACATATCTCGTCATTCACAAAAGATAAGGTCCTTCGCTTATAATTAGCGGCTTGCATTTAACCAGCGGCCAAATTGCCAACCGAGCCATCTCCGGTTAAGGTCTTTGGCTTTGCCAACAAGTCTCTTATATATGGCTACCATTATGAACAAACATTCTTAAACTTTTAAGTGCGTACTACTATGGAGACCTTACACACCATTACGTTTTGTAAATAGGCAGATAGTATTTCCCAACTATAATAAAATAATGATCCATCCTAACTTAGAACATATCGATGATAACATGGAATGGGCTAGACAATCATATAAAGATCTAAAAAACATATTCACAAACCTGGAAAACAAACGATCTAATTTCCCTCAAAGGTCTGTCGAATGAAACAATCCTGTTTCATTAATATGATCGATGAATTAAATTGGGGATTTTTGGTTGCTTCAAAAGATTAATGCTTTAAGACCTTGATTATCTGCTAATCAAGCTCTATATTTTTGCTTAAAAAAATTAACCCTATATTCATGCTTCACTGATTTTTAAAGGCTTGATTTCTGGGTTATTTTGTTTTTTAATTTCTTGCTTCACTGATTTTTAGATTCATGGATATATTTTGTGTTACACGGCTTGTGGTGATTGCTTTGATGTTAAAATTAAATGAGAGGAAATAAATGAGAAAGCTCAGCCGTTGATTATTGATGATTTTACACGTGGCTTTTTTTGAGAATTTTGAGTTAGGATTAGTTTTTCAAAAGCTTGTTTTATATAGATAGTAGATTCCGCATAACTTATTTAGCTTGAGTAAGAGTCCTCAAAGACTTTTAGTTTGATTACTAACTACTATACAAGTTCTTAACAGAATATAGACCCAATCAAAGGGATCAACACATTACACTGACCTCTTCCAAAGAAGCATTCCCAGCTCTCGCTCTCTCTCTCTCTCTCTCTCTCTCTCTCTCTCTCTCTCTCTCTCTCTCTCTCTCTCTCTCTCTCTCTCTCTCTCTCTCTCTCTCTCTCTCTCTCTCTCTCTCTTTAATTCCATTTGTTGTTATCTCTACTCGTCTTGCACCTGAAGCCCCCTAGAATCCAATAAACCTGCGCATACTATACCTCTAAAGTATTAGCATACCATTCCAAAACGAAATAGACAACTAATCTCACCTGTTGACATACCATTCAAGGCTATTAAAACAAATCAAAGAGTCATGTGCTTTGTTTTTTTTGTTAATTTGTGGTAATTAGATTTTGATGATGAACTAAACCTAAAAAAACCACAGTTAGGGTTTAAGAAAGAAAAAGCCGGCGTGGTTTTTTGTTTTTACCTGATTTTATTGTTACGTGATTTTATTAGATAATTTATCCATATTTAAAATTCCTTAACTTGTGATTAATATAAATGATTTTAGGGTGTGCATATTAATTTGGTTTTGAAAAGAAAAACACAAATAGTGGTTTAGCATAGTTGGTAAAGGTGGATGGATATTATTCAGAGGTCATAAGTTCGAATCCATTTGTAGTCAATTTTTTAAATACACACGACTTTTTGAACTCGGCCCAGACTTAAAGGACCTGGTTGCGATTTTCAAAACGTGATTTCAAAAAAGCGTTTTCAAAACGCGATTTCCAAAAAACTACGATTTCAGATAATAAAAAATGTGGAAAATGGAGTTATTTTAGGGATTTCTGAAATACTATTGGCTAAGGCTGTCATGTCATATATGATTGGGATTAAGGGTGTGGTATCAAATCATAATTATACGTATATAATATATATATATATATATATATATATATATATATATATATATATATATATATATATATATATATATATATATATATATATATATATATATATATATATATATATATATATATATATATATATATATATATATATATATATATATATATATATATATATATATATATATCTTTACATTATATATAAGAGGAGGGATATGCCATATAAACACCTCATAATGCCATGTCATCATTATCCTGAAGTAAATTTCAAAATTAAAAAAGTTATCTATTATAGAGGAGGGTGTGGTGACGAGGGGTAACTCGTCGTGCTGAGGTGGCTCCTCGTCGAGCTTC
Source organism: Glebionis coronaria (assembly GCA_025667525.1). Taxonomy (NCBI): domain Eukaryota; kingdom Viridiplantae; phylum Streptophyta; class Magnoliopsida; order Asterales; family Asteraceae; genus Glebionis; species Glebionis coronaria. The sequence continues at coordinate 80,749 of JANFOE010000440.1, read as the reverse complement.
GCCATGGCTCGTCGCCACACCGACCCCCCCCCCCCCCCAATTTGTCGTGTCAATTTCGTAAATGCGAAATGTTGACGACGGGGCCAGCCGGTGAAATATATCCGTTGGGTTGATTATAACCGCTTGGTTTGAAAAGTGTTTTTTTCTTAATCTTTATATAAACTCTCCCCCATTTAATAATTTTAACAATTATCTTCATTCCCTAAAATCAAAAAAATACTACTAGAATGGCTTGTTTGGCTCCACACACTTATGATCAGATCAAAAAATTAGTTGTTAAACTAATTAAGGAAGACAACATTCGACAGAAAGCGATTATGAATTTAGCCCTCAAATTTGAAAGTGCATCCTCTTCAAAATTTGAACTGCGGGAGGCATGTGAAAAATGCAAGGATATTCCAAAAGAGTGGCAATATCAGATAATCGAATTTTTGAAAAAAGAATCGAACAAAGACGATGAAATACATGATGCTTTGGTTGAAGAAGGCGTTAAAATCGAAAAACAGATGGATTCTAAAAAAGAATTGATTAGAGAATTTTAATTTCGGTATTCTAGTTCTAATTTAAATAATGTTATTTTAATTTCAGTAATGTTAATTTATTTTCTATGTTGTAATTTTAATTTCAGTAATGAATTTTCTAACGGCTATGTTTAAATTTGAATTTTCCAACGGCTATATTTAACATGGGTTCCAACGGCTATATTTTCACTATAAATACTACTTCCATTTAGTTTTTTTTTCACACAAAACCACACTCTAAAACATGTCTCAAGGAAACACTTCTGCAAACAAGAAACAAAACAAACGAAAAGCTACTCGAAGTAACCCATCGACACCAGAAAAGGTACCAGAGACAATCCCTCCACGACCTTACCCTCTACAACCTTACCCTCCACAACCTTACCCACCACAAGCTTACCCTCCACAACCTTACCCATTCACGATGGGTGAATCATCCGTTCCTACTATTCATCAACCAGAGAGCCCTGTTGAAGAATACCAGGTACTTTCTGAATTTCGTCTTACTGAGGAACAAGAATATCAACTGCTTAATGATGAAGAAGCATTACGTGAAGCGTTAGCAGAAGAAGAACGGGAGAAACAAGAGTTGGCGAAGCATATCAAGTGGGAAAAGACACGCGAATTCATCAAGAGATCGTGGGGTATTTCATTAGAATCTGATTCGGATCCCGAAACCGATTAAATTTTGTCGAACCGTACCGTATTGTATCGTATCATTTTTAATTTTATTCCGTATTTGTAATTTTTATTTCCGTATTTGTAATGTTTTATTTAAGTGAAATAAATTTTAGTTCGTGTGAAAATGAAAAAAGGAAAAATAAAAGATAGTGGTGGGGCCCAAATGAAGAGGGGTTGGTATGTTATGAGTCAAGGGGTATTTTGGTTAGTTGTGTTGGTGTGATGTGGCGCTGAGTTGGTAGGTGACTGGGCAAAATTTTGAGGGGTTGGCTCTTTACCACACCCTCCTCTCTTATATGACTCGAACTCGGGACTGTTGAGACAAACACAACTGACTCAACCGGTGGACCAAACCAATAACAGTGATATCTCAGTTCAAAATAAAGTTTATATACACACAAAAATAGTAAGACAGAAACCCATCATTCGATTAAAACCCAACCCTTCATTTGTAAAAAAATCTTGACTTCAAACCCTAATTCCATTCGAATTAAAATTCTCACGGTCGCTTTTTCTACCTTAACAATGAGTCAATGAGCATAACATGTGTCTTTGTCTGTGGCATGATAAATAATCAAAACAATAATAACCCTAAATTATACGAAAACACACACATTTAAATGCACACTACTGAGAAAGGCGAGGTATTGTTGATTGATTATCTTTTTATTAATTATGCTATTATTAACTAATCTTATTGTATTCTTGGAACTAATTTTGTGCAGACTATAATGATCTATATCGACATCAGTAGCTAGATGAAAACCATCAAATCATGTAGGTTTAAGCATCAAGTTAATACTATTGAACTTTATTGTACAAACAAATTTAAGGTATTGGTATTTGAATGGCTTCATTGCTTTTTATTATTGATTGACTTTTTTTGTTGTAGCCGCATCCCTGTTCGTCCTAAGAAACAAATTTAATGTATTATAGTTTTTTTAATTTATAAATTTTTTTTATTAATCTGTTTGCTCAAAGGATTAATTATGTTTGTTTTAAGGATCAATTACAGTGTTTTGTAGATAATTTATATTAAGACAAGATCCACATGTTTTAGAGGTTCTTTGGAATCAAACGAGCTAAATCACGATTTCATTCCGAAGTAATTCTACATTGATTTTCATTGTTGAATGTCACGTAGGCTTAAAGGAAAAGTTAGAATTAAGTTCTTATCAGTCACAACTGCAATTTTTCGGAATTAACCCTCAGCAATCAACCACATGAAGACTTAACCCTCAGCAACTGGACCAAGCCATTTATTTTGTAATCACACAACAAAACAAAATTAATATACCATACACCATAACTTATCAGATTCAAATTAGAAAACTTATCATGCATATGTTTCACAATTACCCTAATCTGTTAAAAAACACACGTAAAAGATTAACAAGGTACGTGTTCTTCTCAAACCCTAAGGAGTCTTCTTCTTTTCTTTAGCAGGGAAATTTTTATCATGTTGTTTTATGTTTGTGTTGATTATGATCATTGTTTTGTATGTGTTTCAAAATGAAGCTGCACATAAACCTCATCTTCTTAAAACTCTATCCCAGGTTCAATATCCTTATCTCTGTTACATCTTTAATGCTAATCATGTAATTTATCTTTTTTCAGTTTATGATGCGATTGTTTAGTCTACGTAATTCATATTATATATAAGATATTGGCTTTTTGATTTCTTTTCTGATTTAGTGAATGTTTATTTGCAGGAGGTGTGTGAACTGATGATGCACGAAGGATGGAATTCAAGCTAAATTAGTTGTATTATCTGTTTGTAGCTTTTCAGAATTGGAGGAAAGTTCTGTAATAAATAGTTTAGTTGCTGATTTCAAGAACATGATTATAAAGAAGGTTTGGGTGTTCCATTGAGCTTCAACGGCAAGAATTTATCTACGCTTTATTACTTCAATATGGTTATGTCGCTTAATTAGGGAATGCAAAAAACATATTACCAGTAAGCTATAGGCGAGTCCATTTTGTTCTATGCATAAAAAACTCAAAAAGTATATTAAATAGAGTGCAACTTTTACAGCCAAATAAAAGGGACCTAGATATACCTTTTTGAGTTGTATGAAAAACTCAAGGAGCAGTTGTTGTAGGAGCAAAACGTCTAATATTTGATGGACTCAGTCTGGAAGGACGAATAGAAATAGCAACAGGACCAGCAGGTGGTTCTGTATGTGGCCCACTGGTAAAAATCGACGGAGAAGAGCAGTTGTTACAAGAATAGCTAGACTTGGCAGAATGATGAATGGTACCACTTTTATTGGTAATTAACTAATTCTGATTGTATTAAACTGCAAGTTATCTGATGGTCTATTTCTCTTGTGTAATGGCCTTGCACAGAGATGAATGAGGCATTCATGTAAGTTGAATTTAGAAGATCGATTAATGACAACTGAATAAAGATTAAAAATGGCAATTTTGCCACCTTTTCTTACTATGTTTACAGTTTTTTTAATAGTTTCGTGTTTCTTGCTGACCTTGTGTTACCATGTCATGTATTTCTATAGTTGCGGTTATGGCTTGAGTAGATCCTTTAGGATAAGAAATTACGATATCGTTGCAAAGTTTTTAAGTATTGTAAACACTGATGAAGCTCACACAGTGTAGGTAAGCTCTCATACAGAAACCACCATTTTTTAGTCTTTTCAGCTTTTTATAATAGAGCCAAACTAGAACAAAAATGTTACGAAGCCAAACAGATACAAACGGACCATTAAGCTTTCTCCGTTGTTCTGTTGATCAAATTTGGGATAGTCGTATCCATGATGACGAGGCTTAGGATCTTCAAGGTTGCATAGAATCAACACACGAATCACTTGTACATCTTCAAATTCTGGTGCAGGTACAAAACATATACTATTGTTACATTTTAGCAGTCTTAAAATTCTTTGAGAACCTGAATTTTTATATATCTCAACTCTGTCAGAGATTGATTTTCAAAACATAATTGACAAAAACCATTCCTTCATAGAGCATTTACTGTCACTTCCAGTGAAATCATAAAATGAAACTTATATAGAACTCTATTCTAGCAGTTCCCATCCACCGATGCTTCTCTGAGTTGATGTCTATATATGATATTAGGTAGCTTACTTTTTAGAGATAATTTTTAACATTAGAATATGATTTGAAGGAGAAAATGGACAATAAGAAAAAAACCGATTCATTAAGTTAAATGGACCACAATCTGTACTTAAGATGAAAGGTTTGCAAGAATTTTAATTGGTCTTCAAAATGCCCAACACAAGCATCAAGACATTAAAAAATACAGTTTGTCGTTACCAGATTGTAGCTACACCTAAAGAGCGTTGATGCTTTGTGCAAATAATATAAGCATGTATTAAAAGGTATGAATATTTATAAATAACAAGCCCATGAAAAATAAGAGATTTTTAAAATTAAAACTTCATCACAGTTCACATAAACTCTAAGCTATACCTACCTTTGCTCCAAATGAAGGGACACTAGGGTCGCCTTTTCCTACTTCCAGCTCTACAAACGTCCCTGAAGATTCTTCAATTTCTAACTTCTTGGTGTATATATTTGTTAAATTTCAACCAAAATTTATTAAAGGTGTGTTAAATTTGTTTTACCATTGGATGGAAAGTTCAACCCATTCTATGTGTTTTATCTATAACTTTTATGTTTTTAGGTAAAGGGTTTAAGCTGGTGATTAAAAGAACAAAATGATAATAAGTTAAGTACAAGGAAGAGTGGTCATGATCCACCCTTCAATTAAATGACATTGTGATTTGAACATGCTCAAACGACAACGACCATAAACAATACAAACTAATGGTTGAGTTTTCAAGTCATGTATGGTAAGGGTCGTATTGTGCTAATATTTTTATCTTTAAGTTTACGAGTCTGCGAAGAATGCATTTTCAATAATCATTATGAAAAAAGCCTTCAAAGGAAAGTAATTGAAGAATGCATTTTTATAGGTTACAAAGCAGGTTTTCAAAAACAAATGGTCGATTTTTTTTGGGGTTTTGTTGTTCTGGGAAGTCGGTGACGGCAGTGACATGGAAATGATATTGTTTCCCTAAATTGTTTCTCGAGAAGATTCTTGCGCAGTAACCAAACTCTCTTGAGGAAAAGATTTAAGCTCTTGAGAATCAGAGTTAGTTTCTACGTAATATGTAATAGTAAGACGAGCATGACAAGGTGCATGGCGCCTAATATTCTCTTGCTTTTCCTCTATATTACCTATCCCAAACACCCCTAATTCTTACATCCCACACTATCTCCACAGTACTTTAGGACGTTTAATTAGAGCTAATTATCCAATATCACATAGTTTCAAACGCACAACTGTTTTAGAATATTCTATATCAAACCACAATTCCCAGGAACATGAACTTGAGGATTGAAAAATCTCACATACACAAGATCTTAATTGGATTCATATGATATAATGATTACTTATGTGTGTGTGCTTACTGAGTCACTACAGACCGTATATGAATTTAGTTTTGACAGTAAAGCTATAATCATAAATGCCGAATATAGCCTTATATTAACATATTTTAGCACTTGCTGATAAAAAAGAACCCATCTTTTCTTCTGTTGGTACCGTTTGAAGACTGCATATTCGATTGGCTTTACTGGCCTCCAACTCCTCAACCATTTAGCGCTAAAACTATCAACTATATAAACTCTTTATATGCCGAAGGACATAGCGGTACCTAACTTTTAGGGTTGTAATTTACCTTTGTAAACTGTTCGTACTCTCTGGTATGAAGGTTTTGTTTGTCGACATGAGCTTTTGGCACCGCTGAACTTTTTGTTACCTGAGAGTGCAAACTTACAGATCCGGCTGCATTATCCGCCTGAAAATCTCTAACGCTTCACATTCATGATCGGATGATGGCGACATTATCAGAAAAGAAAAGGAAGCTTACATGTAATCATTAATGAAAGAGAACATGTACACGGGTCTTAGTTTTTCAGACTCTTCTATCACACTATGGAAAACCATGAAGATTTGAATTGGTGATATGTTTTCTACCAGTATTACTCGGGTTATCATCATTATCCTGGCCGTTACCAATAGAACATTTGAAACAATATTAACACTATTCACTAACAATTGTAAGCAGCAGCGAGTCTATTTATGCAAATAGTATAGCTGTATATGTATTTTTCACACAATCTCACTTTCGTAACATATTAATATTAATGTAAGTTGAAGGTTATAGCTTTTGACTTTCACTAAATCAGGACTAGGGAAGCACTTAATTTGAGAAAGATAGATTATTCTGCACTAAGTTTATGATTTCAATTTCTCAAATTAGTATATTTTCTTCAAGATGAGTTAATACATGAGTTGTAGTAATAGACACTCATTATAGCATTTTGCTGCTAAAAATATCATATCGACTACAAAAGATCATTTTTAAGCACAAAATGACTTCCGAACTAATGTTTGACTATTCAAAGGTCTTAACAAACCTTTAATGCAATGTTTTGAAACCCGGGTTTCGTATCAACCGGTCGAGCTACCGGGTCACCGGTTTAACCAGTTGGACCATCAGGTCGACCCGGTTTTCAATAAAATAAATTTATATATATTTTTTCAATATTACAAAAAATATTTATATAAAAATGATGAATACTTCATATATTTGGCCTAAAACCCATTTATAACATGTAAAAACCAAGTTTCGTTGCAAATACATTAATTAAAGCGCGACTAAAAAACGAAAAAAATAAAAAAAATCGAAAACAATTAATACCCGGTCGGGTCTCACAAACCGGGTCGACCCGAGTGGCTTTAAACCCAACGGGTCACAACGGATCACACCGCGTTTCTAATATATAAGACCCAGGTCAATTTGACACGTTTTTTCAACCGAAACCGATTCAACAGGATGAACTGGCCAGGTCGACCCGAGTTTCGAAACATTGCTTTAATGGATTACAATAAAAAGCATGTGGAAATAAATATATAACATCGACTTATATAACTACACAAAGAAGTAATTATAACTCTAAATGTTTTTTGTAAGAAAATCTTGCAATGGACAAATCACATACGTTATTCTGGGACAAGGGAGTAATCCACTATCCAGTTATTTGGTTTTTAAACGAAACATTAAGTGGATGTTTGGGATTGAGTTTACAACCAGATTATCATCTTATTTTATTTTGAAAATGGAGATAAACTAAAATGAGTATTTGGATAAGAAATGGAGATAAGTGATCATTTGCGTTTAGAAGCTTCCAAAATGAAGTTTTGAAGAAGTAAGTGGGGAGCTACTTATTTTATTTTCAAAATAGAGTTTTAAAAAAAATAGCTTTCAAAATGGAGTTTTGAAGAAATGAATCTAATTTTATTCATTTTACTTATCAAATAATCAAATAATCAAATTTGTCAAACACTCAAAAAACTGATTATATGATTATTGCGATTTCAAACAAGAGAATCAAATCGAAACACTATTTTTTAGAATGACGTTTTCAAAATGATGATTATCTGATTATTCATTTTCGAAATAAATAATCGGTTTTAAATAAGCTATCCCAAACACCCCTAAGATGTCAACCAAAAAATGTAAAAACATCATACGTTAAAATAAGGATATATGAACATGACATACAGGAACATTATCGTAAAGCTCAAACAATGGAACAAGGAGTTTCAAATTTTTAGGCACCGCAAAATACGCTCGGTTCTCGGTTCTGATAAGTGTACAACATAAAGCTTCTTGACACTGCTGTTTAAGAATATATTTCGTTTGTAATTTTATTTGTTTTTTATCTCTTATTTTTTATTTAATTATTTTCATAATTATTTGACAAAAAATACATGTTGATATCGTGGTATTTCATAACATTTACACCATTAATATATGCCACACAGTGTTGTATTCTTTGATCTTCATTGTAGAAAATATTATCACTAAATCATAGAGCTAGCTAGTCCGGATGCGTGAGCTACGAAACTAAGCGTTTCGTTATTCTTCAATATAAAGTTATATTTTTCAAAAAAATAATAATTATTTTGCTTTATATTTCATATATGACTAAGCATTCTCTAATCTAATTTTTCTCTCATACTTTTTATTGTTGTTTTTACGTTAAGTAAATGAGCACTTTCTATTTACTTCAATTATTGTTGTGCTTAAGTGATTTGTTGGTATTCATTATTCATTTAGGTATAATTTGAGTTCGTCAAGTAATATAATGAAGCAAAAATGTCAACGTTAATCACAAGTCAAAGTTAATACGAATTATATACAGGTTAATATGATTTATATACGGTTACTTAAAAAAACATAAAATATGATGTAACGTGATAAAAGAAAACAATCCGGTAAACATTGCTATTATGCTTTAAAAACTATTTAGAATGTACAAGCCATGGATAACTCATAATATGCTTACAAAATTAACAAACAAATATTTGCCTAAATTAAAAACGTAAACGAAAATCAGAAGTCATACCCGTTCATCGGGCGGGTTTTGCAACTAGTATATATATATATATATATATATATATATATATATATATATATATATATATATATATATCTATATATATATATATATATATATATATATATATATATATATATATATATATATATATATATATATATATATATATATATATATATATATATTTATATATATATATATATATATATACTAGTTGCGTAACCTGCCGAACGGGCGGGTTCGGTTTGTAAATATTTGATTTAAACAACGTTTGTCGATCCGTTATATTCGTTGGCATCAAGACATATAGTTGTCCGTATGAGAAAATCGTTTTTGTTAAAAGGAAATTAACTTTTGATCATGTTAAGCGTTCGCTCACTCAACGGGTCGGTTCGCACCAATATGAATCTCTGAACAAATCAACAGGTGAGTTCGGTTTGTAAATCTTTTTTAGAACAATGTAGTCTTCGAAAGTACACAAATGTTTAAAACATTTTTCTTCGGTTTCATGCAAGAACGTCAATCAGCGACCTACATTTTTCTACCACATCAGATTTCTCTCTCCGACGACCTACTAGCGATTTATTTCCACAACAATGCGACCAAGTTCAACAACTTTTAAAAACATTAAAATAAATAAAAAAATATTACATTAAATAAATAAATAAATAAAACATTATATTAAATAAGAACACTTTACGAAACATAATAACAATAATAATAATGATAATAATAATAATAGTAATAATAATAAAGTGATATTTTATAACAATAATTGATACAAGAGATTTTCTCGTATGAAAGTTCGTTAAACTAGTCTATTCGAATTGATTATCAGTTGAAAGTGTGACTTAGTCGTCTTTGGTGGATAAAAGAAAAGGTGTCGTTGTCTAAAACTAATTAAAGATAAAAATAAAGCTTTAAAAGGAAATGACAAAATTTAAAAGGAATAAACAAAAAATTAAAACGATTGAAAAATAATAAAGAAACGATATTAAAAACAAATATGAAAACAAAACAATTAATAAAAATAAAACGAAAAGAAGAAATTAACTTTTGACTTAAAAATAAATTTTACCTAATGAAAAAGGAGGAAATAGGACTAAGTGGCTGCTTTAAAACTAAACGAGACAAAAGCTAAAGCGGGCGTTAAATAAAAGATAAAACTTAAACTTCTCGAAAAAAATACTAATACTAAAAATTGACGAAAAATACAACTAAAAATACGTGACTTTCAAAATTAAAATCGGAACAACTAGTAGATTAAACTAAACGAGTACGGAACAGATGTCTACCCTAGGGAAACATGTTCCCCCAAGGGGAACAAGAAAATGGGCGCCAAAATGGAAAGAGTATGCAGACATGCATGTCAAATATAAAAAGCAATCGGAATGTGCTAGTTGAAACCATCGGAATAATGAAAAAAAACTATCGGATTATATAAAAAAATAAACTATCGAAATGTTGTAAAGAAAAGTATCGGAATGTGTAAAAAAAAACTGTCGGAATAACTAAGGTGCCTAAATCTATCGGAATGTAAGACCTATCGCAATATTAAGCTGTCACAATATGGCTGTCAAAATGTGGGCAGCACTTCATCGCAATATACCTTAAATCCCGATCGCAATTCACGATGCCAGGGGCAATCGTAATCCTCGATCAGAATAAGGGAGTATTATAACACTTCGATCGCAGAGTAAAACCCCTAGGGTTATTGCGATCACAATAAAGCTGTTGGAATGAGCTTTCACAATAAGCTGTCGCAATGTCAAAACCCTAATGATATTGTGATGGAAAAATCACAATATTCGGATGGAGTACAATAAGCTAAAAATCAAATAAGCACTTTAACCAAAAATTAAAGCAAAACAACAATAAGATACGTATGCAAAACTTATCAAAACACTAAATAAGCAAAATTTATAAAATAAACTTTTTAAAAGATTAAACTTTTGAAAAACACTTAAATGAAAATAAGCTAGACACCAATTAAGCAAAAAGCACAATAAGCTAAGACCATGAATCGAATGAAATTGATAATAACAAAAAGATAAGAACTTTTATCAAAATAAGCATAAAGATGAAAACTTTAAGATTACTCAAACAAAACAATAGATTTTAAAAACTAGAAGAGAAGAATGAGAATGATTATGAAAAACTTGAAATTAAAGATGAAGATTAAAGATTCAAATACAAGATTAAAGTGAAAAGCTTAAAATTTTAAAGAAAAAACTAGAGAGAGAAAGTAAAAACTAGAGAGAGAAAGTAAAAACACCTACTCCTACTCCTACTCTAATCTACTCCTAATTTTCTAACACTCCAAAATGAAGGAATGGAAGACTATTTATAGGAGGAGGAGGAGTTGTTGTTGCTTCTTTTTTTTCTCTTATCTTTTTGTCTTTTAATTTCTTCGTCTTTCTCGACTTTGTCTTGGGATACTCCTACTCTAATCTACTCCTAATTTTCTAACACTCCAAAATGAAGGAATGGAAGACTATTTATAGGAGGAGGAGGAGGAGTTGTTGTTGCTTCTTTTTTTTCTCTTATCTTTTTGTCTTTTAATTTCTTCGTCTTTCTCGACTTTGTCTTGGGATTTGTCGAATAATAAAATGAACTCGTCTTTTAAACTTCTTCTTTTATTAGAATTGATTCTTCGACTTTGTTAAACTTCCGTCTTTAGACTTTTTCTTCGGTTAATCTTCAGAATAGGCCTTTAACTTCCGTTCTTTTTGCACTCTTGATCTTTTGACTTCGTCTTTGTCTTTTTCTTCGATAAAAGCCCGTGAAAGCCCGTTTTTTCTTCCTTTTCCATCTTTTGGTCCTAAAACACAATAAAAACACAAACCACGCATAATTCCGACTTTTACGACATAAAATACACGTTTTGGTCTTGTTATTATTGGAAATAAGTAGTAAAAGGATAAGTGTTTTCACACTTATTAAATCCCCTACACTTGACCATTGCAATGCCCTCATGCAATGCATTAATTTCAAAGCACGGTTTATATTTTTCATCATAAATAACCTACCTTAGCCTTTATTAAATACTAAACACTAAGGAAACTAAAAGATAGAAATATATTCAAAACAAGTAAAGAAATCAAAGACTTACATTGGGGTTTTGGCTGTCATGAATGTTTATCATCCTTAAGTTTCACGTTCCCCACACCAAACTTATAAACGAGATCATTGTTATTATAAGTTAGCAAACTAATACAAACTCATGTGGCCCAATTATTCACTTAGACTCCCTTATTCCTAGGTGTATCTCTTATATTTTATAATTGTCTTGAATGATCACGAGGATTCATTGTTTGACTTATTTCGATAGTTAAGTTACGCTGAAAATAAAGTGGGACGATTTAATCAATAGTTAGCTAAAGGACAAAATATTTTAAAACTGCTTCTCGGGACCTCTTAAAGTTCATATCTTGGCATAACTCGCTTCACAATTTGAGACCTTTCTTGGACCGATATTTGGCAGCGACTTCATACTTCGAATCTTTGAGAGACGTTCTTGAAATTATGGTCTTCACTTCATAATAGGAATTTTTTCACTTGAAGTTTTTGAGAGATTCTTCAACTTTGGACCACGACTTCTTCATTTTTCTCCAATCTTTATTTTGGACTTTGATATACAACGATCTGCCTCCTTTTAGGACTTGGATATGTTTATCCTCATACCTTGTTAGGGTCTTTTCGGATAGACTTCTCCATGATCTTTTGGGGAGTATTTTCTTTTCGTCGTCTGTCTCGATCCTTTATATAGATTTTTGATAAATGATTCTTCACATCACTTGGGATCTTTAGCAACAAAATGTAGCCCTCATGCCTTGTTAGGGCCTTTTCGGACTCGCCAATCTTCGCATCCCGCTTCATTAAGTTATGCCTTGGCTATGAACTCTAATTAATACCGAGCAACTTTTAAACGATCTTGGGCTAGAAGCTAAGTAACTTTTCAAATCGTACGACATTATTTATTGCAATTATATTATTAGCAAGCGATGGGAGAATAAGCTCATAATTAACTAACATAAATTCATGAAAGAATACCAAACTTATAATTGACTCTATCATCTCTCGTTCTCCATAATTTAAAATTTCAAGGAATGAGACTCGTGGATGCTTAGCCAATTAAATCAAAGTTTTGAGTTTTCAAGTCATTTATAGGATCTTGCATCTTCTTAGACTTTTTCAAGTTTAGAATTTGCATTTTAAAGTTCCCTTGATAAACGACTTTCTAGGATCAATTATAGGAACTTGCGAAAAGTTCTTGTTCTTAACCCGTAAGAGTTAAGACTTTCGTATTTTAAAGTTCCCTATATAAAAGCCTAGCAAAACTTGACTTAAACACGTTAAGGATACTAGCTAGAGTAAACTTGGATAAGTAAAATCGGGTTGAGTCAAAAAATTCACAACGTTTGAAAATTAAAACCACTTTATTAAAATTTATTCTAGCAAAGAAAGAAAATAACTATAACAAAGGTAAATACTAATAGGCCAAAATAGATCAAAAATTTTGAAAAATGTCGAAAAATCAATTTTCCGGTTAAAATGAGGACAAATGCATGGAAAAGCCCACTTAACTTCGATAGAAGTCCCCCTACACTTAATATAAACATTGTCCTCAATGTTTAAGCATGTGTAAGTAACCTCCCCTACACTTAGGACATTGTGCACTTTGTTTAAATCTTGCTAAGGAAGAGACAACTAAAGTGATTCCTATTTTAATATTGAAGAATATAAAATAGAGAATCAAAAGAGTTAAGGATAGAACCGGGAAGACTGGTACACGGAATCACGGTTTGTCAAAAGTCATCAAGAATGGCTCTTTGAAAGCTCGAATCCCTGCACATCATAAAAAAGAAAACAACAAACACATACTAGGGTCTCCCCCTACACTTATTATAAAAAACAGATAAAGATAGATAGATAATCGGGTTGCCTCCCAAAAGCGCTTGTTTTTGTTAACCGAGTCACGAGCCTGACTCGTCCTCGAATTAAATGATCCATGGGGAAGCCTCGAATTTAATACCGGGATCAATGACCTTTTCCTCGTTCCCGGAGGAAAATAAAACAGGAGAGGCCGGAGGATAAGTCTTAAACGGTAGAAAAGTCCTCTCAACATAAGAAAAGTAAGTGACGTCTTGATCCACGGGCGGTGGGGTGGGTAAAGGAAGCAAAGTGTTATCCCCCAAAGACAATTGATGCTCAGAAAGCGGCAAAGTCATAAGGTTATCAATCATAAAATAGTCAATGTCACCTCCATGGTCAAAGCACTCATCCTCCGAAATGGTCTCTAAAGGAGTGGATGAAAGGTGCTCGGGAGGGGGACTTGGGACAATATCTTCATTCAGCAAAGTATCAAAAAGAATATCCCCCTTCGTGTCATCATCATCAATACCGGGAGGTATTGATAGAATGTCGATTTCTTCCATAAATGTGTCATTATTCTCAACGGGGGTAATAGATGGGTGTAAAGACTCAGAATTAGGAGTAGAATTCAACGCTTTAATTTTAGCAATAAGAAGATGAACTTACAATAATTTGATGCGAAGAATAACGTCTTCCACCTCATCTAGAAGACCAAGTTCAATGGGGAACTTCTCGTATGTCGGAGAGAATAAATCAACATCGCCTTCATCTCCCGGAGGAGATTGAGAAATTTCAAAGGTGAAATTCTCATAGCATGGAGAAAAATCATTATCATTAAGAGCGACCTCGTCCATAGGCTCCACAAAATTCGGTGCATCACAAACCTCATCAAAGAATTTATCAAGACCAAAATCACTAATCTCACTTGATGTATCACTATCCTTAGACGCATTAGGGATATCAAGAGTAGGAGTAGTAATCTCAGAAGATGGGTTGAGATCATAGATATCATCCTCGTCATCATCAAAATAGTAGTAAGGATGCACAAGAGGAGGAGTATAATCACTAAGATTAGATACTTGATCTTGTTGCTGTCGCTTTTCCTCATCCCATGCTTCTTTTAGTTGAACTACGGCTTCTTGAAGTTGCAAAAGAAGGGCTTGGCTTTCGTCATTCGGATTCAAAGAAGGTTGATGATCGAGGGTGTATTGTGGGGGCTCAAAATTATGAAAATCGGAATTTTAGCACGGATGTGGCCCATCATAAATCATCGGTTGAAAAGAATTAGAACAGGGATTTGGCTTATAATAATTCATCGGCTGACAAGAAAAGGTATCGTGAGGGCCCCCACAATTGTTGCAACACAGTTATTGAGAGAAACCCGGTGCATTTTGTTGATATGGATCGTCATATATGGGAGAGGATGAAATAGTGTCATTAGAAGAGAAGAATGAATTGAAGTATGAATTGATCGAATTGCACGATAGACAACAGCCAAATTCGTAATTAGGGATATCCATTCCACACCGTTCGCATGAACACCATTGACAGGATTGACTACCAGAAGATGGTCTTCCACACCCTACACAGTCAACAAAAGAATCCATTAAACACAATAGATAAGCAAGAAGAATATTTTTGGTGCAAAACTTTCGAAAAATAAATGCTTTTTATGATTTTTCAAATGTTTTTGGGATTTTTGAATTTTTTTTTTTAGGATTTTTGAAAAGTTTTTGGCAAGAAAAATAACGTTCAAAAGTGAACGAATCCCAAAATCCAACGCGTCTCTCACAATAAACCGTTAATCTTCACGAAAAGAGCCAGCAACGGCGCCATTTGATACAAGAGATTTTCTCGTATGAAAGTTCGTTAAACCAGTCTATTCGAACTGATTACCAGTTGAAATTGTGACTCAGTCGTCTTTGGTGGATAAAAGAAAAGGTGTCGTTGTCTAAAACTAATTAAAGATAAAAATAAATCTTTAAAAGGAAATGACAAAATATAAAAGTAATAAACTAAAAATTAAAACGATTGACAAATAATAAAGAAACGATATTAAAAACAAATATGAAAACAAAACAATTAATAAAAATAAAACTAAAAGAAGAAATTAACTTTCGACTTAAAAATAAATTTTACCTAATGAAAAAGGAGGAAATAGGACTAAGTGGCTACTTTAAAACTAAACGGGACAAAAGATAAAGCGGGCGCTAAATAAAAGATAAAACTTAAAATTTTCAAAAAAATACTAATACTAAAAATTGACGAAAAATACAACTAAAAATACGTGACTTTCAAAATTAAAATCGGAACAACTATTAGATTAAACTAAACGACTACGGAACAGATGTCTACCCTAGGGAAACATGTTCCCGCAAGGGGAACAAGAAAATGGGCTCCAAAATGGAAAGAGCATGCAGGCATGCATGTCAAATGTAAAAAAACTATCGGAATGTGCTAGTTGAAACCATCAGAATAATGAAAAAAAAAACTATCGGAATATATAAAAAATAAACTATCGGAATGTTGTAAAGAAAAGTATCAGAATGTGTAAAAATAAAAAAAACTGTCGGAATAACTTAAGTGCCAAAATCTATCGGAATGTAAGACCTATCGCAATGTTAAGCTGTCACAATATGGCTGCCAAAATTTGGGCAGCATTTCGTCGCAATATACCTTAAATCCCGATCGCAATCCACGATGCCAGGGGCAATCGTAATCCTTGATCGGAATAAGGGAATATTATAACACTTCGATCGTAAAGTAAAACCCCTAGGGTTATTGCGATCACAATAAAGCTGTCAGAATGAGTTGTCACAATGTCAAAACCCTAATGATATTGTGATGGAAAAATCACAATATTCGGATGGAGTACAATAAGCTAAAAATTAAATAAGCACTTTAACCAAAAATTAAACCAAAACAACAATAAGCTACGTATGCAAAACTTATCAAAACACTAAATAAGCAAAATTTATAAAATAAACTTTTTAGAAGATTAAACTTTTGAAAACACTTAAATGAAAATAAGCTAGACACCAATTAAGAAAAAAGAACAATAAGCTAAGACCATGAATCGAATGAAATTGATAATAACAAAAAGATAAGAACTTTTATCAAAATAAGCATAAAGATGAAACCTTTAAGATTAATAAAAAACAATAGATTTTAAAAACTAGAAGAGAAGAATGAGAATGATTATGAAAAACTTGAAATTAAAGATGAAGATTAAAGATTTAAATACAAGATTAAAGTGAAAAGCTTAAAACTTTAAAGAAAAAACTAGAGAGAGAAAGTAAAAACACCTACTCCTACTCTGACTCTAATCTACTCCTAATTTTCTAACACTCCAAAATGAAGGAATGGAAGACTATTTATAGGAGGAGGGGGAGTTGTTGTTGCTTCTTTTTTTCTCGTATCTTTTCATCTTTTAATTTCTTCGTCTTTGATACAAGGCTTTTGGCCAGGTAAAAAGATTCGTTGATGTGTGTCTAATCGAATTGATCTAGGTTAACTATGTGACTCAGTCGTTCTTTGGTGAAAGAAATAGTTGTGTCGTTGTAGTATTAAAAATGTGCAAAGACTTAAATGTAAATGTCTTTAAAGTAAAAGGCGTTAAAATTAAAAAGACGTTAAAATAAAATGGGCGTTAAAATAAATGGCGAGAAATTAAATCTAAGTCTAATTAAAATTAAATTGGTGCGATATTAAAAACTTTGAAAAGTAAAATAATGAAATGACAAAAATTAAATGCGTGACGGAAATTAAAATTAGACAAGAATTAAAATGAGAATGTAAAAATTAGACAAAACGAAATAAGTGAAAAACAAGCCCCAATCGGAATATATTCCGATCAAGCCTCGTCGGAATGTGCACAACCGTCCAATCGGAATGTGAGCTTACCCCCAAATTGTCACACACGTGAATTTTGAATTTATTTAATTTACGTGAAACGCGATAGTTCGGGTTAGACTTGTCTGTCTATTGATGTTCCCGATTGTTTACGCGTATTTTGTGTACAAATTTAAAATTTTAATGAATGACAATCGTGAAGATTATTATTTGAATGACTATAACTAGTTTGCGTTACGCATAAGAATTTCAAATTTTAGAAGTCGACATTTATTTACATCGACGTAAACTCATATAAGAATTTCGTTTCACTAAAACATATATTTCGCTCAATATATTTATGTCATACTTAGAGATTTGTTATTTTAGCTTGTTACAAATTGATTAAGACCACTCATACTAGAAACCTTACATTACATATAAACCATTAAACCTTATTTTACATTCATATAAATTTAACTACCAAAGAATTTGCAAAATAAAAGAAAGATCAATCCTTGCCTTACTTGCACCTCAAATATTCGGTCCCCCCATCACAAATACAACCCACGTTTATTTTGCTTATTGTGAGACTTGTACTTCACCCACTCTATTATTATATTTTACATTGGTCCCCTCTTCTCCCCTTCAAACCGTCAGTCACATACTCCTTTTCCCATAATTTCCCAACCATTTCAATCCTACAACTAACATATTGGGTTAGTCAACCCAAGTACTACATCACTTTTTCTTTCCCTCTGTCCTAGACGATCTCGAAAAGGGGAATTACCCTTCCCAAACTTAATACGAGTCCCTATGCTAATCCATCCGGTTAACTTTAGTTAGCATCAAACCAAAAGCTCAACTAAACCCTAACTAGAACAACCCCAACCCTAAACTCATTTTGGACCCTATAAATACTAATCCACTCTCACTTGAACACACACACCAAAATAAAAACCCACCAAGGAAAGCACCGAGCCTATTTGGTAAAAAGTCACGGCTGAAGAGAAAGAAACTAAGACCTCGGGTTGCTTGAGTTACGAGCTAATGGTATAATAACTATTTGGTTAATCGTGTGCATACGATTCGGGTTAAGATATTTGCTTCTATTCCATCATCTTCATCAATAATCTTAGGACCTTTGGTAAGATTACTTGCTCATTCATTCACATTGGTTGATAAACATACTTGCCAAAAACTTTGAAACGAAGAACTTACACTAATGAAACAAAAAGTCACGGGTTGGGACTTGGATGAGTGTGTTTATAAATGAACAAAGTCATGGTTTCATTAACTAAATATGATATCACAAGACCACGGTTTTAGTCTTAGTGATGACCTAAACGATTCAAATGACTAAACGAACCACTACAAGGCTAGCTAGGTGGGCGGGAACATTTGAAGGCCAACGAACTTTGTTCTAGTATCGACGTGACGTATTGAGTAGTGTAAATATGAACCGATGCTATGATTTTATGTGAGTTTTGTATGTATTGTTTCGTGTGTGCTCAATAGAAACAGGAATCGTGAACTAGACAAGTACCCACCTGCCTTGTTTAGAATTAATGTGTGTATGTGTTATATATATGAGTTGCAAGAGTGAGTGCGTGTAAATATTTGAGTGCGAGTACGTATGCTGCAACAAACAATCCCCCGTGTGAGTAGTAGCATCCTATTAAGCATATGTGCTGCCATGCATAGGATCGTATGCAGGACTTTATGTAAACTTGCATGAAACATGGATATGTGTTGTGCGTATACTTTTACCAGTAAGTTTTGCATGAGCAGAAACTATGTTATATTGCATGATAGGTTGTGTTGATACCAACAGGAAAAGCAAACGAACCATTTTCTCTTTTACTGGTCATGATATGTGTTTGTGCTTGTATTCTTGGTAAAATGATATAAGGCTCACATGATTAAACCCTAGATGACGCATCGTTAGAAAATGTAAAAGGGACGTGAAAATGGAATTGGTTATGTGGTGTCACGTATGTATGTACTACAACAGAAACAAGCACCCTTATTTTCTCTCATGGGGCGTATAGGCAGCATCCATAAACAACCAAAGGTATTCTCATTTTTGTACATACGTGATATCTGTAATGTGTATGCATGAAAGTGTGTAGGATAAGGTGTGTAGGGCTGCCATATACAAAAACCAACCAACAGTGGCTTATATGCATAAACTAAAAATGTTTCCTGCATGTTTGAATAATGAGTACAAATATGTATGTTAAGGCAAGTACAAGTGTGACTATATTTTTCTCCTTTGAGTGCCCTGTTAAACAAAAGCAACAGTGGCCCTTTTACCAATTTTGACTTCCCATGATGAATAATAAAAGTATGCTATGTATGTGATATGATTAATTTCATAAAGGTAAAAACTGGCCATTATTTATGTGTATCTATAGTTAGCAGGATGTGAGAAAACAACAAACCACTATTTCTTGCCTTTATTTTATAATGTATGCATGTGTATGTATACCATGTGTTTGTATGTTGCCATGTTGTATGTGCACTTGCAAGATAAAGCAAATAGGAACCATAAGTTGAATTACTTTTCTTAACACAAGTACTATCTCCTGTAGGAGTTGATGTAACGTGAGATTGTGGGTGTCACAAACTAGGAAGAGCTATAAAAATGTAAGACATGCAGGTGTGGTCCAAATTCTAAACAAGTGAATAAAACAAACTATACATCCTTATATAAAGACATATTGTCAAGAACAAAGGACCCTACTCTTTCTTTTGCTTATATAATGGTGAAGTAAGTAAATGGGTAAACAAGGACACAAGTAAATGGGTACTTTCCTGTATATATAAATCGGATGTAAATGGCAACCTAAGTGTGGATAATGACAAAGTGTAAGCTTAGCCAATTAAAACATATAAATAGCGCCCCACTTTTGGTGTCTATAAGCCCTAGTTGTGTTTTGAACAGAGAGTGTAAATGCAAATTATTCGAACCTTTTCCTCTTTTGATCTGATGCCCCTACTTTACGACCACTTTTAAGTAATCAAATGACCATGCCCCGAAATTATAAAAGTACCTTGTGAAACTTGGCACGGCCTAGTTTTCAAACCAACTTTCGGTTTGTCTTAAATGTAAATAACGAACCCACGATAAATTTCCAAAGATGACCGATTTACACTTATAAATAATTGAACGTCACTTGTTTATTTTTATTTGTGAGTGAACCACTTTGCACAATTATTTGTTGGACTTAAGTACTTCATAAAAATATGATATCTATCAAATTTTGAAGACCTCGCGACCTAGTTTTTAAAACAATTTTCCGTGCGTCTTAATGTTGAGTAACGAAGCCGCAATTAAATCCCAAAAATGCTTGATCGACCCTTGTAGGTAATCGAACAATACTTGATTATTTTGTTTGCAAGTGTACAACTTTGTCTAATTGTTTTCAATACTTAGAGGCTTCACTAAAATGCGATATTTATTAAATATCGAAGAGCTCGCGGTCTAGTTTGTATAACAAGAACCCGAATATTTTTCGGACTAATAAATAACGGGTTATTAAAGCCCAAAGTCGACCCCGTGACTAAAATGGACGAACATGAAAAATGTATGAAAACATTTTATAAATCTATAGCAAGTATAAATTATCAACCAAGTGCATTGTACGTTATTATTTATTGTATTTAGCCTAAGTACGGATATTTTACTTAGGTTACGAGTAGATCGTTGCGCATTGTTTTGCGTGTCTTGATATTCCGTGCTATCCTTGTTGATCATATTTATCTACTTCATCGAGGTGAGCTTCATAGCCCCACTTTTAATTGCTCTAACTATTTTGGGGTGAGAACATTGCTTGTTTTTAACGGATGAACATAAGTGCTTTAAACTCATACGTTTGCCTACATGATGTCTAAGTAGCGATATCCCTAGATGCTTTAGCCCACTATCGTGAACCGTTAATTACTTTGTGTAAGCGCGAATGTTATGGATAGATCTATCGGGACTAACCTCCCTATCTAATTTGGTTGTGTGGCCAAAGTTAGATACACTTACATTTGAGGATTTACAAATGCTTCGGGATAGGCATTTGCTCGGGCTCTTATTATTTCTTGTTGGTTGAGGTTAACGCTTCGGTGTCACGAGCTTAGGCGTAGGTGATTAAAACGTATACTTTTGATTATAATCTTGTATTTGTTATAAGATTATATGTCGGTTGCCTTGGAAAATCTTATGGTTCATCACATTATTTAAACTTAAACCTATGAACTCACCAACCTTTGTGTTGACGCTTTAGCAATGTTTTTTCTCAGGTATCAAGACGGAGGAGTGATGTGGTTATGCGTGGGAGATCTTTATATGAAAATGGTCGTGACTAGTGTATGGATATTTGGATCAATGTTAAAGTCTTTTGAAACAATGTTTTATTATGATCTTGTTAAATTCGCTTCCGAAACAAGTTTTATGCTTTTAATTAATTTAAAACGGCTTTTAAATAGTCGTTCTTCTATGTCTTGTGATAGTCATGACCGTCGCACCCCATTGTGTTGTATTACTCTGATAAATTGGGGGTGTGACAGATTGGTATCAGAGCTGTAGTTATAGAGAACTAGGTTATTTTACAAAATGATTTCTATAAACGTGAGTCAAAAATTTATTTATCGGAAAAATAATTCTAGAATATAACTGTCTCTCAAAAATCTCCAAGAACCACTTCACTCCACGTCTTCGATACAAGTAAGTTATGACTTGAGATAGTTTATGATTTTTGCAATGCTAAGTTTTGAATTTGATTGCTAAGTATTATTAGCATTAGGTATACCCTTCCCATGTTTGAGTGATAACCATAGGGACATGTAATAAAACGATTTTTAAAACATCCTTGTATGGATCGTTACGATACGCAAATGGTTTGTGCCATATTTATGTGAATGGTTTGTGTCATTCTTGTTTAAATGGTTTGTGCCATATTTATTTAAATGGTTTGTGCCATCATTGTTTAAATGGTTTGTGCCATATTTATTTAGATGGTTTGTGCCATCTTTGTTTAAATGGTTTGTGCCATATTTATTTGAATGGTTTGTGCCGTATATATATTTTCCTTTGAGATTAAACGTACGCATACTTATATTTTAGATAGTCTGCGGGACTACTATCGACTATCAAAACGTTTGTGTTTCATATTACTATGCGCCGAATTAAAAATATTGCCATGATTCCTAGAACGAAAACTATATGAATAAATTTAATTACCATGGGTTTGGTAGTGTGTTAATTTGTAGTAATACTTGAATCAAGCGATACTATTATAAATGTCGAGAGGAGCAACTGTTTACTGGGTTCGGTAAATTGTTACTCCACTAAACATTTATAGTAGACTCGGTTGAGTAAAAGTGACCTACATTAATTAACGGTTTCGAATTGAAATTGAATGCGACCGAGGAACGACGATGATGTCACTATTTAAAATGACATATGACGATAAAACACTTAGTACAAGTATTACTCTTGTAATGCTCCAAAGAATACTACAATTCAAAGAACAAACAAATTCCGCGATATATGAACTATCTATAAATGCGCTGACGCGTAAGTCAAATGGTTATCAAAGAAAATTTTATTGGAAATAAATTACGCAACGAAGAATGAAATTTTCTTAGTCCATTGATTTCGACTAGGTTGTCATAAAACTACAATAAATTACAAATCTATGGCGGGCTCCTAATTAAAAGGATTGAACCAATTTCTAAAAGGAATTATCGCATTGCACGAAATTTGAGAACCCCAGATACGAAACGTGGTCATATATTGAGATCTTAAATACAAGGTATAAATATACAACAATAAATATAAAGTTTATCTAAGATTGCGAGCAAAACGCTAGACGAGAGCAAGATAAACGAAACATATAAGATATGACGGAACATATTCCAAAATCAGAGAAATTCTTGTGATAAAATTTAGTAATTGCTCGAATTGAACATTTTGAACGATTACGGATTAAAAACATATGGAACAATTCTTGTGATGAAATTTTTGTGATAAAATTTTAGTACTCGACTCGTTTAAATCAAATAAACAATTTTTCAAGGGGTAAAATTTGTCGAAAGTGTACGAACTAGCAATACTAAGTTAAGGAAAGACTTTTGAATGAACAAGAACTAGTACGGGCTACGTAATAGTCGTAAGCCGACTATACCTCAAAAACATACTTACTCATCCGAGTTGCAAGTAATAGACGTTTAACAAGAGGAAATTGCACAAAAATGAACGTCGTAATAGGGCTAAATTAATTGATTAAGGATAATTGTATTTATCCATCCGTGCGTAATCGCTACTAAGAGAAAGTACAAATAATAAGTATGTGGAAGAGCATGTTAGAGGACTTTAACATTCCACGATTTACTTATTGTTCTCCATGTAAGGACTACTTGGACATTTAAGTAGACTTATGGATCGATGTACGAGAATTTACAAGACATCATACAACCCATTTCTATTTTTAGAACTTTAGGAAAATACTTCACCCTTACCTATCTAATAACTGTCGTTTTACATTTGGTGACAAGCGAAAAAGGAAAAATGCCTCTCATTCCGTTTGTCATTTTACAATCCGAATCCGACAAGGAAATTACCCCCATCCGGAGCGTAATCACAATAAATTCGGATGATGAGCAAGATTCGCCTGTCATGATGCCAAATGTCACTACGGGACTTCCCTCCACCATCCCAAATATTCCTACTACTACTATGCCTATCCCTACTCTTATGCCTTCACCATTACCTGGAACTTCTAGAAAAAGAAACCGTACATCTTCACCACCACATAATGTTGCTCATTCCCTAGAAGACGAGTCTACTTTAGAAGCACTTGAATTCGATGTTGAACATATGATAGGCCGTCTGGAGGATGTAGAGGGTGATGTGGATCACCTTATCGAGCAAGATGAAGACAAGGACTTAGTGATAGCCGAGTTACGTGAGTCTCTTGAGGCTGCTAAGTCCGTGATTGCAATTTTACAAATGAGGAATGATGATACCGAGGCTAGGCAAGCCGCGGATCAAGCCCAAATCCAAGAGATCCTACGCCACCTAAGTCTTTAGGATCTTCTCTCCTTTCTAATAAAAGTATGATGTTTTGTAATAAATGTATGATGTGTTGTCAAGACTAAAAGAAGCCATTCATTAGTTGAATGAAATTTTGTACTCTAAACTTCAAAACTATGTATGGAACGTAGTTCAAGAATGAAATGTACAAATTTTTATGATATGATCCCTTGATAATTGTATTATAATAATTGTGGGAAAATCTTGGTCAAATTCGAACAATCGTAAGAATCGATAACAATGAAAGAACTAACAAAATATACATCGTTTGTGCGATAATGATACACAGAAAAATTGAAATGACAGAACAAGGTTGCAAGGACCTCAAAGAGGTCATCACTCGTCAATACCAAAATGCCATTAGGGCCGTTGATGCGTTTGAAGCTAGTATCCGCACGGTTGACCGAACCATGGATCCTAGTGTTTACGAAAAGGCTAAGGAAACAAGTGCTACTCCGGTTAACACTTTTGGACCTCGAAAGACCCTTTCAAAAACTAAGGTAAGTCATACCGTTAGTGGAAGAAAAGGGCCTTATGAGAGGAGATGCTATGTGTTGAAGAACCCCACAAGGTTTAACACCATGAAGCAAGGTGCCGAAAGGTTTAACCCTCACCCTATGACTAAACAAAAGAATCACTCGTGGAAAGCGCCACGTGTTCACTTACCACCCTCTACTTGTTGTGCAAGGACAAATTTCCGGGAGGATGTTCCTAAAACAACTCCCATCTTGAACAAGAAGTATCTCGGCAACCTTCCATATTGCCGCAAGTGTGACTACCACCACAAAGGTAGTTGCGCGAACCATTGCATGCTTTGCGATGAATTTGGGCACTTGGAGGGTGATTGTCGAGTGGTAAAATCCCATGAGAAGAATATGAAGGAACGCTACATGGAGGAATGCCGGTTAAGACAAGAAATACCTGAAATCGCCCAAGAAGGAAGCTCGAGGGCAAAGAGCGTCCAATACCCCACCAACTTTTTACACCGTTTGTCTTTCAAGAAAGATGCGCCGACAACATTCAAATATCAACCCAAGGGTTTCTACCCTCGTCATGGATAGAGCGTTAAAATTCATGTATTAGGAACTATTTTACTTTTATGCAAATCAAGTGACTCGACGTCCGTCGATGTTACCACCAACAAACTTAATTATGTAATCGTACTCCATGTCTTCGATTAAATTGGGTTATTTTACCTTTAAATCATCTTTTGTTTAACCAACGAGAAAATTTTATTTTAATTTTTATGTGTCGGAGAAAAATTCATCCATTAAAAATGTTACTTAAGAAAAATCTTTCTTCTACAATATCTTCTTTACCTATTGAAGAGAAATAAATAAATTAAATTTTTACTAAATGACTTTTGGAAAAATATTCTTTAGAAAATATCAACATTTATTTTTACTATAAGAAATTACCGTTAGAAACACTTATTAGTGGGAATAACAATCGTGATAATGTAAGTGGAAAGATTAGTAAAGGTATTATTAATAAAACGTTGCAACTAATAGCGAAATATTTTTGGTAAGAACTACCATGTAAGATTTTGGAACTTGGTTTGACGACCAACTCAATGTGGAGAACAAAAACTATTGATAAACTCGACGGGAACTAGTACGAATAATTATGGGAATTATTTCGTCGATTGTGAAAAGTGAGCATTGGTAACAAATGAAATGCACTATGAACTAACTTGTTGGTTATGAAAAGTGGATAATGGTAACGAACAAAATGCACTGTGGACTATCAATATATAATTACAACCTCAAAGAGTCAAACTGTGATGAAAAAGAGGATGCAACCGTTTGTCCCGAGACGTACGTAGCCTGATCAACTACGTATGATCGTGGACGAACGCGAGTATGCTCATAGTAGTCATCTTAAAAATGAGATATATTAGTAGAATATATTCAAGTTGCCCTATTTATCAAAGAAAGATTTATCATATGCTACGAACGTCGAACATTTTTATACCGTCCTAGTATAATTATTTGCTTCACCACTATTTCATACAAGAGCGTATATGACACGCAAATACTGAGAGCGCCAATTGATTTTGACAAAAATTAGACACAAATAGATTAGAGTTGGAAAAGCGAAAACAACTTTTAAATAATAATGAGAAGAACGAAAAGTCATTTGAGTAAAATCCAAATTTAGCGGATATCCAGAACTCGCCGTAACATAACCGATGTTAAAGAACAGTTGGGCCAAGATAAGCGTGCTTTCGTATATAATTGAGATACCGAAACCGTCCAGACAAAGATCCATTTTACCTAACGATGTTTGAGCATCACACCATACTCATAGGCTTAAGAAATATTATATATTTTCTTCATAGAAGAAATGCGATCGAACTGTGATTTAAATGTATTATTAATTGTGCACCCGTTTACTTCTCCATGAAAAAGGAAATAAACGAAGAGGAACGCAAACTAAATTGATTAATTAACGAAATTATCTAATAATTGAATGTCACATAAAAGGTAGAAACGGCTTGACCACTATGTGTTAGGATGATCAATTGCCTTAGATTTTTGGTAAACCGATTCAAGAAACCTTGTCGCATACGCTACTTATCACTACCAAGTAGATGGTTAATGTGAACGGGATTAATCAAACTATGCGGAACAATTTTCAAATGTGCGATATATAGTCATCTAGGAGAAAAATGACGATACGCGACACTTTAACATGGAAGTAATACGTGGGACGACACGAACGTTAATAATGAGAAAATTCACCAAACCAAAACCGACGTCAAGAAAATTTTACAAGACTTGGGAAAACAATGTAGAACCATGTACAAGTCGGAAGAAATTTTTGTTCGTTTTAATCCTAACAAGATTATAGCAACTTTAATCTTACTAACGAACTAAAGAAAAACGAACGCGATAAACACCATGAAAGGAAGATAAAAATTTAATTGATCTCTTGTTTTGATAACGACATCGACGTGCTAGTTTTGAGGACAAAACTCAATTTAAGGGATTACGAATGTCACACACGTGAATTTTGAATTTATTTAATTTACGTGAAACGCGATAGTTCGGGTTAGACTTGTCTGTCTATTGATGTTCCCGATTGTTTACGCGTATTTTGTGTACAAATTTAAAATTTTAATGAATGACAATCGTGAAGATTATTATTTGAATGACTATAACTAGTTTGCGTTACGCATAAGAATTTCAAATTTTAGAAGTCGACATTTATTTACATCGACGTAAACTCATATAAGAATTTCGTTTCACTAAAACATATATTTCGCTCAATATATTTACGTCATACTTAGAGATTTCTTATTTTAGCTTGTTACAAATTGATTAAGACCACTCATACTAGAAACCTTACATTACATATAAACCATTAAACCTTATTTTACATTCATATAAATTTAACTACCAAAGAATTTGCAAAATAAAAGAAAGATCAATCCTTGCCTTACTTGCACCTCAAATATTCGGTCCCCCCCTTCACAAATACAACCCACGTTTATTTTGCTTATTGTGAGACTTGTACTTCACCCACTCTATTATTATATTTTACCTTGGTCCCCTCTTCTCCCCTTCAAACCGTCAGTCACATACTCCTTTTCCCATAATTTCCCAACCATTTCAATCCTACAACTAACATATTGGGTTAGTCAACCCAAGTACTACATCACTTTTTCTTTCCCTCTGTCCTAGACGATCTCGAAAAGGGGAATTACCCTTCCCAAACTTAATACGAGTCCCTATGCTAATCCATCCGGTTAACTTTAGTTAGCATCAAACCAAAAGCTCAACTAAACCCTAACTAGAACAACCCCAACCCTAAACTCATTTTGGACCCTATAAATACTAATCCACTCTCACTTGAACACACACACCCAAAATAAAAACCCACCAAGGAAAGCACCGAGCCTATTTGGTAAAAAGTCACGGCTGAAGAGAAAGAAACTAAGACCTCGGGTTGCTTGAGTTACGAGCTAATGGTATAATAACTATTTGGTTAACCGTGTGCATACGATTCGGGTTAAGATATTTGCTTCTATTCCATCATCTTCATCAATAATCTTAGGACCTTTGGTAAGATTACTTGCTCATTCATTCACATTGGTTGATAAACATACTTGCCAAAAACTTTGAAACGAAGAACTTACACTAATGAAACAAAAAGTCACGGGTTGGGACTTGGATGAGTGTGTTTATAAATGAACAAAGTCATGGTTTCATTAACTAAATATGATATCACAAGACCACGGTTTTAGTCTTAGTGATGACCTAAACGATTCAAATGACTAAACGAACCACTACAAGGCTAGCTAGGTGGGCGGGAACATTTGAAGGCCAATGAACTTTGTTCTAGTATCGACGTGAAGTATTGAGTAGTGTAAATATGAACCGATGCTATGATTTTATGTGAGTTTTGTATGTATTGTTTCGTGTGTGCTCAATAGAAACAGGACTCGTGAACTAGACAAGTACCCACCTGCCTTGTTTAGAATTAATGTGTGTATGTGTTATATATATGAGTTGCAAGAGTGAGTGCGTGTAAATATTTGAGTGCGAGTACGTATGCTGCAACAAACAATCCCCCGTGTGAGTAGTAGCATCCTATTAAGCATATGTGCTGCCATGCATAGGATCGTATGCAGGACTTTATGTAAACTTGCATGAAACATGGATATGTGTTGTGCGTATACTTTTACCAGTAAGTTTTGCATGAGCAGAAACTATGTTATATTGCATGATAGGTTGCGTTGATACCAACAGGAAAAGCAAACGAACCATTTTCTCTTTTACTGGTCATGATATGTGTTTGTGCTTGTATTCTTGGTAAAATGATATAAGGCTCACATGATTAAACCCTAGATGACGCATCGTTAGAAAATGTAAAAGTACGTGAAAATGGAATTGGTTATGTGGTGTCACGTATGTATGTACTAGTACAGAAACAAGCACCCTTATTTTCTCTCATGGGGCGTATAGGCAGCATCCATAAACAACCAAAGGTATTCTCATTTTTGTACATACGTGATATCTGTAATGTGTATGCATGAAAGTGTGTAGGATAAGGTGTGTAGGGCTGCCATATACAAAAACCAACCAACAGTGGCTTATATGCATAAACTAAAAATGTTTCCTGCATGTTTGAAT
Organism: Glebionis coronaria; assembly: GCA_025667525.1. Taxonomy (NCBI): domain Eukaryota; kingdom Viridiplantae; phylum Streptophyta; class Magnoliopsida; order Asterales; family Asteraceae; genus Glebionis; species Glebionis coronaria. The sequence goes on along the minus strand of JANFOE010000440.1, from coordinate 51,164 downwards.
AATGAGTACAAATATGTATGTTAAGGCAAGTACAAGTGTGACTATATTTTTCTCCTTTGAGTGCCCTGTTAAACAAAAGCAACAGTGGCCCTTTTACCAATTTTGACTTCCCATGATGAATAATAAAAGTATGCTATGTATGTGATATGATTAATTTCATAAAGGTAAAAACTGGCCATTATTTATGTGTATCTATAGTTAGCAGGATGTGAGAAAACAACAAACCACTATTTCTTTCCTTTATTTTATAATGTATGCGTGTGTATGTATACCATGTGTTTGTATGTTGCCATGTTGTATGTGCACTTGCAAGATAAAGCAAATAGGAACCACAAGTTGATTTACTTTTCTTAACACAAGTACTATCTCCTGTAGGAGTTGATGTAACGTGAGATTGTGGGTGTCACAAACTAGGAAGATCTATAAAAATGTAAGACATGCAGGTGTGGTCCAAATTCTAAACAAGTGAATAAAACAAACTATACATCCTTATATAAAGACATATTGTCAAGAACAAAGGACCCTACTCTTTCTTTTGCTTATATAATGGTGAAGTAAGTAAATGGGTAAACAAGGACACAAGTAAATGGGTACTTTCCTGTATATATAAATCGGATGTAAATGGCAACCTAAGTGTGGATAATGACAAAGTGTAAGCTTAGCCAATTAAAACATATAAATAGCGCCCCACTTTTGGTGTCTATAAGCCCTAGTTGTGTTTTGAACAGAGAGTGTAAATGCAAATTATTCGAACCTTTTCCTCTTTTGATCCGATGCCCCTACTTTACGACCACTTTTAAGTAATCAAATGACCATGCCCCGAAATTATAAAAGTACCTTGTGAAACTTGGCACGGCCTAGTTTTCAAACCAACTTTCAGTTTGTCTTAAATGTAAATAACGAACCCACGATAAATTTCCAAAGATGACCGATTTACACTTATAAATAATTGAACGTCACTTGTTTATTTTTATTTGTGAGTGAACCACTTTGCACAATTATTTGTTGGACTTAAGTACTTCATAAAAATATGATATCTATCAAATTTTGAAGACCTCGCGACCTAGTTTTTAAAACAATTTTCCGTGCGCCTTAATGTTGAGTAACGAAGCCGCAATTAAATCCCAAAAATGCTTGATCGACCCTTGTAGGTAATCGAACAATACTTGATTATTTTGTTTGCAAGTGTACAACTTTGTCTAATTGTTTTCAATACTTAGAGGCTTCACTAAAATGCGATATTTATTAAATATCGAAGAGCTCGCGGTCTAGTTTGTATAACAGGAACCCGAATATTTTTCGGACTAATAAATAACGAGTTATTAAAGCCCAAAGTCGACCCCGTGACTAAAATGGACGAACATGAAAAATGTATGAAAACATTTTATAAATCTATAGCAAGTATAAATTATCAACCAAGTGCATTGTATGTTATTATTTATTGTATTTAGCCTAAGTATGGATATTTTACTTAGGTTACGAGTAGATCGTTGCGCATTGTTTTGCGTGTCTTGATATTTCGTGCTATCCTTGTTGATCATATTTATCTACTTCATCGAGGTGAGTTTCATAGCCCCACTTTTAATTGCTCTAACTATTTTAGGGTGAGAACATTGCTTGTTTTTAACGGATGAACATAAGTGCTTTAAACTCATACGTTTGCCTACATGATGTCTAAGTAGCGATATCCCTAGATGCTTTAGCCCACTATCGTGAACCGTTAATTACTTTGTGTAAGCGCGAATGTTATGGATAGATCTATCGGGACTAACCTCCCTATCTAATTTGGTTGTGTGGCCAAAGTTAGATACACTTACATTTGAGGATTTACAAATGCTTCGGGATAGGCATTTGCTTGGGCTCTTATTATTTCTTGTTGGTTGAGGTTAACGCTTCGGTGTCACGAGCTTAGGCGTAGGTGATTAAAACGTATACTTTTGATTATAATCTTATATTTGTTATAAGATTATATGCCGGTTGCCTTGGAAAATCTTATGGTTCATCACACTATTTAAACTTAAACCTATGAACTCACCAACCTTTGTGTTGACGCTTTAGCAATGTTTTTTCTCAGGTATCAAGACGGAGGAGTGACGTGGTTATGCGTGGGAGATTTTTATATGAAAATGGTCGTGACTAGTGTATGGATATTTGGATCAATGTTAAAGTCTTTTGAAACAATGTTTTATTATGATCTTGTATAATTCGCTTCCGAAACAAGTTTTATGCTTTTAATTAATTTAAAACGGCTTTTAAATAGTCGTTCTTTATATCTATGTCTTGTGATAGTCATGACCGTCGCACCCCATTGTGTTGTATTACTCTGATAAATTGGGGGTGTGACACAAATCGGAATGTAGATTGGAATACCAATCGGAATATGTCACCTTACCTCTGATCGGAATAACCAAAACACCCTGATCGGAATAAATACTTACATGATCGGATTATGGGATAGACGTTGGTCAGAATGCTGATCGGAGCCCTTGATCGGAATATTGTCACTTACCCTGATCGGAATACCAAACAAGCACCTCGATCGGAATGAGGAATGAAGCACCAATCAGAATAACTGTCAGTTGACCATATCGGAATACCCAAACCTTGCCCTGATCGGAATACCAACTTACCTGATCGGAATAAGAATTTTCCCTGGTCGGAATGTAGATCGAAACCCCTAATCGGAATAATGTCAACTCTCCCAGTCGGAATACCAAACTTACCTGATCGGAATATCACAAATCCTCTTGGTCGGAATGTATAGAAGAGTTCTGATCGGAATTACTGTCACTTGACCCTGATCGGAATACCACTAGACCCCCCAGATCGGAATGTTGTTAGGAATGTCAAACCCTTATCCGATCACTCCAATCGGAATGTATAACCCTTTTCCGATTTGTCAGATCGGAATACGTAGAAAAAAGTACAAATTAAGCTAGAAAAATAAGCTATAACACAAATAAGCACACCACGAAAATCCTAAAACAAACAGTAAAAGAAGAAGCTAATAAACTGAAATTTAAATACTTTTAAGGCACTAAAAGGAAAAGGTTTACAAAAAACAAACTTTTATATAAAATAACTTTTATAAAAACTTTAAAAACTTAAAGTTAAACACAATAAGCTATAAAAATCAATGATCTAAAAGAATCAAAAGTATAAAAACACAATCTTTAATCAAATAAGCAAGACAAATAAGCATGTAAACATAAAGATCAAGCAAGAAAGAAAGGAAGAATGAGAGATCAAACAAATAAAGTAAAGGTGCAATAAAGATAAAATTAACTTACTTGGAAAATTAAAGTGCAAGACAAGGTAATTAAAGGTGCAAGTAATTAAAGGTGCAAGGTAATTAAATGTGCATAAAAGTAAAGGTGGAAGAACTAGTGTCACTCTAGCCAACAAAAACTAATGAAATGAAAATGAGGGGTATTTATAGGTGATTAGGGAGATGGTTAGGGGAAGCTTCCTCCCCTCCTTCCTTTCTAGTTAATTGCACCATTAAGTCCTTCCTTCTTAGTCTTTTGTTAATCTTGGACTTAAAGGAATTTTGGCTCGGGATTTCTTTAAACTCGTCTTTTAATTCTTCAATAAATAAGACTTGAGTTCTTCGGCTTTTGGTAAACTTCCGTCTTTTGACTTTTTCATCGATAAATCTTCAGAATTGGTCTTGGACTTCCGTTCTTTTCGCACTCTTGACTTCTCGACTTCATATTTTGTCTTTTTCTTCAATATTAGCCCGTGAATGCCGTGTTTTCTCCACTTTTCACAATTTCGTCCTAAATCACAACAAAAACACAAACCACGCATAATTCCGACATAAAAGACATAAAATACACGTTTTGGCTTGGTTATTATTGTAATTAAGTGGTAAAAAGGATGGGTGTTTACACACCTATCAAATCCCCTACACTTACCATTGCAATGTCCTCATGCAATGCATTAATTACAAAGCACGTTTACATTTTTCATCATAATCAATCCATTGTGGCCTTTATTAAAGAGTTAGAAAACTATAAACATTCAAAGTAAAGAAATAAAAAGCATACCTTGGGTTTTGGAAATGTCATGAATGATCATCATCCTCAAGTTTTCACTTTCTCCAAACCAAGCTTAAAAACGAGATCATTGTTATTATAAGTTAGCAAACTAACACGAATTCATGTAGGCCAATTACTCACTTAGACTCCCTTATTCCTAGGTGTATCTCTTATATTTTATTTTTGTCTTGAATGATCACGAAGATACATTTTTGACTTATTTCGATAATTATTTAGTCTGAAATAAAGTGAACGATTTAATCAATAGTTAGCTAAAGGACAAAATCTTTTAAAACTGCTTCTCGGGACCTCATAAAGTTCATATCTTGGCATAACTCGTTTCACGATTTGAGACCTTTCTTGGACCGATATTTGGCAGCGACTTCATACTTCAAACCTTGAGAGACGTTCATGAAATAATGGTCTTCTCTTCATCTAGTAATTCTTTACTTGAAGTTTTGAGAGATTCATACTTGGACCACGACTTCTTCATTTTTATCCAATCTTTATTTTGGACTTTGATATACAACGATCCGCCTCCTTTTATGACTTGGATCTATTTATCCTCATACCTTGTTAGGGTCTTTTCGGATACACTTCTCCATGACTTTTGGGGAGTTTTTGCTTTTCGTCGTGTGTCTCGATCCTTCATATTGATTTTCGATAAATGATTCTTCACATCACTTTGGATCTTTAGCAACAAAATATAGCCCTCATGCCTTGTTAGGGCCTTTTCGGACTCGCCAATCTTCGCATCCCGCTTCAATAAGTTATGCCTTGGCTATGAACTCTAATCCATACCGAGCAACTTTTAAACGATCTTGGGCTAGAAGCTAAGTAACTTTTCAAATCGTACAACCTTATTTATTGCAGATAAACTTATTAGCAGGCGATGGGAGAATAGGCTTATAATTAACTCACATAAATTCCCGAAAGAATACCAAACTTATAATTGGCTCTATCATCTCTCGTTCTCCACAGTTTAAAATCTCAAGTAATGAGACTCGTGGATGCTTAGCCTATTAAACCAAAGTTTTGGGTTTTCGAGTCGTCTATAGGATCTTGCAAATTCTTAGACTTTTTCAAGTTTAGAAATCGCATTTTAAAGTTCCCTTGATAAACGACTCTCTAGGATCAATTATAGGAACTTGCGAAAAGTTCTTGTTCTTACCCCGTGAGAGTTAAGACTTTCGCGTTTTATAGCTCCCTATATAAGCCTAGCAAAACTTGCCTTAAACACGTTAAGGATACTAGCTAGAGTAAACTAGATAAGTAAACTCAGGTTGAGTCAAAAGATTCACAACGTTTGAAAATTAAAACCACTTTATTAAAAATTTATTCTAATAACGAAATAAAGTAACTATACAAAGGTAAAAACTAATAGGCCAAAATAGATCAAAAATTTTGAAAAATGTCGAAAAAAATTGATTTTCCGGTTAAAATGAGGACAAATACAAGGAAAAGACCACTTAACTTCGATAGAAGTCCCCCTACACTTAACATAAACATTGTCCTCAATGTTTAAGCATGTGGGAGTAAACTCCCCTACACTTAGGACATTGTGCACTTTTGTTTAAATCTTGCTAAGGAAGAGACAACTAAAGAGATTCATATTTTAATATTGAGAAAATATAAAATAGTGAATCGAAAAGAGTTTAGGATAGAACCGGGAAGAAGTGAACACGGAATCACGGGTCGTCAAGAATCATCAAGAGTGGATCATTGAAGCGCGAATCCCTGATTAAGAGAGGAGAGGAAATAGCAAACCAACGGGTCTCCCCCTACACTTAAGGTAAAAACAAAGAAAAAGATAGATAGATAATTGGGTTGCCTCCCAAAAAGCGCTTGTTTTTGTTATCCGAGTCACGAGCCTGACTCGTCCCCGAATTAAATGGTCCATGGGGAGGCCTCAAATGTAATACCGGGATCAAAGACCTTATCCTCATTCCCGGAGGAATATAACAAAGGAGAGGCAGGAGGATAAGTCTTAAACGGTAGAAAGGTCCTTTCAACATACGAGAAGTATGTGAAATCATGATCCTCGGGAGGTGGGGTGGGTATAGGAATCACATTGTCATCCTCCAAAGACAATGGACGAGGACCAATTGGCAAAGCCGTAAGGTTATCAATCATAAAATGGTCATTGTCACCTCCCGGGTCAAAACACTCATCCTCATTTCTCGGAGAGGGAAATTGATACATCACCCGATTGGGCGTGCATTCAGTAGGATGAGGGGGCAATATAGTAGGAGAAGTAAGAGAAGAATTACCTTCCACCTGCGATACCTTTCCAGTAGAGTCAGAACTCTTCACCTCTGCCATAGAAGGGGGCATGGCTAACAAAACATGCTCATCAATAGTAGGAGAATCAGAGCTAGCAATGTCCTCAATGTTTTCGTCAAAGAGAGGATTCACCTCACTAGATATGTAATCGTCATCAAAATCAAATAAAGGGTTCGAATAAATCTTGAAAGTTTCCTTCGGAACGTCTTCATCAGATAATGACTCGTCATCACTAGAAGTAAAATCATCATCTTGATCAAAAAGAGGATTAGAGAAAGCCAAAGAATCCTCTTCCAAAGTGTTGGTGGAAGGAACATCATCAGAAGAAAGTGCATCATACTCATCGTCACTGTCGGATGTCAACTCAGATTCACGTGGAATTGGGACAAGGTTATCAGCACTTGACTTTATGAATTCGTCGGATTCCTTTGCAGGAATTGTGCTAATATCCTCATTCCTTAGGATGGTTGAATCCTTAGGCTCCGGCAAGTCGGGAGAAGGAATAGCATTCTCATCGGTCCAAGAAATAGGACTCTCATCGTCATCACTGTCATAATAATATGGAGGCACAAGAGGAGGAGTATAAGCATTAAGTTTAGATACCTGCTCTTGGTGCTGATCCGCTTGACATTTCTCCTTGATCTTGTTGAAAGCTTCTTGAACTTTTTGAAAGTTGTCAAAAAGTGTGGCAATTTGCTCAGGAGGAAATGCACCAAAGGGTTGATGATTGACGGTGTGACGTGGGGGCTCAAAATTATAAACATTGGGATGATAGCACTGAACTTTCTCAAAGACCTTCGATGGATCACAAGAAGAAGCTTCGTGAGGGCCCCCACAAATATAGCACCACGGGTATGTTGAAAAACCCGGTGCATCTTGAGGATACGGATTGTCATAGATGGGAGAGGGTGGGAAAGTATTGTAAGAGTTGAAGTATGAATTTGTTGAATTGCAAAATGGACAAAATCCAAATTGTGTATCGTCGATATCAAAACCACACCGCTCACAAGTACACCATTGACATGTTTGAAAACCATGCCATGGTCTCCCACACCGTCCACAAGACGAATCCATGAAGAATTATAGATAAGAAGGGTAAAGAAAAGAATTAAACATAATAGAGGATAAAGAGGAATATTTTTGGTGCAAAACTTTGAAAAAGAAATTCTTTTTATGATTTTTCAAATGTTTTTGGGGTTTTTGAAAAAATTTTGACACGAAAAATAACGTTCACAAGTGAACGGATCCCCAAAAGCAACGCGTCTTTCACAGAAAACCGTTAATCTTTACGAAAAGAGCCGGCAGCGGCGCCATTTGATACAAGGCTTTTGGCCAGGTAAAAAGATTCGTTTGATGTGTGTCTAATCGAATTGATCTAGGTTAACTATGTGACTCAGTCGTTCTTTGGTGAAAGAAATAGTTGTGTCGTTGTAGTATTAAAAATGTGCAAAGACTTAAATGTAAATGTCTTCAAAGTAAAAGGCGTTAAAATTAAAATGACGTTAAAATAAAATGGGCGTTAAAATAAATGGCGAGAAATTAAATCTAAGTCTAATTAAAATTAAATGGGTGCGATATTAAAAACTTTGAAAAGTAAAATAATGAAATGACAAAAATTAAAAGCGTGACGGAAATTAAAATTAGACAAGAATTAAAATGAGAATGTAAAAATTAAACAAAACGAAATAAGTGAAAAACAAGCCCCAGTCGGAATATATTCCGATCAAGCCTCGTCAGAATGTGCACAACCGTCCAATCGGAATGTGAGCTTACCCCCAAATCGGAATGTAGATTGGAATACCAATCGGAATATGTCACCTTACCTCTGATCGGAATAACCAAAACACCCTGATCGGAATAAATACTTACCTGATCGGAATATGGGATAGACGTTGGTCGGAATGCTGATCGGAGCCCTTGATCGGAATATTGTCACTTACCCTGATCGGAATACCAAACAAGCACCTCGATCGGAATGAGGAATGAAGCACCAATCGGAATAACTGTCACTTGACCAGATCGGAATACCCAAACCTTGCCCTGATCGGAATACCAACTTACCTGATCGGAATAAGAATTGCCCCTGGTCGGAATGTAGATCGGAACCCCTAATCGGAATAATGTCACCTCTCCCAATCGGAATACCAAACTTACCTGATCGGAATATCACAAATCCTCTTGGTCGGAATGTATAGAAGAGTTCTGATCGGAATTACTGTCACTTGACCCTGATCAAAATACCACTAGACCCCCCAGATCGGAATGTTGTTAGGAATGTCAAACCCTTATCCGATCACTCCAATCGGAATGTATAACCCTTTTCCGATTTGTCAGATCAGAATACGTAGAAAAAAGTACAAATTAAGCTAGAAAAATAAGTTATAACACAAATAAGCACACCACGAAAATCCTAAAACAAACAGTAAAAGAAGAAGCTAATAAGCTGAAATTTAAATACTTTTAAGGCACTAAAAGGAAAAGGTTTACAAAAAACAAACTTTTATATAAAATAACTTTTATAAAAACTTTAAAAAGTTAAAGTTAAAACAATAAGCTATAAAAATCAATGATCTAAAAGAATCAAAAGTATAAAAACACAATCTTTAATCAAATAAGCAAGACAAATAAGCATGTAAACATAAAGATCAAGCAAGAAAGAAAGGTAGAATGAGAGATCAAACAAATAAAGTAAAGGTGCAATAAAGATAAAACTAACTTACTTGGAAAATTAAAGTGCAAGACAAGGTAATTAAAGGTGCAAGTAATTAAAGGTGCAAGGTAATTAAATGTGCATAAAAGTAAAGGTGGAAGAACTAGTGTCACTCTAGCCAACAAAAACTAATGAAATGAAAATGAGGGGTATTTATAGGTGATTAGGGAGATGGTTAGGGGAAGCTTCCTCCCCTCCTTCCTTTCTTGTTAATTGCACCATTAAGTCCTTCCTTCTTAGTCTTTTGTTAATCTTGGACTTAAAGGACTTTTGGCTCGGGATTTCTTTAAACCCGTCTTTTAATTCTTCAATAAATAAGACTCGAGTTCTTCGGCTTTTGGTAAACTTCCGTCTTTTGACTTTTTCTTCGATAAATCTTCAGAATTGGTCTTGGACTTCCGTTCTTTTCGCACTCTTGACTTCTCGACTTCATATTTCGTCTTTTTCTTCAATATTAGCCCGTGAATGCCATGTTTTCTCTACTTTTCACAATTTCGTCCTAAATCACAACAAAAACACAAACCACGCATAATTCCGACATAAAAGACATAAAATACACGTTTTGGCTTGGTTATTATTGTAATTAAGTGGTAAAAAGGATGGGTGTTTACACACCTATCAGTCTTTCTCGACTTTGTCTTGGGATTTGTCGAATAATAAAATGAACTCGTCTTTTAAACTTCTTTTATTAGACTTGGTTCTTCGACTTTGTTAAACTTCCGTCTATATACTTTTTCTTCGATTAATCTTCAGAATAAGCCTTTGACTTCCGTTCTTTTTGCACTCTTGATCTTTTGACTTCGTCTTTTGTCTTCTTCTTCGATTAAAGCCCGTGTTTTCTTCCTTTTTCATCTTTTGATCCTAAAACACAATAAAAACACAAACCACGCATAATTCCGACTTTTACGACATAAAATACTCTCTCGCGTCTTAAGCGGTTAGCTGGTTGTCATTCTAATGATGCGAGGAGTGGTGGTTTTTTGATGTCTAGACTTAGTTTTTGTATTCAAAAAGGGGTGGGCGCGCAGCTTGTTTCGCGGCTCCCTTCCAATTTTGTGTGATTAATAAAATTGGAATTTCGATAAAAAAAAATAAAAAAATAAAAAAATAATAATAATAATAATAATAATAATAATAATAATAACATCACTTTATTATTCAAAAAGGGGTGGGCGCGCAGCTTGTTTCGCGACTCCCTTCCAATTTTGTGTGATTAATAAAACTGGAATTTCGATAAAAAAAAATAATAATAATAATAAAGTGATGTTTATGATAATAATAATAATAATAATAATAATAATAATAATAATAATAATAACATTGCTAAAGGGGTGGGAGCGCAGATAATATCTCGATTCCCATCCAATTTGTTGTAAATCCCTTTTTGTTTTTATAATAATAATAATAATAATAAAATAATAATAATAATAATAATAATAATAATAACATTAATAATAAAATGATTAGTTTTACAATAACCAAAGGAGTGGGAACTCAGATTGTATCTCAGCTTTCCACTAACTTATTATAAATCTTATTATTCTAATAAAGTGATGATTATAAAAAATAATAATAATAATATTAATAATAGTAAAACTTAAAAACCAAAACACTTTAGTCTGTTGACCTTTCTTGGGTATGTACGTCTCAAAAACGTGTACACAAGCTTTACACAAAACTACCTCATCATCGGTAGTCCATGATTCATTTTGAACCCATTTTTTAGATGGTATAAAAATAGTTTGATTTAAAATAAACTTTCGAAAGTGTGAGAGAAATGTTTAAAGGGTTGGATATTTATAAGAGTAAAGTTATTAAATTTAAATTTTTTTAAAAAGAAGTTTTTATTTTAAATCTTTTGTATTTTTCTATTTTCTAAAAAGTCATCCACTAGAGCGACTTGAGGTATACGACCCTTCAACTCGGTCGCGGCAACGGGATCGATCAAGTTAGAAGTCAGTCAACCGATACTAACGGTCTATGCGTTGTACCTGGCCTTAAAGCTATAAATGTGATATTATGATCCTATTTTGATAATATTACATATTTGAATGGCAAATTTACCTATATGTTTTTAATTACCAAATGACTATGTCGTTATTATATGTTTTATACGCTATTAAAGATGTCCTGTGATATAACTTTTTAACAAAAGCATTATTTTAAGTTATGAGTATGGAGCCTATTAGAAGACTTGGAACGGTCATTTGAAAGGCGGTGTGAAGCAACGACGTCACTTTTGAGAGCGGCTCAGGAGTCCATGGTGTGGTGTTAAGGCTCTCGCACCGTCGGCACGAGCCCACACCATTTTATTTTTTTTGGGAATCTAAGGGTATATACCCTCTATGGGACCAAAATACCATATGGCACCACAAATTACCACTTCCTCTAGAAATTAGTGCCATAGCATTTCTCGTGTCATATACTATTTTGCTGATGTAGCACCAATTTTTGGCTATGACACCAACACTACGACACGACGACTCCCTATGCTCTTATATCCTTTTTTTAATTCTTTGAATGTTGTTTATTAGTTAAATTAACTTTGAATGTTTCCATCTGTGTGTCAAGAGTATTGCAAAATACTTAAAGTCATGATTAAATTATTGTTATATTATGTATTATATTTGACAAAAAAACTAACTTAACATGTTTTGAGTCTTTATTGTGTGATTCTTTCTTTGGTGGTTGATTAAGAGTATTCACACAAATGTCTATTATAGGTTGTAGAAAGCATGTACAATTAGCCAAGTTTTCTTTTCTTTACCTTATTTGGAAGTCTAACATGGGAATGGTTTCTTCGGGTGTCTCTTGTATATTCACTATAAACATGCTAACAACACCATTTCATATTTGTAAGCTTCAACCTAAATAACTCAAAAGCTGTATTGTACCTAAATAACTCTTATTACAAAATAGCCTCTTCAAAAGCTGCATATGTTGACTCAACTGCGTCAAACCCATTTACCTGTATTGATAATATAATAATTTTGACGCATGATGGGTACAACTGAATATTTTTTTGATACATTCTTGCATTATGATCAAGTGAATTCAGCAAATCCACAAGACATGTTTATCAAGATTTGTGAGGGATTTAAAAGGTGTTGGAAATTTAGTGCAATTGTGGGAACGGGTAATACTTGTAAATAGGTTTGGAGGTACGGAGTGTACACCCATTAAGTCCCTTACCTCCCTGGACTCAATATAGTGGTTGTGATATCAGTAGGAAGCTGCTCCTGGTCAGGAAGTTGATTCTGGTCAGGAAGTTGCTCCTGGTCAAGAAGCTGCTCCTGGTTAGGACGTTGCTCCTGGTGATGCACAAAGTCTTTGTAACCTCTTTGACCAGTTAATGAGGGTTGAATATTGACTTGATGACCAGATTTCTGGTCATGTAACCACTATGCTTTATGAAGGTTATTATGAGATTAATAGGCCGATTAATGCTCTTAATACCTTTGACTAGGAGTTACATTCCTTAAAGGAATAGGATCATTATAAATAGTGATCATATTTTGCATGATGAGATATAATAACAAGAAACACATAAACGCACAGAGTTCTTGATTTGTGCCTAAAACAAGAACTAACTCTTGGTTTTATCCCAAGGAGGTATTCGTGTTAACCCAGGCATAGGGTCGAATAATCTTCTTTGGAAAGTGATTACACGACTCCAAGAGATATCCGGTAACCATTCATTGGTACGTAGTTAGGCTATTGATTATCTTCACCCTGTTGGAACGAAGTAAATGTTGGAAATTTAGTGCAATTGTGGGAACGGGTAATACTTGTAAATGGGTTTGGAGGTACGGAGTGTACACCCATTAAGTCCCTTACCTCCCTGGACTCAATATAGTGGTTGTGATATCAGTAGGAAGCTGCTCCTGGTCAGGACCTGGTCAGGAAGTTGCTCCTGGTTAGGAAGCTGCTCCTGGTTAGGAAGCTGCTCCTGGTTAGGACGTTGCTCCTGGTGATGCACAAAGTCTTTGTAACCTCTTCGACCAGTTAATGAGGGTTGAATATTGACTTGATGACCAGGTTTATGGTCATGTAACCACTATGCTTTATGAAGGTAATTATGAGATTAATAGGCCGATTAATGCTCTTAATACCTTTGACTAGGAGTTACATTCCTTAAAGAATAGGATCACTATAAATAATGATCATATTTTGCATGATGAGATATACAGAAAACAAGAAACACAGAAACGCATAGAGTTCTTGATTTGTGCCTAAAACAAGAACTAACTCTTGGTTTTATCCCAATGAGGTATTCGTGTTAACCCAGGCATAGGGTCGAATAATCTTCTTTGGAAAGTGATTACACGACTCCAAGAGATATCCGGTAACCATTCATTGGTACGTAGTTAGGCTATTGATTATCTTCACCCTGTTGGAACGAAGTAAACCCCAACAATCAAAGAAGATTATTTTGTGATAATCAATGGCGGCGGCAATGAAGCATATGGTGGCTAACTTCTCCAAACTGGACAAGTTTGAAGGGGTTGATTTTAGGAGATGGCAAAAGAAGATGCACTTTCTTCTTTCTACCATGAACGTGTTGTACGTGTTGACTACTCCTATTCCTGATGGTGGTGATGATGCTACTTTGGAGGAACTGAGGAAAAGGAGCAAATGGGAGAATGATGATTATGTATGTCGCGGCATAATTCTCAATGGTATGTCTGATTCTTTATTTGATATTTACCAAAATGTTGAATCTGCTAAAGAACTATGGGATTCCTTGGAAGCCAAATATATGGCTGAGGATGCATCAAGTAAGAAGTTCCTTGTGAGTGATTTCACAAATTACAAAATGACTGATTCAAGACCAGTCATGGAACAATACAATGAACTTCTTGGAATACTTGGCAGATTTACACAACATAAAATGAATATGGATGAGACCATTCAGGTCTCGTGTGTCATTGACAAACTACCTCCTTCTTGGAAAGAATTCAAGCACACCTTGAAACATAAGAAGGAGGAGTTAACTCTTGTTGAGTTGGGCAGTCATTTGCGCATTGAGGAATCCCTCAGGGTGCATGAAAGTGATAAGCCAAAGAGCAACAATGTTGCTGGTTCATCTGTTGTCAATATGGTGGAGCATAACAACTCCACCAGGTACAATGACAACAAGGGCAAACGTAAGCATCAGGATAACACCAAGGCTAATCCTAACAAGAAGTCATCAGTGGCTTGTTGGAAGTGTGGGAAACCTGGACACTTCAAAAGGGATTGCAAAGGTGTTAGCATTGGCAACCAAGCTAATGGATCAGGCATAAAAGGTCAGAATATGTTTAATGAATCTCTCCAGATTTATTATGTTACATATGTATCTGAAGCTTACTTTGTGCAGGATGATGATGTTGCGTGGTGGGTTGACTCTGGAGCAACAGTACATGTGTGTAAAGATAGATGCTGGTTCAAGACTTATGAGTCAATGAATGATGGATCTATTCTTCACATGGGAAATGAGTCAATAGCCCTAGTGCATGGACGTGGTTGTGTAGATCTTAAATTTAGTTCTGGAAAGATTGTTTCTTTGTTTAATGTTTTACATGTTCCTAATATTAGGAAGAACTTGGTTTCTAGTAGTGTGTTGAATAATTGTGGTTATAAACAAGTGATTGAATCTAATAAATTTGTTTTATCAAAACATGGTGTGTTTATTGGTTTTGGCTATTTGAGTAATCAAATGTTCAGGCTTAATATTGATTCTAGTATAAATGTTGATTCTGTCCTGATGACTACCACTAAACTAAATGATTCATCACTATGGCATGCTAGACTAGGCCATGTCCACTATAAGAGGATGCAAGATATGTCTAAGGATGGGTTAATTCCAGCTTTTGACATGGACACTGATAAGTGTCAGACTTGTATGCTGAATAAAATTACTAAGAAACCATTTCAGGATGTAAAACGTGTAACTACAGTTTTGGAGCTAATCCATAGTGACCTATGTGATTTGCATGCTACTCCCTCATTAGGGAATAAGAAATACTTGGTAACATTTATTGATGATGCTTCAAGGTTTTGTTATGTCTATTTGTTACATACTAAGGATGAAGCATTAGATAAATTTAAAGTATTTAAAACTGAAGTTGAATTACAACAAGGAGTCCAAATCAAAAGATTTAGGACTGATAGGGGAGGTGAGTACATGAATACTCAGTATTTTCAGACTGTTGGAATAATCCATGAAACAACTGCCCCCTATACTCCACAACAAAATGGTATATCAGAAAGGAAAAATAGAGTACTAAAAGAGATGGTTAACTCCATGTTGTCCTACTCAGGACTGAGTCAAGGGTTTTGGGGAGAAGCTATGTTAACAGCTTGTTATTTATTAAATAGGGTTCCTAACAAAAGGAACAGGATTACCCTTTATGAACTCTGGACTAAAAGGAAACCAAACTTGAACTACCTCAAAGTTTGGGGTTGTAGGGCTGTTGTAAGACTCCCTGATCCAAAGGTGAAAACCTTGGGTGAAAGAGGCATTGAATGCATCTTTGTTGGATATGCTGAGCATTCCAAGGCTTATAGGTTCTATGTTATTGAACCTAATGATTCAGTTTCAATAAACTCAATCATTGAATCAAGGGATGCTAACTTTGATGAGACTAGGTTCTCATCAGTCCCTAGACCAAGCCTTAGGACTCCTATAGGAGCTGAGGACACTGGTGTTTCAGTGGAACCTGAAAGGGTCACTGATGAGGTTGTGGTTCAGCAACCTGAGCCTGAGCTTAGAAGAAGCACAAGGCATAGGACTCCAAGGAATTTTGGGCCTGAGTTTCAACTATACTTAGTTGAAGGTACAAGAGATGAGGTCTCTGACCAATTCTACTATTGCTTTAATGTTGAGGATGATCCCAAAACATTTGATGAAGCAATGAAGTCCCAGGATGTTGCTTTCTGGAAAGAAGCAATCAATGATGAGATGGATCCCATCATGGGCAACAACACTTGGGTGTTGGTTAATCTACCTCCAGGTTGTAATCCACTTGGTAACAAGTGGATTTTCAAAAGGAAAATGAAGGTAGATGGAACTGTTGAAAAGTTCAAGGCAAGGTTAGTCATTCAGGGCTTTAAACAAAAGTCAGGGATAGACTATTTTGATACTTATGCTCCGGTAGCACGTATCAGTACCATAAGAATGCTGATTGCTCTAGCAAGTATTCACAATCTGATTATTCATCAGATGGATGTGAAGACAGCATTCTTGAATGGTGACTTGGATGAGGAGGTTTATATGAACCAACCTCAGGGCTTCATCATGCCTGGTCATGAAGGTAAGGTGTGTAAACTGATTAAGTCCTTATATGGACTGAAGCAGGCACCTAAGCAATGGCACCAGAAATTTGATGAAGTGGTTTTGTCTAATGGTTATTCACTTAACCAAGCTGACAAATGTGTATATAGCAAATTTTATGATTCTGGTAAAGGAGTCATCATTTGCCTATATGTTGATGACATGTTAATCTTTGGTACTGACCAAGCTAAGGTTGATCAGACAAAGGATTTTTTGTCATCAAAGTTCTCCATGAAAGACATGGGGGAGGCTGATGTTATCCTTGGCATAAGGATTAAACATGAAAGTGATGGTATTGTAATTTCTCAGTCTCATTACATTGAGAAGGTGTTGAAGAAATTCATTCACTTTGATTGTACTCCAGTGAGTACACCTATGGATACAAGTGAGAAACTGATGCCTAACAATGGTCAGGCTGTCTCCCAGCTTGAGTATTCTAGTGTTATTGGTTGCTTGATGTATGCCATGACTAGTACTAGGCCTGACATTGCATTTGCTGTGGGTAAACTGAGTAGGTATACTAGTAATCCTGGTACTCAGCATTGGCAAGCAATTCAGAGGGTACTGAAGTATTTGAAAGGAACAATGGATTATTGTTTGTCTTATACTGGATATCCTTCAGTGTTGGAAGGTTACACTGATGCAAGTTGGATCAGCAATACTGAGGATAATTCATCCACAAGTGGCTGGGTATTCCTTCTTGGTGGTGGTGCAATTTCTTGGGCATCCAAGAAGCAAACTTGCATTACTGGTTCAACAATGGAATCTGAATTTGTGGCTCTAGCAGCTGCTGGTAAAGAGGCTGAATGGTTGAGAAACTTGCTTCTAGAGATTCCATTGTGGGTCAAACCTATGGCACCCATATCTATCCGTTGTGATAGTGCAGCTACATTGGCTAAGGCTTATAGCCAGATGTACAATGGTAAGTCTAGACACCTAGGTGTTAGACATAGCATGATTCGTGAACTGATCACGAATGGGGTGATTTCAATAGAGTTTGTGAGGTCTCAACAAAATTTAGTTGATCACTTGACGAAGGGATTGGCTAGAGACTTGGTTATAAAGTCTGGTAAAGGGATGGGTTTAAAAGTCCACTCTAGTCACTGAATGCTAGGACACCCAACTCCCTCCTGAGGAAACTTGGGAGCTGAGTTCAATGTGGAAAGCTGAACATTCAGGGGACTGAAGCACATGTATATCATCCTAAGGATGTGCTTGTACCTGCTGAAAGGAGGATGAAGTTATAAACTTCTTAATGGTTAATTTC
Source organism: Glebionis coronaria (assembly GCA_025667525.1). Taxonomy (NCBI): domain Eukaryota; kingdom Viridiplantae; phylum Streptophyta; class Magnoliopsida; order Asterales; family Asteraceae; genus Glebionis; species Glebionis coronaria. The sequence goes on along the minus strand of JANFOE010000440.1, from coordinate 33,549 downwards.
TTTGAAAAAGTGCTTAAGCAGGAGCATGAACTAAAGAGGAACCACCTATGTAAATGTTGAGGTTTCGCCGCCTCAAGGAGCATGGACTTTGGCTCTTACAACATTTATGAATTGGATATGGACACATGGCTTGTATGGTGTCAGGAGCGTTTTAAGTGTTTGAAAACTTGGGTGTATGTTATCTTCAGGTGTTCAAAGTAGTTGAAGGGTTCAATTCTTAGAACACCCTGATTCTCGAATGTTTGGAGTGATGTACTAAGATGGAAATTCAATCCTCAGGACATTTTCATTTATGCACTGGTTTTGCTAAAGTTGATTTTCATGCAAAAAGGAATTGTACTAAATTGGGGAGGATTGTTGGAAATTTAGTGCAATTGTGGGAACGGGTAATACTTGTAAATGGGTTTGGAGGTACGGAGTGTACACCCATTAAGTCCCTTACCTCCCTGGACTCAATATAGTGGTTGTGATATCAGTAGGAAGCTGCTCCTGGTCAGGACCTGGTCAGGAAGTTGCTCCTGGTTAGGAAGCTGCTCCTGGTTAGGAAGCTGCTCCTGGTTAGGACGTTGCTCCTGGTGATGCACAAAGTCTTTGTAACCTCTTTGACCAGTTAATGAGGGTTGAATATTGACTTGATGACCAGGTTTATGGTCATGTAACCACTATGCTTTATGAAGGTAATTATGAGATTAATAGGCCGATTAATGCTCGTAATACCTTTGACTAGGAGTTACATTCCTTAAGGAATAGGATCACTATAAATAGTGATCATATTTTGCATGATGAGATATACAGAAAACAAGAAACACAGAAACGCATAGAGTTCTTGATTTGTGCCTAAAACAAGAACTAACTGTTGGGGTTTACTTCGTTCCAACAGGGTGAAGATAATCAATAGCCTAACTACGTACCAATGAATGGTTACCGGATATCTCTTGGAGTCGTGTAATCACTTTCCAAAGAAGATTATTCGACCCTATGCCTGGGTTAACACGAATACCTCCTTGGGATAAAACCAAGAGTTAGTTCTTGTTTTAGGCACAAATCAAGAACTCTGTGCGTTTATGTGTTTCTTGTTTCTGTATTTCATCATGCAAAATATGATCACTGTTTATAGTGATCCTGTTCCTTAAGGAATGTAACTCCTAGTCAAAGGTATTAAGAGCATTAATCGGCCTATTAATCTCATAATTACCTTCATAAAGCATAGTGGTTACATGACCATAAACCTGGTCATCAAGTCAATATTCAACCCTCATTAACTGGTCAAAGAGGTTACAAAGACTTTGTGCATCACCATGAGCAACGTCCTAACAAGGAGCAGCTTCCTAACCAGGAGCAGCTTCCTAACCAGGAGCAACTTCCTGACCAGGAGCAACTTCCTGACCAGGAGCAGCTTCCTACTGATATCACAACGACTATATTGAGTCCAGGGAGGTAAGGGACTTAATGGGTGTACACTCCGTACCTCCAAACCCATTTACAAGTATTACCCGTTCCCACAATTGCACTAAATTTCCAACAATCCTCCCCAATTTAGTACAATTCCTTTTTGCATGAAAATCAACTTTAGCAAAACCAGTGCATAAATGAAAATATCCTGAGGATTGAATTTCCATCTTAGTACATCACTCCAAATATTCGAGAATCAGGGTGTTCTAAGAATTGAACCCTTCAACTACTTTGAACACCTGAAGATAACATACACCCAAGTTTTCAAACACTTAAAACGCTCCTGACACCATACAAGCCATGTGTCCATATCCAATTCATAAATGTTGTAAGAGCCAAAGTCCATGCTCCTTGAGGCGGCGAAACCTCAACATTTACATAGGTGGTTCCTCTTTAGTTCATGCTCCTGCTTAAGCACTTTTTCAAAGAAATTAACCATTAAGAAGTTTATAGCTTCATCCTCCTTTCAGCATGTACAAGCACATCCTTGGGATGATATACATGTGCTTCAGTCCCATGAATGTTCAGCTTTCCACATTGAACTCAGCTCCCAAGTTTCCTCAGGAGGGAGTTGGGTGTCCTAACATTCACTGACTAGAGTGGACTTTTAAACCCATCCCTTTACCAGACTTTATAACCAAGTCTCTAGCCAATCCCTTCGTCAAGTGATCAGCTAAGTTTTGTTGAGACCTCACAAACTCTATTGAAATCACCCCATTCGTGATCAACTCACGAATCATGCTATGTCTAACACCTAGGTGTCTAGACTTGTCATTGTACATCTGGCTATATGCCTTAGCCAATGTAGCTGCACTATCACAACGGATAGAAATGGGTGCCATAGGTTTGACCCACAATGGAATCTCAAGAAGCAAGTTTCTCAACCATTCAGCCTCTTTACCAGCAGCTGCTAGAGCCACAAATTCAGATTCCATTGTTGAACCAGTAATGCAAGTTTGCTTCTTGGATGCCCAAGAAATTGCACCACCACCAAGAAGGAATACCCAGCCACTTGTGGATGAATTATCCTCAGTATTGCTGATCCAACTTGCATCAGTGTAACCTTCCAACACTGAAGGATATCCAGTATAAGACAAACAATAATCCATTGTTCCTTTCAAATACTTCAGTACCCTCTGAATTGCTTGCCAATGATGAGTACCAGGATTACTAGTATACCTACTCAGTTTACCCACAGCAAATGCAATGTCAGGCCTAGTACTAGTCATGGCATACATCAAGCAACCAATCACCCTAGAATACTCAAGCTGGGAGACAGCCTGACCATTGTTAGGCATCAGTTTCTCACTTGTATCCATAGGTGTACTCACTGGAGTACAATCAAAGTGATTGAATTTCTTCAGCACCTTCTCAATGTAATGAGACTGAGAAATTACAATACCATCACTTTCATGTTTAATCCTTATGCCAAGGATAACATCAGCCTCCCCCATGTCTTTCATGGAGAACTTTGATGACAAAAAATCCTTTGTCTGATCAACCTTAGCTTGGTCAGTACCAAAGATTAACATGTCATCAACATATAGGCAAATGATGACTCCTTTACCAGATTCATCAAATTTGCTATATACACATTTGTCAGCTTGGTTAAGTGAATAACCATTAGACAAAACCACTTCATCAAATTTCTGGTGCCATTGCTTAGGTGCCTGCTTCAGTCCATATAAGGACTTAATCAGTTTACACACCTTACCTTCATGACGAGGCATGATGAAGCCCTGAGGTTGGTTCATATAAACCTCCTCATCCAAGTCACCATTCAAGAATGTTGTCTTCACATCCATCTGATGAATAATCAGATTGTGAATACTTGCTAAAGCAATCAGCATTCTTATGGTACTGGTACGTGCTACTGGAGCATAAGTATCAAAATAGTCTATCCCTGACTTTTGTTTAAAGCCCTGAATGACTAACCTTGCCTTGAACTTTTCAACAGTTCCATCTACCTTCATTTTCCTTTTGAAAATCCACTTGTTACCAAGTGGATTACAACCTGGAGGTAGATCAACCAACACCCAAGTGTTGTTGCCCATGATGGAATCCATCTCATCATTTATTGCTTCTTTCCAGAAAGCAACATCCTGGGACTTCATTGCTTCATCAAATGTTTTGGGATCCTCCTCAACATTAAAGCAATAGTAGTACTGGTCAGAGACCTCATCCCTTGTTCCTTCAACTAGGTATAGTTGAAATTCAGGCCCAAAATTCTTTGGAGTCCTATGCCTTGTGCTTCTTCTAAGCTCAGGCTCAGGTTGCTGAACCACAACCTCATCAGTGACCCTTTCAGGTTCCACTGAAACACCAGTGTCCTCAGCTCCTATAGGAGTCCTAAGGCTTGGTCTAGGGACTGATTAGAACCTAGTCTCATCAAAGTTAGCATCCCTTGATTCAATGATTGAGTTTATTGAAACTGAATCATTAGGTTCAATAACATAGAACCTATAAGCCTTGGAATGCTCAGCATATCCAACAAAGATGCATTCAATGCCTCTTTCACCCAAGGTTTTCACCATTGGATCAGGGAGTCTTACAACAGCCCTACAACCCCAAACTTTGAGGTAGTTCAAGTTTGGTTTCCTTTTAGTCCAGAGTTCATAAGGGGTAATCCTGTTCCTTTTATTAGGAACCCTATTTAATAAATAGCAAGCTGTTAACATAGCTTCTCCCCAAAACCCTTGACTCAGTCCTGAGTAGGACAACATGGAGTTAACCATCTCTTTTAGTACTCTATTTTTCCTTTCTGATATACCATTTTGTTGTGGAGTATAGGGGGCAGTTGTTTCATGGATTATTCCAACAGACTGAAAATACTGAGTATTCATGTACTCACCTCCCCTATCAGTCCTAAATCTTTTGATTTGGACTCCTTGTTGTAATTCAACTTCAGTTTTAAATACCTTAAATTTATCTAATGCTTCATCCTTAGTATGTAACAACTAGACATAACAAAACCTTGAAGCATCATCAATAAATGTTACCAAGTATTTCTTATTCCCTAATGAGGGAGTAGCATGCAAATCACATAGGTCACTATGGATTAGCTCTAAAACTGTAGTTACACGTTTTACATCCTGAAATGGTTTCTTAGTAATTTTATTCAGCATACAAGTCTGACACTTATCAGTGTCCATGTCAAAAGCTGGAATTAACCCATCCTTAGACATATCTTGCATCCTCTTATAGTGGACATGGCCTAGTCTAGCATGCCATAGTGATGAATCATTTAGTTTAGTGGTAGTCATCAGGACAGAATCAACATTTATACTAGAATCAATATTAAGCCTGAACATTTGATTACTCAAATAGCCAAAACCAATAAACACACCATGTTTTGATAAAACAAATTTATTAGATTCAATCACTTGTTTATAACCACAATTATTCAACACACTACTAGAAACCAAGTTCTTCCTAATATTAGGAACATGCAAAACATTAAACAAAGAAACAATCTTTCTAGAACTAAATTTAAGATCTACACAACCACGTCCATGCACTAGGGCTGTTGACTCATTTCCCATGTGAAGAATAGATCCATCATTCATTGACTCATAAGTCTTGAACCAGCATCTATCTTTACACACATGTACTGTTGCTCCAAAGTCAACCCACCACGCAACATCATCATCCTGTACAAAGTAAGCTTCAGATACATATGTAACATAATAAATCTGGAGAGATTCATTAAACATATTCTGACCTTTTGTGCCTGATCCATTAGCTTGGTTGCCAATGCTAACACCTTTACAATCCCTTTTGAAGTGTCCAGATTTCCCACACTTCCAACAAGCCACTAATGACTTCTTGTTAGGATTAGCTTTGGTGTTATCCTGATGCTTACGTTTGCCCTTGTTGTCATTGTACCTGCTGGAGTTGTTATGCTCCACCATATTGACAACAGATGAACCAGCAACATTGTTGCTCTTTGGCTTATCACTTTCATGCACCCTGAGGGATTCCTCAATGCGCAAATGACTGCCCAACTCAACAAGAGTTAACTCCTCCTTCTTATGTTTCAAGGTGTGCTTGAAATCTTTCCAAGAAGGAGGTAGTTTGTCAATGACACACGAGACCTGAATGGTCTCATCCATGTTCATTTTATGTTGTGTAAATCTGCCAAGTATTCCAAGAAGTTCATTGTATTGTTCCATGACTGGTCTTGAATAAGTCATTTTGTAATTTGTAAAATCACTCACAAGGAACTTCTTACTTGATGCATCCTCAGCCATATATTTGGCTTCCAAGGAATCCCATAGTTCTTTAGCAGATTCAACATTTTGGTAAATATCAAATAAAGAATCAGACATACCATTGAGAATTATGCCGCGACACACATAATCATCATTTTCCCATTTGCTCCTTTTCCTCAGTTCCTTCAAAGTAGCATCATCACCACCATCAGGAATGGGAGTGGTCAGCACGTACACCACGTTCATGGTAGAAAGAAGAAAGTCCATCTTCTTCTGCCATCTCCTAAAATCAACCCCTTCAAACTTGTCCAGTTTGGAGAAGTTAGCCACCATATGCTTCATTGCCGCCGCCATTGATTATCACAAAATAATCTTCTTTGATTGTTGGGGTTTACTTCGTTCCAACAGGGTGAAGATAATCAATAGCCTAACTACGTACCAATGAATGGTTACCGGATATCTCTTGGAGTCGTGTAATCACTTTCCAAAGAAGATTATTCGACCCTATGCCTGGGTTAACACGAATACCTCCTTGGGATAAAACCAAGAGTTAGTTCTTGTTTTAGGCACAAATCAAGAACTCTGTGCGTTTATGTGTTTCTTGTTTCTGTATTTCATCATGCAAAATATGATCACTATTTATAGTGATCCTATTCCTTAAGGAATGTAACTCCTAGTCAAAGGTATTAAGAGCATTAATCGGCCTATTAATCTCATAATTACCTTCATAAAGCATAGTGGTTACATGACCATAAACCTGGTCATCAAGTCAATATTCAACCCTCATTAACTGGTCAAAGAGGTTACAAAGACTTTGTGCATCACCAGGAGCAACGTCCTAACTAGGAGCAGCTTCCTAACCAGGAGCAACTTCCTAACCAGGAGCAACTTCCTGACCAGGAGCAACTTCCTGACCAGGAGCAGCTTCCTACTGATATCACAACCACTATATTGAGTCCAGGGAGGTAAGGGACTTAATGGGTGTACACTCCGTACCTCCAAACCCATTTACAAGTATTACCCGTTCCCACAATTGCACTAAATTTCCAACACTAACTCTTGGTTTTATCCCAAGGAGGTATTCGTGTTAACCCAGGCATAGGGTCGAATAATCTTCTTTGGAAAGTGATTACACGACTCCAAGAGATATCCGGTAACCTTTCATTGGTACGTAGTTAGGCTATTGATTATCTTCACCCTGTTGGAACGAAGTAAACCCCAACAGTAAACCCCAACAATCAAAGAAGATTATTTTGTGATAATCAATGGCGGCGGCAATGAAGCATATGGTGGCTAACTTCTCCAAACTGGACAAGTTTGAAGGGGTTGATTTTAGGAGATGTCAAAAGAAGATGCACTTTCTTCTTTCTACCATGAACGTGGTGTACGTGCTGACTACTCCTATTCCTGATGGTGGTGATGATGCTACTTTGGAGGAACTGAGGAAAAGGAACAAATGGGAGAATGATGATTATGTGTGTCGCGCATAATTCTCAATGGTATGTCTGATTCTTTATTTGATATTTACCAAAATGTTGAATCTGCTAAAGAACTATGGGATTCCTTGGAAGCCAAATATATGGCTGAGGATGCATCAAGTAAGAAGTTCCTTGTGAGTGATTTCACAAATTACAAAATGATTGATTCAAGACCAGTCATGGAACAATACAATGAACTTCTTGGAATACTTGGCAGATTTACACAACATAAAATGAACATGGATGAGACCATTCAGGTCTCGTGTGTCATTGACAAGCTACCTCCTTCTTGGAAAGATTTCAAGCACACCTTGAAACATAAGAAGGAGGAGTTAACTCTTGTTGAGTTGGGCAGTCATTTGCGCATTGAGGAATCCCTCAGGGTGCATGAAAGTGATAAGCCAAAGAGCAACAATGTTGCTGGTTCATCCGTTGTCAATATGGTGGAGCATAACAACTCCACCAGGTACAATGACAACAAGGGCAAACGTAAGCATCATGATAACACCAAGGCTAATCCTAACAAGAAGTCATCAGTGGCTTGTTGGAAGTGTAGGAAACCTGGACACTTCAAAATGGATTGCAAAGGTGTTAGCATTGGCAACCAAGCTAATGGATCAGGCACAAAAGGTCAGAATATGTTTAATGAATCTCTCCAGATTTATTATGTTACATATGTATCTGAAGCTTACTTTGTGTAGGATGATGATGTTGCGTGGTGGGTTGACTCTGGAGCAACAGTACATGTGTGTAAAGATAGATGCTGGTTCAAGACTTATGAGTCAATGAATGATGGATCTATTCTTCACATGGGAAATGAGTCAACAGCCCTAGTGCATGGACGTGGTTGTGTAGATCTTAAATTTAGTTCTGGAAAGATTGTTTCTTTGTTTAATGTTTTGCATGTTCCTAATATTAGGAAGAACTTGGTTTCTAGTAGTGTGTTGAATAATTATGGTTATAAACAAGTGATTGAATCTAATAAATTTGTTTTATCAAAACATGGTGTGTTTATTGGTTTTGGCTATTTGAGTAATCAAATGTTCAGGCTTAATATTGATTCTAGTATAAATGTTGATTCTGTCCTGATGACTACCACTAAACTAAATGATTCATCACTATGGCATGCTAGACTAGGCCATGTCCACTATAAGAGGATGCAAGATATGTCTAAGGATGGGTTAATTCCAGTTTTTGACATGGACACTGATAAGTGTCAGACTTGTATGCTGAATAAAATTACTAAGAAACCATTTCAGGATGTAAAACGTGTAACTACAGTTTTGGAGCTAATCCATAGTGACCTTTGTGATTTGCATGCTACTCCCTCATTAGGGAATAAGAAATACTTGGTAACATTTATTGATGATGCTTCTAGGTTTTGCTATGTTTATTTGTTACATACTAAGGATGAAGCATTAGATAAATTTAAAGTATTTAAAACTGAAGTTGAATTACAACAAGGAGTCCAAATCAAAAGATTTAGGACTGATAGGGGAGGTGAGTACATGAATACTCAGTATTTTCATTCTGTTGGAATAATCCATGAAACAACTGCCCCCTATACTCCGCAACAAAATGGTATATCAGAAAGGAAAAATAGAGTACTAAAAGAGATGGTTAACTCCATGTTGTCCTACTCAGGACTGAGTCAAGGGTTTTGGGGAGAAGCTATGTTAACAGCTTGTTATTTAATAAATAGGGTTCCTAATAAAAGGAACAGGATTACCCCTTATGAACTCTGGACTAAAAGGAAACCAAACTTGAACTACCTCAAAGTTTGGGGTTGTAGGGCTGTTGTAAGACTCTCTGATCCAAAGGTGAAAACCTTGGGTGAAAGAGGCATTGAATGCATCTTTGTTGGATATGCTGAGCATTCCAAGGCTTATAGGTTCTATGTTATTGAACCTAATGATTCAGTTTCAATAAACTCAATCATTGAATCAAGGGATGCTAACTTTGATGAGACTAGGTTCTCATCAGTCCCTAGACCAAGCCTTAGGACTCCTATAGGAGCTGAGGACACTGGTGTTTCAGTGGAACCTGAAAGGGTCACTGATGAGGTTGTGGTTCAGCAACCTGAGCCTGAGCTTAGAAGAAGCACAAGGCATAGGACTCCAAAGAATTTTGGGCCTGAATTTCAACTATACCTAGTTGAAGGAACAAAGGATGAGGTCTCTGACCAGTACTACTATTGCTTTAATGTTGAGGAGGATCCCAAAACATTTGATGAAGCAATGAAGTCCCAGGATGTTGCTTTCTGGAAAGAAGCAATAAATGATGAGATGGATTCCATCATGGGCAACAACACTTGGGTGTTGGTTGATCTACCTCCAGGTTGTAATCCACTTGGTAACAAGTGGATTTTCAAAAGGAAAATGAAGGTAGATGGAACTGTTGAAAAGTTCAAGGCAAGGTTAGTCATTCAGGGCTTTAAACAAAAGTCAGGGATAGACTATTTTGATACTTATGCTCCAGTAGCACGTACCAGTACCATAAGAATGCTGATTGCTTTAGCTAGTATTCACAATCTGATTATTCATCAGATGGATGTGAAGACAGCATTCTTGAATGGTGACTTGGATGAGGAGGTTTATATGAACCAACCTCAGGGCTTCATCATGCCTGGTCATGAAGGTAAGGTGTGTAAACTGATTAAGTCCTTGTATGGACTGAAGCAGGCACCTAAGCAATGGCATCAAAAGTTTGATGATGTGGTTTTGTCTAATGGTTATTCACTTAACCAAGCTGACAAATGTGTATATAGCAAATTTGATGAATCTGGTAAAGGAGTCATCATTTGCCTATATGTTGATGACATGTTAATCTTTGGTACTGACCAAGCTAAGGTTGATCAGACAAAGGATTTTTTGTCATCAAAGTTCTCCATGAAAGACATGGGGAGGCTGATGTTATCCTTGGCATAAGGATTAAACATAAAAGTGATGGTATTGTAATTTCTCAGTCTCATTACATTGAGAAGGTGCTGAAGAAATTCAATCACTTTGATTGTACTCCAGTGAGTACACCTATGGATACAAGTGAGAAACTGATGCCTAACAATGGTCAGGCTGTCTCCCAGCTTGAGTATTCTAGGGTGATTGGTTGCTTGATGTATGCCATGACTAGTACTAGGCCTGACATTGCATTTGCTGTGGGTAAACTGAGTAGATACACTAGTAATCCTAGTACTCAGCATTGGCAAGCAATTCAGAGAGTACTAAAGTATTTGAAAGGAAAAATGGATTATTGTTTGTCTTATACTGGATATCCTTCAGTGTTGGAAGGTTACACTGATGCAAGTTGGATCAGCAATACTGAGGATAATTCATCCACCAGTGGCTGGGTATTCCTACTTGGTGGTGGTGCAATTTCTTGGGCATCCAAGAAACAAACTTGCATTACTGGTTCTACCATGGAATCTGAATTTGTGGCTCTAGCAGTTGCTGGTAAAGAGGCTGAATGGTTGAGAAACTTGCTTCTAGAGATTCCATTGTGGGTCAAACCTATGGCACCCATATCTATTCGTTGTGATAGTGCAGCTACATTGACTAAGGCTTATAGCCAGATGTACAATGGTAAGTCTAGACACCTAGGTGTTAGACATAGCATGATTCGTGAACTGATCACGAATGGGGTTATTTCAATAGACTTTATGAGGTCTCAACAAAATTTAGCTGATCACTTGACGAAGGGATTGACTAGAGACTTGGTTATAAAGTCTGGTAAAGGGATGGGTTTAAAAGTCCACTCTAGTCACTGAATGCTAGGACACCCAACTCCCTCCTGAGGAAACTTGGGAGCTGAGTTCAATGTGGAAAGCTGAACATTCAGGGGACTGAAGCACATGTATATCATCCCAAGGATGTGCTTGTACCTGCTGAAAGGAGGATGAAGTTATAAACTTCTTAATGGTTAATTTCTTTGAAAAAGTGCTTAAGCAGGAGCATGAACTAAAGAGGAACCACCTATGTAAATGTTGAGGTTTCGCCGCCTCAAGGAGCATGGACTTTGGCTCTTACAACATTTATGAATTGGATATGGACACATGGCTTGTATGGTGTCAGGAGCGTTTTAAGTGTTTGAAAACTTGGGTGTATGTTATCTTCAGGTGTTCAAAGTAGTTGAAGGGTTCAATTCTTAGAACACCCTGATTCTCGAATATTTGGAGTGATGTACTAAGATGGAAATTCAATCCTCGGGACATTTTCATTTATGCACTGGTTTTGTTAAAGTTGATTTTCATGCAAAAAGGAATTGTACTAAATTGGGGAGGATTGTTGGAAATTTAGTGCAATTGTGGGAACGGGTAATACTTGTAAATGGGTTTGGAGGTACGGAGTGTACACCCATTAAGTCCCTTACCTCCCTGGACTCAATATAGTGGTTGTGATATCAGTAGGAAGCTGCTCCTGGTCAGGAAGTTGCTTCTGGTCAGGAAGTTGCTCTTGGTCAGGAAGCTGCTCCTGGTCAGGAAGCTGCTCCTGGTTAGGACGTTGCTCCTGGTGATGCACAAAGTCTTTGTAACCTCTTTGACCAGTTAATGAGGGTTGAATATTGACTTGATGACCAGATTTCTGGTCATGTAACCACTATGCTTTATGAAGGTTATTATGAGATTAATAGGCCGATTAATGCTCTTAATACCTTTGACTAGGAGTTACATTCCTTAAAGGAATAGGATCACTATAAATAGTGATCATATTTTGCATGATGAGATACAATAACAAGAAACACATAAACGCACAGAGTTCTTGATTTGTGCCTAAAACAAGAACTAACTCTTGGTTTTATCCCAAGGAGGTATTCGTGTTAACCCAGGCATAGGGTCGAATAATCTTCTTTGGAAAGTGATTACACGACTCCAAGAGATATCCGGTAACCATTCATTGGTACGTAGTTAGGCTATTGATTATCTTCACCCTGTTGGAACGAAGTAAACCCCAACAAAAGGATCAAGAAGAAAAGAGGGTTTATATCAGTCGATTTGCAACTGTAGTACACAATATTGCAGCTCCAACTGATATAATATCGTTTTGATCATAAAAAATGTCTGGATTCTTGGGTTGTTTTTCTGATAAATAAAAGACAGAAATTATTCGATCAATTCAATCATGGACTTCCCCAGAAAGTGTCCAGTATTCACAACGAAACAATCAGAGAACTCTATTTTGGATTGAGAAACAATCTTTAAACTTAGTTGCTACATACGCTAACTAAAATGAAAAAATTTAAACAGATCTAAGAGTGTGTTCTTGTGTCTTGTAACTAGAATTAACATTTAAAATTTCAATCCGCGTACAAAAACACATAAGCTATGCCACCATTCAGCTACAAACTAACTTGGTTCAAAATCAGGAACATCGCTTGCAAGTTCTCAATAATAGATGAAATATTTGCTTGCTCTTGAAGACACATTTCGGTTATAGAAACCATATGGTGCATACAACTAGGGGTGTCAAATGGGTTGACCCAACCCGATCCGATCCAATCCGAACCCGATAAAGAGTTATAGGGTCGGATTCTATAGGGTTCAAATATGTTTATCGGGTCTATCAGGTCAACCCGACCAACCTGATAGCCTTATTGGGTTGGGTTAGGGTTATTTTTTAAGATCTTATCGGGTTCGGGTTCAACCCGATAACCCGAACTTAAAGCTTGTGTTACAGAACCTTCACATTATGTGTAATGAAAAGTTAAAAATATGTTACAATTTGTAAGTTACAAACTTAGAACTTAGGCCCAATAAAGTTCCTGTATCTTAGATTACGTTATAGAAAATGTGGCCCAAAAGTCAAAACCTAATTCTTGTAAACTTACAATCTGTGATAACTTTGTTGTAGGCTCTGGTTATTTGGTTTCTCACTCAAATGTTAAAGCATACGCTTATAGTGATATAAGTTATATCGTCATTTATTGATCAAATCTTTGTTGCTTATTTTTAGGCCTCATCTTTAATACTACTATCACACTTAAAGGTAAATTTTTAATTTTGATATCATTATAGAACTTATATATTTTTTAGGGTTTATAAACATTGCATGGCAGTTGGTTATTTTGTTACTCGTTGTAATATTTTATGGTTATGAACTTAGGACTTATTATTATTTTTTTATTGTTGTTAGATGTCTTCAAGTTCAATGGAAATTTTGGAAGAATCAACAATGGAGGTTGAAAGCAGTAAAAATTTCAAGGGGAAAAAACCAACAACTCGTAAGAAAAGGTCTCCGGTATGGCTAGAGTTTGATATTCAAGATCTAAAAAAAGTAGAGTCGGAGGAAGACGTAAAAGCTAAGTGTAAACATTGCGGTGAATTGTATTTATGTCACACAAGAAAGTATGGCATTTCGAATCTAAAGCTTCATCTTGCGGAAAGGTGCAAGCCTTACCTAGAAATGCAAAGTAAGTCTCAAAATCGTATTACTTTTGAAGGCGGTGATGTAAACAAAATGATGGCATGGACGTTTGATCAAAACAAAGTAAGAGGGATTTAGCCCACATGCTTGTTTGTTGATGAGTTACCATTTAATTTTGTTAAGAATTCAGGTTTTAAACACTTTCAAAAGATCAATCAATTTCAATTTGATATTCCATATAGAGGTACAATAACTAAAGAGTGTTTCATAATGTATCAAGAAGAAAAAGTCAAGCTTCGTGAAACACTCCAAAAGAATATTGGTAGGGTTAGATTAACTACTGATGGATGGACTTCTGCCATTAAGAAAAAGAGCTACATGGCTCTTACAACCCACTTTATAGATAATGAATAGAATTTAGTAAAAAAGGTGTTGAATTTTCGTAAACTTGATGGTCATTGCGAGATAGACATAGGGAAAGGGGTAGAAAGTTGTTTAAACGAGTGGGGGTTTTGATAATGTTTTGTCAATCTCAGTTGATAATGCAAGCGCCAATGAGAGTGTTATCGACTTTATGAAAATGATACTTGAGAAAAAAAATTGTTTGTTAAAAGGGAAATGGATGCATATTAGATGTGTGGCTCATGTAATCAATCTTATTGTTCAAGATGGTATAAAAAAGGTCAATAATTCGATTGAAGGTATTAGATGTGCGGTGAAGTGGATAAAGAAGTCGGGTAATAGAATGGAAATGTTCGCTAAATGTGCCAAAAGTGCTAGATGTGATAGCACTAAAAGTTTGGTACTTGATTATCCAACTAGGTGGAACTCGACTTACAATATGTTGGAAGTAGCTCATATATATGAAGATGCTTTTTCTAGGTATGATCTAGAAGATGTGGACTTTGGCAATCATATTAGGAGCAAAGGTCATTGTGTTCCAACATCTGATGATTGGGTTAAAGCGCATTTTCTAAAAGCTTTTTATGAAATCACTTTGAGAATTTATGGGACAAAGTATGTGACATCACATACACTTGTCAATGAATTAGACACTATCCATGCCTTATTAAGGAAACAACTTGATTGTGATATTCATGATAAACCACCTGAAGATGAACATCTATATAATATTGCAAAGTTTATGCAGCCAAAATTTGACAAATATTATTGCGAGGTGGAAAATATGAATCTGTTGGTTTATTTTGCATTCGTACTTGATCCACGGAACAAGTATGATTTTTTAGATGTCATTATCGAAGACCATTATGGAAGAGAAGGTGTATCGGTTGTGAAAAAAAAGTGATTATAATAAAGGTGAAATGGAAGTTATTTTTAAAGATTACATACGTATACATGCTCCATCTTCTACTACCTCTTCAACCTCAAGCAAAAGGCAAAAGACTGCTGACACTAGTGACGAAGCTGATCATGGAGACATGTTGAGAAGAAGGATGAAGAGGGGGCCAATCGTCTAATTCAGCGATTAGTGAATTGGATAAGTATGTTGGTGAAATTTTTGAACCATTTGATAAGAGTGTACATCTCGATATTTTGCAATGGTGGAAGGTAAATAGCCAAAGATTTATCGTACTTTCATTAACGTCTAGAGATTTTTTAGCTATTCCCGTATCTACAGTGGCTTCTGAGTCAGTATTTAGCACTAGTGGTTGAGTCTTGGATTCCTATAGTAGTTCTTTGGGTGACAAGACGGTTGAGTCCCTAATTCTACTCAAGATTGGCTTCGCGCATAAGTCCAAAAAAAGAGGAAGACATGGATACAATCTCAGAAATAGAAAAAGGTACATTTATTTATCTTTGATTTGTAACTTTGAATATTTTCTCTCTTGCTAACTAACTGAATATGAAATTATGTAGTGTTGATGGAGCAAGAACGTACGTAGTTCTAAAAAACATTGAAGAATGAAGTTTGAAGTTATTAAATGTGAAGAATTAAGTTAGAAGATGGAAGAATGAATTAAGATTTGGGTTAGAAAAAAGCTGCGTTTGTTGCTACACATTTTTTGAAGTTACATGCTGAACTTTTTTATCTCGTTGCAACCTACAGTTGTTGCTGCACTTTTTTTTGCGTTTGTTGCTGCATTTTTTTAATTGGGTTAGATATCCATTTTCTTAACTTATGTGGATGTTTATCTGTGGTCTATTATTCTCTAAACACGTTGAGACCTTCATGATATAACATTTCAAAGCATTGAACTTATGTGGATGTTTATTTGTTGCTGCACATTTTTTTAATTGGTTAAATTTAACTGTCTTGCTGACAGTGAGTCAATGTACACAAAAAAATGCCTTTTCTTTTGTCTTTTTTACATGGTCTTCGGATCGCCTATTAACCATGTACTGTAGTCTGTAATTCCTTATAAGTTTCCTACCAACACCACCAGTCTCTTTCGCATTAAAATGTCTTACACAATATCACATTCATGTATATTGCATATGCATGAATAATCCATCGTTGGAGGATATATATGGACCATATAGATGAATGTTGAGATTTTGTAAAACTTGTCAGTTGTCACTGTTCTAGACTTCTAGCCTTGGTAATTGGTATAGTGTTTATGACTTTGACAAGCTATCCTCCAACATAATTTTGTGACATAAACCATCGTTGGAGGATATATATGGACCCCACACCCCACATAATTTTGTGACATTGACAAGCTAAACCCGATAACAACCTGATAATCCAACCCGATCTGATTCAATCCGAAACGTATTACACCGATAGCCTTATAGGTTCGGGTTAGGGTCAACATTTGGGACACCAAAACCCGATTCAACCTGACATGTTCAACCCGCTAACCTGACAACCCGATTTGATAACACCCCTACATACAACAGGTGTGGAAGTCTCCTTCTAACAGAAGATCAACCAAATGAAAAAACTTCTTCTAACCTTTCAACGCTATGCGTGACTGCACATAATTTACCAGATTGATGAAGTATTGCTTTATAAGAAGCTAAAAACATAGGTATGATTACCTAAACAATGGACTGTAGGTCGCAATATTAGAAGGCCATGTGGGTTGCTTCTTGTTCGAAAGTCTAAACAAACAATAGTTTAGGACAGTTAAAGGCAAAAGAACTCACCAATGGAAATAAATTTTGTCACTGTACTTTTTAGTACTGCCAATTGTTTTAACAGTATGTACATAAAATTCACATAATTCACATAATTTCCTTGAAACTTTCTTGCCCAAAAGTATCCCACTGTCAGCACAAGAATCTTGGAATTAGAATGTGTGCCTATAAAGCATAAACCAACAAAGAAAAGAGACTCAGAAGTTTACAATTTGAAGCTTGATCGTTTTCCCATCCTGTTCCACGGTGCGAATTTCTACAATAGAAATCATAGTGAGTAAAACTCTATACAGTACTCATGGAAAATAAAAGCCAATCAAGATTTGCTTACAAAGTCTAGGCCGATCGTGCTAATGTAGCTGATCAGTCAAGGCTCAAACCTATCTGTGCAAGATGATTCAAAGTTCTCAACTACTTAGTAGAGTGTTTGTCTGGTTTTGAGTAATGAGTTCAGTAAGTGTACCGTCTCTCGCTTGAATGTGTCATTGAGTTCAATATAATAATAGTTTGTTGAAAGGAAAAAAATATAACAACGGCAATAATCAATATAAGAATAATTTGCTAGAAACCATCACTATTTTCAGAAAGTTAAGTAAATGTACATTTTACGACATAAAACTAAGGAATCCCAAACACACCATAAAATCTAGTGGTTAGTAATGCAAGGGAACTGCCAAATCTACGCAACTATCAAGCGACTAATCATAAAAGAACTTAATCTTCCTGATAAAAAAACACTTCAACAAAAAACATATAATGATGAGCTTAGAGTCTCTTGGTGCTTGCTAATAGATGCAAAGTTGTTAATTGGTGCTTCCAAACCCGACTGAAATGTATCAAATGAGGTAACTGAAATGGACATGACACGCAATAGAAGTAATGCATAAGATGATGCATCACCGGACCTCTTCTTTCTGCATGAGTTAACGGTTGAACGTGGAGCAGCAACAGTCGCACAAAAGAGCATGAATGTTTTCTGTTGTCATCTTTGTATTGCAATATAAACAAAAGCAGATGAGTAAGAATTTTTTTCACTTTAACAACAAAACTATTACATCATATATTATCATAAAACAATCATAAACATTTTTCATAAAATAATGTAAACCACACACATACTGCTTTTTAGTTTCTCAACTTCTGACATATCAAGCTTCATCAACATATTTAACTTTGCAAGCTCTTGTGAAAACAACTTTTCCAGTTCAGCAACTCCAATTTCCAATCTTATTGAAGATATGTGCTGAACCGCACCCTCACTTACTGAGAAATATGTTTAAAGTGCTAAAAATGTGGCAATCTATGCTATCCGTTTATATATAATATCTACTGGATGAATGCAAAAAGTCTAAATATTTCTTAATACCGTAGCAAAATACGACTCATCAATAGCGACATAGCTATTGGTTTCATGTGGTTAGGAGCCATACACACACACACACACAAGTCAATATCTAGTTAACTACAGGTATGTGGACCTGCATCCACTTACAGTCCTAACCCAGATTGCGGTGGTTGAGACCATGTCAGTCACGAAAGCTGTGAAATTCGAGGGTCGGGCTTCATCATTTTCAAGGAAGGGATCTGATGTGGTTTGCCCAAAAATATAAATTCGTAAATATAATCAGAAATATAAAATATTTGCTCAAACTTTAAAAACAGACTATGATGAATTAATCAGTATCTACAACAGTTTCTTCTTATGCAATTTTAGCATATCGCTTAAAAAATCATCTTTAGTAAATATAAAGTACCTGAGTGGATGGTAAAAAACCAACTTTCCTGCTCCTTATCGAGTTCTATGTGGTCATCTACATCTACACGATAAAAGGGCACGTAAGCCAATGGTGACTACTCACATATTATGTTAAGTATTATCCCTCCGCTGGCCTGTGATAAAATGCGTTCATGCAAAAGCTAAAAAACCTATAATCAAATGGATATATATAATATACCTGGACTTCATCAACCTTGAAGGATTTCAAGGGTTTCTTGAGATTGTCTCGTACCACTCAGGTTGATGCCAAAACCAACCTAGTGAGGCCCGGAATGAAAAGTGGCTAACAACAATAAGTAGAATAACAACCAAAACCAAAGAAAATAAGAAGGTTTTGACATTAAGGTACAGACAAAAAAGGAGTCTAAAAAAATAGTACCTTATAATTCCTGAAAAAAACTTCAAAACAAAACATATGTGCATATGCGATATGTAAAAAATATAAAAAAAAGTTTCATCGTTAAGATTCTGAGAAGAAGATACAAATAATTAGGGTTTCAAGGGATTAAAAAAATCGTACCTTATAGTTCCTACAATTACCTGCCATCGGTAGCTTTTTTTTTATTATGTGTATAGAAGATACTAATAATAAGAATGCATTAGATATGGGAATAAAAGATTTGCGTATAACCATGAAGAAAATATGATATTTTGTAGCCAATGAGATAATGCCACGTAGGATATGAGATGGTGCCTAATTATTTTCCTAGTCAAACTTAGCCCCATATATATATATATATATATATATATATATATATATATATATATATATATATATATACTAGCGTCGTAACCCGCCCAACGGGCGGGGTCATTTTGTAAGTATTTTTTAAAAGTAGGTTGTGTGTAAGTTTTATCAATTTGCAGTTAGACGTGTTTTTGTTAAACGAAAAATAAAAAGGAAATAACCTTTTATATTTTTAGGGGTTGGCCAGGCTAATGTACTTGGTTTGACCCATGTGAATATTTGATTATACGGATATTAATTTGTGCTTTTTTTACAATAAGAAATAAAAACTAATAAAAATGATAATAAATTTATAATAATTATAGTTTGTGAATGAATGGAAATCTAATACAATATGTATTAAGATTAACAATTAACCTAATGCATACAAATTATTATGTAAATATTTTAATAATTCACCAAGAAAATTTTTCAATAATAAATACAATATTGATTATTTACAATCAACAAATAAACTTCTCTATTTTTATATGAAACTAAACATTTACATATCCATCAAAAATTACAAAAATTAGATGCGGTAGTACTAAAACTTATGAAATGATGAAAAAAAAGTATTGGGTTACTGTATTGCTTTCTACAAAATACGCTCATCAGCATCATGTGGTCGTCTTTTATCGAAAACAATTCGTAAACAATGAATTGTAAAGAAAAACTCACGCTATGAAGGATAAGAGATATGTTGAGGAAAAAGTAATTAAGTATTTGTTAATATATTATAACATACAGTGTACACGGCTTATAATTACAAATTTACTACATGCCACTAAATTATACTTATGTATTTTATGTTCAACATTACTTGGTGACTTGGTGTTACAGATTGGTCATTAAAACCAATGTTTTGAAACCCGTTTTTAAATCGACCCAGTCAAGTCACTGGGTCTAGGTCAACTTGGGTCGAACCGGGTTAACCTGATTTTCTAAAAAAATATATTTTTTATATTTTTAAAATTAACAAAAATTATATATAAAAACTTTCGTATATATTGAAGATGTAAATTGTTTACCAACAAATTTAATATGTAAAAATAAAATTCCGTTATAAATACATAAAATTTACATATTTAAAAAAAAACTGGAAAAATAAAATCCGATCGGTCTCGTAAACCGAGTTAACCCGGGTCACTCCAAACCTGACGAATCTAGCCGCGTTTCAAAAATGTAAAATCCAAAACAATATTTCAGCCGAAACCGGATTAACCGGTTAATCCGGCCAAGCAAATTATTCAATTCATCTCATATGTTAAGTGAGTAAATTAACGTATGAGTATGATGCGATGGTCATATGTAATCTTGGTCTTATAAATTATTAAATTCATCTCATATAATACATGGCCAAGCAATTGACGTATATCAAATGTGTTCTCAAATTGACTTTTATTTGAGACGTTATCTATGAATTTGTTTATCATCAAATAACAACGATAAACTACAACCCATTTGACATTACTTATACTTTTCCCCATACAAATCACATATACAATTTCTTTTTAAGATCGTTGATCACTTGAACTCACAAAACAAAGTGAACATCCCAATCATATCAAAGATATGTATCCGAATGCAGTGTCTTTAACAACAATAAGAATTCCATCAGCACATTTTTAAGGAGCAAACCTTTTCTGGTTGATACAGCCTAAGAACACCTATCCAAATGTTACCGGACCCAAGAGAGAATTCTGGCTGGAGTTTATCTCTTTTTAGATCAGCATGCATATTTTCAAATTTGGACCAAGAAATCTTAAACTTTCAGGTCATATTGGTCTGTTCATTATCTTTTATGAAGTGTTATAAAGAGGGATGGCACTGACTAAGAATACGACCATATACAAATAGCATTGTCATGAAGAAGAAGTACCTGAAATGGATATGCGACAACAACAATTACATTAAATTCACTAAGGCCTTCCGTAACATACCTCTATATCAGTAGTGGTTTTAAAGGAAAACTGGTTTTCATCGTCCAAATTTAGATACTGAAGTATACCTTGTAGTGAACTATTGATTCGTCAATGTCTACAATGAATCAAAAATATTATTATAATTATTATAATAAGATTGGCATACATATTTAGCGAACTCGCAGAGACGTTGAAAAACGTTGCTTTAGCCTCTCTAGCATTAGCTTTGCACCTAAAGCAACATAAGTGAACTGAATTCTTAGAACCTTTAGATTCCAATGCAAAGCAACCTTGAGCCTACAAGTATTGTGCAAAGTGGCACAAGATTGCATCGCATAGAGTTTATTTGACTCATTTGACATTAAATATAGATGTTAACTATCCAAATTAAGATTATTAAATATTATGTTTATATTTTTAAGGATCAACATACATAATCTTTTACTGCATTATGTATTCTGATATAGTTGGTACAAGTATCTAAATATGAACCAATGAGATAAAAAGAGCATGTTATAAATGGTAGTGGTTTAATGAAGTTGAGTTGAGTTTAGCAAATATCTGACTGTGTTTTTTTTCTTTACTGATGTCAGGGTCGAGAAAAAGATTATATTAGTGGAAAATGGTCACCTGGAGAATTACATTGTTTATCGATGTATGTACAAACAACGCAGACGAATAACGATTAACGAAGGGCTTGATACAACTTATACGATGCTGTTTGCATATCACCTACGAATCACATGGTTTTCACACCTTTGTTAGCATCGACTTGTGTTGGGACTCTTGAGTTTCAGTCTGTAGCTGAATCTGTTATATATTATTTATTATTTGTTATCAACTTATTTTTTGCCTTATGAGCTTATGTTTATGGGGCGTTTGTTTAAGGTTGGGTTATGAGCTTATTTGATTTCGGCTTATATTTTAGAACCCTAAAATTTTTGGTTTATTTTGAGATTTATGTGCTTATATAAGCTTCTTATGATATAATAAAGCCTATAAGCTGGAAAAAAAGCCTGATAATAATGGTCTTATAAAACATATATAGCCAAGTCAGATAAGTTCATAAGGCCTCGAATAAGCTAAAAGACACAACCTTATATAGGTCTTACTTAGCTTAAGGAAGTAAAACAGAGTTGAGATATAGATTTCTAACTACAAACATTACGTAGAATAGGAGGAAAAAACCTGATAGTTCTGAGCATGTCGACAGTAGGTCTCAACTTGGCACAAACTTTGATTACTTCGTGCACTGGGTCTTCAAAGAAGTTGTTGATGGTCTTGGTCAAGTGGGGCCCCCTTGTCTACAACAATTAATGCTTGTTGGGTAAGAACATAATCGAAACGTGGAGCCCACTTCCTTGATCTCAACCTTGCGGTTGTTGAGCAGTTGTCCACCAAAAAGGATACACCTCGAGCATGCATGAATGGGTTCAATGAATCCACACACTCGATCAAATTTTCATTAATGATCTCGGAATAAGAATGTGCCTTCTTCCTCAACACCTCAATCTGTTGAAAAGCATTAGAAATTAATTTAAATTGTATGCAGAAAAATGTCAGTTAACCTACTCAATTAGAAAACTACGAAAGCAAAGGCTTACCTGCAGCGGTGAAAGGATATAAGCGGACTAAGTCACCTGCGGTTAGCACTGCACGAACACGCTCACCTACTTTCCACATGCGGGTCTGGTCAATCTTGCCCATAGGGAAGGCTGGTAGACCTTTTTCTTTATGGAAGACAAACCAGAACAATTAATTTTGACATTTTTGAAACAGAATAGAAAACAAAAACAAACGTTACAAAATAAACTTACATAAAATCGACGACCAGCCAACAAAACGCTTTTGATCTCACTGCCACTAGATACATCGTCGTAGCACTCGTACAGTATCTCCATACAAGGATAGAAAGATGCACTGTATGCTATTTAAAACTCTTTCTTGCCTTCTTCCGTGAATTGCTAGTATACCACTATATTGCCTGCATGCCTTGTTTAATGAATGTAATATAATTAAGATAATAATCGCAATCTTCCTTGAAATAAATAGGACATATACAAGAAACTGGATTGAACCTGAGTTTATGTAGTCCTTGAAATATTTCCAGTAATGCACTCTACTGTATTCTTGTAAGCCAAATCTTCCCTCATACCACCTTTTTGTATATCTTCTGAACAAAGATACCACAATACCGTGCACGGCCTCAAGAAAAATACCTAACATACACAACAAAAACAAATTTAATAAATTTTCATGTTGAATAAGGTCATGGTTATGCATAAAAAAACAATCAAGTGTAAGGGGTTACCTCTTTCCCTAAATATATCACTCATGTACTCCTGCTCGTGTGTAGTGGCAAATCTGAAAGGTGAACCAAGAGCAACAGACCATCCAAGTGCAACATTAGTGGCTCACATGTCAACACTGCAAGCATACATCGATTACTTCTTAAATAACTACAACCCCTAGCTCGCAGCATCAACAGAACAGCAATATGTAACCAACCTGATGGACAGTAAAACTTGCATTGATTCCAGCTCAATTTATCTCCTTTCCTTGAACATAAAGCCTTCTCACTGATGGACCTATTTCTTTGGGACACAAAGCAACTACGCTGATGTTCTTGAGAAATCAGCGCCGACTGATTGCAGGTTTTTCCAGCACTTCTTAACTTGATAACTAAAGACTCTTGTAGTCTTGAATTCCTTCATTTGCATTCCCAACATGATTTAAACTACCAGCCATGTCACCTTACCAATTATGCTATCCCAAACACCTGTCAAGAAGAAAATTAAAGCCATACAAATGGATTAGAGCCCAACTCGTGATTTAGTAAACAACGCGTTCGTAGTCAACTTGACTCAAATTCGTACGACTTGGAGTATATTTTATAATGTGTTTCTTCTTTCCGAATCCAAAGGATGGTTCATATTATTTTCTAACCATAGCAGGAAAATGTGTTTCTTCTTTCTGTTTCAAATGAAAATCTATATCTTATACGACCACATACCTGCAAGCACAAATATGGTGGCTTGTTGTAAGTCAGGAAATGTTACATCTTGAGGTTGTCAAATTCCAAACTTCTCTGTCCACCTGAAGGTTTTCCAAGGCAATGATGGCACAAGTAATATACATAGGAATATCATCCTTTATATTGATTTCGAGATATACAAACCCTACATGAATACTCATTCTTAAGTATGACTGTATATTCAAGTCTAATACCTTGAGCATAATTTTTGTGTGCAAGAAATTGCTTCATCATTGAAAGAACTGCACTAAGCCACTAACGATTGGCTTGTCTAAAGCTTCATCATCTTCTCTTATCCATTGATGCTCTACACTAATTTGAAAACATTCACGTCATGAACTTATGAGCATATATGCATATCATATCATATGATGGCGTATCATGATTCAAATGTGAGATTTGATTTACATGGCTTCAAAAACTATCTGACCTGGAACTTTTGAATGGTGAGGTTCAACAAACGTATGTCCTGTAAATTTAAAAATTCTTAGTAAAAGAACATAGCTGTTGGGACGACAAATAGGAGGTTTACCTTCCGTATGAGAAGAATTGCAGGCTGACATCTGCTGAAGATCGGGTCTTTTTAATACTTGAAACTTCTGCGAATTTCACTGTGCTTATCTTCTGCGATGTATATTTAGAATTCACATTACCTCTACCTTTAACTTCAGCTTTGCCATGGACCAACAAAGGAGCAACGGAACATCCTTGTTCCATTTTGCCAAGAGCAAAAAGCGGCTACCCTTATTTTCCTTGTGGTTTGCAAGGAGAACATACAACAGCAAAACGGGTCAAACAGGTAGAATCATTAACGGGCCCAGTTGAATCTGTGACTGAAGGTATATCAGCAACATCATGGTGCACAAACCATAATTTTCACAATCTATATAAAAAATGAAAAACAGGAGGTTATATAGAAAGAAAACTATGCACGGACACCAGTAAGGAGGTTATATGAAGTTTTCGCTCTTCCACACTCAGTCTAAAGAAGGCTTATTCGCCACCGCATTCTAACATTATATGACCATATCAATTTCATATTTTCCTTTGCTGTAAAAGTATCAAAGATAAGAGAAACAGTTGGTTATCAACTTCTATTTTTCACATACATAATTGGCATTAGACAGTCTGTAGTCAACTATTAAGGAGCGTCTACGTAATCTTTTGAGACGCCTACCTCCCATCGCCAATAAAGGCCTTTTTTCGGTTCAAATGTGTATCAATCATTGGAACTGTGTAATTCCTATATGGAGACCACCTTCTTCTATCACTTCCACAAACCACCAGTAGTTAAACTATCTATCAGCCAACTATCTGTACACTATTTTTCAGCTTGCATATATAATCACAATAATTAACCATTTGAAGCCAACTTTTCCATTAGTTTCTGTCGTGTTTTTTCATATGGGCCACTTATAGTCACTTAGTTAGAGGAGTCACTTAGTTGGTCAGAACAGATCATCCAGAAATAAAAATAAGCCAGGGGAGTCGTGTTGGGTTTGGTTGACCCATGTTCTTTTTTTTACATTTTTATAGCCATAGGAGTCGTGTTGGGTATTTCCTCTTTAACTTCGACCAATCCTCTTCACGTAACTGTTTTCCAGACACCATGAGCTCAGAAAGAAATGTTTCCGGTGAAAACCCAAAGAACTACAATACAGAAAAGAAAGCACAAATTTTTTGAAAGAATCGTTCTCCATAAGATTCGGGGTTTGTTCACTTTTTGACATTCAAAATTGCAGATGTGATCATGGTTCCATTGGTCCACAAAATGGAGAATGGCGTATATAGTATAGGCGTGCTAATTTTTGAACCATTTACTTATGCCTAAATCAATATGGGTTGTGTTTAATCTCGCCACCATAAGGCTAATAAATCTAATTAGATTTCCATGCTAACCACACACGCATTTCCAAAAAAAGACAATAAATAACAGAAAACTGGGAAAGATAATAAACTTACACGCAACCAAAGCCTCATGTCTTACGCATCCTGAATCCAAAGCTCCATTGGACCAGCAAGCTGAAAAGGATCCGAAACAGGCAACGTTTCTCCTACGACCTTCTCTACCAAACCTCTTTCATCACCAACACCTCTTGCTTGTATTGTTCCATCGTGTATCTTGACAAACCAATCTCCCTACTTATATTTGTTATCATATCAATAAACAGCTATTGTAGTTTCTTTGTAGGAATCAATACTCTCTGCCAAATAGTTTTTGCCTTGATTCGCTAATTTCGAAATTTCCTTCGGCATGAACAGTTTTCCTTCTGCATGAACAGTACGAGTTGGTTGTAAAATATTTTTCATATGTAACATTATGTAGTTGTCTGCTTGACGTTACATTTTACATTTAAGAAGAGGGTATTTAAAGATGATTTAAAGGGTCATTGCATAACACTTACGGGTTTAAGAAGCCGCCAAAATTTTGAAAAGAGGGTTATCAAGCCCTCGTCACCCCAGTTCAAATAATTCCATTTTGAAACACTTAAGCTACAGGTAGCAAACAAAAGCACTCAGCATCCAAAGGTCACGACAAACCATAATACATTCATCCAATAACAGTCAAACAATCAATAATAGGTAACGGCTCAAGCAGTTCCATAGTCACAGAATTTCACTTCACATAGACCTGAACCATTACAAAGTTGAGTTTTATCAATAAACATCATGCCTACTTATATGCTTATAGTAACACAATAAGCATATAAGCGCTTAAATAAATGATTCCAAACAGCAACAAGCTAACCTGTGAGAACCAGCAAGCCAAGTTGCAAGCAAGCAGCAGCCTTTCAGAGGTACTCCTGCATGTTCCTCCTTTTTTCAAGACATCAGTTTTAGCTTAATAGAACGAACAATTTTTAATTAATATTGAATCAGCAAGAAATAACTGTATTATGACTTCAGTTCCAATGGTAACTTAACATGAAGATAAAAGTAAGTGTATGGTTCATCAAAGTGGTGGATTTTTATGTTTATCTTCTGAGTAAAAAATAAAACAAAATCGAAAACATACTGTGAAGGTCTTGCTTCAGCTTCAGTTGTCTGTATATCCCATAACTTATAAAGATGACAAAAAAAATAAGATATAGGACACGGCAAGCTATAAGATATAGCGACGAGTTTGTTTCAGGCTGAAACCTATAAAACTTCCCAAAAATATGGAATTTAAACGTAATGAGGTAGGGCGTGTTTGGGAGTACACACCTTTAATGCGTATAATATTGCGTTTGTTAATCACCTTCATCAGAACTTTACGTGCAGAATTTGTGTAAAAGCATGCCTTTATTATGTTTACACTTAACAAACTCTGGAACCGACACTCTTAGGGGGTATTTAGGATTTCCAATCTTTTTTCTCCTTATCCACTTATTTTCAAGCACCGCGAGTGTTGCGTCATCCAAACTACTACTTATTTTGTTTTTAGGGGGCGTTTCAGATTGCTTATGTTTTTCGTTTTTCTGCTTATAAAAGTGTAGTGACCATAACCCCACAATTACTATACCTCTATAACATACATTATTTGTAGTTGACTTTAAAGTCAACATATAACACATTGTTGATTTCAAGAAGGGAACTTTGAAGTCTCTACATATAGTTGATCATCCTAAAACATAAAACACATGTCTGGCCTGCTCACTACTGATTGAACAGAAGACTCACATCCAGACGCCTTGAGAAGAAGTGAAGTATGGTCGGACCTAAATAGAAGTCAAAGTATGCACAACAATTCCCTGTACATGTGACAATTTCGATATAGCTACTTATGAATGGGTCAACTTGGTCTGTATTCACCTTATACATGTCAAATGGGTCAAATAATAATTAATAAAAAAACCTAAATGGACAATGGGTAAAAAGGTTTAAAGAGATAATGGATTTCCCATAGCCTTATTATATGTAAAACATCCTAAACCATTCTTATTTAAAGTTTATTTCACAATAATAGGATAATTATGTTTTGTAGTCTGTTTTGTTATACCTCCTCGACAACTTTCCTGGATTCAGCATATGCATCCTCAATTTTCTCGGATAAGGTAGACGTGATCATTGTATAAGCTCCACCGGCATAAGCAGTGAGTGGGACAATGGCCAATGTCAGAAGTGTGAGCTGCCAAACTGAAGTAAATCTCACGACAAACCCAACAATGAACTGGGAAAGATATCGTATACCATGCCCTATCTGCATTATATCCAATAAAAAACATACCAACAATGAATTGTGCAGAATTTAATAAAATGAACTGGGAAAGAAGCTGGTACTCCAGTATTATTATTTAGCAAAAATGAAAACAGTCGAATTGGTCACATGGGTAAGTCATTTAAAGTCTAGTTTTATCACAACTATCTCCTAAGCTTTCTTTTAATAAGTCAAATCATTATCGTTGGTTATACTGTTTTTTCATAATAGAACTATAAATTTCTTTAAAATAATCTATAAATTGCCAAGAAGTATGTGTGGGTCAACCTAATCCAACATTCCAACCCAAACAGATTCAACCTGTTTCAAATCGAACTCGTTTTGACCTGCTAACCCCCACCACCTCAAGCAATGATACCTTTGATGAGAGTGTCGAGCTCCTTGACACCAAACTAAAAAACTTAATACAAAGGTATCTTGATGGGTATTGATTTTTCATTCATGCTAAAGTCGCTGGAGTAACCTCTAAATTATGAGCTAACCTTTTAATCAAAAAACACTAAAAGAATACATCTTGAGCTGGTACATCCAAACTTTTCTGTTTCTTCCCTTGACAAAATGAAATGCAGCCATACCCTGTTGCAGACTCGTGATTGGGGTGTACACAAACTCTTGTTTCACTTAGCAGCACACTACTACAAAATTATTTATTTTTCTTTTGTGGATGAAGGTTTTTTCTTCATTAAAAGCTGTGTATTGACCATGATCATAGGAACAAAATATGTACTCGCATATTAAAATTCAAACTGGCACTAAAAACAAAAAAAATAATAACAAAAAACAAAAAGCTTAATTTTTTACCATCCACTTACTAATTTTGAATCTCATTTTTGTCTTCATTGGCTGTTTTAGAGACTTGAATATTGAAATTGTTGGATCTGCTTTAGTTGACCGCCTGCGACTTTTGTGTTAGGCGGTCCGGATAGATCATCGTGGAAAGGTTGGACCCTTTTCATAGAGCTCGCCATCAAACATTTTCCAGAAGCCTCTTTTACCAAGTTAGCTGACAACAAACTTTTTGGTTGTGTTAATACAGAAGTCTGTTCTATTCATCTTGAATATACTCTTTCACTTAGACTTTGTATCATACTTTGTATCTATAGTTCGCAAGGTCCTGATCTACACCCATTATGATGCACCAGAGGGTATAGTTGACTTCCAAGACTTAAAAGTATATTTAAATGCATATAGACTAAAAAGTGAGATATAAAGTCATATAGATTAACATGAAACATACCTGTCAGTGTCACTCAGCAACATTGTCGTTGATCCAATGATACCTATAACAGTAGATCAGTATTTGACTCCAAGATCAGTATTTGTGTGGTGGCAGAGCCAATTATTGGTTCTCTACATAGTGATCTTCATCTTCTTTGTAATAGACCAGGTCCTCTTGAACCCTAAGTGAACGGTTCCTCGTGAAAGATACTTTTCCGACCGTGCATCTACTTGCCCACGCTCATTCTGTGTACCAATATTAATATCCATGATCAAAATTAATATAGTGCTCTATACCTTAAAAAATATCTATGTAGCGGTGGACTTACACGGTAGACTTTTTTAGTATTATAATCATTGCGGCTGTTCCTGACGATTCATGGAAGCCCTTGTTCAGCTTCAAAGTTTGCAAAAACATCGAACTGGTCATCTTTTGCTGCACCGCTTAAAGCATCAGTTTCTGGAATTGCATCTTTCCAACCAAATATCATATATGATCATATCGTTTAAAATTACAGACACAAACTTAATCGAATACAGAAATTTACTTTTATAAAAAGATTGAAAAAATTAAATTCAACTAAGTCAAAACCTCATTATTTCATTCAGCTTCAGTAGAGAGACACTGAGATTTTACGCAACCACACTTGTTGAGGACCATGGACTAACATTTGTTATTATCGCTACACATATATTATTTCAATAATTTTTTTCACACAAAAGAAAAGAACAGGTCAAAATACTTACCTGCAACTTGTTCCGATAAATCTTTCAACCAGGTTATAATATGCTACATATCTAAATCATGTTCAGCCCAAAATCATTAAATAAAAGTTCAATAGGCCATTATAAGCCAATGATATTGGTACTTTGTCACTTGACAGCGCCACAAAGGCTGCAACTAAACCAACATAAGGGGGTGTTTGGGATTGCGTGTGTAGAAGTGATTATGCATTTTCAGAAAATAGGTCTCAGTATGGTTTTCCTAAACTGGGTTAGAAAAATGCAGATAACAAAATTTTATGGTAAGAAACCACCAAATACAAACAGTGAGCCATAGTTGGTGTATCAAGTCATTTGACATGTTATTGAGCGTTATTATAATAAAACACAAAAGTGAATATGGATTTCAGTTAACAGAGATTTACGTTTACCGTTATGATCTCGTCGTTTGTAAGCTGATAATGAATAGGGTAGCCCATATATACCAATTGCACTGTATACATACCTCACTTTGACATCCCTTGAAAT
Organism: Glebionis coronaria; assembly: GCA_025667525.1. NCBI lineage: Eukaryota > Viridiplantae > Streptophyta > Magnoliopsida > Asterales > Asteraceae > Glebionis > Glebionis coronaria. Next base: position 2,817 of record JANFOE010000440.1, on the reverse strand, counting down.
TATTTCATCCATTTTCCTGTAGGATATTTAATTTTATAATGAAATACAAAAAAAAAATCAAGATACAGAAAAAACATAAAATACTTACACTTGGTGTTCTGTTCTCAATCGCCCTGCCCTTCTTACTTTTAAACGGCGATGAGATGGTTTTTCGATGATAGAGTAGTCAATATGGCTTTGGACAAAACAATAGTTGTAAATCTAAGTTTAAACCAATTAACGTACTCTGATCTGTGTTTGCCTTCGATGAAAGATGTTTAATAGTACGTGACCAACACAAAATCAGATCTCCAAAATGGACGAAAGTTAACTAATTACAACAATATCAATGGTGTTAAGTCATGAATATATAGCTTTGAGGTACAGCTTATATAGATGACACCCACCAATATTTTGCAAGTATAGAGATACTGCAGCTACACGGATGAGGTCAGCTAAATTATCCAACTCGGTTCATGAGATTGTCATAAATATTAAAAGGTCCCTCATCATCAGTTTGCGCAATTGACTCCACAAAATATTTGACCAACTCGGTAGTAGTTTCATCAAACTTGACCACCACATTATCTGTAGTATTGTCAGAAACGGCAAGTTAAAATTTGTATTTACTCCACTCGATGATGAGAAGTATTTATTTGAACGTCGCCATAGTTTCTCCACCGCCTTCAGGTGTGAACTCGAACTCTTTTTCTGTTTATGTTGTATAGTCACATAGAAATGGGTCGAGTGGGATAGTTACCCTATGTCTTCCATTTTAGACATTCTGAAAGCTAAAAATCACCAGCAATTCAGACGGCAGTTAGCTTAGACAAAAAAGAGCATCAGAAAAAAGAAACATTATTTTTTACCTATTGATTATTTTAGATAACAGTTATTTTGATAAGCATTATTATGTTAAAAAACCATACCTGGACATATCTCTGGCTGCATATAGGTTAACTTACGACTCATGATACTGAAAACCAAAAAGGGAAAAGGTAGTACATTGACACCATTTTCCTGCTCTCCAACAGGTGCAAGAGCTAATGCATCGCCTTCACTTAGGCCTTCAGTTCCAAAAACACCAGGAGGTCCTTCGATAGCCAGTGGGCTTAGAAGATCTCCATTGATGCTAGCTTCTGGAGCATGAGCATGAGCAGTAGGTTGAGCTTGTGGCTCAACTTCACCCATAATCACATTCGGTTGACTTAACTATATCTATTCCAAATACGTAAATGCTAGGTAGTTCTCGCATAACCGTTTCTGGTGTATATAGAAAAAACTAATTACGGTTTTGAGGTAATAGATTTCTATTAACCTACAAAACAAAAACAACGTACATGCGGGAACAATTCGAAAAAAACAAAAAACAAAAAAACGAATTAGGGTTTTAATTGATCATGGATCTTGAATAAGACCAATTTTATCCAATTCATGTCGATCTTTGATTTGATTTGGTGTGGTTTTATTTATCAGGCTGATTTAGATTTAGGGTTGATTGATTTAGATTTAGGGTTATGTATTAGTGATAGCTAGAGGTTATGGAGAGCAGGAGAAAAAAACGAATTAGGGTTTTAATTGATCATGGATCTTTGATCAGATCAATTCTATCTTTGATTTGATTTGGTGTGGTTTTTTTTTATCAGGCTGATTTTGATTTAGGGTTATGTATCGGTGATAGATGGAGGTTGTAGAGAGCAGGAGAAAAAAAGAGAGAAGAGAGCCATGGAGGTATGAAGATTGTGTGTGTTTTTTTACCCGTAGGTTAATGAGGAAAAAAATATAAGGAATATATATACCCACGGTATGAAAACGCAGTTTTGAAACAAAACGCATTTTCAAAATTGCGGCCCGCCCAAAATGAGTTAAAAAAGGAAAAAAAGTGAGATTTTTTAGCAAATACTCAAATCTTATTGGTTAAAAGATGTGACTGGGATATGACTTGATTAAAAACTATGGTTTCAAGTCATAATTATACCTATATATAATATAGAGATATATATATAGGAATGTGATCTAAAGAAAACATCATCTCGGTAGAAAATGTAGAAAACAAAAAAAGATGCACCATTTGGTTTTAAAGTCTATTTTTTTGTTTAGTGCATCGGTTTGACATTTTGGTGCATATGTTTCTGTTTTCTATGTTTTCTATCGAGATTATGTTTTCTAATGATCCCATCCCTATATATATATATATATATATATATATATATATATATATATATATATATATATATATATATATATATATATATATATATATATAATTATATATATATATATATATATATATATAATATATATATATATATATATATATATATATATATATATATATATATATATATATATATTTATATATATATATTGATATATATATATACATATATATATATATATATATACATATATATATATATATATATATATATATATATATATATATATATATATATATATATATATATATATATATATATAGATATATATATATATATATATATATATATATATATATATATATATATATATATATATATATATATATATATATATATATATATATATATATATATATATATATATATATATATATATATATATATATATATATATATATATATATATATATATATATATATATATATATATATATATATATATATATATATATATATATATATATATATATATATATATATATATATATATATATATATATATATATATATATATATATATATATATATATATATATATATATATATATATATATATATATATATATATATATATATATATATATATATATATATATATATATATATATATATATAT